>OX438663.1:22347745-23547745 GCA_949316385.1 Globia sparganii | reverse complement strand
GATTCTGTTCTTCACAAACTAAACTAAATTTAAGTTCAGTGCATCTTTTTCTTTCTATTTCAATAAGAAGAGGACAGAAGATAAATATTAGTTTAGTCCTGTCAAATTAGTCAGCGCCCGACGTAAATATTGACGTATTTTTAGAAGCCATATTTTTAATCACGTCTAAACTTGTCTACGGATTATCTAATTTGACAGGACTAAACTAATATTTATATCCTGTCCTTTTCTTAATGAAATAGAAAGAAAAAGATGCACTGAACTTAAATTTAATTTAGTTTGTGAACAACAGAATCGAGGCCAATAGCAGCATACAATCCAGGACTAAACACAATCATTTTACTAGAATCATAGGATATTGAAAAAGCAGTCTTTATCCCATTGGCATGCAGACCAACAGCCAGATGAGTGGATGACCCAAAAGACCGCGGTAAGACTTGGATGAGACTCGCACAGAACAGGGAAGCATGGATCAAAATGGAGGAGGCCTATACTAAGAACAAGGCAGCCGATGATGATGGGCCCACTGACACCGCTTTAACCACGCTTGGCCAGAAGAAAACAGAAAAATCTTCTTCTAGGTAATATTATCGCATTTTAAAAGAGCCGTATGGCCAGCAGATAATTCAATTCATTGACAAAATCTAGGTTGTAGCTTCGCAGCAGTACTTAATACCAAAATATTGTAAATACATATTTACCATATTGTGTAACAATAACAAGAAGAAAGACACCAGTATTTGAAGGTTACTGAAGTCGTTTACCTCACAGAAAAGATCAAACGTCTAAGTTTCTTCAATGAGTCATACACGAGGCATTTAAATATCATCGCTAGTGCATCATTGACCTTTACCGTGTTGCAAAAATATATATTGAATACCTCCAATATTGTTTTAAAATACGCTTCTTTTCAAGTCTGTTTTAAAGAAGATTTCACCACAACAAATTGTAAAATTTAATGGCAACTAATGAAACAATGTCAAACTTCGGTCGCGGACATGATAATAATAAAAAAATACACAGACATTAGACAGTATGACGCCAGACACGACTAATAACAAAAGCATACATATAATAAGTAAAAAACCCGTCAATAAAAATCTAGAACAAACAGGCAAAACAAGATGATAGACATTATACAACTACAGACAGTAAGAAATATAATAATATTATGTATGAATTCTAAGAGGTTGTGTTCTGCAGTGTTATGTAGTTTTGTTGTTATTTAGAGTACGCTGAAATTTATTGTCAAGCAAATTGACCCTACGTCAATATGCCGTGTTTGCCGATTACCTAATGTTATATTACCGACTGCTTATAACATATTTATATTATTTATACCTATAGTTTACTTTGTCATTGTTTGTGATATTATTTATACAGGATATAATACAGAACACCTCTTTTTTTGAGGATGGGAAGTCATCAAATGACCCCTCCCGCTCTGGGTGGAGCAGAAGGGAGTGTCAGACTCTTACTCACTAAAACCCACCCGTGTTCCTTCCTTAGCCCTTTATGTTCCGGGCAGCGGTAACCCTTTCGGACAATCTCGCTGTCCCGGCAGAACACCCCTGCGTTGGCACTGACAGAATTTTGGTGTCTCTTGCACAAAAGACATGAATGAATCATTGAAGTTGAACTAATGAAATACAGCACAGTTGATTACTTAGACTTAACTAAATCAAATGAATGAATGAATGAATGAATTGCACCGATCCCAGCGTGGTTAAACCAGACTCGATTAATCGAATGAACCCCAAGATTCGCACTAGCTTCTGTAGCCTCATGATCATGGTGCTACAGCGGCCATTGCATATCAAGGAATAGACCGGGGGGCGCGGTAATTGGTAAGGAGGACGTGCCCGTAGGATAGGGAAGGATTTAAGAGCCTACCGGATATGCATCCTAGAGCAAGCATTGGACTAGTGGAGAGATGGGTAATTATTATCTATGGATGGGCATCTTCTAACGACCTTGCCGCCAGGCTGGTTCAGGTCGAGCTTCATCGGCGAGTCTTTTGGCGGAGTGTTACTGCTTTCTCGGTTCTTTTGTATGTCATTGTTCTGTTGTATTGTGTTAGATGTTGCTGTTATCGATGTCATCTTCGGAAGTTTCGCTACTATCCGTTTCCGGTTTATTGTAAATCTCACTAGCAGCGATCTTGATCTTACTTTTGTCTTCCGCTGTATCCATCCAGAAATTGATTCCCTTGTCGAAGTACTTCATGTCCTGTTTTAAATTGTCGTTCCATGTGTAAATAGGTCGGCCGACCTTCTTGGATTTGGCTTTGTATTGCATTGCTGCATGTAGCAGGTGTGGTTTGCGACGCCTGTAGACATGTGCGAGGTAGCACATCCTATGGTTCTTGATGCGTTTGGTTACTGTTTTTCCGTCTAATATTTCATGCATTTTCTTTTGTCTTGGTTTATTTCTAGAGTGGTTAATCAAGTCCCTCATGATAACTCGCTCATATTTTCTGAGTCTTGATCTGTTAGCTTTAGTAAGTGCCGAAACTTTCAAACCGTGTATCATGCACGGTACGATCACCATTCGATACATGAGTCTGGCTAATTTCCAGTCCATATTTGAATTATTTATGAATGGTAGTAACGATTTGGCGTTACTTAGACTTAACTAAATCAAAACCAATTTATTCTATTTTTAAAAGTTCCATTAACCTTTGGGTACGACAGTACCTACGAGCACCTTCACTTCGACCGGTTCTGTGCTTCTCACATCCAGCGGATTCCTGCAGCCTTCACAACGCCATCGGTACACCTTGTTCGAGCCTCTTAAAAGCCCCCAAAAGCATAACAAACCGAATAAACCTACCATACAATAAAATAAACTTACCATCGCAAGTGTTCTGAGCGATGTAACAAATCGGGCATGTAATGAAACGTATGACGTATCACTGGAAGCGTACCTGGAACAGATTTGAACCATTTGTTACATTCTCGTTACGTTCGGCCTGGTATTGTCTTGTTATTGGCAGATTATTGCTCGAGAACATTCGGGGATAGTTTTGAAAGGGTGCGGTAGGTATGAACGAAGAAGGTTGGAGCTACGTAAGAGGATTGTAAGTTGGTGGACTGGCGAGGGTTAGGTGACACAACATGACATATGAAGCTTAAGTAGAACTGTTTTAAATATCTGGTGGTATTACGTTGATAGTCTCAAGCAATGCAACCCTAGACGAGGACCTTACTTAAAAGGCATACCTATCATCGGTATACACTTCCAAAGTTTAATGATATTTATAATGTTTATTTCTCTAAATAGGTTTATATAAACACTTTGATAGGTAAATAATATTTTTAATACTAAATGAGGATTGATTTTCCTAGCTGACTACTCTAAAAAGAAACACCCAAACAAAAGCAGATGTACCTAACAGTCGCTTTTAAAGTCCAGACATAATCTTGGTCAGATCATGTTGTGAGCAACATGTAGATTAGGGTCTGAAATGGTCTTTTGAGGTAGAAACTATACAGATCTATCCAGTCAGTGCACGCATTTGTCAGTAATCGGTTAGCTCAACTCAGAACTTAATGGGCTAAAGTGAACAAAATTATACATTGCTATATGCTAAGCCAACCTAAACCTTTCTTATAGGTACTCACCACTACAACATTAAAAAACAGTTTCCTTTTATTTCCCTTCCCACAAAACTGCTATCCAGACCCCAAAAAACGAGAGAACACGGGAACGTTCTAGAACGCAAAAAACAAAGCCTTGTGAACAGTTATTGGTACATTTGTCGCTGCACTGCGCTGCCGCCGCCGGCTACATACATAGAACTCCCATTAGTTGCAGTCTGTAAAAATATATTTTATACTTTGAACGCGAGAGGGACTTACAAACTGTGAATCGGGATTTGGGAGACATGTTCCACTAGGTTTGTCTACGTTCTATTTTATTGGAGGAAAAGTTTTTTTAAGTGTTAGTTTTGTCCTATAGTTTTCTGGATATGTTTATAATTACAATGTAGAGTAATACATGGAGGCGAAAAATATCGCAAAAGCCACAACAACTTCCGCCTTGCTAATTAAACACGTAAGATTTTATTTATTGGTTAGCTCTCGTGTTTTTCGGACGACGTATGAATACTTAAATAAATAAAATATTTTTTTCTCTACAACGAAAACAATATTGTTGTTTCTTCAAGATTTCTTATTCTTAACATTTTGCAAAATCGCAAATAAATTCAACTTGTAAGCCAGGGAACTTTTGTTTTTCACCGGAACTCAAAATATTGATTTACGTTAAAATTCCCACAAGTTGTGAAGTTCATTATTCAAACCCATTTCAATTTTAATGGGAAAATGTTTGCTGAAAATCTCGGCCGCGATAAAATTAAATATAATGATGAAGGAGCAAAGTTCTCGTATTTTCCAGGAATTAGTCATAATTTTGTAATAACATTTATTTAAACAGATTCAAGCCAACAGCAAGATCCCTTCGAAATAATTAATTTTAAAATGTGGTTACTAAAGTGAGTTGTAATGTGCGGTTTCGGCTACCTTTCCCCTCCCTTAAGACTAACAAAAGATAGCAGCTAAGGTATGGCAGGAGAGTGGGCAACAAAATCATCATTCTCGTGCCTTCACACCGCGGTCTCAATGTCGCAATGTTACGGCTAAAAAGTCATAAGATTGGTATTACGATTACAATCTATATCCACATTCATAATCAGGTATGTACAAAATCTACAGGCTGCTAGTTGGGTCCAGTTTTTAAGCTAAATAATTTCATTGGCTGTTTCCAATTTTACAACTTTCGTCAAAGTCTAGTTCTTTACCTATCTGTTTCAGTTCTTCATAATTAGATTTTCTTTCAACATCGTATAACTGTTAACGTTCAGCACAAACCGGATATTACTAGTTTTATCCAGTTTTTACCGGTTTCAGCTTGTTTAGCCTGATCTCTGGCAATCTCGGAAACTACTAGTTTATTTTATAGCATAACAAAAATATTGATGATTATATCAACAAGGATGTTATTAAGCTGTTAATTTGTTTTGTCGTAAAGATGTTTTTGTGAAACTGACAATCACCTTGAAATTAATAAATGAAATAAATTGGAAATTCCTAATATTATTACCCATCATCGAATTACTCTACCAAATCAAACCACACTACAAATGAAATTGAACCAAAATCGAATCAAAATTAGTCAGACCAAAAAACAATACAGTTTCAATCGAAAACTCTACATTAGTGTCCAATTTCAGCAACACAATAACGTGCAATAACCCTCGTCAATCCACTTCAAAGTAACGCACAGCCAGAAAACAGCAATAAAGAGGTACCTATTCTCAAAAAAAAACCTCCATAACGAATGCACAAATGGGATTCCCGATGTATCTCACAGGAGATACTCGTATAAGCCGAGTTAATTGAAAACGTTGCTGAGCGCCGCCAACACCGGACAACGCAGCGACGCTTCTATTTTGTCGTATTATACCACTAAAAAGTACTAAAAGGCTGTATGGAAAGGAGAGAAGTTATAGCAGTCCTTTGATTTTTATTTTTGAAAAGCTATGAGTTGACTGTTCATTTCACATCCCTACCTACTTCTTAACGAGAAAAAAACTAAATGTATTAAGTTTACCATACCTCACGTTAGACAAGTAAAAACTAGTGTGCTTATAAAGGATGAAGTGTTGAATCCCGAAGATACCACCGTATTCTTGGGCATAACTTTAGATGCCAAGCTTCAATGGGGCCCCCATATAGATAAATTATCAAAAAAGCTTAGCTCCGCAGCATACGCCGTTACAAAAATTCGTGACTTAACTGATTTAGAGACAGCCCGTTTAGTATACTTTAGTTATTTTCATAGTGTGATGTCGTACGGTATTCTGTTGTGGGGAAATGCCGCCGATATTCAGATAATATTTGTCTTACAAAAAAGGGCAGTTCGTTCAATTTATAAATTAAGTCCCAGACACTCCCTCAGAGACAAATTTAAAGAGATTAATATAATGACTGTGCCTTCTCAGTATATTTATGAAAATCTTTTGTACGCACATAAAAATATTAATCTGTTTAAAAAATACAGTGATATCCATAATATAAATACTAGGAACAAACACAAATTCGTTGTTCCTACAACCAGGCTTAAGAAAATAAGTGGCTCGTTTAGATGCCAATGTATACGTTTTTATAATAAACTTCCTAGCCACATTCAAGATCTAAGCCTTAATAAATTCAAATCTTCTATAAAGCGGAAACTATGCCAGAAAGCCTTTTATTCTGTTAAAGACTATATTGAGGATAAACATGCTTGGGATTGAGCTGCTCCAATAAATTTACACAGTGAATCTTGTTTGGTTTTTTTTTTTTTTTTTGCTTATTATTTATTTTATTTTCTCTCTTTATAGACGTGAATATTTACTTTGTAAAGTATAATATTATTTTAATTGTCGTGAAAGTGAGGACTATGTGGGTCTTTTCTATCTTTTTTTTATGTTTTCCTTCTTAGTTAGTTTTATTCATGATCTGGCAGTTTGAGTAATTTACGCGGCCTACCTAAATGTCCATTCTTTGGTATTGTTTGTCGAATCGTTGAGCTCCTCAAGTTCTGAGTTGAGCTGCACATTTTTTTTTTGACAAATGGGAGCACTGACTGGACAGGTCCCCTCAATCTGTGTGGTTCTTTCCTCAAAAGACCATTTCAGACACCAATCTACATGGTCCTCAAAATGATCTGACCAAGACTATTTCTGGATTTTTATATACACATTGACATTGATAAATTTTACATATACAGTGACATGAATATTTACTTTGTAAAGTATTATGTTATTTTTAATGACTGTGAATGTGAAGACTATGTGGGTTAATTTTAGTTTGCCTTTGTTTTTTTCTCAGATAGTTTTAGTCATGGTCTGGCAGTTTGAGTAATTTATGCGACCTACCCAAATGTCCTTTCTTTGGTATTGTTCGTCGAATCGTTGAGCTCCCTAAGTTTGAGTTGAGCTGCATGATTACTGACAAATGCGTGCACTGACTGGACGGGTCCACTCAATCTGTGTGGTTCTTTCCTCAAAAGACCATTTCAGACACCAATCTACATGGTCTCCACATGATCTCACCAAGATTATGTCTGGACTTTAAAAGAGACTGTGACCTCTGAGTTTGTTTCGGCCTTTCTTCTCAGAGTAGTCAGATAGGAAACGCCGACCTCATCTCGTTTAAAAAAAAATATGATTGACGTGTAAAAGTGTTTGTACAAACCTACTTACAGAAATAAAATCATTTATCATTTATCATTTATCATTTATCATCTGTATTTAGTCCTTTGGTACGAATGGAAACATTTAACGTTTTTCTCGTGTTCTACTTACTTTTATGAATATTTGCAATAGAATAACAAAATACAAAACTCTCGCAGTAATTAATCAATCAATGTAGTGTGAAAAGATTGAACTCGATCTGCCACAAATGAGGAGAGTAGCACTGGATCACTGCCTCGCTGAGTGCTACAGCAGTGACTCCGCGAAAGTCAATGATCAGTCTAATTCTTTCTCCACATTTTCTCTTACAGTAATATGTTTTTCTAAAATCTTCCCTGGAGAATTATTCATATTACATTAAAAACCTATCATCTCCCAAACCTGTCATAAAACTGAAAACTTAATTTTTTCACGGTACTTCGGCAAAGACACGTCCCTATACAGCCTTTACACCAACAGAGGTGTAACTCACCAAATTTAGAATCTTTCCCACATGGCTCAAAGTTGGCAAGTAGATGCTAACTCACGGAGACTTATTATCAAGGGGGGGCGGCCATTTTGCATAGTGCACGTGTGAGAAACGGCGTGTTGACTCACAAGTTCACAGGTTGAGAGTTTGGGGAGCGGTTTACTTTACTGCTGTTAAGATTGCATTGTGCAGCTGTCCGTGAAGTTAAATTAGCCATATTGGACGTATGAGGTACCAAAATCTTGTAGTTTCAGGTAAAGCCTTGAAGCTTTTGAGGTCACATAATTATAACGTTTAGGTCCCGTTACCATAAAACTGAAGAAAAGGATGGCACCATTTAGGTGTGCGTCTTAGTTACACCCTTTTTGTAATGAGTGAGGGACAAAAGCGACCACAGTAGGTATTCTCTATAACCCACTTCTTCCGTGTAGTCTGGCTTTGCTAGTAAACGTCCAAAAACACGAAATAATAATAATATTGTAATGTCAACGAATCAGAATGTAGTGGCGCGGTACAAATCTGACGCGGGAAGGGATCACGTCGACAAAACAATGGTAATGCAGCGGCGGTTCTGTGTTGCGGAGGGAATGTAATTATATTACCCAAATTAACTGAATATTTGTGTACACGTTAGTGCTGGGACAACAAGCGAGTTACCTGAGGGTTATGCTGGTGGAAGCTGAAATTCGCTTATTAAATTACTTTAGTGCAGACTCATAGGACCAAACAAGAGTATGTTGTAAATTAAACATGAACACGCTGCCGTCATCATTATAAACAGTGTATATGACTGACACTTGATCTCATCCAGCACAGCCTATCGATTCTGAAAAATCTCACAGTGATAACAAAATCAAAATCAAAATATTTTATTTCACATAAGCCTACAAGGGCACTTATGAAACGTCAGAAGCTAGGTGCACGGTTCCAATTGGTCGTCTCCTATGGAGAAGAACCGGCAAGTAACTCCACGGTTACTCTTTTAAAAATAATTGGCTTTTACAATGTTTTCTAATTACAGTAGGTATGGGAGGACAGCATAGGCCTGTCAACAAGTACCAAGTACTTGATAAAATAAAAAATGGTCTAAAGATCTAAAATCTACAGGGCCTACAAAGTCCTCACATTTACAAAATCAAAATCTCAAAGAGAGATAAATAAAATATAAAAACCTATAACTTAACATAGGTGAAGTGATCGTGAAGTGAACTATCAATGGAGGCAATCCCTAACATCAGGTGGAATGACAGCTCACTTCACCTTAGTTTTCACGGTGAGATTTTTACAGAATCGATAGGCAGATTAGTAAAAACATTCAGTCTTTATGTATCGTGCAACCAATTTTTTACTAAAATATTTGTGTTGGATTACTCCAACATTTCTGTCAGTAGCGAAAAAGTATGTTATTTTTTAGCAATCACTCTAAAGTAGAATCTCCCTCGAAAATATTTAAAAATAGTTTTTGCACTTCCATTTTACTATTCTAATATTTATTCCTGAGTCTTCAAAGTTCGTAATCGTTTGTTTCCGTATAAAATTTATTCGAGCGCTCAAATTTAATAGAGCTCACCGCAAGACGGAGAAAATGGGAAATATAAGTAATTCCAGATACTCCTTACAGATGCTTAGGTATAAGAAAGTAAATTAATTGCAGATTATCAATAAAAACAGATGCTTTTCCAGCCAGAAATCTGTGGGTACTGGATAATGGGATTTTTTTAAATCTAAGCGCCTGAATTTCAGGATATGGCAATTTCCAGACTGGTATATTTATGGCGGGCATTGAAACTGCAGGTCGAATATAGTAACTGTAGGTATCGTTTGCAAAACCTTCTTTGAACGTATAGGTATACCTTTACTATTACGGCAATTGCCTCATGGTACTCCATCATCAAATAGTTGTCAGCTGTGTCTCTTTACGTCAGGTTTTACCACAAATAAACGACTATTATCTTTATTTTTTCTTTATTAGATATGAGTAATCTTATACTTTAACTATCTCGTAAAACCGCTAAAACCACTCCTCACTGAACACCTTTTTATTTAAAGTTAATTAGTCAAAGACAGCTAATTGGTCGTCACAGTTAGACTCGGTATAACCCGCGAGTGAGACGTTACGTTGTGCTGCGATACGATTTAAATAAACTACAGTCGCTCATTGGTGTTCTTTAGGTTAGGGTTCGCGGTCACCGTGGTGTAACGTACCGTGTCGGTATACCGTGTGTGGCGGGGACAAACTTTTGAAGTTGGGATAGTTGTTGAATTAACGTCAGGTCAGTGCTGTTTAACTAAAGGAGGACAAGAAAAAATAAATGGAACCTGGATTCAAGTCCATACGAGACCTTTGAGCTATCTGTATTAAATTGTCGAGAAACAAATAGTGAACTAAAACACAACTGTTTTATCAAACAACAAAAAGATCACTATAAGATGAAAGAGGACCACCACGAACCTTTATCACGAGTTTTGATTCCCTCTTAGTGTGCATCAAAGACTATAATATTCTCTATGGTGTGCATACACACGAGCGGCACGCGTCAACGGCAGAGGCAACTGCAACCTGCGACGGTAGCCGTCGACACCCGTAGACGCCCGTATTCACTCGTCGTTGACGCGTGTCGCTCGTGTGTTTGATTACAAGAAAAACTCATTCGCAACAAAACAGCCTCCAACACAACTCATAGACGTCAGCCCCGCAGTGAACGCGGACCTCAAACTGGGCAACTTTAAATTATTCTCAAGCAGTTAGCAAATGAGCGCAGTAAGCAGACAGAAACAAATGGCAACGCTTTGCAATGGCAATTTCATTATTGTTTAAGCGTCCCAGATTTGATAAAATGCACCTTTGCGAGTGATTACTCTCCCTTACTCGGCAATTAGCTTTATTGCTTCTTTTTCGTTTTCCATGTTACATTTTACGTTTTCGTTAACTTTATCCTTGTTTTGATTTTTCTTGTCATAATGTAAAAGATGGTAAGTAGCTTTATGATTAATATGTTTTTAATTCTTAAATGGCTTGGTTTTTAAAGAGCTTTTTATAATACAGAAGTAACGTGTAAGGTTGACTGGTAGAAAATGGCTATGGCATAAAGTCCGCCTCTGTACATTTATGTGCTTGAAGTATTAAATAAATAAATAACAAATATTTATTAAAAACATCTTGTCCAAGGAAAAATTAATTTAATAGTTCTGTTGTTGATACAGTCGATCATAAAGACCAAAAACTTATGCAATGACATAATAACTATACCACAGAAAATTTAAGAATCCAACCCAATTTCCTAGTCAAAGAAGGCCAGTTATACACCGACCACAAAAGCGAGAAGTCACATGCAAGTCCAATCGCAACCACTCTATAAACAAGAGTAGACCTAAGGCAAACTTTTGCCGACACTTAATGTAAGTTTAAGCGAAGCCGCGTGCGTGTAACTGCCCTAATCACAGTTTGAAGTCACTACCGCTCGTGTTCATGGAGGGGGGAGGGGTGAAACTTGTGAGAATGGGCCATGCTGGTCGTTCTGATGGACAACAATATTTGATTCAGTACGGTGGAGGTAATTTTTTCTTTGATGTTTGGTGTGCCTACGTATTTTTTTCGTTTCTTGAAGAACGTTTTATGGTTAATAAGAATGTTAATTCTAAGACATTCTCGTTGAATGCAATGCAAAGTGACTTTAGTAACATAGCAAAAGATAGTGAACACTGATGATTTTTGTGTACACAGAATTCTGACTAATAACCTGACAATGAAATACAGTGATTTCAGATTGCATTCGCGATTGACATTATTTAATACATAAATACAACTAAATACTTCAAGAAGTTTCAATCATCCGAAATAATGTTACCTTATTCTGTTTGACTCACAGACTCTCCCCCATAGGCTTGCCGCCATCACGCCTAACTCACCCCAAACTAGCGTTATTCGATACAAAACTTGAGCAGTAGAACTTAGCAAGTTTCCCGAAGGTCAGGCGGTGACCACCTGGCTTTAATGCGGGTTTAATCTTTGGTCCTTTGGTCTACACCAGATGGATACGGTAATTAAGTTCTGTACTTTATTTCATTGACTTAATTTATTTTTTTTTTATTTCTGGGCAGATGAGACTGACTTTAAAGATGGCTGGGCTATAAAAAGGGAAATTAAAGTCCTTGGTTAGTCTAGGCGTGCTATTTTTGGACTTATTTGAATATGGAGATCACTATCTAAAGGCATTGTACATTAGAAGAATAAATTAGTAATTCATTTGAATTACTTTAACTTCAATGATGGTTGATACGTACTACTGTTGGTTTACAGAGAATGCCTTGTAAAACTACATAATATGTATGTTAGTTTTACAAGGCATTCTCTGTAAACCAAAATTTTTGTTTATTATAATCATTATGATTTTTCTGTTTACCTATCTCATGTTAAAAACCAAATTAATCCATGCTTATAGACAAAAAATCGACAAGACCAGCAAAACACAAGCACAGAATTAACAATAGTATATTTCATTACAAGTGCGGAAAGGTTGTCATTGCAAAGAGTTCCGACAAATGTCTACCCGAGCCGAGGTGCAGCCGAAGGCGAGGTTTGACAGTCGGAACAAGTTGCAATGACGGTTTCGCACGTGTACTGAACGACTATTTTTAATACAGTTGCGAAAAAATTAAGCAATTTAATAAAATAAGGTGGTGTTAATTGAAAAAAACTAGGGTCGAAATTACTCATTTTGTGCAACAAACAACTAAAACTAGCAAAGAAAATTTCTGAAAAATGGCGCCAACCGTAGAATATAAGCAGAGATTTTTTTTCTTCACCCATTCTGCAAAGGCAAAGGAAACTATGCCCATACAGCCAAGTCTTCAGTAGAATTTTTTTATTGATATAAAATGAAAATGAAATTTAATGAGATGAAATGAAATGATACCTAACCTAACTTATTCAATCAAATCATTAAATCTGATATTGATACAAATTAGTAGCTTCTTTTTAGAAATATACGGATTTGCATGAATCATAAAAACTTCTATGAATTTTTTTAGTAAAAACTTCATGGTCTTTTTAATAGACATTATTTTGACAGTTGGGAAAGAGAACGCATGAGTTCGGGAAAGGTAAAAAAAAAACACGAATATGTAATAGCCCACATCCCGAACGCTATACGTCCCTGCAATACGCCACTTTTTGAGCAACTGTATTAAAAAAATTTTTTTTTTTACTTCCCGTCCGGTCCAAAATGAGAAACATTCGGTACGGAACAGAACTGGTCCAAGTGTCAGTGAAAGTTGTGCCTTTTTGTGAACCATTCCGAAACTTGTTCTTTGTGTATTTCACTCTTTTCCATAATTCCGCTACTTTTACTTTGGGCAAGAAAGGGACGGTTCATGGCGAGAGTTTTATGGGGCAATTAATGACGATAATATGCAGTTGAACTGGTTTTTTTTTTTGAGGACCAAAGACTTGATTGATATTGTTAAAAGTATGATCCGAACTACATATTTGTCAAAATTATAAGAACGGAGTTTCAAGTCAATTACGAATTCTAAGATTGTTCCTTCCGCATAGGCGTAGAATTCTCATATTATGGACAAAAAACAGGAAGTGAAAGTAAATTTTAACCACAACAACTGTTCTCACAGATGTCTTTCAAACTAAGCCAGATACATCTACAACCCCGACCAACAGAAATGTCCTGAACACTGTCTAAATCCTGTAAAAGGCCGAGTCCAGCCGAACTTCGCCGACGGAACCGAAAGCAAAAACCGTAAACTGTCAAAGAAGCCACTTGTAACTTGGCAGCGCTGTGGCAAAAACTGAAGAACAAAAACTTTGTGTAATTGTATCTGTGAGTCCGTGAGTCTGTGACTGCTGTCCTCCCAGTTAATAGAATGGGTTGAATTACAAGGGTCCAGTCAAGTTCGTGGTCGCCCCTTAGTTCGTTCCACGAAACAACTGCAAATACGTTTAAAATTAGAGGACTACATTGTAATTTAGGAGTTAGTTGAGAAAATAAATATTAGGAGTCTGAGGAGTTAATGTAAAGTTTGGCTCGACCACATGACATGTGCAGAAGCAAGTAAGTATAAGGTTTGTAAAGCCTTTAACAGGTCAACGGACAGCAGGATAACAGCTTTAAAAATATCGAAAGCTAATTAGCTTAGTGAATAAGCCATTTCATGAAAAATTATCATGTCAGTATCCTAAGCTCAAAAAGGTCGCCTAATGAAAACCCTAAGTCCAGCACTAATGTGGAGTATCTCGGGGAATATGGGAACTGATTCCGGGACACCGCAGCGGGCAGCGACGCGGCACTGTTCGATTTGTCAAGTGTATCTGCGGTTCTGTGAGATAGTTGGTCCTTCCGTCCGAAGTTCGCAAAAACACGGGCTTAAACTTTTTAATTTAATCTGTGTTTACCTTGGTTCTGTATGCTTCGATGAATGGTCTTTGGGTCTGTACCCACTACATATTGGTGAAGTTTTTAGGCAGGTATTTTTAATAGCGTTTATTTATAAAAAAAAAACAATAAGTATACTGTGCTGATGGTCCTTACCTGTGCTTTATTATGGAGCATTAATTGTTAATTCAACATTTCTTTACCCAAGATACAAATATAAATACACACCTATGCGTGTGATGTCTGAAATATACCTACTCAGTGAATCTACAAAGTTTAACTTCGAAACAAAATTTTCAGACACGTAAATCTCTTTAAATAAGTAGCTAGTGCTTCAATTAATGCAGTGCACTCGAGCTAATCCCGGGACACGGCGGCTAATTCCGGAGACCGCAGCCCGGGACCAGCCCGGCTGCCCGGGATCGGCTCAGCACTCGGTTTGGCGAGTGGAGCCGCGGTTTGAGGGTTGTTACTGGACTTATACTTTGGCAGAGATTGGGAATCGTGAGTATTATACTCAAGTGACACTTGTTGTCAATTGTGGAAGAAATTACAAGTGACACGAGGGGTCATTCCACAAAAAAAGATGTGGTCTAATAAAATGTCATGTTTTTAATTTTAATGAAAGTTTATGCCTTGCGAGACTAAATACTCATTTAAGTCTTCATTAAAAAGCTAAATCTAGCATTCATCGAACATTAAAATGCTTTAATCTCACTAATCTGGCATAATTAAATCGTGATATTACTCATAAAAAGCGTTTCAACAGAAAATACATGAAAGCGATGCAGCGCTTAAATTAAAAAGTTTTTTTAAAGGAGATGCAATTGAGATGCGGTTGCAACGATCTGAATGGTTTATTGCATACAAACGGACCGTACTTTACTATTATATTTTATTTTTTTCCGAGTAATTAAATAAAGTGTTTTGTTAAAACGCTCTGTGGGTAAAATAAATGGAAAAACGTGGAAATGTTGATGGAGTGTTAAGATTTAATCACTTCTATAGCTCCCGGGTTTTTGTGACATCGCCATCGTGATGGATTGTATCGGATGGATGAGAGTGGAGCCAATGGATCCAATGCTTAGAGAAAAAATCCGTTTGGGAAACAGATTGGGATCGTTAATTTTATTAGCAGAACACTGCGGCCCATAGTTGGCCTTTATTAAACCAAGATTGACAAAGCTACGTCGCTACTAAATATCTCCAGTAATTATTCGTTATTGTATGCGCCAACTAAAATCAAACAAACTTGTACCTAATTGTGAGTAGCAAACACAGAACTGTTTTACACTCTCGGCACCCAGTAAACTGTATATTGTTTATCGACATGAGAACTTAGTTTACATTCTGATAAACTCCATTGGGCTTAGCACTATATACCTTTGTACTTTACTAAAATCGACTTTAAATTCTAGACGGCAAAGTTAGTTTTTGATTGAAGTGCTGCAAAGGTATTTGGAAAACAATAGGTGATAAAAGGAGAAGGAAATATTGTTCAGAGCTGAAAATTTTCAGGAAATGAAATGAGGTTTTCATTTGCTGCTCATTTGTTTGAGGTTGTGTGGAAATAGCGATTAATTGTACATTGACCTCTACAACACAGGGCATATAGTTACTAGCAATATTTACTTATTTAATACTAGCTACTGCCCACGACTTCGTCCGCGTGAAATTACTTGTACCGCCGACCCACTCCGTCGCATCGCATCGCCTTTCCGCGGTTTTACTTCGTTTTCGCTCAGCATTATTTCTGACTTTTTCTTTACTCCTTTTTCTTTTTGTTACTCGGCTCCTAAGGGTCCTACCGTGATGTTAAAGCCTTCTATTATAGCCTTCCTCAAGAATTAAGCTGTCAAATGCAAAAATAGTTTTTCGAATCCGACTGATAGTTCCAGAGATTAGCGCGTTCAAACAAACAAACTGTTCGGCTTTTCTATTAGTATAGATATATTATATATATAGATTTAATATCTTCGCCACCAACAAACAGTGGCGAGGGGAGGACCCGACTCGAAAGACCAATATTTGTCTTTTTTCTCGGCTGGGATTTTCGTGCCGTATGGCACTGATCCACGAGTAAGGTTCAAAAAAGATCTACCGTGATACCGAACCACAAATTAAAAGCCAGTTTTATTTCAACTAAAAATCTATGAATATATCCACATAATATTCATGGTAGAACAATGCTCTATGGTAAATTCGTTGTCAACCAATTACAGTAAGCGTGCGTGAACGGCTCGCCACAATTGGCTGCCGTTGTGGCATAAATCATATCAGTCGGCCTTTTCACAATGTTAATAACTAATTTACTGCCATGCATGTCTCTGGCTTCGGCCGTTCTATTAAAAAAATATAATAAATCAGCTCAATGGACGTTATTATACGGCATCTAATAACTATTTCAAGGGACCATAAACATTTGATTGAAATCTGGACAAAGGTTAACAGAGAGATATAAGTTATTAACAAGACGAACAGAAAGAGAAACTATTGAAATAAAATGTTTTCAATCAATAAAATTTGTACTGATTAAGGATTACCTAGTGTATTTTCGATTGCAAAGTGACCCTTATTTACCTTGCTCAACAAACGCAAACGAAAATTATACAAAAACAACATAAATGTCCTTCGACCCTAAACAGAGGCGTTGGACCGAAACGGTGTTAATTGGACCTATGTAATCAAACGCCTCATACAAACATTCCCGTGGCACAGGAGCCGCAAACACCAATAGACAGCCAAATAGGTTCGGGGGGGTGATGAGCAAGCCGTTATTATATTGCTGGTTCGATGATCGGCTATTGCGTTTGCTAAGCAAGGAACCGGCTAGGATTAACGTAAGTCAGCTGCTTGATATTAAAATTCATAAAGTATTAAAGGACCAGGATTTTACAATTTGGTCCTTTGAGTCGCAAGAGTGAACATTGAAATTGAGACTTATGATGTTAAAGAATTATGTAGCAATCGATATACACATAATCTGATTTTGTTTATTTTACTTGTTTATTTCGGACTAAAATACGGTTTTACCCGGGTCTGTTCCACACACTAACATAATAACCCGCACAGAGTGGACACGGGACCCACAAAAAGCAAAACAGTGGCTCAAACACTCGACTCTAATTGACTCGATAATCCTGTCAGTGAGCTGCTCAAACGAAGCGTTTTGTTCATATTCACGTTTAGAATTCGTTTTAATGGGATAGAATATCAGTTTATCTTTTTCGTAGTGTTTTGTTTTTTTAACAACGTATTGCGTTTTGTTTGAAATAAAAAATATAGATAGAACTGATTCGAAACTCTCTTTAACCACTAAATTCAATATGTTTTACTAAAGATATCAGCCTAATCCTTACTACAAAAAGCAAAAAGCCAAATAAGAAAAATATATAAAATAAAATTTTTTGACGTCATAAGTCATCCTAACTATGCGGAATCACGCCATTGCTATTAATTAAAATATACTTCGCGGTCCATTTTTTAACAAAATCACATCCATTTTACGAGCCCGGCTAGTTACTGATGCAAAAACTTGGAACTAGAATGTATAAAAGCGGTAGATCGTGATTGTAGAGCAAAATGGACATAATTGCTCCTGGATGGCCGCCCGAGCAATTTGAAGAATTAACATGGAACCGGTCAGGAAGGCTCGCTACGTAAATTACAGTTTGTGAGGTAGAAGTGAGCTATTTAAGAAAATTTTATAGGGCTTGGCAATTTGTGGACTGGAGTTTGATCGACTATTGAAAAGCATTTATAATATGTTTTGCTGCTTCTGTGTTAATTTTAACTAGGACAGGACAGAACAAAATCAATAGTTTTATAAAGTCCATAGAATGCTTCTTACAACTGGATGACACGCAAAATAGAATGGTGTGAAAATGGTGTAGGCAAATAAATCGACCAAAAAGAAAATCTAGTTTGAGCTCATATGCATTTACTCAGTTCTGTATTAAAACCGATACATCTAAATAAAATGAAAATTCCTCCATTATGTTATACCTAACCTCTGCTAAAGCTAGCGATCCTCAAAACGAATATAAAAAGCAGAGCTCACGTCAACTTTATAGCGGGTGTCAGCGAGTGACATGTGGCGCCGCAATGAAACGTCGCGTCTGTTCCCGAATGTTGCATATTGTAGCTTTGACACCGACACTTATTTTTATTTATTGTTTGAATGGGTCCACTGAACATATTGCACTGTAATTGAAAAAGAAAACAAAGATTTAGAAAAAAATTAAAGCAGCATTTGGGCAGCCTATATACACACACTGAATATACCTATGCAGCGAAATTAGATCTATTTATTCAAGTAAAAAGGACAAAAGCTCCATTAAAATTATCCTATAAGACCTCCAAGTGCAATCGTTAAAGTGTTAGGTACCGATAGTGATCAATTTGAAGCTGAAAATTCACGCACTGATCTAATAAATCAGTGTGTAGATCAGCAAAATAATAATATTTGCTTAACGCAGTATAGAATCACTGGTGAATTTCACATACGTCGTGTAGGTACAAACCCTGTCAACTTAATACCTAAGGCAACTTCCAATATCGCCATAGATTTTAACAGAACAACTAAACTATCCAACATTATTATAATTCAATACCTAATGAGGACTCAGGCAACACACAATGAGGTAACGTCTAACAAACATAGTACTTTAACTTGGAAGCTTTTAACTTTACTACTCTAATGTATACTAATGAACCCATTCGCATGTCCCGATCGCTGCCAGCTCAGATTAGCTGAGGTTTGTGATGCAGCACAGAGCTCATTGACTGTTTAAATGATGCTGGACATTATGTGCTTTCGTAAATCTTTAAATCTTATTTTAGCACTACATAAAGGCGGCTATGTGTCTAATTTTGATCCTAGGAAGCGAGGACCAATGTTAAGATGGTTTAAAAGGTAAGCAAGACTTTTGGTGCAAAAAGCACCCATTAAGTACATTTAGTAGTATTGGAAGTTGGAACTACTCTAAAACATAACCATTTTGCGGATTCGATTAGGCGAATTGCGAATGGTCACCGAATAACTGGTCACCGAATACATGATTTTGACATTAATGGGTTCATACTCTTCCTAAAGCTTTTCTACAAAAACCATACCTTTAAAATAACCAATACTCGTATACCGTTGATACCGTTGTTGACAACATAGGAAGGTAGGTACTCAATAAATAAAGTCTATATTTTTTCCTCTCTTATGCCAATAAAAAGCTTTTGCCTAAGTAATTGAAACACATCAGCCCTTCAGATTCAGTTGAATTCCACTAGAACATTCACAAATAAAATCTGCGATACTTCAAATATAAACTCCATTCTCAATAGCATTTGCAATTGAAAATAGACTTTAGTAGTCACACAATAAGAATGCTAATGTACTGATGAGTGTCTTGAAAGAGTTACAGCAGTACACGGCTGCTTAGAATGCAATTCGTACGAAGAAACGTTTTATTTTAAAATTCTCTTTGAAAGGAATAAGTATTTTTTTTTTTTTGTGGATGGGAAATCATCCAATGACCCCTCCCGCTCTGGGTGGAGCAGAAGGGAGTGTCAGACTCTTACTGACTAAAACCCACCCGTGTTCCTTCCTTAGCCCTTTGTGTTCCGGGGCAGTCCGGCACGGGCCTGGTCCTGATCGGACGGAGAGTTACCCATTACTCTCCGCCCGCAGGCCCGCGCCTACGGTGGCCGGGAGTCGTCTCGCGGCTCCCGACGCCCGGGGCGTCTCCCGCGGCGGCTGGGACCTGAGGCCCTCTCCCTCAGCCTCTGCGAGAACACGGCGGTGCTCCGCCCAATTGGGGCATACCGCCACCGTATGCTCCACCGTGTCCTCCGGGCGACCCTCGCAGTGGTGACACCCGGGCGTTTCCTCCCGCCCGATGATGTGCAGGAACCTCCCGAAACACCCATGTCCGGTGAGGACCTGCGTCAGGCGGTAGGTGAGGGCGCCGTGGCGCCTCTCTAGCCACTCTTCAAAGAGGGGTCTTAAGGGGGGGGGGGGGGGGGGGGAATAAGTATTGAAAGTTTGTGTGTGGTAAAACTTGCTTCGATGTGATTAAGTATAATAGTTACATACCAATCTATGTGTGTCGTTGATCCACGTCATGTCTCCGAAATAGGTCCTGAGGAACCCGTTTGATGTCAAACAAGTATTGTAAACGTACCTGCAACAAATAATAAGAAATGAGTACAAAGTCAAGTTAAAAGAATCAAATAGCGGCCATGTAACAATAAAATAACGATTCAAATAAAAGCCTTTATTGAGATAAATACAATAGCATGATGAAATTGAATTAAAAATAACTAAGCATCAGCATGGAGTTTTAAGAATAATTGTATTCGATAAATGGTAAAATACTGGTACTCAGCTGCATCCGGTTAGACTGAAAGCTGACCCCAACATATTTGGAAAAGGCTAGGCAGATGATGAAATAGATCCTGAACCCTTTTTTAATGGGTCTACACAATGTCAATCCTAAATTGGTGTACAACAGAACACTGCCCACCCTCTCCAAAATTATACATGCATAAGTATACCTATGACATAATTTGTATCAAAATTAATTTCCCTATCCCTTTTCACGAATATTCCGCTCCATAAATTTTGTCGTCTGTTTTCCAAATCCATAATTTAACCCTTTAATAATCCGCGTTTCGCCGATACAGGTAAATCGGCAATCCGATTAGAGGCGCAGGGGCGTCAATAGACGGCGATTAGCACGCCGGACCAGCAAGCGGGGGTTGCACAGAACATTATTATTAGGGATGTTTATAAATCCATGTTTTTTTGGAATCTATTTGCGTTACAAACATTGAGTTACGGAATTTTGTGTTTTAAAGATCACTGGGCATTGTATGGAAACTATAGCCACGCTGTATGTACTCTACAGAAAAAAAACAGGGTGGAATAGACAAAATAATGTCTCTAGTTTAC
Organism: Globia sparganii; assembly: GCA_949316385.1. Classification (NCBI taxonomy): domain Eukaryota; kingdom Metazoa; phylum Arthropoda; class Insecta; order Lepidoptera; family Noctuidae; genus Globia; species Globia sparganii. The sequence goes on along the minus strand of OX438663.1, from coordinate 23,526,704 downwards.
GATGGTATGGGTTAGGCCAAAAAAAAAATGAAAGTATATTTTTCCAAGTGTCTATATTTTTTTTTAATTATAGACAATAATTAACTTCTTAATCACGCATTATTCTTAACTTTCAATTATTTTGCGCCATGAATTATTACTGGTAACTAAACATTTTTGAATTGGGAAAAATAAAAAAAATAAACTTTTTTTAACACGTTCCGTTGAACGTGTTAAAAAAAAGTTTATCGGCAAGCTTATGATATGACACAATTTGCTCGTCTGTGCGTTACGGACGCTGTATATCCCGTATCAGTTTCCTGATATGCGATACGGCCGGTATAAACATCGATCTTTTATTGACCTGTTACTTTTTACTCCCATAGTTAAAAAAACAAAAAAGTAAGTACATGAAATTAAAAGTGGGGTATAACTTAACAAGTTAAATCTAGTTTAGTTTTTTACAAACCTTTTTTTCATATGTTAATAAGCCTGCTGAAGTGAAATTGGGCCGGTCATATTAATCATAGAATCGATGATCGAAAGAGTAGACGTGTTCTTGAGTGGAATCGCGAATCGGCAAACATACGGTAGGACGCCCTCAGGCTAGGTGGAGCGACGATCTTCGCAGGATGACTTGTGGCAGCTGAATGAGAGTTGCCGAAAATTGAGTTGAATAACCTGTGAGTGACAGGCTTATGTTCAGCAGTGACTGCTGTGATGATGAGGATAATCTCATTGTAGGCTATGACTATGTTTACCTAATAAGGTCATATACGTGTCATTCGTAATCGAGGCACCGTACCTGCCTTCAAGAGACAAAGTTAAAATGCCTTCCGTTGCTGTAATTTCACTTATTTGCAGCAAAAAATAGACATAATATGTACTTGTATGTCCAGACGCCAGCACACCAAGCTACTCCAATCTGTATTTTTTTCCAATTGAATATGAACCTTATACCTTTGCAGTAAAGTTGAAAATCTATGAAAGAAATTTGACAGATTGGGTAGCTTGATGTGCTGGCCTCTGTACCTACTACTTACTATATTTTGGTTAATTACGGGAATTTCAGTGAAATTTAAAGGCATTTATTTATACAGACTAACGTAAATCAATTTAAATTATTGTAAGCCTTTAAAATCATGTCGTTATTACGAGCGGCATTTATTAAATTTACATTTCAGTATTTAGTCAGGAGAAAGTAAAATATTACAGCTTAAATTACTTGAATAGACATAACTATTGGAAGCAGGTCTCGTTAATTGAAGGCTTTATAATAATAACTAAAAATAATATATAAGTTATATACACTGAATAAGTAACCTCTTAAATATGACATAAACTGAACTAAAAATAGTATAATTCATTGAAATACACTTAAAGATTATAAAGAGGTACCTACTTAAAGATGTTTGACAAATAAGTTCGTATGTTATTTTATGGTAATCTCTAGACCCCCCGATCAATAACATCGCGTCTATATCGCTGAGGGGTCAGGCAGAGCTGTACCTATAGTACACACACATTTCGCTAATTACGTTTAAGTCTCATGCAATAAAGGGCAAGCCTAGAGCCACCAACCGGACTGAAATACTGATCCAATTACGACAATTGTTTCTGATAGAATGCTATACAGATACACTATTAGGTACTGGTTGACAGTTTACGTTGCTAAGTGTCGTAGTTTCCATTTCCACATAAATCTATAATAGAACTACGCTCGTACACACATGCGGAATTGAATCAAAGTTCAATTTCATGGATCGCATGGCAACATCGGAATTCTCTCGTCCAATCAATGAGCCGTTGTCAATGAATAGTGAACACAAAACAGATAACAGTTAACAAGATTATAATCACATTTTCATACAGCCTTGCTTTAAACACAATAATACTGAGACCATGATAATACAGACTATAGTAATATTTTGACACATGTCATAAAAAATTAGGGATCCTAACTTAAATTTTACATTACGTCAATAGGTACCTATTTCTCGAGGAAACAGAAGTACACAGGCAATGTGGGTGTACCTACTGTTATTACTGATACATTGCGCCAATAATTAATAACTCCGATATAAAAGTAGGCAATACTTTTCTCACTAATCGGGTACAAATCCAAACACCGGGCGGAGCATTTTCCACAAATAAAATTATATTAGTCCCAAGTTACATGATGATTAGAATTCCCCAAAGAAAAAACTTAGTAACAATGCCCAGCTAACGGGGATTGAACATAGGACCTAATGGTTGACTATAGAGGTAGTCAATCTAATATAGCAGCTAACACTTACAGTGGTACAAGAATCTGTTGACGCGTGGTCAAAATCAGAACTAAAACCGTCATCTTTCTTTATTACTTAAATACAATTTCACAAATGCTTACCTACCAAAATTTCATTGTATCACTGTAGGTCGTTATTATTTAGGACCTACCTTTGCTAAAGGCACGTTGTAAAGGCTCGAAAAATAATGGTTAGTGTCTTTTATACGCGCGTTCCAAGTCACGCGAGTTGTCTGCGCGTCCACGACGCGTTTTTCACTTTTTGACGGCGCGTGCAAAAAACGTCGTGTGAATAGGCCCTTAACGATGCAATCAAGAGGTTAATCACACGTTAAAACGTCGTATTGTTTAGTTCCATAGCATTATCATTTAGTGACATTGATGACGTATCAACAGTTACTGACAATGCGTTGATTGAACCGGCTGTGATTATTTAATTATCGCAGTTAGCCGAATTGGCGGAAGAGGACGCTGAGCTAGCCATTAGATGATTGGGATTGTTTGCGAAAATAGTATTTCACAATTAATAATTTGCTTAACTAATGGTTGTAGAAGATTCAGCTGCTCCTGTTTTTTAGTTGAAGAGAAAGGACTCAAGACACTGTTACAATATAATAAGTAGAAAAGGGCGGGGTTAAAAGGGTTGATCATGCACTTTAGAACCCATTTTCACACTTTAATTTATTTTTATTATTTTTTATTGTAGCGGCAATAGAAATATTCACTGTGTGAAAATTTCAACTGTCTACCTATTACGGTTCATGAGATACAGCCCGCTGACAGACAGACGGACGGATCGATGGACGGGCAGACGGACGGACAGCGGACGCTTGTAATAGGGTCCCGTTAGCACGCTTTCGGAACCCTAAAAACCAGAACACGACGAAAAAACAGCTTCAACTGGGAGATGAATGTAATCGGTTATAAGAACACCGAGATCATCTTCAAAACAAAGTCATCTCTGTAGATACACTATCAATTGACCCTTTGATTATAATAATTATATTTGACAAACACAATTCACACAGATCTTAATAGGACCGATTAGAGTATACAATCGCATGAGGCATGTGAATTAAATGACGAGCCAGAAGTTCAAATTGAAACAACAAAGCATTGTTCTGAGATAGTTTCGTACAAAGTTTTCTAGAACAAGAAGTAACAAAATGTGAAGAAAGTTAAGTGACAAAGACGAACTCATCAGATAAAAGAGACGCTAGTTCTCTGGAGTACGGGAAGTCAAAACTTACAACTAAGTAACCAATAGTAATTAATAGGAATTGTAGCATAGACTACAAAAATTGTACACCCTGCTCCTTAACATGTTAAAGCAATAATCTCTTCTCGTCATCCTACTTAAATGTATGTAAGTTAACAGACACAAGGGTTCTACTGAGGAGCACGAAGGGCTACAAAAACTAAATAATATACTTCAAAACTAGCTTCTGCCCGCGACTTCGTCAGCGTGAAATTTCTTGTTCCCCCGACCCACTCCATCCCATCGCATTGCCTGCCGTGCTATTACTACGTTTTCGCTAATTTCGTTCTGGCTTTTTTTGTTCGTGATGGCCTATACTTATAGCCAGCCTTCCTCAAGAATTGGGCTAATAATTGCAAAAAAGATTTTTCCAAATGTGATTGTTAGTTCCACAACAGAGCGCGTTCAAATAAAACAACAAACAAACTCTTCAGCTTTATTATTAGTAAACATAGAGCTATAGATAGTTAATTGATGATATTCATAGACATCCCAAATTCCTAAAATGTTCGTTGACACAGCCATGACAAATGACTGCAGTACATCACACAGCAGCCATGCATCACTAGTACAATCGTCCCATTCGCACCTCTATTATATTCGCACTCGCACGGTTCGCACGCTCGCACAGTTCGCACACTCGCACGCGGCAGTTACAAAGAATCGCGCGATGTATTCAAATACAATTGATAGTTGCTCCGCTTCAGATAGAAGGTACAATTGTTGCGGATTTTATGATTGTCGTGGTTTTTTGTTATTTTGGATATTTATAGGCAATGGGTAAAAAGAGGTTAAAAATTGGAATAGACAGCCCCCTACATAACCGTACCCTTCACTGAGAAAGAGCCAATAACTAAATCCCTAGTTAAATTAACATTGAAATACTGTGTGTTCTCTAAATTTTGCGTACAGTTGCCCATATTAGTGCCATAGTGCCATGTATCTAGTTTACGCTAATAGCAAGCAACAAGTCAAGTCACCTGTATACCAGGCATCTGTCAGATAACTTAACAAATCTCCGTGAAAAACTAAAAACTTGAATCATTCAAAGAACTCCTCGTACATTAAATCGTCAGAGCAATTCTTTCAAGCAACGCTAATCTTCGCAATAATCTCAAAATTGCCCAAATAAAGCTAAGCATTAGCATAAAACACGCGTAGCCCATAAAGAGTACGTAGGTAGTTACTAAAAGAACTCATCCTCTTTAACAGTGTCGACGAACATAACTTGTAATATGCTCAGGCGGCGTATACAGTATCACTACGTCTTTATTTCACGGAGTTACGCTTCATGCACACCACGTCACATAAAATCTGACAACAGTGGTGAGGCCACGGATCAATATCAGAAGGATAACTTCAATCAAAACGTGGTATGCGTATTAAAAAGTTATAACAAGTGTCATCAAATAGAACTACACACACTACAAACTATTATTTACTGTATGTACCTGTTTAGCTGTAAGTATTCCTAAAATAAATAAATAGAAACATCACCAAACGTGATGCTAAATTAGCTGATGCTGTAAAACATAAATAAATGACAGATTAACTGATGTTGTGACAGATGTTGCGATAGCTGCAGATCTAAGATTAACGGCAAGTAACTAGCAGGTAACATCACAGGCCCTAGGAAGAACACGAGACGTTAACATAACGTAAATTCGAATCTAAAATACAACTATCTTAAAGCGTTTTGATTTAAATTTTTTATCAATCACAATGAGTATCACCCATAGATATGAATTAAGTAAATATTAGGTGCGAAACGAGTGTTTTTAGCTCTAAAATCGTTCGTGTTTACATTACTTTTAGTCCCGTATTACAGAACGTCACTCAGTACTCAAGCATTACTTAAAACTAGTTTCAACCAATCAAATGGCTTGAATCTAGTTTTAAGTAATGCTTGAGTATTGAGTGACGTTCTGTAATACGGGCCTTACTCTGTGCATTCGTGCTAGGCCCACTGCATCAATGCTTGAGAACTTCAGAGAGAAAGGGGAAGACCTATGTTGCTTGCCTAACTTGCAACGCACTGCATTCACCCTCATGACCTTCCATCATTACCTTCTCCAGTTTTGGACTGTTTGTGGGCACAAAAATGCCTTGGAAACCAAAGGAAATTCAAAACAGCGTGGCAACAAATCAGTTTTCCTACCTGCGAAAGTTTGTTATCGTGTTTTTGTTCAAGTGGCCCTTCTACCCTTCGTTTCGTTATGCGCTATACCTGCGAGAAGCCACCACTTTTGAGCATGATACGATTTTAAGTTCAGCAACTTTATAACAACGTGAGTGAAGTATTGAGATGAACTTATAAGTAACTCACGCCGGATTTTCGTTGCAACAGTGAACTAGAAGAAGAAATAGGACTACGGCGGCTGAATATATGAGGTGATTGAGGTGGCTTAGAAAATTATTTGATTTTAACCCTTTAATCATTATTTGGTCTAGCAAACCTTAATGCCTACTGAACGGGTAGGATTATTATTTTCCGGTAGTTGTAAATGATTTCATCTGCATCCAGGATGAAAAGTAGCCTATATCCCTACATATTTCATGGGTCTAACTGTGTTTCATTTAAATCTGTTCAGCCGTTTTTGCGTTTGAGTAACAAATATCCAACAAAAACTGACACATTTATAATATTAGTAAGATTGCGACACCATCTTTTGCATGGTTTTATTTTTCATAACAGTATAATTAATTCTCTAGGCGACCCTAAAATCGACGAGCAACGTTGTCTTTGTTGGTCGCCATTACAGCCCACGCTGATCGAAATTATAACTCCAACAAAAATGTGTATATTAATTACAGGTTTCTTCTAAAATCAGCGTGACTCTTTTCCTAAAATAATTCACGTACATCTACTAATGATGACATCAATTATCAAGTCATAAATCAATGACAGTTCAATGACTGACATGATAAGTTGACATCACTCCTTAATATTGAATAAGTAGGAAAAATTCATTAAACACGAAGTTTCTTGCATCAATACAGTGATGAATACTGAAAAAATGTAACTTTAATGTTTTACATTCAAGTTTACCTTTCTCGGAGAACTGTTTGCTTTTATTTATCCTCATACACATACTTGTTCTTAGAAAGTTTTTCCTGGTTTTTCAGCGTGTAGATACACAGTTACTAGGTAGATACTGAAACCTAATGTTTCCTTTTTTTTTGTGTAACCAACGCAGGTGAATTATGCCCCTTCTACCTGATACCCTGAGAAAGAGACGGGTAGTCCTTTTTGTACCTTTCCCATTGCCTATAATAATAGATTTATCACTTTTGATTTTATCATCTGTTTTATTAGCGGCTAATAAAGTTAGGCTTAATATCAATAGTGCGACTGTAACATAGCAGCCTCAGCGGTCACCACTCTCAAAAGGAAAAAAAAAAAAAAAAAAAAAAAAAAAAAAAAAAAAAAAAAAAAAAAAAAAAAGCTGGGAAAATTGTATGAATACAAACTCAAACTGTTCACTTCATTTTAATGGGTTTAGTACAAAACAACTTTGTTATACTTATTATTACATTTTTTGGAACCGATTCTAATCGAATGTCGCGATCGATGGTCCAGGAGCGAATGTCGTCCGCGCACCCGCTCCTAGCCCACGAACCCCCAACATCTCCGCGGCAAAGCCCGCTCCACAATTGGCCCACGACATCGGGCGATACCAATGTCGATAAAGAATTGCAAAGCGACCTATTTTCCCGCCATGCACCAATCAATATGAACTCAAAGGTTGACATTCCCAAACAATAGAAATTAATCGTTTACACAACATTCCTTTGATATCTAATATTTAAAACATATATTTATTTAAGACAAAATTCCTAACAAAATTAACTCATTTTAACAATTATCGTTAAAAACGTAAGCTTCTATTTATTAAAAAGGAACAAACCCTAACGCGACCTGCCACATTATTACCACTTTACCATTTGTTCACCTCACAACGTAAAATTGACTTACAATCACAACGTGCAATTCAATAAAAAATTGGACATTTTTTCAAAGAAATTAAGTAAACAGAGCCTAAACTGAATGAATATGGAACGGCGCACACCGATGCACCGGCTCACCGACACACCGATGCCGCCACACCGGCCCACCGAATCTTTTAGAGAATAACAGAATATCTAATGTAAATTAAGAAAGTACAATGGTGGAGACCTACTGACTAAACATTACGGACGTATTGCAACATTATTTATTTATTTAATACTTCAAGCACATAAATGTACAGAGGCGGACTTAATGCCATAGACATTTTCTACTAGTCAACCTGTATGTTATTATTATTATGTGTTAGAAGCTCCCAGACCCTTACGACCTTTTGTTTTTGACTGGGAAACAACAGATGCCCAGTTAGCTATGAAAATCTTTTAGGAAGACCCTTACTGCATTTTCTGTAAAGATTTTCATCAACAGACTACTACTTTAGGACTGATCATGATAACCAAAAATACTTCTAGATATAATAGATAGAGCATGGTATACAGAACATTTCGCGATGGAATTACGGAACCCATTCGCAGAATATCTTCGTTCGTTCCATCTTCTCAATGATCAGTCATTTTGAACACCTGGCAGGTTTCCCCATACTCGTATCTATCGTATATGTCTTGAATGTAACCCTTAATTAGCAAGCTATTAATGAGCATTAGTGGACGAGCACTGGTCACGCTAGCAGCGCGTTAGATACCACAATTTTCTTATAATAAGTGTCAGAAGCTTGTATGTATGTGTCTGTGTGTGCACACGTGTTTGTTGAAATTCCTCGCGTCTCAGATGTAACTTTCACAACAAAATATATTGTAGAAAACGTTCCGGAGCATGAAAATTTCTGTTAGTTGTTGGCTGAGATTGAACAGATTTTTCGTAAATCATTTGACTTTTTATTTAATTTAGACTAGATTGACAGAAAGTATTGTGAATCTATTTTCTTACCACCCCATAGTTCTCAAGCGAACCGAAACCAAAATTTTATTTGATTTAATTAATCACTTGATTACTTTTTAAAAACTCTCTTGTTCTCAATAGATTTTTAGCCAAAGGCATTGCAAACACTTGCCTCACAAATAAAAAAATATTATAATTTGACTTTCTTCAAACTCATTCATCACTTATCATGAAAAAATATCACAAAGAATACTGAATCATCACTAACCTAGCTAATTATCCCTATCAACCGAGAACAAAAACGACTGTTATCAGACAGACAAATAGACAGACAAACAAACATGTTATAGGTAGAAACAGTTTGCTTGCATTACTGAGTATTTGTCTGTACCTATTTGTATAAGAACGCATTCTTTGTCTTAAAAAATACTGCAATTATGGTACAAAGAAATGTTACCGTTAGTATTGTATTAAGATGTTTAATTTATAGTTTGGATAAGAGCAGTATTTATGAAGAAAGTGAATGAATTCGTGAGACAGACAAAAAGGAAAATGCATGTTGCTCAGTCCCCAAACAAATTGGGGTATGGGCTGGAGAAGTGGAGAGTGATGATGTTGATGACATCGTACAAGTCCGCAGCGGCTGTGGGTGATATCCCACACGATAATCTTGGTATTATAAACGTACATCTTAATATACAGGGTTATTTGAAAAACACCAGCAACCTCTTAAGAGGTCATTGTACTCATCATTATGAACAACTTTTACTATGGGACCAAACCTGAAATCGCGAAAAAAAAAAATCAGCTGTTCCCTACATTTTGACGAGATAGACGAAGATAAATGTAGGGAACAGCTGATTTTTATTACGCGATTTCAGGTTTGGTCCCATAGTAAAAGTTGTTCATAATGATGAGTACAATGACCTCTTAAGAGGTTGCTGGTGTTTTACAAATAACCCTGTACTGCTGTGTTCTTCTGTAGGTGCGTTTGTCACCTAACTCCTCCTAAACGGCTAGACCGATTTGGATGAAATTTTGTGTGTATATGTCAATGGGTTCCTGGATAGTTTGAAAACACAATTGGACCCAATAGGTGGCGCTGGTGTCGGTATGTCACCAAATCGAAAGGGCTAGCTTAAAATCAAAAGAATTTAAAGGAAGACTTGTCGCTAATACTTCCACCATAGAAGATTGGGAAGCAAATGAAGAATCAATAATTTAGACATAGAGAATTAGAGACCATAGTAAACAGTGAGATATCAAAACATTATGTCTCAACCGTAAATTCGTTAGAAGTAATTATGGAATCGCAAAATTTAAAAAAATGTAAATATTAAATTGAAAATATCATATTTAATGTGGCGTTGCTCTTCGGGCAGGATGACGCCTGCCAGGTCCGCTAGTCAATTATACATAATTATACGTTTAGAGCTTGGTATCTTTCAATGCTAAAAGCAGCAATATCCGGTATCCAGCTGTGATCCACAGGCTGCATACTAAATCTCCGGTTTGAAATACAATATTGCTAGTCAGTCTCGCCTATCTATTTAATTATACGTCATCTGGTCGACTCCACTTTCTGCACTTGACTTTTGGGCACTTTTCTTGGGCAACTTGTATTAAGTTCCTAAGTATATTTGCGTACTAACTGCGCCCCGCGTTTTCACACGCATAAGTCTCGATCCCGTAGGAATATCGGGATAAAAAGTATTCCATGTCTTAATCCAGGTTGTGGTCTACTCATGTGCCAAATTTCGTCCAAATCCGTTAAGCCGTTTTAGCGTGAAAGCGTAACAAACAAATAAAAAATCGAATATGTTCTCTTTATATTATCCCCCTTTACTAATAAACGTATTAAATCAGATAAATAGTGACACACCAATTTCTCTCTTTCAGTCGTCAGTAATTTGACTTTTGAAAGAAGAAGACAAAGTGCTGTGTACTATACAATACAGACGCTATACAACGTTTATTTTTTTTTTATTTATTTATTCAGTAGTACACATACATTTGGTGCCAACATAAACTTATTAGAGTTTTGCCGTGCACCAAAATCATCGACTACATAATTTAGAGAATTGTAACCATTTAATTAGGTAGGTACTTAGGTAAAAGTAACAACACTAAAAAAAACAAAATTATAAAGTGAAGTATTATCTAATACTAACTAGTGTGTATTAGTAAGGGGGTATTAGTTTAGATAAAATATGATAAATATAAAGAATGTTACAGATATCTAAGTGCCTAATTCACAACACATTCTGCACTCTAATTGCGTAACGCACGATCAATCACAATCTGTTTCATTTTGACAGTTCAACAGCATACATTGGGTTATTTACTTTGTTGAGCAGAAAAAAATTTCTAACTTAAAAAGCAATGGATGTTTCAAAATGATTCAGATTATGATCGATCGTGCGTTACGCAATTAGGGTGCCGTCATAATACGCCCTATTAGTATGCAAATTGTTTCAAACATAAGTTTGAATTTATACGTGAACATTTTACATCTTATTACAATTAACACCTAAAAAACCAATCAAGAAATTTCTTAAGAAATAAGCTGTACCTTTGTACTCAAATTATAATTATGTCATATCCCTATGTATTGTACTATGTGTACATAAATAATATAATAAATAAATAAACACTATATGTACACCAACTATGTTGCACTATGCCTTTCACTTATCTTAATATACACTACACATTCTAAAAGAACATAACTTATCTAAGATACACATTACCGACTTTACCAATATTTAACGTTTTTTCCCCAAATCAGCACACAAATGATTAGAAACATAATACTGTCATCATCATTACAGTCAAGAAACCGTTCCGATTATCGTGGATACACAAAAAGTCGGTAACTACAAGAGTTTACGCTCGAAATGATCCGAAAGTAACAAAAAATATGAGAAATGTACCGTTCACTACAGCGGAACGAAATCGGTCTTCAACAAAGGTCTAGACCTGAAAAAATCAGACAGCCATTACATTCGGTCTAGATTTGGTTCTGCGAAAGTTAAGACTGTATTTCTTATTCTAATCATTTAATACTATAAATCTGTAGGCCAATTCTCGTAATTTAAAACGTTCAAAATCTAGTCGCAGTCTCATCTCGGCGACAAACAAATGTCAAAAACCTGTCAAAATGTAGGGAAATTTGAAGTATTTTTGACAGATTGAGACTGAGATCAGACTGTGAACGTTCTTAAAAATTACGAGAATTGCCCCTGATCGTTTGTTTGTTACTAAATAGCGCGGAAATCGTGCTCTGATTTTGATTAAAGCCACGTCAGAATGTAAATCATAATATTCACTAACAATGAACACAGGTCGAACATCGGATATTCCAAAATTGCTTTCTAGAGACCTCGTATATATTTGAATCAATTAATGGATCAATTTTTTATTCAGCGTATTTTAATCGCTATTATAAATATTCAAGTTTGCCCCCCGACACACTTGGCACACGATTCACAATTTATATTTATTGAAACAAAAGGTTTATTCGATCATAATTAACAATTATTTCGGGTCACAAGGACATAGTTCCACGCACAAAATAATTTGTCGAGCACCTAATCGGCTCAAAACGATGGGATCGCAAAACTAATCACTAAGGAAAAACAATGTCGATTCCCACTAACAAGTACTGCCTAATGAATATAACTAACTGACTAAACTAATCCGTCTACTCACACTCAAGTACCTATCAATAAAGTGTCCTGGGCTGAGAAATCCTCTTATAAGTAAGCAGAAGTAGAAACGAATAACAGAGAGTTATTATAAGATATCATAATACGATAAGAGAGCAGCCATTTCGATTACTCTTTTAATGTAGGTTTAATGAATAATTACTGTGACTTGCAACATAATTGTCAAAATCTAGAACTGTCTTTTAGCTTTTGCTGTAATGTAAATTACATTAGGTACACACTTTCCATTCAATGAATGCCCAATTAAGTCTTTCCAAGTATCTCCCACACAAAAACATCAAATCTCAGCCTTCCGCGTCCATGCTGCGTACTCTGACCCTCCCCGTCTTCTGGTAGTCACTCCTTCACGTTTGCCGATTCCTTGAGGACACTCCAGGAGTCCACTAATATTGCTCACTGCTCCAGTAATATTTTAATGAACCTACACAAATCAGCAACAGTAAATATCTTCAAAATCACAAATAAATTGCCCTTACTCTGAGTGAATCTCAATTAATTAGATCGAAATCTGAGCGTCAAAGTATATCACCCAATAACGTCAAAGCACTGATTGTATCATGATCGAGAAACGAACTAATTTAGCTGATTTCATTTAATTTGCGTCAGAAACATTACTAAGTGAGATCTAGACGTTTAATTAAATAAGAGACATCATAAAACATGATACTTTATCATGTTTTATGATGTCTCTTATTTATTATGATGTCTCTTATTTATTATGATGTCTCTTATTAAGCACACGAAACAATACCTAAGAGGTGTCTCACGGGCTATGATTTATACTCTGGCAGGATAATGTCCCCGATTCTGGGAAATATTAAATAAACAAAACAATTTGTTGCCTTTACCAGGTAAAACAATAAAGAGTTCAGTTTATTCAAGAAAGAGTTTAGAACCCTAACCTATGAAACATGTTTCTTCACTACATAGTATAAAACAAAGTCGCTTTCTCTGTCCCTATATCCTTATGTATGCTTAAATCTTTAAAACTCCGCAACGAATTTTGATGCGTTTTTTTTTTAATAGATAAAGTGATTCAAGAGGAAGGTTTATATGTATAATACATGTATAATATAGTAGAGAAACACTGATAATTTTAGAGGTTTCTAATGTGATGTCGTAAATAAACCCTTTTTTTGCGCTTACATTGCAAACGCTGGCTGAACCCTATGAGATACATCAAAATAATGTACTACAGTATTGTACACCTTAAAAAGGTATACAAAAAAGTCCGCGATGGTATATATCTATCTCTTCGGGATAACCCACAATAACCATTTTTTTTTCCTTTACCTTTTACGAGAAATGATGGCTTATTTACGAAGCGATTTTAAGCAATACAGCATTAATCCTTATCCAATTAAGTATCTTCAATACATTGTGCATTTAATATAGATCAATATGGCCTTTTACAGCATGTTATTTAAATTAATATTTTCGAAGATATTACAGATTTAAAATGCAGGGACATAGCGGTTGCTGCGGTATCGGCGGCAGGGGCTGGCGGCAAGTTAAAAAAAAACATTAAATTAAAATTATTAATTATTTAATTAAATTGCATTGCACACGTGCGAAGCCGGGGCGTGTCGCTAGTTAGTAATAAATTGATTTATTCTTCGTTCGTCCCGAATATAAATGCTTATACTCGGGGTGGATCTGTCAAAACATACGAGACTACCAAAGTTTATTATTATATTCTATTTATAAATATCCGGATAACAATCAAATCGAAACAGTAGAGAAAAAGCAGAGTAGGTCCTCAACTGCACCAAACATGTAGTAAGTAATTAAATACAGTAATTAAAGTAGTAATGAGCCATGCGGTAATTATTTCGTTTATTATCCTACATTGGATATGAGGACCTGCCTCCGAATATTGTTACTGTGGTTGGATTGGCTGACCGTACAACCGCCATGCTTGACCAACTACCGTAAAAACAAGTCAACGAACTGAAAATACACGTATATTTTGTGTAAAGTGGTATTTTATTATAATGTAACAATGGCAATCAGTATACTTTCAACTGGCCCAGATTAGTATGCGGTTTCTTTTGGAATATAATAATAATTATACATATATACAAGATCGTAGGCAGTTCATGTCTTGGTAAAAATTAAGCAATCATTTATGATGATAGCGGAGATGCCTTCGCAAGGGCTAACCTATATGTATTTATTGTTTTGTGGCACTTTCATCGTCGGAAGCTTTCGAATTCGTCACAGAGTTCTGTCTGCCCCCACAAAGTACTTTTGCAGCAAACATGCAACTCTTAACGCCAGATTTTCATCGCTAATCAGCCGGCAACATAAAGAAACCGACTTCAAACACGCTGAAGCCGAAATATCCCCATTCGCAATCATAACCACATGTATCACCAACTGGACTAACAGCCTGTGACCCACATCGCTGACCCCTAGTCGAGCCAAAGCAAATAAAAGCTGAGCTGCCGGTCGCCCAGCGACACGTCGTAACGGTACTGACAGATGTCCAAGTTACAGGCGATGGCGACAACTTACTACTCTACTATCATAATCATTCGCAGGGCGGTGATTTTCAGCTTGCAGAGCAGACCAAGGTGACGGTTAAAAGTTGACATTTGTCTAATGCAGACCTGTATTGGGGATTATGGTAACCCCCCTGGCCAAAAATCATGGATGGGACAGTCGACGAAGAGTAACAACCGCTAACCAGCACCCTAATTGCGTAATACACTATCAGTAGCAATAAGTTTCATTTTGACAGTTCAACAACATACATTGCGTTATTTCCGTTGTTGAGCAGATACATTTTCGAACGTCTGGAGCAATGGATTATAAATATGCTTCAAAATGATTCAAATTGAGAGCAATAGTGTGTTACGCAATTAGGGTGCAGTGTAGTATGAAGGTTCTCTTTGAGATAGGCTTATGTGCTGCAGTGTGAACTGGAAAGCGGAAACGAAATTTTATAGAACCATCAAGGTTATACTTCAATCCGAGTGAATTGAAGTATAACCTTGACGGTTTTTGCTATGCCAGGCAGCTGGCAGGCCTGGCATAGCAAAAATTCGTAGACACCTGTCACAGTCATATTACCTAATTATGATATAATTATAGATAGACTCTTCGAAACTGGAACAGCAACTCATCTCTGGTATGTTAGGGCACCTGGTCCAAGCCTTGGAAAAATAAGTTACTAGGAATTGGATGCGAAGTGTGTGATACAGCGTGTTAAGTTACGTTTAAATATTTCCTACCACACACAAAGTTAATCAAACAGACAATTATCTGTAAACAGCCCCGCCACCGCTGCAAGCTTACAACTTAACCATCAGCAATCACAGTTAACGGTCCGCGGCGCACGCGCAACTTGATTCACTGCATCACACCCGTCTCTTTCACACCCACACAAACGCGAATCGTGAGCGAGACAGAAGAACAATCGCCATTGAAGTTGTGGGAGACAGGCTGTCAGACAGTAACCGACTGATTAAACGGTGATATGTGTTTAAATGATTAATTAAATGTTACAATCCATTGTAATTTATGTATACTTTTTAGGTTATTGTAAACGGATATTCGATTAAGGCCGACATTTTTGTGTGTTTTACACAATATAACTGGAAAATGAAACTTTTCATCTCGAATAGTGTGGTACAGTTATATTGTCGGATATTGCTCATTTGAATATTATGAATACGTGCTTTTAAAAAACTGCTTTGAGGAAGAAACGCAGTAAAAAGTTTTACCATTGCATATTCGCCCGCTGAAACTTTTACTTATTTTCCTTAAACTAAAGATGGTCTTATTTTTCATCAGTGCTACGTGCAAGAGAGTAGACAGACGGTGGAACGGTCCCAATCGGTCACCCATCCAAGACGAACGACGCTTAACCTCGTTGATCAATCGACCAGAGCGACGCGTCGTCGCGTCATTAGAAGTTGTGAAGTGCGCTTTGCTGTTCAATCCTCTCTTCACATTAATTTACTGAATTACTTTCAGCAATAAAATCCATAATATTATCTATTATTTAATTTTATAAATTCAAAAGTAACTCTGTCTGTATGTTACCTTTTCACGCCTAAACCACTGAACGGATTTCGATAAAATTTGGCAACGAGATAGATAGCATCCTGAGGAAGAACATGGGCTACTTTTTACCCCGGCAGCACGTTCCATTTGCGACATCCACGCGGGCGAGGCCGCGAGCCAGATTTTTGGGCAAATGTACAAAATTAAAAATGTGCCTTTACTACTAAGTTTAGCTAACCATACCACCTGAGCTATGATCCTTCCATATAGGTTCTTTCTTGAATTCCATCAACAAGCCTTTGACCCTTTGTTGAAGCCCATTACTTGATGAAAGCTTCATGGTATATATGATGAAAAGAATATTTCAGTAGGCACATAAACTAATCATATTATTATCATTTTGTTGGAAACCGCAGTTCTCGTAATTTTTTGTTTATAATGTGATGCACACGAAAGTAATTTAATACCACGATAAGAAAGTTTTAGAGAATAGGTACCTACGGACTTCTCATGCTGTTATCTGTTTTATTATACATACTTTGTCAACAGAGAATTTAAATGCATTCATTATCTATCGATTTCAACTCTGAATATACTGGGTTTTTCATATTGAATTATCGTATTTTAAAATATCAAATAACCTGAGTACTGCCTAACACTTTAAATGTATGAAATATTTACCATTGTATTTCAATTTTACTACCTGTAATGTGAAGTATATAGCCGATTTATACATAAATCTCTGATACAGTGACTTGTGGTAACTATTTACATATTTATAGTTTATAAAACTATCTGGGTCACAACTGTCACAAGTGTTCGGTGTATCGAATTATATTTATTACTAATTGTCTTAACAACGCGGCCTAAAACGTAATAGCGTTAATACATACATAATCATCATCTGACTAGCCGTTTCCCAACTATGTAAGGGTCGGCTTCCAGTCTAACCGAATGCAGCTGAGTACCAGTATTTTATATAGAGCGACTGCCTAGCTGACCTCCAAACCCCAGTTACTGGTTATACGACACCCTTTTTTTTTGTTTTTTTTTTTTGTGGATGGGAAATCATCCAATGACCCCTCCCGCTCTGGGTGGAGCAGAAGGGAGTGTCAGACTCTTACTGACTAAAACCCACCCGTGTTCCTTCCTTAGCCCTTTGTGTTCCGGGGTAGCGGTAACCCTTTCGGACAATCCCGCTGCCCCGGCAGGCTTCGGCCCTTGCGGGCCCCTTCCTTATGCTAACATCTCTTTGAGGCGCGCGTGGAACACGTACGCGCCGTCCGGCACGGGCCTGGTCCTGATCGGACGGAGAGTTACCCATTACTCTCCGCCCACAGGCCCGTGCCTACGGTGGCCGGGAGTCGTCTCGCGGCTCCCGACGCCCGGAGCGTCTCCCGCGGCGGCTGGGACGTGAGGCCCTTTCCCTCAGCCGTCCCGCCACCTCCTTCGCTAGCATGACTGCTTCGCAGAAGGAGGTGACTGCCTCCCACTCCCTCTCGCCCCGGACCATGGCTCGAACCAGGGCCGGGCGCGAGAGGTCGCCGCCGCTGCCGATCGCCTCTGCGAGAACACGGCGGTGCTCCGCCCAATTGGGGCATACCGCCACCGTATGCTCCACCGTGTCCTCCGGGCGACCCTCGCAGTGGTGACACCCGGGCGTTTCCTCCCGCCCAATGGTGTGCAGGAACCTCCCAAAACACCCGTGTCCGGTGAGGACCTGCGTCAGGTGGTAGGTGAGGGCGCCGTGGCGCCTCTCTAGCCACTCCTCAAAGAGGGGTCTTATCGCCACTATCGTGGCGTGCCCTGCCCTGGGTTGCGACAGTCGCTCTTTCCATGCCGCCATGAGATCGCGCCGGAGGTCGGTCCGCTCCGCCACGATTTGCCGCGGCAGCGGAGTTTCCCCCCGGCGTAGTGCCTCCGCGCGCCATTCGTACAGGCGCGCGAGGACTATCGCCTCCAGATCCCACGGCGGCAGTCCGGCAAGGAGGCTTGCCGCCTCGCCCGAGATCGTGCGGTACCCCTGGATTAGCCTTACGGCTACCACCTTCTGGGGCGCGTTCAGGTAGTGGGCGGCTCGCCGCCGCAGTGAACGCGCCCACACCGGGGCCCCATATAGGGCCATGGACCGCATATACGACACCCTTGGTATGACTAATTGTCAGACTTTCGGGCTTCTGGCGACCCGTAACGACTGTCAAACATCCACGAATGACGGCAGGAACCAACGTGCTTTCCGAAGCACAGAGGAGTCTTGGTAAAAATGGGCACCCATCCACGGACCAACCGCGGCAAGCGTAACTTAACCTGATCGATCGAACCGTGCGGATTGTAGCCACAAATAATATATGCCTACATCATGCCATCTATGGGCGCAGGCAGAAAGACTACAGTGAAAGGTCAAAGGTAATTAAGCCATAAGTACATTATTCCAATCACAAGTATCTTCGGATTACTTTCTGGGAAGCCCCGGCAACTTTATTGTATAGATTTAAGATAATAAACACATTTTTATTTTATTTATTTAACCTAATCATCATTAGGTATACACGATTGGATTGGTGCCTTTAGAAAATGGCCAGGAACCAATTATACCGCAATAATAGGGTACCTACACCTACCATCTTTAAGTGTGGTAGCATGTGATACCACTCGAAGCTCCTCAACCTTACAATAAAAACAGTGAGAAGCCACTTATCTTTACAGTTTCAATCGCTCAGGAAGTGGTCGCAGACTCCATCGAGTGTCGACAGATGTTGGCGTCGCCTGGGTTTTACTGCTGTCTCCGGAACTAATACTACCTACTATATTTTATGACAGTTTTAAGTATTATGCACATTTTCAGTATAGTCATTATGTTTCAAGATGGAGATTCGATTTCTAATAGTAGGTAAAACCATTCAAATGCTAGCCTACATAATAACTTTTTAGTATATTTATTTATTTATTTATTTAATACTTCAAGCACATACATGTACAGAGGCGGACTTAATGCCATAGGCATTTTCTACCAGTCAACCTTTGGGTGATGCAGAGACAAACAGTAGGTGCAATCATTACAGGAATAAATATTTTAAATATAAAGATACGCAGAACCCTATTTAAACATACAACTTACAAACAACTTACTATTATAATGACTCCATCTATATTTACTATAACAGTTTTATAAATGGCCGCTAGGTCTAAGTTTAAACGGTCCATTACAGTCACCCACACACACCCACGACCTAGTGCGGCTCGCTGACTAATAAACACATTATTCTTATACACTGGACTATTGAACATAAGTAATTGAATTGTTGGGTGGTCATCTAAAGATAAACATCCTTAGTATTCTCGTGGGACTAAGAGGCTAAATAAGTAGGCGGAATTGGACGTAGTTAAGCAAAAAGGATCCAACCCACAACATGACCGAAAATGAGTTCAACCCCCCCCCAAGTGGGTCAACAGCGAACTAACTTAGACCACCTGTCGCACGGCGCGTACGTGTTCCACGCGCGCCTCAAAGAGATGTCAGCATTAGGAAGGGGCCCGAAAGGGCCGAAGCCTGCCGGGGCAGCGGGATTGTCCGAAAGGGTTACCGCTACCCCGGAACACAAAGGGCTAAGGAAGGAACACGGGTGGGTTTTTGTCAGTAAGAGTCTGACACTCCCTTCTGCTCCACCCAGAGCGGGAGGGGTCATTGGATGATTTCCCATCCACAAAAAAAAAAAAAAAAAAAAAAAAAAAGGTCTATATTTTCGATTAGCAAAAACAATCCAAGTAAAATACGAATTTTCAATGTCAAAATATTCGTATTTTACTTGGATTGTTTTTGCTAATGGAAAATATAGACCTTGACGAGCAGTTTGGTATACTTAACTAATTTTCGGTCATGTTGTGGGTTGGATCCTTTTTGCTTAACTACGTCCAATTATCCTCAGTAATTTTTGTCGAAGGGACGTTCTGCCGGTCTTATGCACAATCTCACCGTGAAAACTTAGGTGTAAGCTGTCTATCCACCTGGGGCTAGGAACATTATCGGCTCACTTCACCTTAGTTTTTTTGAGAATAAAGACTCCTGCAGACAGGCCCGACGCGACGGTGCGATGCGATTCTGATAGAACAATTTACATTAACTTTTCATAGAAATTGTTCTACTAGAGTCACGTCGCGCCTGTCTGCAGGAGTCTTAAATCGGCTATTATCTGCAAGTGCATGCAAATCTGTAACAATGTATTGAACAAAATCTCGATTGGCTTTGAAATTCAGTAACCAGAGAATTAACACCGTTGACATAAGTATCATCATCAACGATCCTTGGATCCTACGTTCTGTTATAACTCTGACTCACTAATACATTAAAAATTAATAATTAAGAGAAGTACATTCTGCACTTCTCAGCATTCCAATCTCAAGTGGCACCGTTAAGGGCCTTCCGCCGTCGCCCAAATCTGAGGACACTTACACCAGTCTCTCTCCGTCATCCTAAAGAGCCACACACGTTCTAATTCCTAATTTTGTAATATCTAAATCTTTTTTAATATACATATAATATTTCAAGTAAAACAGTTTGCCTTTTTTCAAAACCCTCCATAAAGGCAAAGCCTAACAGTTCCATGTAGCGCAAAATAGCTGTTATTAATGATCTATTTCAGGCTCTACAGAACATCATTCCAAATAGACTCACTATGCGTAGTAATACAAATCATTGATCACTGATACGCCGATTCTGAGCAGACTGCACAATTACCACGACATAGCAAGGTAAAGAAGGACCACTCCTCACAAACACTGTGATCACTGTGTTCAGTTTAAAAAAAATGAGTTTAGTAGTTTTAACTCATGTTTAAAAATACATATACAACATTATTTTTAGTAGGTATATGCGACACCTGAATATACATAGTTTGTTCAGAATAAGTAACTGAATAGATTCCAATAATTTTTACACCATGTTATATTTTGTACCAAAATATTTAAAAAGGTTACAAGTTGGACACCGAGCGACACTAGGTAATCATCATCGAGCGCAAGACGACACAGCATGCGCAGGCGGCGCGCGGTGAGCATGTTTTTGTACGGACAACTAGGTAACATAACAAACTTATAACTTTGTATTTTTAATGACACAGTTTTGAAATTTTTTATATAGATTTTTTACATAAAAATACTAGACACGTGTTTTGTGTTTGGCATATACTAAAACTAATGTTGTATATATTTGTTTCTTTGGCGCTTTCGGGTGCATCTTTTTGTCTGTCACTGATGAACAGTGATCGGAGTAGGTAGAGCTGTTTGGGGTAAATGACCGCAAACATTGATGTTAACAATAACATGGATATGCCTCTGAAATCTCGGGATTTGAAATAAAAGTGGATTATCCATTTAAATATAATAATAGTCTCCCCGACCGATTTCGGTCATGGTGGCCAATCTCAACGGAGATTAGCCAGGTACGCAGGAGATATTATAGTGCACAAGTGTGCGCGCAGACACAGGTGCACTCCCTCTTCCCTCACTCTCATAGTCCGATGGGACGGCAATCCGACACGACCGGAGAGAGATCAGGCGCAGGACCAACGGCTTAACGTGCTTTCCGAGGCACGGGGGTATTAAACCGCCAACTTCCAAAATCCGGACTGTTACTAAGAAATTCCTAATAGGAAAACTCCAAGCCCAAGGCATTAAGTCCGCCTTTGTACAGTTTTTACTTGTGCATAAAGTTTTAATAAATAAATAAAAACTCAATAACACTTTGTCCGACCCGGGAATCGAACCCAGGACCCCACGCTCAACAGTCGCGCTTGCAACCACGAGACCAACGGGGCAGTCATATCATTCATATCATATCATTTAAATATAACATTCCAAATAAACACTGACAAAAGAAACTATTTAAAAAGTTGTTTTTTTTAATTCGAAAATTCCCGGGATTTTCGGGAATCCGTATGTTATGTCCGCATGTAGCAAATAACAAAAAAACCTCTATCTACTCCTATAAAAACTACTTAAACAATGTTTTTTTAATTCCGAGAATTCCCGGGATTCCGGGAAATATTTGGCATATCCATGTTATGTCCGCATATCGCAAGTAGCAAAAACAGCTCTACCACTCCGACCACTGCTGATGAACAAGAACATAATTCCGGCAAGCAATAAAGAAAGCAACTTCCTGGCCAAAAATTAGTTCCACTGGGTTACACTTAAATTTTAAAAATTCCCAATCACTTAACAAGTATAAGAAAAAGCTCTCACTCGTTCCAACTGAAAATATGTTCTGCAGTAGATTACCTAAGCATGATAAGCTTGTCCTTTTTTGTCCTTTAAAGTCTACCTTCTGTCCGTACCTACACTGTGGTGCTGCATCCAGTCGCGAACCAGACTGCACAATTACACAGCTGGGCGGCTACCTAATCGCTCAGCGTCATGTCTTCACGTTCACGGAAATTAAATTTTACGCGGAATCGCACTTGCTGATTCAATTATCTACACCTGGAGTCTTTAGGGAATACCTACTAAAAGGGACAGACGTAAAAGCAACTCATAGATAGGTAATCACGAATAGATCGATCGATTTGAGAGGTTAAACAGCACTGGCCGAGGTGAGTCTGTGGATGGGTGACCCAGGTCATTTACACTGCAATATTTTTACTGAATTCTCGAAGGTATTTATTTAGAAATACAAAGAGTGCAAAGTACAGCAATTTATGACCGTTTTTACTATTATCACCCCTCCCACGACACAATGTCAAGACTTGAAGTCACTCATCGGATATGTACAGAGAATAATCATAATAGCTGATCTTTACATTACCATACAATGTGGCGCAGGACCGGTATCAACGTGAAGTCATCAATAGAGTCCATTTAAAGACGAGCTCAGTATGTTGATCTATTGTTTTTGATTGAGGCTCAAACTATGGTGGCGGATACCAATGATTTATGGGTAAGGGAACCTAGTTTGGTTGGTTCAGAAATAGATGATAGTCATTCCAGTACATCTCAACAAACCTTGATTTTTGGTAACACAGGGAATATTGGTGAAAGTCAAGTTTCGTGCCTAGATTTCTTCATGCATTGTCTATACATGAAGAAACCTAGACACGACCTACTAGTCCACCACCCGCTACTACTCGCTACTTGACCTTGACTTTGGTCCTCATATGTTCAGTATACATCGTAAAACTCAAGTACATCCAGAATTGAGCCATCAACCTGCTGCTCAACACGGGATCAGTTTATAGAAGAGTTCCCGCCTCACTTGCAAAAAATACCTCAGTTCCGTGAGCATTTTGCACATTTGCCTCTACTAACAAACAACATAAATAAATACCTCAAAAACCCGTGACTTACGTACATTTATATGATTAGCATTCGGCGGTCGCACCGTGTGATTGACCCAAAACAATGCGGCTCTGATGTTTGCATAGCGGAGTACGGAGTCGACGGCCAATGTCTCTTGTGTCTTGTTGTCTCTTTGTGCCTACGCGCGTCTTTGTCGCAGATGTGCTGTCGGCGTGGGGCATGTAATAGTGGATTCTTGTGGAAGAAAAAAGGTGCTGATAATGAGCAAAAATTCTTAGCAGTGATAGTATTACTCTGAACGTAAAAAGCCTGCAGTCTGTTTGCAACAATCTGGTAGAAATTCCAGAAAAACCAGCTAATAGAGAATATCCTGAAAGAAGCTATGATATGCTCCTCAACATTAGAATCCTAAAGACAACTCGAGGTAGTCCCAAAACGTTAAAAAATTTCCAACACCATTCAACTGAAGAATTTGCATATGCACTTCAGTTCAGCGTTTGGATTTCACGATTTCACGTACCTATTGAACTTCTTAGTTAGATACTTTTATTAAACCGTGATTGGATTAAGTAGTTAGTAAATCATCAACAGACAGCTCACGATATTAGTTTAAGGGTCGGTTCACATCTGACGGAAAATGCGTCGCGTATTATCGGTCGCGTAACGCCAGAACAGACAATAATATGATAAAACATTCAACCTTTCACACTCAATGACTCAACCGATGATGCGTTAGTGAGAACTGCGAATAGACGCGATCAATGATGCGCTCGACGCATTTTCTGTCAGATGTGAACCGACCCTAAGATGTAAATTAAACGTGAACTGAAAAATTAAACTTTTAATTTTGTACAGAGAAAAGAGAAATATTTAAATGACAAACGTCCTTGAACTTTCAAAGCACATACTCCATCAAGCCTCCGGATTGGCCAAATAGGCACGCTTCCAAAAATCCTCAGGAGTGGTGTAACAATCCACCATTCTGGCGCGGACCATCAATCAGGGCAGACGTGTAATCCGATGCTGTCAGGACTCGAAGTAGCGCGATCCGGCAACAGGCTTAATTTGGAGCTAAATATAGATGAGTGTGTGTCGTTATCTGGTGAAGGTCTGTGATTAGGGTTGCCAGCCATACTTTATAATAACGTATCCTACTTTATTTTCGATAAATATACTTTATACTTTTGCATAAAAATAAACTATGCGAAAATACTTTATTTCTAATCTTTTGTAAAGCGTAAAACGAAAGACTCTAGGTAATTACTGAACTATTTATCGATAGGTACTTATAAGTCAAAAAAGAAAATCTTTTTATAAAGATAAAGAAATTTCAGAGAAATATATGGTCATGCTTAAGACAAATGGTAATATATACTTATAAATGCATCTGATACCTTAAGTACCAAAATATGTAAAAACAAAATATTTCTTACTTACTCTCTGTTTCCGCCACTTCAGTTTTCACTGAGTTTTTTCGGTAACAAATCTGCAGTGGCAAGAAGAGAGAAACAGATCGTACATAAATTTAATAAAAACGAGTTATTTATATATTTAAATCAAAATTTTGATTATAAAACTAGCCTTGAAACTTCCAAAGACAAAAAAAATTGTTAGCGCTTGCTAAAACCACCCAAAAATATGTGTTTTAAGGTAA
Source organism: Globia sparganii (assembly GCA_949316385.1). Taxonomy (NCBI): domain Eukaryota; kingdom Metazoa; phylum Arthropoda; class Insecta; order Lepidoptera; family Noctuidae; genus Globia; species Globia sparganii. Next base: position 23,501,591 of record OX438663.1, on the reverse strand, counting down.
CATAATTTTAAAAATACTTTTTTTTTCTTCAAAATACATTTTTTCTATTCAACGAATTTGATACGTTATTTTTCCCAAAAAAAAAGTTGGCAACCCTATCTGTGATACAGAGCAAAAGGCCCAAAAGGTGTAGGCTTTTCAGTGTTTAATAAGAATTCTAAATTAATTAATAAAGGGACAAGTGGCGTTTATTTGCGTAGAAGTGCTTGTAAACGATCTTTTGTAGTTCTAAAGATAATATTTCACAAAAGCACTTTTACGAAAGAACCAAATTCTGACCGAGGATTTGGTTTATCACGATCACGTATTTCCCGAAAAAAGCGTTGTACAGAACATCTTCGTTTCACCAGATAAATAGATTATGAAGTTGTTTTTCCTAAATTGATGCAACTACCCTAAAAGATTAATATTTAAACTTTCAAAATGTCACAAGACAGCCACGCAGTCAGCTACCTACCAGGTGAATTACATTTGTCCCGGCACAAGGTCATATACTTGGAAACATTGGAAGAATACTAAACACCCACTGAGAACATCTTTTGACTCACAATTTCTTGCACTTTAAAATTTCAATATGTAGGTAGAAGCTTTGAGAAATGAAGGTAGAAACCTTCATTTCTCACGATCCATCCCAATATTTCATTTTTTTAATTCTTTTAATGCCATCCATCTATTTGAATTCGTCTAGACTTTCTGGGTTCAGTATTATCACTATTCTTATTCGAATAATGACCCCGATTCTGTTGTTCACAAACTAAATTAAATTTAGTTCAGTGCATCTTTTTCTTTCTATGTCATTATGAAAAGGACAGAAGATAAATATTAGTTTAGTCCTATCAAATTAGTCAGCGCCTGACGTAAATTGGCGTATTTTTAGTAGCCGATTTTTTAATCACGTCTAAACTTGTCTATGGATTATCTAATTTGACAGGACTAAACTAATATTTATCTTCTGTCCTTTTCATAATGAAATAGAAAAAAAAAGCTGCACTGAACTTAAATTTAATTTAGTTTGTGAACAACAGAATCGGGGCCAATGTCAATCCTGCGAGGTAATTGCTTATTACACTATAAGTAGCAATGTGTTACATTTTGACAGTTCAAAAACATTAATTGCGTTATTTATGTGTTCAACAGTAACATTTTTCGAACATATGAAGCAATGGATTAGCAATATCTTTCAAAATGATTCAGATTGACAGTGTGTTACGCAATTAGGGTGCTGTTGCAAGTCGTTATAGAAATACGTGACGCTTTGAAAGCGATTGCCACTTGGCCCTCAGAACTCACAAAGACATAATTAAGGCCTGAGTTCACCAACATTCAAACCACCGGTTAGGTAAACAGTTGGTTTATGTCAAATTTCCTAAGAAAATTTTAAATATAGAACTGATTAAATATTTAATCAGTTGATTTAAATGTTGATCAACACAAGCCTTACTGTCAAGTTTTGGTGTATCGTACTCAAATTCGTCAGATGTTTTTATTACCACTGTAGTTACTTTAACCTTTCCCATTCTTTCACTATCACAAATCTCTCTCGCCCTTCGAGTACTTTCTACATGCGATTAATTTTACGGCTCACAAAGCGATAATACTAGTTTTCACCTTTTATTATTTTATGGGACCTATAAAAATACTTTCCCTTCATAGCTCATGTCTTATAGAGGTTAATTCTGCTAATACACTGAACAAGTTATTTGTGGAATATGTATAGTGCTTTAAAAGTCTACTCCAGACTGACCGACTTTTTTTTTTTTTTGTGGATGGGAAATCATCAAATGACCCCTCCCGCTCTGGGTGGAGCAGAAGGGAGTGTCAGAAAAGAAAAAAAAAAAAAAGACTGACCGACTTCTTAGGGTTCCGAACGCAAAGGGTGCCAACGAGACCCTATTACTAAGGCTCCGCTGTCCGTCCGTCTGTCACAGGGCTGTATCTTTTGAACCCTAATAGGTAGACATTTGGAATTTCTTCTTCACAAAGTGGAGAAGAAAGTGGCCGCTATAACAACAAATAATAAAAATAAAATAAAGTTAAAAATTAAAAGGGTCCCCATACACGAAACGTGTTCTTCTCGGCGTTTAAAAAAATAAAGTCAAACTCAAAAGCATTTTTACTTCAAATAATAATACAGGCACTTTTGATTTGTCAAGGAGTCGGTTGGTCAAAAAGATAGAAAGAGAGGTAGGGTTAAATATTGTACGGAACTCTTCGTCGGTTTTTGAATAAATCCGAGCTTGGTCTTTCATATTGCATGTCTTTAACGAGTCAGTTTGAAACTAATGTGTTCATGAAAGAGGTTCGTTGTGACTATAATTACAACTTCGACTCGTGTTGGTGATGAATGTACCAAGAGATGAGAAATATGATGGTCTATTATTCTAGATTATTATTATTAAGTCAGGGAACTAATTTTTAGGCAAACTGACTGCCCACTTAAATTTTCCGTATATTCAAATCACAACTATTATTCTTTGATAGTTGTATAAAATGGCTATATTGAAGTAAATTGAGGTAGGGTGTCTATTTGATTAACAATTAATTTCCCTGACTGTACCTACATTAAAATAATCAATATAGTTCTTGTTTTTACTGTGTATAAACTAAAACTGTTTACGTGCTGAGGTATATAAAGTTAAAACACTCTGTACGATGTATGTTGTTTCAGCAGACAATAAATAAATGTTTACCGTCTAGGTGATGTTTATATTAAAAAATAATAATAATATTGAGAACCTCCTCCTTTTTCGAAGTCGGTTAAAAATCAATTTATCAATTTACACATTTGGTTGATAAATTATAGCGTGCACCAGATCGTTAGCACCTATAACCTGGGGGCATTAACACCACGTATAAGCACACAGGGAAACCCATGCTAGTGTCAATAAATGTCATTGAAAAATGGAATAACCAAATGATACGCTAACGTTCGATCTTTCTAGGTACCGTCTCACAGTCAACATACTGCTATAGGACTGACACCCAATCAAATGTTACGAACTTATCTAGGTATAATAATAATAATAATCTATTCTAATCACACTAATGTTATAAAGGCGAAAGTTTGTGAGCGTGTGTATATGTGTGTTTATATGTTTGTTGCTTCTTCGCGCTCAAACGGCTAGACCAATTTTGATAAAACTTTGTATGAAGGTAGCTGACACCCTAGATTAACTTATAGGCTATTTTTTATCCCGATATTCCGACGGGATCGACAATTATGCGGGTGAAACCGCGGGGCGCAGCTAGTCTAATTGTAAAGTTGAAGAGTTTGTTTGTTTGAACGCGCTAATCTCTAAAACTACCAGTTGGATTTGAAAAATTATTTTTGCGTTTGATAGCCGAATTCTTGAGGAAGGCTATCGACTATTAACATCACGGTAAATCTATAGGAGCCGAGCAAAAAGAAAAATATCAGAAAAAACGCCAAGCGAACACGAAGTATAGCGAGGACCCGGGGGGTGCGATGCGACGGGGTGGGGCGGGGGAACAGAAGCTATATTTACGTAAATTCCTATACTACTTAATACAAATTCAGTTACCAACGTCAACAATCTTCTTATGTTAGAAGCTTTAATTCCCAACTTCCATTAATAATCCTTCTATTCCAAAACGTTACCCTAAATGCCTCTTAATAATCCTAATCTCCTTAAATCAATAAGCACTTTTCAATATTACCTAAAGTATAGTGAAGTATGGGCCGTCGACAAGAGCGGCGCGGGGAGGGGGGTGTCGAATTTAAATAATGGCCGCCGCCACGGAGTACGGACTAATCACTGAGCGAGAATACGTCTGGCTGGTACAAGACAAGTGTTATTGGGAAGAATTTGTGTTGGAATATCGCGTAACCTCAGTGCTCTAGCATGTGCTTTGACTTACAGTGCGGCCGCTGAACGAATGCGTTCTCGACGCCTGTCAGTTTCATACAAACGAATACGTGTTTTGCGAATTTGATCTTTATTAGTTACTAGAATTTGTCGCACTGACATGTGTGAGGATCGCGACGGCCGGACTGTAGACAGGTCCCATGACAATTTCACCGTTTTGCGACAGTGAAAGGAATAATGCTAAATAATCGCTAATTAACGTTTATGGATCTCAGCCTGAGTTTTATGGAATCCCAAATCATTAAATCTACTGATATATCTTTTAGGATGTATGAAGAAGCCTCCTCGTGTAGCGCAGTTTGTTCCGCCAGTTACTAACTGAACGCTCGCGCTCGGCGCATCCTGGACAGTCACACCCAACACCTTATTTGACTGGCCAATCCCACCCTCCCACCGCAGTCCATCAAGCAGCCTGCTGTGTTTCGTCGAGGCGTGGGAGTTCCAATGGGCAGTGGCATAGGCATCTTCTGGGCACGCTCGTTCCATCATAGACCTCATCCATTGCTTTCCATCAGACGTGATCGAGGTCAAGAGCAGGCCCATTATGTAATTTTTTTTTTATAAAAAAGGGTATAAGTATACAGGGTTATTTGAAAAATACCAGCAACTACTTATTAACACTATACAATATACTTATTGTACTCATCATTATGAACAACTTTTACTATGGGACCAAACCTGGAATCGCGAAATAAAAATCGGCTGTTCCCTACATTTATCTTCGTCTATCTCGTCAAAATGTAGAGAACAGCTGATTTTTTTTTCACGATTCCAGGTTTGGTCCCATAGTAAAAGTTGTCCATAATGATGAGTACAATAACCTCTTAAGAGGTTGCTGGTATTTTTCAAATAACCCTGTATATTTCGTTTTGGGATTCGGTAGAAAAAAAATGAAACGAAAGAAAAATTGATCTTTTGAGCCGGTACAACGAATACTCTGGTAGACATTAAGGTACAATCAGAACATACTATTAACAAAATAAAATACAGTTAAAGTAGCTAAGAAACCGGTCCAAATGATTGTTTTGTTAACCTCCCCATTTTCGGGAATTCAAGAGTGAGACGTATTCCCGCTCCCCACCGTACATTGGACCAGCGCCCAGCGTGACAGGCGTCTCCAATCCATCAGGACTCCACCATACTCACTAGATGACAAATTGACAATCCCTTACAACTGTCACATCGCTGTCATACTGAGGATAAACTTCAATCCTCCACAGCTTTGAAGGCTTACTAGGCTTACTTCAGAGTATTTTATATTTGAAGGCATCACAACACGTGTAACTTTGAGTGACCCCTTTAAGTCTAAGAAGAGGAGAAAAGAATATAAATCATTTAAATTTAACATAACATAATATCACGCATTGTGTCCCCAAAGGGTTGTGCAGGGGTGTATGTAAATTACACCCACACTTAAGTCCCATGTAAAAGGGAGCGAGCCTTTTGCCATCAGCCGGGCACAAATCCATAATAATATATTTTTTTAACAAGTGTAAGCATAACATTTAAAATATATCAACTTTTAATTGAATATAACATCCCGAAAATGTTTTAACTATTACAACATACATCTACAATGACCCCCTTTTTTTCTTGAGGATGGGAAATCATCCCACTCTGGGTGGAGCAGAAGGGAGTGTCAGACTCTTACTGACTAAAACCCACCCGTGTTCCTTCCTTAGCCAAAGGGCTAAGGAAGGAACACGGGTGGGTTTTAGTACCATAAAGATGACATAAAGATGTTCCCGGGCAGCGGTAACCCTTTCGGACAATCCCGCTGCCCCGGCAGGCTTCGGCCCTTATGGGCCCCTTCCTTGTGATGCTGACCTCTCTTTGAGACACGCGTGGAACTGCTATTTGGGTTTAAAGTATTTACCAAACATGATACTTTTGCCAACAATATTTTGGTAAAATAGAGATGTAGAGCATCGCTGTAATATTAAAAAATGCTCAAGAAGTTATTTCCCATAAGAATACAGTACTTTTTTTTCTGGCCGGCACTTTAATTATTGGGTATAAAATGTTCGACACTTGAATGATGTCCTTTATGCATTTAAATTTATTAGTTTTACTAGCTGCGCCCCGCGGTTTCACCCGCTTAAGTTTTGATCCCGTGGGAACATCGGGATAAAAAGTATCCTATGTGTTATTCTGATGTATAAACTATATTACTGTAAAATTCCATCAAAATCCGTTCAGTAGTTTTTGCGTGAAAGAGTAACAAACATCCATCCATCCATCCTCACAAACTTTCGCATTTATAATATTAGTAGGATTATAGTACCTAGTTTAGGTAACATATTACTTATTTGCATTTAGGAGTGAAACTTACAACCTCGACAGGTAAACGGAAATAAATATATTTTTAATGAAATCATATAACAATTTAAACAAATTCAATTAAAACAAAAAAATGTGGGTACCATAATTTTTAATTACAAGCTACCTAATTAATATTATTGCTACTATCTACAGAATTACTAACCACTGACGATTTTCTAGGAAAATCGTTCAAGAATGTTTTAGTAAATTATCCTCGTCTTCAAAATATAAATGGACACGATTGGGAAATACTACATAATGAGGTTCCAACTAAAATGCTGTAAATAGCTCTTTAATAGGAAGCTATGTATAAATCTGCCCACTTCCGGTTTTCCTCGATGTTATCCGACTGTGTCACATTCAAAAGGAAGTGTTATGCATTTTTCTCTTTGCATGTAATGTATGGGTGTATACTTCTATTCTTGTAAACTATTAATCCGGTTTTGATAATCGATGTATTTTTGTCTTGTAATTAGGACGAAATACACGTTTAAAAACGTAATTTAAATATTTTTTCTTCAATGTGAAATGGTTAACAACAAGCTTATCACTATAAGGTTGATATCATCTCTGGAAAATAAAATCGTATAGAACATTCGTATAAGTACGTCTCAATTCCAGTCGGAGTGTCTCCTGATGCGACACACAAGATACTCATGGCAAATTAGTTAAATCACCTAAGTCTTATTAAAGAAAATTTCCCCAGACGAGCTCAAACTATTTATAGTAATATAAACTAACAAAAGATATAAATAATAATCTGAATATTTAAACCTTCATCTCTTTACAAACTAAAGTTTTAAAAGATAAAACTTTCTAAGAATATTGTAAAGTAAACACAAATACTTATTCTCAGAAACATGAAACATCTGAAGTATAATAACTTGGCATAAAACAAGAATAACATACTGAGAATAATAAATATCCAATAAGTAATAAGTATATAAGAACGTCTACCTTCTTCGGATAAATCCTTCAAGTCTTTCCAAAGCGGATCCCAAGAAATCGTGTGCAATTACCTGCAAAGAAAAACAAACTTTATTAGTATTCACGTATAGTTCAGATTACTGATAGGTTTTCTTGTACCACCATGTGCCAGGCGAAACATGACGTAATAAAAATATTATCGACTACTATTTAATTATTGTGGTAACGATGGTATAATTATTATCTATATTATAAGGAGAATAAAGAAAGGAAACTCTATTTGAAACACTAAGTATATGGAGTAGAAAAATTCACTTCGTTGGTCTAGTTCGATTCCCACTTCCCAGGGCGGGCAAAGTGGGTTTTTCAATTTTCCCATCAGCAGACCGGAATCTGGTTTTGTGTTCGGTTGATGGCCTGCGCAGACGACGGACTTTTCTCCGCGGCGGAGAAAAAAGTACTCTCGGCGAATAAAAAATCCGCCGCGGATTTACCGCGAACTCAACGTACACGGTATGCCATCATTGTTCCCCGGAAATATGGGCATACGTACATCACTCTCGAGCGCACAACGCGGACTAAAGTCCGCCATGTGCGTTGCTTCGCCTAATCACACGAGTTCTATTTTTTTCGCGGACACCCCCGTACTTTTGTCCGGTCCGCTCCCCGCATGTCCTCGGTTATTCGGGGGACTTTTTGTACGCGGTAATTTTAATCCCTCGTTTGCGTTACTCGATACAGTTGTAAGCGATCTATTTTAGCGGAAAAAAAAAGTCCGCGGACAAAAATCCGTCGTCTGCGCAGGCCATGATGGTAATAGGCTGTTACTGGGGAAATTTCGTTTATACTACAGACTATACGCTCTGTTCGACCCTTCGTGAAATACTGACGTGATGAGAAAATTCGACAGAAAATAAAAATGGTTCCGGATGAAAACAGAGCCATCAATTAAGTAAATCGTCAAAGAGTTTCAAAGGCAGGCCCTACTGTTGTCTCATAACTGTCCTTACTAAATACAAGCACATAAGTACACTAAATATATTGTAACAAGACAAAAGCTAATAATCTGGCAACATTAACAGTCCATTGTGGAAGGAGTCCTCCTAAATCCTCTTACGTTCCTCCTTTGTTGTGGCATAATAGCGGCTTTGCTGCCGGTCCCCCGAGTGAGCGAGCGTGAATATATTGTGTTATTGTTGGACTAAATGTGTTAGTGGCTCGTTTGGGTAAACAAAATAGTTGTATGTAGGGTAGGTGTGCATTGCGTGCGATCAGTTTCAGGGAAAATACGGTCTGTAGTTCTATATAAAGACCAGAATCGTCCGTTGCCGCAATTCAAGCGAACATCATACAATTTTACACCGAACTTTCCTAGAACCTTATGTTCTCGTATTGTCTCGGGAGGACTTTCAGATTTTCCGGGAAGCTCTAGGTTCGAATACAGGTTTTAAGCAAACACTTGTATTCATTCATCAAACTTTATAAAACGGTAACTGGCATATATACCGGGCTACACGCGACACATGAAAAGGTTGTATTTGCTGTGAAGATCACATTCCTAAAGCATTTTGTTGTCAGGAAATTATTGCTAGATTATTGATAGTTACATAGCTCTTTAAAACAAAGCGCCGCGCCGCAGAACAAGGAAACTAAGGCCTGGGCCTCAAGTCTGCTATTACAATAGTGTCAGAATGGTCTATAATTGATTTCATAATTGTTGATTTTGACAAGTTTGGTAATCTACTAATATAATGGCGTCATTATGACTTTCCAATGGTCAACCACACTTACACTCCATTGAAAGAAATTGCGTAAAATGATAATCTCGTACATAATGACAAATGAATAAATGTAATGTTTATTGCTGGGTGAATGGCTTTATAATAGTTTACATAAAGATAAGTACTAACAATATTAACATAATTGTAAGCTAATATTGTTGCTAATATGTACTAACAACATATAGATAGATTATAATTATCTGAAATAAATTATTCTATTCTATTCTATTGCTATTTATTTTATTACAAACTTTTATTTTATACTACTATTTTTATTTTTAAAATTAATATTGTTTTAAATTCAATTATTAATCTAAATTTTAATCCTGATTTTATTATAATTTTATTTTCTAATTATATTTTTTTGCCTAAGTAATTAAAGTTTTATTAATAACTATTGAACTTAAGTTTAAATTCATATTACAATTTTGTCACCTTCTTGATGCATAAAACTTGCTAAGTTGTAACCTAAACGGAAGAAGTCACTGGCTCCTGAAATACAGGTACTCTAACCTAGCTCTGGAGCCAGGGTCTCACATTTTTCTGTAACGTGTTTTTTATGCCAATAAAGATTTATTATTATTTATTTATTATATTATTATTATTTACGAACTTCTTACGTAGGTACTTCAGATTGCAAACACTAATACGTAATATGTAAAAATATATATCAAATGAAATCTAGCATGAAATTTAGTAGTAGTTTTTCTCAGACCATTGATCGACCAATGAGACCATTATGAATTTAGCAGATTACGAACTTTTAGCAAAATGACAATGGGATCGTGTTGGAATGACGAATTTATAAAAATAGCAGACTTGGGCCCCATAACTAATTCAATGACATGTTGTCAGACCATATCTTATAATTATAACATATCAGCAGCTAATAAAATAAACCTAAACAGAAAAATATTCCTGCTATCGTCACGAACTTATTACCCATAAATATAATCTCGGTATAACCAATACGTGACTGTAAGCTAATATAACAAGAAACTCATTGTACCTAAAGGAAAAATGCAGGTTTACAACCTTGGGTACGCAAGGTCGCTCCTTTGTTTGTCATGAGGAAACCGTCAGATGACTGGTCCTAAGTTCCGCGTCGGCCGCCCCTTGACGTAGCTGGGTAATCTCTCCAATTGCCGTTGATAAGTGATTATTGTGCAAACATGCGGGTAGGAACTGTTCAGTTTATACCATTGTACTGGGTAGGCAGAAGATGTATAACTAACTTAGCGGTCGAGGATAGATTACAGTATCGTAGGTCAGGGATTACATCGCAACACACAAAACAATTAATAGAGTTGTGTGATGTCTATGATGTCATGTCATTGTGTTGTTTATTATTGCACCGATATGAATGCAATATGAGCGCATTGTATGATACACACTATTTGTTGTTTTGATCTGTAGCGTCTTAGATGACATTTTTACTTATCTATTGGTACTAACTGGGTTATGTAGATTACAAAGTGTGTGTTAATAACAATACGTGAACCGTTATTGTACGGTGTAAGATATTATGTACAAGGTAAATTATAATAGTGTAATACTATGTGGTATTACAGAATTGTGTTGTTTGTACAGTTACTTATAGTTTACTATGAAGGTTTACTCTACAATGTAATAACCTATATCAATATAGTATACAGGGTGTCCCTGGAAGTATGGATCAAATCGAATAGGGGCGTGGGCAAGGTCATTTCCAAACTTTTTGGTCCTGAGAATGATTGATGATTGAAAATTATTTTACGGTTCAAAAGTTGTGACCAATTTTTTTCAATCGTTTCGCATAGTGCTCAAAGAAAAAAAATGATTAAAAAAAACTTTCAGGGCTGTCCAAAAAACTTAAATTGACAGTTCCTGGTAGTTTTTTTTTAAATGATTTTGTTCTTTGAGCACTATGCAAAGTGATTGAAAATAACAAAAGTTTGTCATAACTTTTGAACCGTAAAAATTCACCAACATTCTCAAGATCAAAAAGTTTGGAAATGACTTTTCCCACGCCCCTATTTGATTTGATACATACTTCCAGGGACACCCTGTATAGAGGCTTATGGTGTGACTGCCTTAGCCCGTTGGAATCTGTTCTATCCATCCTCTGGACTGGTCCACTCAAATCTGTGTAGTTATTGTCTTAGAGGACCATATCAGGCACATTATACATTTTCCTCACATGATCTGACTATAAGATTATATCTGGACTTTAAAAGAGACTGACCCTTGAGTTTGTTTCGCCATTCCCAGGGAAGATAGGAAATATTGACTCCATAAAAGCTTATTCTTTAAACAATATGTCGTGTAAAAGTGATTCCTATACCGTATTTATAGACAATTTCATTTCACGTCAAATCTTTCCGAATCAAAAAATGCATTCCTTTTTTGAAATATTTGCACCACTTTTTCTTTCTATACGGCATTTATACGAAGCATCCAAGCAGGTGCAATATGTAGCTACACGTTACACCAGCTCCGCTTTGTAACCCGTTCGCACCGTGGAGCAAGCGCCGACACATCCGGGTCGTGCGTTGCTTACCTAATGGCAGGCGAGGGTTAACACCCGATACTGTTCAACCTGCTCGCGATGTTGGTGGCTAAGGTACCGATAATACGTAGAGGTTTGTTTGTGGAGATAAGGCGAAATGGTAGTACGGGTAAGTGTTATCGAAGCTGCGGTAAAAGCTTTATTAAAGGTGTATTGCACTGCGCTACGTTCCGAAAAAGTGTCTTCACGAGTTAGAGGTTGTGTCTTGGTGTAAAATTAGCGTGTCAGAACGGTTAATAGATCCTACCACCCGTTAAACTGTCATGGGAGCTCTCGTACACACGACGACATATGTGTATACATTTCCAGTTCCGTCTGACCTCGCATTGTATATGCTGTTCGTACAATGAGAAGACAGTTTATACTGGAAATGATAATTATGTCGTCGTACGTACAAGACAGAGGTATTTGAAAACCAGAGGTCCATAATTCCAAAATAGGTCAGATTTCTAAAATACTCAGTCCATTCATATAACATTTCAATTGGGATCCATACGCAAAGCTCAGCGTAAATATCGCCAGCGGCACGATGGCTGCTGTCAAATCATTTTCGGTTTGTTTACGTTAGTTTAATCGATATTTTTTGCGCTAAAACCGGTCTACCATCGTTATCGATAACATGTATTATATCAGAAAGCTTAACGAATTGAAAAACGAACTAAAAAAAATATTTTTGCGACGTTTAGTCTTTTCCTACTTTTTTTTTGTTATAATTTTGGCCGCTAAATGTACACCGGGGTTAGTAAATTCTGGTACAGTATACAGAGGCATTATCAAGAAAATTAAAAAATAACTGAACGGTAGGTTATGAAACGTATGTCAGTGACAGCTTTCAATGGCCATATCGACGATGCACCACCTATCGTGAAAAAATGGCTGTAAAGATAAAATAATAAAACGGATATGCAAAAAATCTAGCATTACTTTACAAAATCCGCATTAACATTAAACAGAGCATTCCGGACACTAGACTGCGGACGGAAAGTCCGACCGCGTCCGGGCGTCCGGGGCGCGCCTCGCTAATGTGTCGGACGGTTATCGAGTCCGGATAGCGGTTATATGCTGAAACACCGGTGGCGTGTGCTTATGTTCATGGATTCCACTGAAGCCTTCCATTATTGTAGTGACGGCTGTATTTCTATAAGGTTGGTAGTTAAAACAAATACTCATGTGGTGACTATTTAACGAGAAACAATTAAATTTTAAAATGTTAATTTTGATAATGATAAAGAAACAATAAAACCGGCCAAGTGCGTGTCGGACCACGCACAATGAAGGGTTCCGTAGTTGGAATGAATTTATCCCAAGAACAAACTTAACATTGTAGTTGAAAATCATGTTCTCCCATACACTGCAACTACAAATTTAAGTTGGTCGACTATTACTCGTAAATTTGTGAAGCCTACTTAGCTGTGATAGTTTTCCTTTTAATTTCGTTATACAAGGTGTTAAAAAATTAACCCTACAAACTTTAAGAGGTGCTTTAAACCATCAAACTAAACAACTTTCACTATGGGACCAACTCTGAAATCACGAAAAAAAATCAACTGTTTAATACAAAAGTTCAATACCTACTTGACCAAAATGTATTAAACAGCTGATTTTTTATTTATTTTTTTATTGCTATATTGAAGGCCTCATACTGTATTTATTAAAAAAAAATATGGGTGTCCTACTGGAAACTATATTATATGGTAGGGTTGTCCTAAGTTTCATTAAAGTAGGTGAGGCATCATTCTGAAGAAACCCAGCTGAACAACTAAGTCTTATGTAAATAGTGTACAGCATTAAATAATAATATGTAATTAATCATGTCTATTCAGCCGACGTAATTACTAGATGGAAGATAGGCTCCACAATATGCCTTGTTTCATGATTTATATCACAATGTGAACATTAAGAACATGAGGTCTTATTGTGATGGAATATGCAAGATTTTTCTTGTAATCATTGTTCATTAGTGTAATAAATAAGTTTTTAAACTGGCTAGTCCTTTTGTCAGAATTGATATTCGGATAAATAGTAATAAACCTGCCTTTTATTAAAGCCAGGTAAATAGTATTTATTCATTTTTAGCCTATGTTGTCAAACTGCAGGGCAAAGGACCAACCTGTATATATACAAGGTGTAACATAGTTAACGCAAGACCTCATACACCCCAATTAGAGTTAAAAATCATAATAAAATGACCAAAACTTGTTTTTTTAAAGCTTGCTATTTTTATTAAGAAAATCGTGTTGACACTAGCATTACTTTATGCATTTAAAATTGAGCCTTATTGCATTGCATTGAAATAAGATTTAATCTTCTTTGGCTCAACTTGCGGTTAGTACGGTAAAATACGTTTTTTTTTTTTTAAATACCTATATTAAAAGTTACTGAAATCGATTCAGTAGTCAATTATGAACAAACTACTTTCAGGACTTGCGTTTATTCTGTTACACGTTGTATTGGCGTCAAGTTCCTCCCATCATCTTCTCAAAGGTAAATTTTGTAATTGAAAATCACTTCCTTTGCATTGTTAAGTTGATCAAAACCAACAGTTAACACCCGATTCATTACCCAAAGGTTTAAACAAACTTCTAGAAACCAGAAGCTATTCTCCCCAATTTAGAGTTACACTTATTTACTTAACCGCTTTTACTTAACCAATCAGTTATCTAAGCACTTTCTAGAGCCCTGTTCGGTTCAAACATGAGTTTAACTGGATTTTTTTCGTTCGTATGCGCATGCGCAGCGGAAGCCGGTCCACTCTTCCGTGACGCGTTTTCCGGTCGAGTCGATCGAGCACGGCGTGTGGCATACCTAAGTATTGATACAATTTATTTGTAATATAATCGATGCTGCGGCTGAGTGCTAAATTTAGCTAGGAATTTGCCTCTAAAAAATTACCTCAAATCTGTCTGTTTGAGGAAGTGACAAACAAAAACAGGTGTATTTCTGACACACATAAGACTTAATTAATGTAACACGGATTCCGGGAACAATTATCTCGTCCCAAAAGCAACGGACAATTTTTGTGGACTTCCGTGGTAAACGTAGAAGCTCCATCTACATGGTAGCTGCCTAAAGAATAGTTGTAATAAAAACACTCTGTAAATATTAATTACTTGTGACATTGTCAAGTGTGGGGTCACAGTATAGGTCGAAAGTGAAGATTCGAAGTTAAACAGTCTTGCTTTCAGATTATATCTACAGACAATTAAAGTAATGGCATAAATTTCAAGCAAAATTACGGACCATTTTTTACATTACCAAAGCATTTTATTCTATAATATATGCTTATGACCTAAGCAATATTAGAATCGGATTTTCTTAATCAATTTGTGATTCTTGCTGATTTTGCAGACTCTCCGATTTTCAATTTTTTTAACAAACTGTTAGTAATTGGTTTTTCGTTGAGCTACGGGTTGCAAAGACCGAATTGAGAAAAATTTTGCTCCATAATATAAAAAAATCTTTAAAAACTTTTGCCCCACCTCGCAGCTTGCTAAATAATCAACCATCACTATACAAGAAACGATCTTAGTATATCTAAATACTAAGTCAAATTACCTTTTAAAAACCAAATAAACAGATTAAAAAAGAAAGAAAAAGATCCTCCACTGAACTAAAATTCATATTCTCCAGCCCTTTCATCAAAGTTTCACCCAAAAGACTTTCTAACAAAGGAATTTGTAATTTTCGTGAACCCACTGCTTCGTGTTTGTACATTAAAAAAGCGATTGTGTTCCCCGAATTAATACGGTTCGGACCCTGATCGTATGGATAAGCATGCATCGGTGGTCAAAGCACTGGAGTTGGGTCCAGTGCCACTCACAGAGGTCAAAGCACTGTGGTTGGGTCCAGTGCCACTCACAGAGTTGAACCTTCAAAGAACTTTGAAGAGAAGCACATCGACCAAAGGACCAATTCTCAATAGATTTCTTTACATTTTCGTTTTCTTGGTGAAGCTGCTGGTCAAATGACACTACTAACCAATCATTTTAACAATTTCACATTTCGTTCTTAACACTGGTTGTTTAATGTTTAGAATTAGATCCTAAGATCCTATGATATCCAAATTCTTTTGGCTCATCTTTGTTTGCAAATTGGATTGGAGGACGTCACTAACCAAAGGTGACAAGTATTTCAAGTATTGCCAGATTAAGAATATTATTTGCAAGAATACGAGTACAACTTCTATTTATATCATAAACCATCAACCTAATTATCCTACTCGTCGCCACACCGCCATCACTCCCGCCGCACCTCGCCTGGGCTCACCGAAGTGAATACAGTGTATCTCACATCAAACCCTTTGCAGATTACTTTTAATTGTATATTTTTCTTTTACGAGTATATTATAGTTGTACTGAAAATCGCCGTTTAATATTAATACATTCATTACATACATACTGTGAAAATAAACACTTTGGTGTGGGCGTATGAAATGTTACTCCTGAGCTTGGTCCTGGGTTCCATACCCGGGTCGGACTTTTAGAGTTATCGGCTTTTACATTAGGAAACTTTTAGTAGCAGTCAAAGTTTGTATTTGTTCCCAGTTAGTAGCCTACTATCCCGACGGTCAGGTGGGTGGCTGACCTACAGAAGATCTCGGGGATGACCTGGATAACACTCGCACAGACCAGCACCCTAATTGCGTAACACACTATTAATCGGAATTCGAATCATTTTGAAGCAAATTGCTAATCCATTGCTTCATAAGTTCGAAAAGTTTGTTTGCTCAACACGTAAATAACGCAATAAATGTTGTTGAACTGTCAAAGTGAATCCGATTCCCATTGATAATGTATTACGCAATTGCCCCGCAGGGAAGCATGGCACAAAAGGGGGGCGGCATATACTTAGCAGTGTGTAGAACAAGGCTGCCGATGATGGTAAAGATGTTGAACAGCAATGGGCCTGCTGCATACGTCCTATCAGACCGATAGTTGACTTAGAGCTGATTTTTCAATCATCTGATAACTTTATTCGAGGACTAATTTTGACAGTCAAGTGATTCATAGAAAAACTGCTAAACGTCAATTTTATTCCTGTAATAAAAAATATCTGGCGATTGAAATATCAGCCCTTAGTCTGTAATCTTCTGACATAGAATAAACTATGCCTTTTTCTTAACATGATAAGCACAATTACACACTAGTCTATACACATGTTAAGAGAAGCAACATCTTAGTCGCATCTTAAGAGCAATAGAACCTCTCATAGGCAATACGGCTAGGTGCACACTACTCAGCAACATTTAATTACAGCACTGTTCGTTGCCAAATTGCTCCGCTCAGTGGCGTCTACTAATTGCTGTTATCGGCACAGTGTGTACTTGGGTTAAAATCGCTTGGCTGCTATTGGCTCGCTGGTGTATTCGGGCTTTATAGGCCGACCAAGAGCCCGGTAAGCTGGGTTGATTGATTAAATGGATTAATCAATACATTGTTTTGGTAGGTATTAGGGAAGGTACAGGTAGATATAAATATATTATTGTTTTTTTTTGTTTAGTTTTGATGATTGAATAATCGATGAATAGGCAAAACATTTTATTGGAGAATGACTTGCTGTTTTAAATTGGTTATGAAAAAGTAATTAACAGGTTTCTTATAAAACTTAGGTATAATCACATTGATTGATTTTATATTGCGAATACTTGATTCCTATTTTTGATAGCCAAACACAATTTAATAATGCAGGTAAATATTTACGGAACCACTTGCATATCTACCTGACTACCCTCTACGTAACAGCAGGCGTGAACCAACCAATCAGCCATGTAAAACAACAACTATGTAACACACTTATTAACATAAACTTCCCACTCATCGCATTTTCTAGGAAAATCGCACAGGTTTCCACTCCTGCGCACAAGAATGCTAAACACGCGTGCAAACGCAATGTTAATAATTAATTCGTTAATCATTATGATGATGGTACGACGCAATCAATTCTTGTTTGTGATTGCAATGTTAATTTAATGGAGAAATCATGGGGAATCATCATCATATCACTTCCTGAACCTCCATGGATAACTAGAGTATTTGCAATGTTTTATTGCAAGATAAACGTTTCCTGATCGTCTTACAGGAAAATCAATCTTGTATCAAAACTATCAAAAGGCATTCTCAATGCCTTAAGACCAGGGCTTCCTGCCGGGGCAGCGGGATTGTCCGAAAGGGTTACCGCTGCCCCGGAACACAAAGGGCTAAGGAAGGAACACGGGTGGGTTTTAGTCAGTAAGAGTCTGACACTCCCTTCTGCTCCACCCAGAGCGGGAGGGGTCATTGGATGATTTCCCATCCACAAAAAAAAAAAAAAAAAAAGACCAGGGCTTACTTTACTATAAGGCAGGCTTCGGACATATCCTAATAGTTCCGTACTAGGCCAAATTACAGTTAAAAAAGTTTAGGACTAGGTCTGAGCCGAACCGGTACTAAGAACTTCAGAAGAACAAAAAAGAGGATAGTAAAACATCCTATCCTGTCAAATTATCTTACTCTTTCTATACTGAACTTTTGCTAAGGACCAGTTTTTTTTAACGTTTTTACAATGGAAACAAACGTGAAACTTAAATCACACAAACAAATTATTTCCATTCTGTTAACTAAAACCGAATTAAAAACTTTCAAGCAAAACACTCCTAGATTCCCTTAACTGCAGTTACAGGCAATGCAAGCGGTATTTAGCTGAAATAATACGCAAATACAGGAGCAACACACACAGCGGACAAATGTTAGCGCATAGGCGGCACGTCCGCGCGTTTGTTGCGGGCACTAGACACAGTGGACACACCGGCCAGTGGGACACAACCACACTTATACACCACTGGGGGCTTAAGATGTAAGATTAAGAGGTAATTAGATAAACAGAATAAAAATGTTGACAGACGGGCGGCACGTCCGCGCGTTTATTGCGGGCACTGGTTACACTGGACACACCTGGCTCTGGGGCAGGACAACACTTACAAACTACTTTTTAGATAAAAAGTTAGTAATGAGTCGACGAGTTCAGTAACAAATTGTTAAACGTAGATTTTCGATTGACTTTTAAGTTGTTCACAAAATATCCAGAATTAAAGCCTTTACCATATAAATAACCACTCTCATTTAAAAATAATAACGATACGTAATATATGTACAAACAAGAGGTTTCCTGTAACAACAAAATCCCAAGAAGTGCTTTATCATTTTACGTCAGGAAAGATGAAGATTGTGCTAGACAGTGCATTAATACTGCAAACTTCAAAATATTTCACCATTTTTTAAATAAAGTTTACGAACAAAACACGCAAACAATTTAACGTATTTATCTTTTTGTTAGACTTTTTCGCATTTTCCCAGCCCCGAGTCAGAGAAATGTAACAAAATAGAAAAGCCATTATTTTTCGCAACAGAACCTAATCAAAAGTCTATCGTATCCAGTCCGTCGGACAGCTAATAAAAGGCTAACGCAATCAATGAATACGGCGGCCGGTAACCAAGTGTCCGGTGCAGCTGCCCGGCATCCGATATCCGGTCCGGTCCGCTGCCGGTGAACCCGATCATTTTCCGCAACAATTTAATAAGGGGGAGATTTTAAATTTAAGTAGCTATATTATCAATTAATTTAGTTATGGTAGATGGTCAAAAGGACATGAGAGATGAGAGAGAAGATGCCGCACAAGATTGAACGCTAAAACTGTCACATGATTAGGAAAGCCGACCTCTCGTAATGGAAAAAGGGGAGACCAAAGAAGGAAGAGGTAGATGTTCAGGTCAGTAGAAGGTAGTGGCAATGCGCTTTATCAACAAGAAACACATACATTTTCTTTTTGGCAGAAATAAGCGAAAAATTATCGAATTCTGTCACATATATTTAACGTAGGCTAGAACCCTAGGATTGAGGGTTTTGTACAACAGTGCAACGCGAAAGGGTAGTTGATTGATTGATTGGGCAGCGGGGTTTCAAAACAACACACAAAAAACATTATACGTTTTGTTTTGATGATTATTAGGATCAGTTCACACCGAGACGCGACGCGACGCGACGCTGCGCGCACACTTTAAAAGAGTGACTCAAAATATATTTTATTTTCAACACGAAAAGGTACACATTGCATTGTGGGAGTTCAGAATACGTTGCGCCGCGCAGCGCTGCGCCTCGTGACGCCTTGCGGCGTAGAGCGACGCATCTCGACGCAGCGGTACTTCGCCGATACGCGCGGCGTGCGAGAGCGGCGCGTTCGCGCTGCGCGAAATCACTGGCCTCTTCCAGTATCGTCGCGTCGCGTCGCGTCTCGGTGTAAACTGACCCTTACACGTGGGTCTTTCAAATACTTAATAAAAATATACGTAAATATAAGTATAAGCAAACACTGGGAGGAATAGACACCTTCAAATCAGGATCAGCATGAGGATTACATTGTACCACGTCAGTTATGTATCATAACAAATCAGGGTATTAAAACCTCAAGGTTGTATGAGGTTATATTGGAAGAGCCACGGAATTAACATTAAAATAGTTATTTATTCAAATAGGTACATAACAACCAGGTGTTTCAATAACACTAGGTACCTCACTTGTTAGACTATTCTCGTTCATGACATGAGTCATGTGTGTGCTTTGAAGCATGTTCTTGATTATGAAGTAAGTAAGTATGTTCTAAAAAGCCATGGAGGTCTCTGTCAGATGGTTTGACAGCAGTTTCTTCTGGATCCAAAGTCACAGTTTCCATTATCTTATCGGGGATTATTAATTTGATATGCAAATTCAAGAATCAAGACTCTGTATGCAGAATAGAAATCTAAGATAGGATATTCTTAAGTGCTGACATCAATACTCACTTAATATTATTAAAATTGCGAAAGTAACTCGGTCTATCCGTCATCTTTTCACGCCTTTACCTCTGAACCGATCGTAATGATAAACAGATAGCTAGCCTAGGACCTGGAAAAGGGCATAGGGTACTTTTGAACCCGGATATTTGTACTAAGCAATGATGAAAAACGAAATACACGTCGACAAAGTCGCGGGTAGCTAGTAAGTTATAATTATTAGCAACTAGCTGACCCGGCAGACTTCGTACTGCCTCAATCGATATATGTATAAAAGACCTAAACTTTTGTATAAATTAATTTTAAAACAAACAAAACGAATCCGTATTTAATAAAAAAAACCTTTTTTAAATGAAGCATGAAGTGTTATTATTATTTTGCAATAAAGTTCAAATTGACTCTACATTTTATTTAGAAAACGTTTATATGGGAAATAGAAAGGGCTGTTTTTAGGGTTTTCCCGGGAATTATTCGATTTTTTCTCTCCTTTTAAACCTTCCCTAGACCTCCACGAACATTTCAAGACCAAGATAAGATAAATCCGTTCAGCCGTTCTCGAGTTTTAGCGAGACTAACGAACAGCAATTCATTTTTATATATATAGATAATAATAGATAATTTCGACACCAGAATCGAATCTCAAACCCATTGATAATAATACGAAAGCCTGCAGCAATAAAAAAAACTGCAATTAGAACCCTACTACGGATTACAGACCGCACTCAACACATCAATTCCACTGACGAACAATTCAACAAAATGACAACTCCCAATGAAAATAATTGCCGCCAATGAAAACCTTGGAAAGCTTCAGCGGCAGACAAACAGTCCAATTACATAAGGTAAACGGGAACGCAGTGACTGCAAGCGGCTGATAACTGTAATGCCCTACGTTTGCAGCCGCTGCATTCGCATATAGCTGCTGTATTTATTGCGAGGATAAATGCGGCTGTTGCGGCTGGAACAGTTGATAGTTTTGAGTAAAGGAGTATATGTAACCAATAAATAAAAATTTATTGGTTACATATAATTTAGTATCGAAAGTCATTGAAATGAAAGTGAGATGAGAAATGCTCGCGATGGTCAAATGCACTAGACATGACAGCGGAAAGATCAAGCAATTGACTTACCAACTACACAAAACTGAAACTTGATGATAGGTCAATATATATCGCCTGATACCACAGGTTATTGCAGTGTGCCTAAATTAACCAGACTTTAGAAACTTTTATTATCATTCCACAGTGAAATCATACAGTAGTAAAGAAATCATAGAAATCATGATAGTATTCAAATATTATAGTAATCTTATGCAAGCACTGTGGTCTGATAATAAAGGTTTATTATTATTAAACCTACTTATCGTTTATTTAAAACCACCTCATTAAGGTGATTGCGCAGTGCTTACCGCGAAATTCATTTTTTTTTACGTTTTTTGCAATTTGCAGGTCTGTTTTAGGTTGTATCTTAATCAAAATTTGATTCGCGACTATAACAGGTACGTATCGAAAGAATTATAATCATTACAATCATTAATACATCTTCCTAACTTAGATTTCTACCACAAGAAGAAATCTCTCATGGAAAAGTGTTTGTGGTACAAATCTCACTTAGAAAGATGTATTAATGATTATAATTCTATAAATACGTACCTGTTATAGTCGCGAATCAAATTTTGATCAAGATACATCCTGACACTGACCTGCAAATTACAAAAAACGTAAGAAAATTTGAATTTCGCGGTCTACCACTTCCCATTCACCTTAAAGCAAAACTGTAGTATTCCGCTCCGGAAATCTATTCCATCATGCCAAAAAATTACAGTAATCGGCACGCTATTCATAGAATCAAAGCCATATCTGCGTCAGTGTGGAACAATCATTACAGAAAATAACTCATCAGTAATAACTGAGCACAGGGCACTGTCATTGTCTATCGTTCACTGCTGTTCCCATGGAGTGTCTCAATTCCGACATTTTGCGTCCACACAATACATTTCGACATTTCGTGTGCAAATGAAAATGTTTTGAGTTAAGTGGGTGTTAAGTTATTGTCATTAATTTATTCACTAAGGGAGCTTCTTTGAAAATGTACGAAATCTGGGTTAAATTGACAATAATTTACAAGAAGTATCAATATTTTTGATCATAACATAACTGTAACACCCTTTGGAGACTTTTGGCCTCGTATACTTCAAGCACATAAATGTACAGAGGCGGACTTAATGCCGTAGGCATTTTCTACCAGTATATTATATCAGTATAGGACTTTCTGTTTTTCTTTTTGTTACTTTATTCTTTATATAATTTGGTATTTCATTTTAGACTGTGTTTAGTTTAGTTTGTGATCCTCCTATAGGAGTCGCAATAAATACTTTTTCTTTCTTTCTTTATTTTAACAATGATAAGTACGTTCTGTGACAAAGCTATTCCGGAGTATCCCAGACTGCCCTTATTCCAACGTATTATGTGGCGCGCAGACTGTCTTTTTTTCTACTTCTATATTAGCTTTCATATCAGTACTAACCCCCTTCCTGTCCTTCATCTTTCACACAAACAAGCCATCGTGTCTTTGGTGTTCCCTACAAGCCCTATTTAAAATTACATTCATACTCAAAATATTTCTCACGACAAGTCCCAGTGTCCAAAAAATATGCAATAGGTATTTACAATTTCTATCGAAACCACTATAAAAATAACTTACTTCCTACTTCTCAGACACTTACATCAAACCGCTGAGTCAGCAACAAAACTGCGCACCCATCCTAAATCTGACCGTGATACGTGCCGCAAACTAGGTCGAACACAACGACACATTTGCTGATGTTATAACTCTACAGGTTATAAACACATGTGTTTTAAATAAAAGGCTTTGTGTGTGTTTTTGTTTATATTACTTTAAGCAATTTAGTTACCGGTCAAAAGTACGAAGCCGTTGGTTTATTTTGCTTCCAGTGAACGATGTGTGGCGAATTTGTATTAGGTACGGCAGACATATTAGTACCGCATTTTTCATTAGAACTACTTGTAGGCCTCCCCAGACACTGTGTTATTTCGATATAAATTATGTAGATCTTTGTCGAGTTCCTTTTTTAACCAACTTCAAAAAAAGAAGGAGGTTCTCAGTTCGTCGGAATCTTTTATTTTTAGGTTTCTGAAAAAAATTGACAACTCCTGTACTTACCTGTTTTAAAACAAATGATCGAAACGATCACCATCTGCTATTACATTAATTTCACATTTAGTCGTTAGTTTGTAGCCATCATTGCGATAATTTTGAAGGTCTATGTTTTGCAGTGGATATTAACAAGCTGATATTTTGTACTGTTCGAAACATCGAAGTACCATAACGAGTGCGCAGCCGGCGACATGCATGCATGCATTCAACACAGCCACGTGTCCACTTTCGAAACTTGATCAACCTTGTATTAGATCAACCAACGCGTCAAGTAAAGAGTGTCCCATAAAAATTCCAGGATCTTCAAACTAATCTTTTGAATCTTTAAAACAAAGAAGCCATAAACAGAGAAAGGGTCGTTAGTTCCTTATCAGTTATCACCACGTGCCCCAGTTTCATCTGTTGACAAAGCATCTCACTACCCACGTTAGGAACACCACCGTGACTGTACTAACTGCTATAATTTATTACTTAAAGCTAAATGAGTTAGGTACGTTAAATGTTTGTTGTTTTACGCCATATTAAGTTATGAACAGTCTTGGCAAATGTTTAAATGAAAAGTATTGCCTTTCCGAGTGCTCAACATTTTATTATTATCTGTTAGGGTACTGATAATAATGATGACGGTCGACGATGGTGTACCTATAGGTAAGATAGTGAATACATGGGTCTTCAGACTTTATGTAATTTATTCACTTATCTTGAAATATTTCCTCAGTCAGAAACCAAATGTTATTGCCACTATCATCCTGATGACTCAAAACTAGGTATTTTTCGAGAAAAATCCAGTAATAATATTGTGATACTGCCAGCGTTGCCTATACCTAGCCCTGCACACAATGGACAGTTGACAATGATCCGCGTGCATTAGCGGTGCCGGGCCGTGCCAGCCTGCGCGCGCGCCGATCTAGGGCTGCCCGACTGTTAGCAGGTGGTTAAAAGTTTGATAATATTTTTTTTTATTATTATGCAAGATTTTTATAGATTGTGAAAGGTGAGAAACTTCTTGTGTAATTATGTAGTCTGTCTACGATAGATTGGATGTATAAATAGCTAGGAAAGAAGCTGTAAATATTTAGAAGAAGAATAGAATATTTTTTATAGAAGTATTTTCTGAAGTACAAAATGGCGTATAAAGTCAAAACATATCTACTAATTAAGTTTATTAAGCCGAAAAGATTGGGTAGGTATCTATAGTTATCTAAGTAGGAATCTTTAGTTGAACTCTGTAACTGATCCTGATTTCATCATCATCATCATTCATCGATCATTTGATCTGACTTGGTTTCCGTACGTCCTTTTCGGGTAACCACTGAAAATCAACGCTGTGCTGTGGGTCCCCTATAGCACATCATCATGCTGAGTGGAAGCCTTCTTGTCACAGTCATGACGTGCAGCCGTCGACTATATCTGCTTTGTGCTCATGTATAAAGATATATATTTTTTTTGTTTTTGTTATATATGCTGTCATTAGAATTAATTATCTTATTGTTTGCACGTGTTTCTGTGACAAATAAACCTATTTTTCTTTCTTTCTTTCTTTTTCTTTTCTGTTAAAATTAAAATATTGGATTTGTAAATTAAATAATAATTATGTAAATTACTAAAATCAATCGTCTAACAGCCCTATAAGAACGGAGGCCGTTTTAAAAACACAAGTAGGTAGCCAGTCGAGTTGTTTCTTTAGAAAAAATACCCGCGCCATCGCCAATGAGACCCGACACTTGTGTACTCAAATACCGTGCCAATGGCAGGTGAGCGCGAGGTTAAGCTGGTACACCGCGGCTTGGAATATGATGGGTGGCAGAGACAACATGGCAAATGTGGCTAAAACAATCCTTGTCATTCATATTGGCGCATCTGTTATTGGTGGCGTAGTATTTGTGTGTTATTGTGCATAACACACAAAAGATGAGCGCAAGGTCAAGCAGCCATACCGCGGCATGGAACAAGATGGGTAGGTCACCTTTGAAAGTGAATTAGGTTATTTATTGAAACTCGACACAGCTGTGCACACTAGTGTAACACAGTTAAAGTAGCATTGATGTAAGGTAATAGAGGTAATCTCAAGGTTCAGCTATTTTATAATTGATGAGTGTGTGGCGTTTGTTCCGCATTTTCGTTTTTTGACACTGACTTCCAAAATTAAAGTTGTTTTTAACTTTGTAGTGTTTTTTTTTTTGAAAGTCGGTGGTTTTTTTTTTTGTAAGAAGTTTTAAGTTAAGTACTTTTTAGTTGTACCTATCCCACATAAATTCATATAACACTCCTTGCTAAGTCATTGTCAATGTACCGTGATATACTGAACACATCTGGGAACCCCTTTAGAGGGTACAGGCGTGATGTTATGTTGTGTGATTGCGTAAATAATGCATAGATATGCGATAGTAGCAATGGCGGTTGATTTGCTGGCATTTATTGAAGAGTTCCGTTGTCTGTCTCCGAAACTCAAACTCTGTTTCGGAATAGAATAGAATACTCTTTATTATGGACACCATTATAAATTACAGACATAAATATAGAACTTTTGCAAAGGGTGACACAATGGGCGGTAAACTTGTTTCGAACAAAAAAAGAATTTTGCAAATCCGTCTATATATGACGGAGTTATGCCCGAACATACATAAAAAAATATAATATAAACATACGAAATGGGAAACTCCTCCTTTTTTAAGTCGGTAAAAAAAAAAGACAAACTGCGGATAGGACGCCCTCACGCTAGGTGTTGCGACTGCCATCGCAGGTGAGAGTTACCGATATAATCAAACTTAATGGCGTGCGATAGGAGAGGCCTATATCCCGCAGTACACACTGCTACAGATGATGATTATTTTAAGAAAAAAATATCTTGTATCATATCAAATAACTCGTCACTATATCCATTGTATACTTAGGTCGAACAGTAACTGAACCACGTAACGAACAGACCGTAGTTAACTGCAGAATCGTGATAGGTTAAACTATTTTGTAATTGACCAGATCATGTTTGTTATTCGAAAGTTATAATAACTACCTTTCGTTAAGTTAGGTAACGAACTAACGGTTAACTTAGTATTGAACTTCGGGCAGCTCAGCTCATCGTATTTGCAGTAGACGTTAATTGGTGAGAAGTCTGTGTTTGATAGATTATGAACAAAGGCCCGTGATACAGTTCCGCAAGTTCATAATTACGAGTAACAAACAGGTAAAACAGTGATTTGGTCATGTTGAGAGGATGAACAAGAGGTCACTAATAAAAGGCAAATAAAGCAGATGAATGGAAACGCCGGTAGGGGACCCCTAGGAGGACATACAGATAGTGACTATTTTATTTTTTGGTTCTTTAATATAAAGGTCGGCGGGCTAAATTACGTAACACATTATCAGTGGGAATGGTTTTAATTTTGACAGTTCAACAACATTCATTGCATTATTTACGCAGCAGATATTTTGAGCAAACAATTTTTTCGAACATATGAAGCAACGGATTAGCAATATCTTTCACAATGATTCACATTGTGATTGATAGTGTGTTACGCAATTAGGGTGCAGATGCGTGGTGCTCTCAACCGACGGCGACTACGGCGCGGTTGAACGTAAACGAGGCAAAAGTAGTATGTAGGTGACGATCGTAGCAGGTGACGTTCTGTAGTTTCTGCCTGCCCCCGTGGGAAGGCGTGAGTTTATACGTGTTCAAGTAAACAACAGTTATCAGAGGGGCAATTCTCGTTATTTAAGAACGTTCATAGTCTTGATGTCAGTCTCAATCTGTCAAAAATACCTATAACGTCCCTACATTTTGACAAGTTTTTGCTTTTATTTGTCGCCGAGATGAGACTGCGACTAGATTTTGAACGTTTAAAATTACGAGAATTTGGCCTTCAGATATTTAACTAGTTCCCTAATAATATAGCTCGCGTGGAATTCTAATTATCAACGATTACATACCTACGTCATTATGCAATTTTATCTGCCATTTTCATGATTGATAGAATATTGAAAGATTATGTTGATTCTGATATATATGGATCTGATATTTACTTATGTGCGTGCTATGCATGAAAATAATACTCAATGTTGGTGAATGACGGGCGTAAGTACTTATAAGTCTATCTTGGGAGTAAGGTTGAGTCAGCAAAAAAATTGCTGTTCATCGAGAATTCTTGATCTAAAGATTCAACAAATCACAAAAATCGTCTTCATTTCTATTATTTATTCTTGACCTAGATCACTACAATTAATATTTACAGGTAACGATCCTTGAAGAACTGCAATATTATTTTTTATTATCTGATTGAAACAATAACTAATAATAGACTGCAAAGGAAATTAATTAGCGTTATTATTTCACATAGAAAAATGTGTGGGTTCTCCACGGATTGGAAAAATGGTTATTATTACAGTTTTCTTTATTGTTAATAACAAGCAAGGTTTATTTTAGGTATATATCTTTAAGTATTGTTGCTTCTAGAAATTAAACAATGACACATGAGCTGTCAACATGAATGCATTTATCTGAGTTATAATGTTGTGAAGGAAGTTGCTAAAGAGAATGTAAACACTAGCGTTAGAATATGCCGCCATTTTTCTTCATCCTAAGTATAGACAATAGCTCATATACGTGGAATCTAGAAAAGAATTAACAGCGCTTCTTTTTACAAGGCATCGATGTTTTTGTTCATTGAATCCATCCTACTCATAAAACCGTGTTTACACCCATACTTACGGTCATTCAGGTCTCTCTTCCTTGTTGAAATAGCCGAGCCCTACTTTTTAACATCGTATAATATGAAGGTGCAGACTCCTCAAGAACCGTTGACATTTCTTCAAAAATTTGTTTCGGCGGAATTTAATCACAGCGCGGTGCTCCAAATTGCAAGAATTTTCAGTTTCTGTCGACTGCTTACTCCAGGGATAATTGTAGAATGAACCAAATAAAAAAGGGGGTAGTATTTATACTAACAATGAGTCACCCAATTAGTGTTATCAGTAACAAGATGATGAGTCTCCGCTAAGTACTTTAGGCCGCGAACTTATCAGCCGCCCCTCGCATATAAATTGTGATACTTGTTTTCAACAAGTCTTGTAAAGAACTTTCCAAAAACAGATATTATATCATTATGTATTTATGTAATAACGAGCGAGAGACATGTTTTGTATTGACCTTTATAACATTTTATCAAGTTTTTACAAGTAGTCTTTACAACTTGTTTGAGGTGTAAACGATAAACAAAAACAGTAGACACCACATGTAGAATTCTTTAGGACTATGCCGACCGCACAGTGGCGCCCTCATCGTTTGTTTGGTTATTTCATACAATTTAGAATGAAAATGCAGAAAATAAGCACGTTAAGTTGTACTTCACAAGATTATCCTACTAATATTATAAATGCGAAAGTTTGTGAGGATGGATGGATGGATGTTTGTTACTCTTTCACGCAAAACCTACTGAACGGATTTTGATGAAATTTTACAGTAATATAGTTTATAAATCAGAATAACACATAGGATACTTTTTATCCCGATATGCCCACGGGATCAAAACTTACGCGGGTGAAACCGCGGGGCGCAGCTAGTACGTTAATATTATTAGAAACGGTGGTTTTACATTGTTTAGTTTTATTATAATCCTTAAAACGGAATATAGTAGCCACCATTATCCGTTTTAAGGATTATAATAAAACTAAACAATATAAAACTACCGTTTCTAATAATATCAACGTATAATCTTGTGAAGCACAACTTAACGTGCTTATTTTCTGCATTTTCGTTCTAAATTGTATGAAATAACCAAACAAACGATGAGGGCGCCACTGTGCGGTCGGCACAGTCTTAAGGCTCCCGTAGAACAATTTCCATTAAGTTTTCATAGAAATTGTTCTACTAGAGTCGTCTGTCTGTGGGGAGCCTTTTATTTTGGTGTTAACGCGGGAAAGGCAACGGCATCCTACAAAAGGCCTTGCTTAGTAACATTGAACAAAAAACAATCGTCAATTGTTTGTTAAACCTAAGTAGTTGTCTACTAATGTTCGCTACACGACCATCCAATGTGGTAAACACCAGTCTGTAATGACGTTCCAAGTGGCCAGCTTGGCCCATTTTGTACACGTGCCATAACACATGATCAAGACCTCATAAGTACAGAATGGGGGCTCTATAAATCATTCTCCGTCTTACCACAACGCCCCATCGTCGTGTATAGCCATGCTAATCACGTATTACAACCATAGCTAATACATAGACGAACAAAATGTACCTACCGATGTATTTGTTGTACACATTATGGCGCAGTTAAGCAGAAGCTTGCCAATCATCGAGTTAGCTAGAGTTATTAGTTTAGTTAGATATTTTTTGCCACTTACTTTCAGTAGTAACGATGACTAGACTAAAAAGAAACTGAATAGTTATTGTATAACAACCTCACAAAAAACTAGATATCTTTTTTAAGAAGTGTAAATGTATTAGCAAATAAGAACTGTGCAAGTGGACCCGAATGATGGCTGTAAAACGATAAGATCCCACGACAAAGTTCAAACGACCTTTTGAATTTTGAATAACCTCTCCAATGATGATTTAAATGATTTTGGCTGACAAGATTGTTGACCAAAGTACTGCACCTAAAACAATAATATTCTTGATTCCCTGCGCTCAAGGTCAACAAAAATCCTAATAAACGTGGTCACACAGATTATTTCCTATCCATTTAAGTAATTACCCTTCTACAACTCAATCCTAAGCCGCTACAGACGTACAGATATTGTGACCGATCTTGACCACAGCAAATTTAAAGGCTGCTCTGTACGGGAACCACTTGTGTTTTAAATAATTTAACGACACGCTTTGTGAACACGATGTATAACATACAT
Source organism: Globia sparganii (assembly GCA_949316385.1). Lineage (NCBI taxonomy): Eukaryota > Metazoa > Arthropoda > Insecta > Lepidoptera > Noctuidae > Globia > Globia sparganii. Next base: position 23,471,299 of record OX438663.1, on the reverse strand, counting down.
GGTGTTTATTAATGTTATGTAGGAAGTTAAAACATATTATACAGGGTGGAATTGAAGTCATGGGCATTATTTTAACCTAAGGCACTACTCACGATACTGATTGCATTAGGGCTATTAATACGCAAATCAAAAATATTATTAATGCAATTAAGGAAAACCTTAAAAATGTAGTAAGTCAAATTGCACAAGGCTTATTATTGCAAATAAACACTTAAAGTAATTAAAACAAAATACTTCGTTAACGCCAATAAATGTTGAAGTATCAAAATCTTAAAGCGCAGTACAGCGCAAAGCGAAATGTAAACAAACATCACCTGCGCGCGCGCGGGTTTTTCCTTACAAGTAATAATAACAATGGGCTAAAAGACATGCCGTCCGGCGGGATTCCCTGAACTCTCTCCGTCCCACTCCCTCACTCGCAAAAATACGAATATCACCCCCGCGCGGGGTCTGCTTCCCGCCGCAACGTGAACCCGGAACCAGTGTCATAACGACTGCGCAGGTGCATTGACGCGTAATTGATTTATTGATCCCGTGATGTAATCGCCGTACTCGCCGCTCGCGTCATACGGTGCTTGGATTGCAGTGTATTAAGTGTTAGTGTAGTATTTGTGTGTTTGTGTACACGATGCCTCGACCGCGTAATGTGCAGGCTAGGTACACCAACCAACAATACCCACAAATGGTTGTATGAACTCGTGAAATGTTCCATCGCCGCAACCCAAACGACCCTATTCCTTCACGGGGTCTCATTCCACCAGAACCACTAAGAACCTGTTGGATTTTTCGTCTTTTCACGTGCCAGCACATGCACAAGCCCGTGGAAGAGCACCCGTTTACCCTCTGTCACTTTACCGACAAATAAGGTTTTTTCAAAACAATCCACAAGCTAGGTACGTAAATGTTTTTTTTAATGTATGTTAGTTGACGTAGTTTTGACCGTCCTAAGCCGGCAAAGTACGAAGGGAAAGTTGGAATTTATAATGAATCAATTCATTGGCAACTTACGAATGTCACGTGAGTCGGGCGGGGTCAAAGAATTCACGCCCAATGACGCGTACGGCGTAATGTACCTACGCATTTGCTATCGAGAAGCGCAAAGTGTTTGATACTTTCTATGACTTACTACATTTTAAGGTTTTCCATACTTGCATTAATAATATTTTTGATTTGCGTAATAGTAGCCCTAATGCAATTAGTATCATGAGTAGTGCCTTAGGTTAAAATAATGCCCATGACTTCAATTGCACCCTGTATATTTAAGCCCTCTTTACCACAAGTCACTGTTAAAAACATCGTTCTGTTTCCGTTAATCGTTTGAAGTAGAGTTGCCGCGAATAGTGTTTATAGCGAATAATCGAATACCGATTAATCGCCATTCACTTTGGCGAATAGTCGAATAACTCGACATTACTATTCGACATAAAAAAAAACATTAAACACATTAAAAATATTTCTAATTTCTTCTAAGGTTGTGAGAAAAGAAAACAATAAAGTTAAAGAAATCTGTTTCATGTTATACATATGTGTAGTAAATTTAATTTTCCATTTAAAATATTAATTAAAAAGCCTTACTAATTTAATTTCATGAATATGATAGGCACAGGCACATATTACAGATAATAATTGATATTGTGTCTTGTTTCATTAAGGAAAATAATTAAAAAAATGATTATTTTTAACTCATTAGTTCTTTTGTTCGTTAAAAGTTTATTTTCGACGACTATTCGCCGAATGCCGAATAATGCTAGCTATTATTCGGTATTCGACGAATATCAAAAAAATGACGAGTAATGCCGAATACCGAATAATAGCGAGTATTCGCGGCAACTCTAGTTTGAAGATGACAGAGATAGAATGATATTTTACATATATCTATAGTTACATGTATTTAGTGATTTGTTGTGCAGTGCAGATCCTTTGTCTACATTTTAAGAAATATGGGAAGTAAGGATGACCGAGCGCATGGCCGAGTGAATGACCGAGCGGATGACCGAGCGGATGACCGATAGAGTTACATTTTGGGCAATGCCTATTCCCGCTAGTGGACTGTGATAAGCCGATTTCATTCCACACTCTTGTCGATATGCCCGTGGCCATTCTTTACCTAACGGCATATCTCCGCCTATCGTGACTAAACAAACAACAATAAACATCCATTTATTCAACGGAGTGTACCTACATGCGCAGGAGTTTCTCTGGCCTCGCTCGAGCTGCGTGTCAGAGGTCGGCTAACAGTTCTTTAATTCGCTATATACCGCGCCGGCGACGCTCGCTATCATCGTAATGATGGACTGTTGTTTGTGCGTTGAAAGGGGCTGGCACTGTCTTTTATTTTCGTATTGGTAACACAAATTACGCAAGACGCTTTTGTTTGGAGATAAGTCATATAGAAGAAAGTTTAAAGGCTTCCACAGAAAGGCGCGACGCGACGCTAGTAGAAAAATTTCTATGAAAACTTCATGGAAATTGCTTTACGAAAATCCCGTCACCTCACGCATCGTGGCTGTCTGCTGGAGCCTTAATACTGTACAGAAGAATTTCTGAAACAAAATGGACTAACTCCAACATTCTAAATTGAAAATCTTCTGCCAGTCATCTACAATAATATTATAGTAGAACAGTCCCCGGAGACCAAGAAGATAAATACATCTCATAACTTGAATTTACCATGACAATAGGTACCATCAAACAAAAGGCACATTTATGTTTATAGAAACATACAGAAAACATGGGAAAGTAAATAGTTATTGTGAAGATAATGAGGCTGTAGACAATCATGGTCGGCCATCATGGCTGATTGTATGGCGCATGAGTCGGTAACCGGAATCGACGCGATCGGAGAACGAGGAAGTTTGCTTGACACGACAGGGTCATTGGTAAAACACAGCCTCTCAGGACTATATTACTACCATCATCACTTTTGTTCTATGACTTTTAATAGTTCAGATCTGATTTTAATTCATCAGACTTTCATACAAAAATATAAATATTTCAATGCAATGCTCTAAAACTAAATGTTACGAACTCTACGTGAAGCAAAAGAAAGCGCTAGTTAGGTAAACAAAATGCCGTGTGTGGTACAATATGCAGCGGAGCGGAGCGGGGGTTAGATAGAACAACTACATCTTGAAGATTTGTTTTTGGTAAATGTATTATGTTTTGTCAAAAGTCATAGAACAAAGTTTATTTTTGTACAGTCCCAGAAGATTGTTAGTCTTTTACCAATAACCCCGTATATTCACAGGTCAGAGTGTTGCTGAAACAAAGGCTTTCCTGTGATATCTTAAATGAAATCTACAGCTACCAACTTGTATTGTATAAATTACTTAGTGGTAATTAACAACTAAACACTTCTAAAGAAGCATAATCAGCGCAAACAATCTTAAGAGAACCTTTAAGTCATGCAAATCATGCAGAATGATCTTCCACCCCACCGCTGGGAACAGGGCTTCTGATTTGCATGGCACCAGCCAGTCTTATGTCAGACGAATCCAGGTGTAAAATTATCTTGCTGCAGGAGAGAACATTGTCTGCCAAGAGCACCACATTGGATAAATAGATTGCTGTGCGCAATATTAGATCATACTGACCACTCCTTAAAACGACGCCCTTGGAAAAGAAGGCAATATTTTTTCCTTCTCAAGTCTGCGGTGGCGTGGAAGTTTTCTGAATCAATCTAAATCATTGTAAGGTTTCTCGGTAATATTCAACTCCTACGCAAGTTTGAGCCAACAATGGCGGCCCACTGAGCCAGTTTTTTCAATGAGCGAAGTTTTTTCCATCAATCACCCCTTTCAAAGTTAAATTAGTCTGCCTCACTAAGTGTCGAACTATTAACTATGGGGCTACGAGCTCCGAGTTATGTTATCTATGGTTATATGTTGGTGTAGTTATCGAGATATACGATAATCCAATAGGGGTGATTGGAAGTTGTTTTGATGGTAGTAATTCTAATTTGGGACTGCATTTTTGAAAGCCTATTTTGCCAGAAGATCACTGAATAGCGATACATTCGATTTTTAATGTTTCATATCCAAACTATGCTGTATGTAATATGCCATTCCATCTATACTAATATTATACAGAGGAAAGATTTGTATGTATGTTTGTAGCGAATTGGCTCAAAAAGTACCGGACCGATTTTAAAAATTCTTTCACCATTTGAATGCTACATAATCACTGATTAATATAGGCATTTTTAAATGGAAGAAAAAATAAAATGTTTAAAAAATAAATGTCTACCCGTGCGAAGCCGGGACAGGCCGCTAGTAACATATTATATACTTTCCATTACATTTCAAGGTCAAGTCTAGCTATATGTACCTTCAACTTGCAAGGTCGTACTGTCTCATCCTATATGAAAACCAGTGGATACGAAAACATACCTACTCTTACAAGTACCAGCTGTAATGTACAGGGTTTACATTCAAACTGAAAGCGGATTCTAATGAGTTTCACAGGAATATGTTGGGGATATTTATAAGAGTTGGATTTTAAGTCTAAATGTTATAAGTTCAGGTTTTATTATACAATGTAGATTTTGTGTCCTCAGTATACAATTTTTTGAATAATTTGATGAGAACAAATAATAAAATACATAGGTACTTAATAAACAAGTTTAATCATATTAGAGACACCTTTGAATGTCCTCGGTAAAAAATCAAGTACAGTGAAATCACGACACTCGGTATTAAAATACGATGCTAACATATCTAAGTACCCGGAGTCGTCTCGTGGACAGTAACGCTAAACCAGGTCGAAAAGTGATTTGCAACAGTTCCGTATTCCGTCCAACATATTAAGTACCATTTAGAAAATTCAGCAGCCGCGAAGGATGCATACAAACATAACCCCATGCCCTTGAAAGCCTATCACCGCCATGGTAACTAACTGCCGACGATTTTCCACCACACCCAGCGAAGCATGCGAGTCAATGACCTACTCTGACAACACTTTCATTCCAGCTCTCATCCATTACCGTCCACATTCGCATGAAGAACTACCAGTTTCATACAGCCCCGTTAACAGACGTGAAACATTGTGATGTTTCAATTATAAGAGGGGGGATCGAAGTGGGGGAACGCGTTGACATTCTTTTGCGCCCGCGCATTGGTAAGCGGTCGTCGTTCATCGCGAGGCTGTTTTTTGACATTGACAATGCACTGATAAAAAGGTTTCATTGTATTTTTATGGTGGCTGAAGGTTATTCGTGCACGCGTGTGCAATAAAATTGTGGTGCGGTATGAGGAAAATGTACCTAATGATAATTTTACTGCATTTTTTATGCAAACAAAATAAGTACTTTCAACGATCACTTCAAAGATAAACCAAGACCAAGACTGAGAGACCGAACTAAAATGCATTTCCCCGACCACTTACATTACCACCCAGGAGTCAAATATAATGTATGGACACACACACACACACACACTTTTATGCTTAGTTGAAGACGGTTATAAGATTAAGACAAGAATACAAACTATTATTGACACAAGCATAAATTTACAAAAAAACTATGAAAATCACTCTCCAAAGCTTCTTCAGAAACTTGTCATCAAAAAAGGCTCGACACCCATCCATCAAAATTGACAACTCACCATTAAAAGTCTATCACCAATTACCAATATCTTGAACACACGCGATTGGTCGGCGCGGCGACGTAATCGCGTGCGCATGTAATCACAACTTTTCAATTAATTGCCGCCAACACGCTTCCTGTTATGCAAAACTTTCATGAAACAAACTAATTGAATTCAGTGAAGAAACCAACCGTTAATGGCTGAAAAAATAGCGACGAGATTTTTATTGTGACGACGAAGTGAAGAAAGTAAGTTTGAATGTAGAAAAACTTTTGCTAAAAGAATGCCTTTGTCTCCAAAATATTTACAAGTATCACAGTCTAGGATAATTTATAGCACACACATTTAATTATAAATACACTAGCGGCCCGCCCAAGCTACGCAAGGGTGCATTTTTTTTTCAAATTTCCGAATTTTTCTTTCATACAAACTTTGTCCGGGCAATATTCCCAATAAAATAAAATTGCGATCATAAATTGAGATATAAACTATCCTATCTTTCAAGTTGGATGAAACTGCACAGTGTGCAAAATTTCATTAAAATCGGTTCAGTAGTTTAGGAGCCAATTGCGGACAAACAACGTGACACATAATTTATATATATTACTAGCTGCGCCCCGCGGTTTCACCCGCGTAAGTTTCGATCCCGTGGGAATATCGGGATAAAAAGTATCCTATGTGTTAATCCTGGTTATAAACTATATGTGTGCCAAACGTCATCCAAATCCGTTCAGTAGTTTTTGCGTGAAAGAGTAACAAACATCCATCCATCCTCACAAACTTTCGCATTTTAGGATAGTAGGAAGTAGGATTAAGATAGTTGGACTTTGAGCCCCAAATTAAAATTATTTGAAAAGTAAATGACGTTGTTCTTGTTTTTGCGAGCATGATCTTGAATACCTACTTACTCAATCTTAAGAATAAAATTTAAAAAAAAACCTATTGAAGTATTGACGTAGTCACGACAAAAAAACAAATAGGGTCCTCATATATTATTTTTAATCGATTGCCAAGACAAATCACAATCTTTGACGTATTTTTATCACCACACCTTGTGGCATTATTTCCAGCCTTTGATAGTTCTAGAAGTTTTTTGGAAACTTTTCTAGATCAACCACCTAATAGACGAACTTACAACTCGTTGCCTACTTAATGTCGGAAAACTCAAATTGGCAAGTAAATCCACAGACTGGATTATCCCACAGCTGGGTAAGGTCAACTGAGTCAGTACTAACACTTGAACCACGAAAACCGCCCTTACAGCTACGAAATAAAGGCCCTGTCCGATGCATGGCACTGTCCATGTTATATTGTTCCTATGGACGTGAAGTTGACTGTAACACTTGGCCTAGCGGTTAAACAAGTTCAAGGCGAATGCTTGCCAAACTGGTTCTACTCTCCCTCCCTTTCACTCATGCCAAGAAAGAGCGAGACGCCACATATTTAGACACCACTTTAGAATGTTTTGAACTAACACGTAGTAATTTGATGTAAAATCTTCAGTATCTTGGACCGATCTGTATAAAGTTGGTGGAAATTAATTGGGCTGGTCGTGATAGATAGACTTAATTATATTGAATGAAGCTGACAAGTTAGGACAGAAACTGTAGGTAGATTTGCCAATTGAATGAAACTTCTAGTTTCTAAAGTTAGGGCTCCGTAAAATAATTGTTTTGGTCTAAGGTATACCATTTTCGCTTCAAATATAATCGTCATTACCTATGTCTCAAAAAGTAAAAATGCATCAACAAAGAGACTAGTTGAAAGGCCGCTCAAATATCCATTAGAATGAGTAGGTACTACTCCTAGTAGGCTTTTCCCTATCTAGGTCATTATTTATTTCTCCTTCGCCGCGCCGCTTCCTTTTAGTGACCCTCTATGATCGTAACTCGATTTCTTAGATTTTTGAGTTAAGGTGATTGCGCAGTGATTACCGCGAAATTCAAATTTTCTTACGTTTTTTGCAATTAGCAGGTCAGTGTCAGGTTGTATCTTGATCAAAATATGATTCGCGACTATAACAGGTACTTATTCACAGAATTATAGTCATTAGAATCATTAATACATCTTCCTAAGTTACATTTGTACCACAAGAAGAAATCTCCTAGGGAAAAGTGTTTATGGTACAAATCTCACTTATAAAGATTATGAATGTTTCTTATGATTATAATTCTGTAAATACGCACCTGTTATAGTCGCGAATCAAATTTTGATCAAGATACAACCTGACACTGACCTGCAAATTGCAAAAAAACGTAAGAAAATTTGAATTTCGCGGTCTACCACTTCCCATTCACCCAAAGTCACTACTATTCTGAAGGTGTGCTGTCTACGCGTCGCGGTCGGTTTTAACAATAAGAGGGCGTTCTTGTGAATTCGTCCGCTGGGAAGACCCACTTCCAAAATCAGGTAAAAAAACACGTGCTTTTATCATGTGACACATGTGTGACATTGACAATAAGATTAAAACGATTAACATAAATTCAGACAGATCATATAGATAAAAAAATCACCTAATCACGGGAAGGGAACTCTGAAACACCAATGTTCTCCGTGTATCTGTGATCCTCTAGAGGTGTTGTTGAACTCGTAAAAAAGCGATTACGTTCGCTTGTGACTCTTTTGAGCGCAATGGGCACAACGGGCGGGAGAAAGTGCCTCCGTTCGTGTCTACTGTAATTTCGAATGCTTTTTCATAAAAAACGCTCATCGAGGTAAAAGTTTTTGAAGTTATTTTTTAATTTCGCTATCTCTGCGAGAAACGATTTTGTTTGTTCGGTCTCAAATATGCTTAAAAGAAGTTTTTATCTGCCGTTTCTGTAGTTATTTTTGTTTCTGAGATTATCAAAAATACAAAAATATGAAACTTTTCAAATATGAAATATGAAGCTTTTTCATTTGGCCTAAGATTTGTATCTGTTATTTCACCACAATAGTCAACGACTCGATTTAACGTTACCTATTTCTACAAAATTTGATAATGACAACAGAAAATGTGCTTAGAAGATAACTTTTCCATTAATCTTTAAAAGCCGTTACCAAAAGCCAAAGCGTTTGTTCCCAAAATAAACCCTCCTACGAACTCTTTGAACCATGAACATTTTATTACAAAGCCTACTTTTACAAAGTGAGAGGTATCAGGCGGCGACCGTGAAATCAATTAACGCAAAAAAGCAAAAAAGAATCAATTGTAAATAAAAAAGTACTAACCACGTAACCCAAATTCGCCGGATTGCGGTCTGCCACACAGCAATGCATATAAATGCAATTTTGTACTCTACCACTAGTGCATTATGCAACATATTCGTTTGTGCCCGTTCCAATTGCAACTCGTATGAAATTTCAGACGCATCAGCGTTTTGGAGACTAAACATGTTGCATCCAGACGGAACAGGGCTTTATTTCTTTAGCGGTAAGGCATGATCTTGTTTGTGATGCTGCCCCATTGGGTCGTACTACCGGAAGTGACTTATTGAGCGGACAACACGTCGTCGCGACGATGCGTCTTCCGGTGGTCAATGTCGTCGGCTGTGGACTACTCGAGTGGTGCGAGATTCACGTTTGTGTGGCGACGTCATCCCGCCACAGTACGAGGAGATACAGAAGACTCACCCAGAAACTTGGGCTACTGGAACTAATTTATTTATTTATTTAGGTTAACCTTCGATCAAGAAGGTTAACCAACAATTGTTTACACATACATTTCTAACTTAATTACTAGGGTAACATTTAAAAGTGCAACAATAAATTAAAGGTTAACACCACATGCACGAAGAATAAAAACGGCTTTAAATAACATACATAAAAAGTTAATATACATACAAAAAGAAAATTAACAATAATATAAAGAAAATTAACAATAAATTCAATAATGAGTATAATGAGTAGTCTTTCCAATGAGTATGACAAACTCGAATGTCACCGGTGCCAGTGCAGCGATGGGATGAAGGTATGTGCAAAAACTGGATTGTTAACTACGACATCTTCTTCGTCCTTTTCTAGAGAGGTTATTGGAGATTTTGAGAGTACCTAAGCCTCATTATTAGAAAGACCTAGTATATAGTAGCACCCATCTAAAAGGCATCTTTTTAGATTCGTGAATAGTGCGAACGGTAGCCCTAAGCACGTTGCACACGTTCTCAAAATGTTCGCTTAACTGTTTGGGATGATGTCTGCCTTACGTCCAGTGTTAATTCCATACATGGTTTCACTTGGAACTTCTGTAAATTTAACAAGTACCTACATGTATGTATCTCTAGTACCTACATGACAATCTACGACTCTAGACCTCAGTAGTGGCTGTGGGCCATCAGATTTAATTTGTGGGTTTATTCGCTTGGAGGCGCGTCTGAATCTGATTTGCACATCTCGTTTGCCAAACATCTATGTGTTATACGGATCCTTCTAGCTATTTTAATGGCACCGCAGACATGAATCAGACTGTTTCTTATTTTGAACTGTAGACCTGTCAAATCCGTTTTAGTAGGTTTGGTGATTAAATTCCGGATTAAGATGACATGGGAAAAAAACTCAAATCTCATAACATAATAATACAACTTAACCTCATTTCAGTATAAACTTGCAAGAAACGATGGAATAATTCACTTGTATGTATTATTTTGTCGACTATTTTAACCATAAAAACTATACATAAAAAAACAACCGACTTCCAAAAAAGACACTACAAAGTCAAAAATAACTAATTTCGGAAGTCGGTGTCGTTGGGTTTGCATTTTCGTTGTTTTGCAATGTTATTTTTCACTTTGTAGTGTCTTTTTTTGGGCTTATGCCACAAATCTCCTTAGATAATCCCCTGCCCAGCATCGCATCGCCGCGGCAGGGAATTTTTGGACTCAAAGTCTACAAATCCCCTTAAGGTGATTGCCGCGAAATCCAAATTTTCTTGCGTTTTTTGCAATTTACAGTCGGTCGGTAAATATGTCCAATTCTAGGATTAAACACGAAAAGACAACAATCGGCACAAAATAAAACACAATGAACTAAAACGATCAGATAGAACACGTACATTTTTGTTCTTAAACACCAAGGTTCTGACATCTACCTGAACCGGTTTCACAATGATAACCCAAAACCTACCTCTATAGGACTAAACGTGATTCAAGAATGGGCCCCTAAACAAATGGCCAATTTGATTGTGACGTCATCCTTGGGGTCATTAACCCGTATTCCAGCCACGACCTCAAAAGAACACAGGCCTGACCCTGGAACTTATGTCAAAATGACACTCAAATTATCCACCACTTTGCAACGAACGGTAGATCCTTTTAGATTGCACTTTGATTGTGCTTTTGACATTTAGGTCTTGGAAAAATACCTTTGGTTTATACAAAAGGTATTTATGGTATGGTTGTAGAAAAGGTCGGTATTTTGAGGTTAGAAGGTACAATCGTGTTCGCGTTAGCTGATATTGTGACATTTTCATTGTGTAGGTATACTTTTCAATAATCGTTTTTTACCCTCGACAGAAAAAGAGGAGTGTCATAAGTTTAACGTGTGTCCCTGTGTCCTGTGTATCTGTGTGTCAGTCTGTGACATCTTAGCTCCCAAACGGCTGAACCTATTTTGATATTTTTGTAAGTGCAAAGCTTACACGACGATAAATATCAACTCAAAATAACTCAAAACAAAACATTAAGATATTAGCCACGTTGTCAGAATAGTCTCACTTCATGACAAAGGTATCTCAAACACTTCAAACAAAAACTTTTTGTCCGTCTTTCAATACATTATTCTACAACGTTCTATGAGGTAAACTTCTCGAACTTCTCGTAAATTCTATGGCATTCTAGAACAGTGAATTCTTAACCTGCTTGGTTTATTTATTTTTTATATAGGATCTTCAACAAAAGATATACACAATATAAAATGAAATTACCCTATTCCGGCATTGGCGTATGTAGGGCTTTTTGCCAGAGGAGGCCTAGCCATAACTTTTTTTTTATTTTGTGGTGAAATCCTCATAGATACTGTCCGTCTGGGAAGAACGGAGGGTTATGTAGGACTCCTACCGACTAAAACCCCACTGTTCCTTTATAGCATCTACCTACTACAGACCTGTATATACTTACACTTTACATACATTCACATTTATTCATCCCACTCTTTTATCATGTTTACATCTTATTTTTGCGAATCGGCCTAAAACGATTCATTTCCTTATATAATTACCAAATTAAATATTTCTATAGTTTTCATTGTTATGACATTTACGTCAGGCTGTCAAACTGCTATTACTTTTTTCTGTTAATTTTCTTTCGTGATTTCTTACTGGCTTAGTCCATGAAGGTTACTTTTGATTTGTATAATTTTAAATTAATTTTATGTTTATATTAGCTCAAATATTGTATTTTATAGATAATTGTGACTGTTTATTGAATAACTGTATCATAATTTAAATTCATAAAAATAATTAACACTCTCTCAGTATTCATCAAAGAGGTTTTTAAACAAATATTTCTGGCCGCTTTAAGCTCATGACAGGAGCATATGTTATGAAGAAAACTTCAATTTTCGAAAGAACTAAAAGAAGTGAAGATGAAAAAACAAATGGGAGACTGATATAAAAGGACCTCTGACATATTATTTTCATGAATTCTGCTCTGGTTTCACTCAAAGAAACATCTCCGCTACAGACCACGTCCAATTACTAAAGGAAAAGTACAACAGAAGTCAAGCCTTAACTAAACTTAACTAAACTACTATTTTGACTTCATATCTTGACGGAGTGACTACGCTGAAGTCCAGAGGACCATCTTCTCTTCATCTATTCTCCACTATCTATCACTACTGTGACCTGTGGCTTCGCACTTGAAAAAAGAAAAACGGACTGCAACTACAAAAACCTCTCTTCTTTCTACTGAGTGTTATTGGTATTTTTTTTAATCATTTATGTATTTTTTATCTCTAATTATATTGTTCAAATTTACTTCATACCCTTTTATTTTGTTAGGTTAGTAGATTTGTTACACCTTCTACTAGCATAAGTCGGGGCCTGGGAGATACTTTTACAGACTAGCACATTAAGCTACTACAATCTATCAAATTTCTTTAATAGATTTTCAACTTTATCGCTAAAGTATAAGGTTCAAAGTTGATTGGGAAAATTTGACAGTTTCGGAAAGCTTGAAGCGCTAGCGTCTCGCGTCTGTACATTCGCCGCACCCCCGACTGGTATCAGCCCGCCATGCTTAGCGGGCCTTCATTCCCAAGTGCGAGCGATCCCTCGAGCGATCCTTTTCTTTTTCTATTATCCAGCTTAGATTTTCGAATATGTCCTACCTACCTAAATGTCCAATCTTTGGTATTGTTCGTCGAATCGTTGAGCTCCTCAAGTTCTGAGTTGAGCTGCACATTTTTTGACGAATGGGAGCACTGACTGGACAGGTCTGCTCAATCTGTGTGGTTCTTTCCTCAAAAGACCATTTCAGACACCAATCTACATGGTCCTCAAAATTATCTGACCAAGACTGTTTCTGGATTTTTATATACCTACACATTGACATCGATAAATTTTACATATATGAATATTTACTTTGTAAATTATATTATTTTTAATGACTGTGAATGTGAAGACTATGTGGGTTAATTTTATTTTGCTTTTATTTTTTTCTCAGATAGTTTTAGTCATGGTCTGGCAGTTTGAGTTATTTATGCGACCTACCCAAATGTCCTTTCTTTGGTATTGTTCGTCGAATCGTTGAGCTCCCTAAGTTTGACTTGAGCTGCATGATTACTGACAAATGCGTGCACCGACTGGATGGGTCCACTCAATCTGTGTGGTTCTTTCCTCAAAAGACCATTTCAGACACCAATGTACATGGTCTCCACATGATCTGACCAAGATTATGTCTGGACTTTAAAAGAGACTGTGACCTCTGAGTTTGTTTCGGCCTTTCTTCTCAGAGTAGTCAGATAGGAAACACCAACCTCATCTCGTTTTTAAAAAATATGATTGACGTGTAAAAGTTTTTGTACAAACCTACTTACAGAAATAAAATCATTTATCATTTGTCCCCAAACATGCTAGGGTGGGCATCACACCATTCTGCCCCCATGTATGTACGCCTATGTATTCCGGGAATGCATATAAATGAAAAAATCTCCGTTTACACTCAAGTCAAAAAAAATAAATAATAAATAAAACAATGCTTGAACGTAATACTCGTAAACGCAGTGCAGTGGAAAAGATTTCAACGAGCGCACACTTAGTTTTTTTTACAAATTATTTAATTTCGTTTTATAAAGTGTTTTCGACGGTTGTTATTGTAGTAATAACATGATTAGTAAGTTAAAAACTAGCATTATTTTACTAGTGTTAACTGTAATTTAAATTACAAACATTTATTATTATTACATCATTCATTATACATTTATTATTTAAAAATTGTATTATTAACTGAAGTGGAATTTTTGAAAAAGATTTTTTCCGTCGTTAAAATTCTTAAGTTATGTTCACAATTTGTGTTATGATAATTTGAAATTTCACCTACTATCCTAACTTGGTTTGGACCATGAATTCTTCCGTTTTCATAAGGACTGATAACACAAAGTACCTACCGGACAAAGTTCTTGGAGTCGAAACACTTTTTAGCTCGTCTTGTTTGTAAAAAATCAGAGCTTCATTAGCCAAAAATATCACAATACCATAGACACCATATATTTTGGGACATTGAACAGTTATTTAATATTCACAAAAGATGGCGGACAAAAATCGCGGCAGTTCAACGAACACAAGTCAGCGCCATTCATTCCACGATCACGTACCATAGACCATTGTCTATAGCTTTTGTGATGCAAACACACCGTTGTTTAGCACGGCCAACATCGCTAATTATAGAAACTTCACGCCTGTTACATGGGGTAGGCAGATTTGTGTATAGAACCTTCCTTAAAAAATGCGACAGAATTACACGTCTTTATTTTTTAAGAGAACCTAGATAGATACCTACCTACTTTATTTGGTAAGTAGCCATCAAAAACATGTAAACCTAATTGATTGACTTAGAATAGTAGGTAGATAGGTAACTACTTACGTTGTCCGTCTCGTGAATAAATACCAATGTAGGTACTATAGTTTTTATGCAAAATTGTGGAACTAATTGAATTTTGTAAAATGGAATCTAGGTACCTATCTAAATTTACTTCAAGATAAACACAACCTACACTAATTGAATTAATAAATAATTCAACTTGTTATTTAAATTAGTGGTTTATTTTTCAAAAGATATCTCCGACTACCAGACTGCTTAAGTATTTTTAAAACGAATAAATAGTCTACGTTGCTTCGTCTACATAAACATAAATTCGATTATTAATACTATTAAATTAACTAAAATCGGTTCTTACTTCTATAAAATATTAAAAAAGTGCTTTAAGTTTACGAAGACAACGGTTTCGTTAAAAGTTGCCAAGTAGGTTGCCTATCACGAGTTCACGACAAAATATCACCGACATTCACCGTTACCTACGAATCTGGTAACAATTTACAGGTTTTCTTTTAAAGAATTGTGTGCAAAATATATTTGTGCGGTATTTTTGAAAATATAGAACTATATAAAGACTGTAAAGAATTTAAAAAAAAAACTTTTTGAAAGTTGCGTTCTAAATTCAAACTAAATCAATCTGCTATACAGTATGTTTTATTTTTGAAAAATAAGTATGTTTCTATTTTTATGTAAGAAATTTTGTAAATTCTGACCTGATAAGTGCCTCGTGTCGATCTGTGCTGCGGCTGCAACAGCCAGCAACAGGAGGCAGAACGCCTCCCAGGCGCTCCGCATCTTCACTTCACCTCAAACCACATCAACACTATACAAACACTCACAATAATATCAATAAAAATTGGGCACTCGCGTTATTATTTAATATTAGTTTAGTGGGACGTGAAGAAAGTTTAGTTCGGGTTGGAAAGTTTTGGTGACGTGTCGTTGCGCACCTCGCGACGACAGACGTGGGCTCAGTATGGGCGCGGACTGCCGACTGTAGCCGCCGGCCGGCTACCACTCGCTCTACGCAGGGTGGCAAGCTCCACGCCACTAAATTGCATAAAAGGTGTATTTTTCACGCGAATTTGCGTAAATATTGCATTTTTGACTTTGCATTGTTATATCGGGGTTGCTCAAGAGTTGCATAGAGGTTATTGGTACAAAATTAAACAGTTACATTAGACGGCTAAACACACTTGCAACTGTTGACTTTGTTTGTGCCAATCTAATATAAATAACGAATTAAAACATAATTATGTTGGGTTGCGTTATAAATATTTTACTTTCTATGCATAATGCAAAGTACTTATTTCGTTTAAAACTATGATTTATACTTTTTTTTTTTCTAAGACAGTAAATGAAATGAAAACTTACTAAAAAGAAAATCAATCCCACAAATAAACGATATCACTAACCCCCCGCTACAAAACTCCCCAAATCGCGCGACTATTTTCTAAGCTAGCAACCCCACGACTCGCACAGGTGGTGGTCGCAGGCTCGCAGGGATTCAGGTAGGCGGTAGCGGGTAAACAGACTCGCTACACTGCCGACTGCCCTGAGCCCTGCAGCGTAGCCCTCAGGAGCCCTGCAACTAGGGTTGAAAAGTCCTGACAAGAACATTTGCAAAAAAGCCAGTCTTTCATTTTTCAATACTCATTTAACTTTATTGTTAAAAAATCCTTTTATGTTCAAAGTCCGGACAAAAGACTAGGACGGCATTAGGCGTTTTTCCACTGGCAGGACCGGTGAGGCACCTGCAGTACTACACCGGCAACTGCAAGGCGACCGCTCGGCAGCCAGAGGAAGATAAACTTTATCAAAATTGTTTATCAGCACGTTTATAATAATAAAATTGACGTGTTTGTACAAACCTACTTACAGAAATAAATCATTTATCATTTGTCTTTCCATTCGTACATGTTGCTTCTTTATTATCCTTGCAAGCAGGCCAAGTTACAGGCAGGCAGTGGAAAACCTCGCGTTGAATGACATATGAAATTCAAATAAATGTCTACGAAAATAAAGGATTTTTTGTGAGAAACTTTTGACTACAATTTTGTCACTATCGATGGTAGGTCTTGAATTATTGACCATTTTTTTTTCGTCTAATTAACGCGTAGGTAAGTATATGAAAAAAAAAACCCAATTGCGGTAAAAAAACTGAAAAGCTATATACAATATTTTAAATTAAATTAAAGTTAGAAGTAGGTGGGACCCATTCCATTTTTATTTATATTTTCAAACTCAAATGGGTCCCGCCTGCTTCCAACTTTTTTTTTTTTTTTTTTTACTTAAGTTTTTTATTGCAGTCCGGTTTTTTTTTAATTACTTTTTTTTTATTTCCAGCTTTTTAGTTTACAAATGTGAAAGATTTCACAGACGATTTAGTTCTTCATATTTTTTTTATTTTGTTGTATGTGTTTTTTTCGATTTGTCACTTCGAATTACCGCCAACCAAAAAACGAACCACATCAACGAACCATATAAGTTTTATATATTTTTGTAATCACCTTTTAAAACCCTTTATTTTGATATTCCACTCGATAGGTTATGAAAAAAAAAGCTTTTGAAATGATAATATGGCGCCAAAATTCGTCCAACTTAATTTTTTTCAATTTTGATATACCCAGTGTCACTCTCACAACTAAGACGAATCTAACGGCACCTCTCAAGTTGAAATCAATCAAGCCGTTTAGGCTACAGAGGGTGCCAAAGAAATATACATACATACATAAACTCGAAAAACATAACTCTCCTTCTGGCGCAGTTGGGTAAAAAGGTTCACCATCCCTGCTAAAACAACGGGCTTTGCGTGCCCACTATGGCCCTTGGCCCATGCTTAGGACGGATTGTCGGGATAACAAGAGTGATCATAGACCTTTATAGCTGTTTATAGTTTCTCTGAAATAACAAAAGACGTGCGTCTCTGATTGCTTCAAGTGAGATATGACTGGTACACAAAGTACACAAATTGCCGACTGTCTGTGGACTGTGTGTGTCTCTGTAATCCTTATGATAACATAACAGCGACTGCTGTACAGTTTGATCTACCGCTGAGCGCTCCGTTTTATTTTGGTCGCTACAAATGATGCCAACTTGGCTATTTAATTAAGTTGATTTTTGGTGGATAGTGGCCCCGATTCTGTTGTTCACAAACTAAACTAAATTTAAGTTCAGTGCATCTTTTTCTTTCTATTTCATTATGAAAAGGACAGAAGATAAATATTAATTTAGTCCTGTCAAATTAGTCAGCGCCTGACGTAAATTGACGTATTTTTAGTAGCCAATTTTTTAATCACGTCTAAACTTGTCTATGGATTATCAAATTTGACGTAACTAAATTAATATTTATCTTCTGTCCTTTTCATATTGAAATAGAAAGAAAAAGATGCACTGAACTTAAATTTAATTTAGTTTGTGAACAACAGAATCGGGGCCATTATTAGTCTAACTAGCTTCTGCCCGCGACTTCGTCCGCGTAATTTTTTTTTGTTTCCCCGACCCACCCCGTCGCAACGTGTCGCCGGCCTGCGCTATTACTTCGTTTTCGCTTGGCGAAAACTTCAGACTTTTTTTCTTTTTGCTCAACTCCTAAGGGTCCTAGCGTCAAGTTTAATAGAATATAGCCTTCCTCAAGAACTGGGCTATCAAACGCAAAAATATTTTTATATATGCGACCAATACTTCCAGAGATTTAGAGCTTTCAAACTGTGTTTCAAACTCTTCAGCTTTATTATTAGTATTATTTTAAAACTATGATATCTCCTAAGATATACATTGAAATCAAATGATGTCAGAGGCAATTTTGTTCAAAATTAAATACATGTGATGAATAACGTATTTACTGTGGTATTTATTTGGATAAGGATTAATACCATGTTTATAAAAACACCTTCGCAAATAATGCATTATTTTAGAACAAATTTGGTTAGCATAAAAGAGGTTATAGTGAGCTAACCTTAAAAGATAGACATATGCTGTCGCGGACTTTTTTCTAAAGCTTTTGAAGGGGAACAATTCTGTCATATATGATTTTTGCGAAACTTTAACCGTTTACGCAGCGCACGCAGCGGAAGCTCTCAATAGGAAAAAAATCCCCCAATTTTGAAACATTCTTCATTGGTGCTCCGCTCCTATTGGTTTTAGCGTGATGATAACACTCAAAGAGTTTTTCAAATCGGACCAGTAGTTCCTGAGATTAGCGCGTTCAAACAAACAAACAAACTCTTCAGCTTTATAATATTATTAGTATTAGTATAGATTTACTTCTTTTAATTAAGTATCCATTCTATATCCTATTCATGAAAGTAACTGGCTGGGTATAGAAAAACCCCAATGAAAGGCCTAGCAACATCCATAGGACCTATAACACACTATGGTTACAACAAACTTTATTTCGGTTTTGTAAACAAAACTGCCTCATCACTCGTAGCGATCAGGGGCATCAGCTGAGATGTCACGTCACTGATAGTGTACAAACACGACTACTGATCCTTGTGAGTGCACATCCCCTTTCATTATCAAGATAAAAATTGTAATAAACAATGAGAATCAACGAGTTGTCATCTGCCGCCGCAATTTGGAAGCTGCCGATGGACCATAATCTAGGTTACCAGGGTTAATAGAATGATGCAGGAAGAACGAAGAAGTTATTCACTTTGCATCTAAAATAATTAAATGCTTCCTTAAAATCATTAAATACTTCCTTAAAATCGTTAAATGCTTCCTTAAAATCATAAATTCTTCCTTAAAATCGTTAAATGCTTTCTTAAAATCATTAAATGCTTACTTAAAATCGTTAAATGCTTCCTTAAAATCGTTAAATGCTTTCTTAAAATCATTAAATGCTTCCTTAAACTGTACCCTAATTGCGTAACACACTGTCAATAACAATCTGTCATTTTGAAGGATATTGCTAATCCATTGCTTCATAATTATGTTCGAAAGTCTGCTCCACAGCGTAAATAACGCAATGAATGTTGTTGAACTGTCAAAATTAAAGCCATTCCTACTGGTACCTAATGTGTTACACAATCATTACCTTGCTGCCGCTGTATGGAAAAAGTGGGAAATCAAGGTAGCCTACTTTAGAAAGTTACAATTAATACTTGTAGATGCTTTGCTTTTCTGCCATTTTATTTACATATCGACACCTGCAATTTAAAACATTGTAACTCACTTTTTAATGAAAAACCATTGTAAGTCATAAAAACATATAAAATACATAAGTAAACAACATATTAGTCATACAACAAAGTAGATAATCCCTTTTTACTTATATTTACAAAATTGGAAGACGTTAGGACTTTATAGGAACAAAGTGAGAATATATTGAATGTTTAAATCGCTATCCTGAAAAGTAGTGAAAAATGAGTTACAATGTTTTAAATTGCAGGTGTCGATATTTAAGTACACAGAGTTTATAAATAAAGATCACATAGGAATGTACAGTTATGATAAAATATCTGCATATAATGTAAAACCATACAAAAATGTGTACTTAAATTATAATATTTTTTTAACACAATTGTCTTTGTTGCATAATAAAACACCATACCGACATTTTATCACAAAGACTTAGTTATTTATTTAAAACAACTTTAGATTTCGTTTCTTTTCATAGATTTAGTAGGCGACTGATAAAGTTACTCATTAACATTATGATAAAGCTGCAATAGCTCAACGCATGGACTGTGCCGTGCGTGAGGTCGAGAGTTCGATATCCAGCTGTTAACGACTATTTAGATTAATAAGATGTGCTAAATATGGCATAGGTACTATACCATAATAATCATATAATAATACCAGCTTTACCCCAATTAATCCAGGGCAAAGGATTTTTCTCTTATAGGCAGATTGGCGATTTCTTCACGATGTTTTTCCTTCACCGATATCAGTGATGTTCAAGAAAAACTTAGAAAGTACGTATGAATTATTAAAGTCACATTAGTACATTGCCCGGATTTGAACCCATACACTTGTACAGACGCCAGCACATCAAGCTACTACAATCTGTCAAATTTCTTTAATAGATTTCCAACTTTATTGCTAGAGCATAAGGTTCAAAGTTGATTGGGAAAATTTTACAGTTTTGGGTAGCTTCATGTGTTGGCGTCTGTACATGAGATGCGATGCCATAACTACTAGGTCATCACAGCACACGTGCATCATTAAAATACAGGTAATACAGGTAATACAGGTAATATTTCTACAAAAGCACCATACAGCTAGCTGTAATAGCTCCATGCATTCAAAGAATAGAGCAGAACAGTGGTGGTCCAGTGGTAACGGCCGCGACTTACGAGTTGTAGGTCGCAGGTTCGAACCCCGTCAGGCGCTTTAATTTCTGTAAATGATTTCACCACCACTGCTCTCAAAACGGTGAAGGAAAACATCTTGAGGTAACCGGCATGTCCTAGAACCAAAAATTTCAAGACATGTGACATCTACCATCTCGGAGCCCGCGTGGTAGATTACGGCCCCCTCCCTATCAACGAGAGGAGGCCTGTCAGCCTGTGTCCCAGCAGTAGAAAAATTATAGGCTGATTATACAAAGAATATCCTCAAAGTAATGGACAAACAAAATAGTACCTAATAAACATAATATCAAGGGTAATAAAGAAAAAAATATGCAACAAGAAAACACCTCAATCACGAATTCACGACTTTACCTATGTTTTACAGACGTTGGTTACCGACGACGCATCGTCATGATTTCTTTATCGATCGGTAATTACAACATTGAACACTGTAATGTTTGCAATTCACAACAAAAACTGGTCGAGGAACTGTTACAGCTCGCTTTTAAGTAAAAAACGTAGTAATTCTGTTGTGGTATAATCAATCAAAATATAGATGTACAGGTTTTTCCTAAGTTGTACGCTTTGCATCAGATTAACACTCCATAGCCCTAGAATCTGAATGTCAGCAGCATTGCCTTGGCGCCTATAAAATGAAAGACACTCTTAAATTAATTTTACAAACCGTCTGCCCTAAGAGATTTCCCTTCGGCAAAAATATCAAACTCCATACAAACTTTTATACCCTTTATAAAATTATTTTATAAAGGGTATATTAAATATACAGGCTGTTACTGGAAGTATGGATCAAATCAAATAGGGGCGTGGGCAAAGTCATTTCCAAACTTTTTGATCCTGAATGATTGATGATTGAGAATTATTTTACGGTTAAAAAGTTGTGACCAATTTTTTTCAATCGTTTCGCATTGAATAAAATTGGCGCAGTGCTCAAAGAAAAAAAACATTTAAAAAAACTATCAGGGCTGTCTAAAAAACTTAAATAGACAGTTCCTGGTAGTTTTTTCCTTTGAGCACTATGCAAAGTGATTCAAAATAACAAAAGTTGATCATAACTTTTGAACCGTAAAAAAATTCACCAACATTCTCAGGATCAAAAAGTTTGGAAATGACTTTGCCCACGCCCCTATTTGATTTGATCCATACTTCCAGGGACACCCTGTATAATGGCAGAAGCAACTGCAGACGTCGACACGCGGCGACAACGTGCCACTCGTGTTTTTGAGCAACCTAGTCAAACAGTTCTGAATCGATCGTAAAGAAAAACGATAGGTAAGGTAGCCTGAGACATCGAGAAATACAAAGGCTACTTTTCATTCTGAATATTTATATTATAACGTCGCGGGCAACAGCTAGTTGGCAATAAATATGGTTTCTACAATATTATAAAAACCAAAAAAAGTTGTTCATGAAACATCCGCCTATTGTATAGCATCATTGCTAGATAGAGCAATATTCTAAGTAGGTAACAGGGTTAAACCCAGCACACAAATTATTAACAAATCAAAGAGGATGTTACTCACAAGATTTTAGCTCTTATTGTCCTCGAAGAATATTCCATGCGTCATGTTCGTGAACGGGCGCCGTCAGTAGGGACTGGTCATCTCTTAGCTGCTACGGCTTTTGTTAATTTAATTTAACATTTGAATTGCACTGTGTTACCTAAACCCGCACTTAGGTCACGCTTTTCTGTGACTTAAGTAGTTTTTTATACACAGATGCGTGACTTAAGTGTGAGTTTAGGTCACACGAGCTATAAAATAGTAGGTATACGATACGTATGACTTAAGAAGTTACTAATTTCACAGCGTGCAATAGGTAATCGACTAGTTAAGTCACCCGTGTCGTAATGTACAGAGGCCAGCACATCAAGCTACCCCAATCTGTCAGATTTCTTTGATAGATTTTCAACTTTAACAGAAATAAATAAGGTTTATATTCAATTGGGACAATTTGACAGATTGGGGTAGCTTGATATTGTGCTGGCCTCTGTACTATATTTTCTACTATTATACCGCTCGACCAAAGAGTTTTCACTTCATAATATGTTTTAGTCGCCATCAACGAACAAAACGATCGGTTGTTGTGGTGCCTTTACCCCGTTACAATGTTGGATTTGGGTTGACGCTCCATTGACGATATTATTTGTTGTGTTTTTGATGGAAATGCATGAGATGTGATTGAAAAAATAAACAAATCCGATAGGCAGTAGATATGTTATTTTAGTTCAATCTAAGATATGATGCCACCAATT
The DNA here is from genome assembly GCA_949316385.1 of Globia sparganii. NCBI lineage: Eukaryota > Metazoa > Arthropoda > Insecta > Lepidoptera > Noctuidae > Globia > Globia sparganii. The sequence continues at coordinate 23,448,141 of OX438663.1, read as the reverse complement.
GCATCATCTGCTTGAAAAATTGACTAGTTTTGAATCATAATTGCAGTCGAGTCTAAAATTTTGATTTTATAAAAACAAAACCTAGCTTTTAACCTTCGCGAGATCTAAACGAGTCGATAGACAACTCATGTATTTAAATCAACACGGCCGCGCCGTTAGGATGTTACAAGGGTATAAAGAATTTCACATACAAAGACACACAGTTAAGTACGCATAAACACATAACCCTGTCCTGTCCCGTAGTCGGGTAAATAGTGTATGACACTGCACATAACTAAGTATTCCCCGGTTATACAGGGTGTGTCGTAAATAGTGGTCCAGAGTAAAGGAGTCGATACACTGTATTCTTATGTATCACACACCGAAATTTTAACCATTTCCAGTTAAGGGTCTCCGAAAAAAAACATTGATTTTTAAAATTTCTGTACCTTGCTTCACGAATTTGGCTGTAATTTCAACAAATATCAAAACAGAATTTAAAAAATATTGGTATTTGTTGAAATTACAGCCAAGTTCGTGAAGCAAGGTACAGACATTTTAAAAATCAACGTTTTTTTTCGAAGATCCTTAACTGGAAATGGTTAAAATTTCAGTTTGTGATACTTAAGAATACAGTGTATCGACTCCTTTACTCTGGACCACTATTTACGACACACCCTGTATAGCAGTTTCATAAACTACCAATTCGATAATCGAATAAGTTTTTATTACTTCGCAGTAGGCGCGAAAGTAGAGTATTCTCCTGGGGGATAAAGGTGTCTTCGTCTTGGACGAGCTTAAATCCTCACTTCACTCAGGATTCTAGTATTAACTCAGTGATGGCCCTAGAGTCCTTAGTTGCGTTCATGGCAGGATTCAAAATAGCACCCACGACAATAAGATACTGTTCTATCGCCCTAATGAATAATCTACTATCTCACCAAAAACATTTTCATGTAAAATGTTGCCAAGACGAGACCATAAATAGCTCGCACAGTCAAAACGTTATCAGAACGTCAATTCTCATGTAAAGCCTTCATGTAAAGCCAAGCTTTTAACTCTACATGCCATAACTCTACAAGCCCTAACTTCATAAACTCTACACCTTAGTCAAAATATGTGGCTTGGCCATTTCGCTACCACCACATGGACTTAAGGTGAAAAATAAAATGTTTTGGGGCATCATAATAGGTAGCAATAATTGCATTAAATGTAGGTAGGTTAAAATATAATATATCATCAATTCATCACATCATACCTATCTACATTCAATGCAAAATAAAAAACGAAGTAATTTTCTCACCAGCCAGTAACATTATATTTAAGGTTCTAACTTTAAAAGGTTCTATAAGCCATCGAACTGAACAACTTTCATTAGGGGACCAACTCTGAAATCACGAAAAAAAAATCAGCTGTTTTGTTTTTACAAAAGTTCGTCTACTTGACCAAAATGTATTCAACAGCCGAGATAGCTGTCCTTTTGGTAACTATCGCCAGTAAGGCTGATTCAGTTTTTGGTGGATGTAGGGCCCTCCCAAACCGTCATCATTCTCACCGGAGGGTGAGAATAGTAAATAGTTTTTAGTATAATTAATTTGTACAGGCGCGGCGTGACGAACAGTGATGTTTGTTTTTATCAAAAACTTTTTTACTACAACATTGATGACTCTGCTAAAAATATTGGTCATGGCAACATTGAAAAACAGTCAACAAAACGTCAATCTGAGTTTGCTCCAGTCCAATCATAAACACATAATTTAAGCATGCATTATTAGGCGTCCTACTCTAACACGGTACAATTTCTTCTCTGCGTCAAAGTTAATAAATAAATAAATAAATAAAGTTAAGCTTAAAGTCTTACCACACTCTATTATCGTGAACGCGCTGGCGAAAGCAGGCGACGCGATTTTATGTTTGTTCGATTGCAAAATGTTATCAACAAATTCAGGAAAAGGCTGACTAGAAATCAGTGATAATGTCGGCAAACGAACAGCCAGACCTTTTGTTTTTCGATACTTTCTCCCACGACACCAGTGAGGTACAGAAAAACATGAAATTTTCGAGATTCATACAGCGACTGTTTTCCGTAAGCGATAAGTTTTCCTAAATATTTGAATGTCCTATTTCAGGAGCTTAATTTAGATTTAGTGCAGTTTCCGAAGTCAGTTTATGTGAGGGAAATACGTATAATTCCGCTGGGAGCGCGCGTGGAAGGTGACTTCCCCGGCGGTGTGCGGCTAGGCGCTACGAATCCCACTAAGTTCCACATAGACTTCTTTGTGAACGATCTGAGCAAGCCTGGAGCGTCCACATTTGAGGCTCTCGGCAGTCTGGACTACTGCCAGAATGGACAGATACACATGGAGTGCGGCAATGGCCTGGATCAACCAAGAATTCCAACTGATGGACTTGTTCTTAGAGGTTAGTTTCGGTTCTATCTTGGACATACTTATATCTATAATAATATCGACGGTTGAAAGGCGACATTTTGTAAAACTTGCAGTAGGACAGAAAAAAACTATAACTAAAAAAACTATTGCATAGACTTTTATTTTGTTAAATTAAATAAATAAAAATCTATGCAATTATTGCAAAATTAAAAATTAAAAAATATTAAAAAAAGAACTATTATAGTTCTTTTTTTATGAATATTTTAATTAAAAAAAAACTTTAATCTGTCCTACTGCAAGTTTTATGAAATGTTGCTTAGATCAGTTAGCCTTTCAACCATCAATATATAATTTATGTACTTATATTCAAAAAATTAAAAAGGAAAAAAAGATACAAGAGTAGTTCAATTTCCCCCAGCAGAGCTTTTGATATCTGATAAATGGCAATTTAATGATTTAAGATGTTTAAATTCTTGATTCTGTTAGATTGCATGTAAACCTATGGTACTTGTAAACTGGCTTCAACTGGAGGTTTGTCATTTACAATCTGTGTAGTATTACAAATCCATCTATAAATGCTTAGTGTATGAATTTACAATGAACTCGTATCATCACACCTGTATTCTCTGAAGGCAGAGTTTAGTAACTATGTTGTTCCCATTCCAGTGTTACTGAGAAATTCCAGGCATAAAACCCAATATCACTGCACAACACACAAATCAAACCAACCCAATTCATATTCAACAGTAGCGCAAAGTAATGAAATCCTTTCTTAACATGACAATAACTATTTCTTCAAATTGCTATTATCATCGTTGTATAACAACACTCCCACCAACTATTACAAGGAACTAGCTGTTACCAGTAACTCTGGTCTGTGATCCATGATGAAAAGTAGCCTATGTACTACTCCAGTTCACGGTCTACCCATGTGCCAAATTTCGTCCAAATGTCTATAGTGAAAGCATAACAAACAAACTTACTTTCACTATTATAATATTAGTTAGGATTAGGATGGTTTTACATTGTCTTTGTGTCTGAATTTGGGTTTTACTTTGTTTTTCAATTAATTATACTAGCTGTGGCCAGTGATGCCAACATTATACTATTTTAAGATGGTTCTGAAAATCGCGATGTTTGCATAAAATACAAAAATTAATTAAAATTATCATAACTTGACGTTCATGAATAAGTTACATCCTATTTTTAGGCTCATAATAAACCATTGATTAATAATAATTGTAATCCTCCTAACTTGCCAAAGAAATCAATTTATTTTTTGGATTCACAGCATAAATAAGATATTATTGTAACCTTTTGAATAAGTATTTATGTATACACATTTTCCTTTTATGTCTGTCCTTGTATTTGCAGTCTCTACCTTAGTGGTGGTAAGGAAAATAACCTTGTTTGTGTTTTCGGTATGAACCCATAGCTATAATTAATTTTAAGATTTGAACTCACATAAAACTTATTCCGTATTGATGTATTTTCCAGGTTGGTACACTACAATCACTCTGGCTGTGTACGGCAACCTGACTCAGGTGTTGCCAGAAACCCCAGTAGGTGTCAATCCTCCTCCGGTCGTCCAAAGACCCGTAGTTGCCCGGGAGGTCCCGCCGGCTCCCCCACCAGCTGTCCCTCCAAACCCTGAATGGACCCAAGAGCCTGTGGTCCCAATACCTGCCTACACTGGCAATGTAGCCACAGCCAATCCTGATGCTTATGGGCCTGCCAACTATCCTGAGAACTATGATGGTCAGATGTATAGAGCTGACTACTATGATGCTGAGCAGCCCAAAGACCCTCGCACTTACCAGCATATTGAAGAAAGCACGTGGGAGAAACGAGATATCAGCATCGAAAGGGATGCTGATAGGTTGCGCCATAGTCCCCGGTCTATTGACCATGACAGGGACAGGAGAGACGTGCGCAGTCGTAGACGGTCTCTCGACAGGGCACGAAGTCAGGAGTCATCCAGACTTCGAGACAGAAGCAGGGAGATCGACAGAATAGATAGACTTCGGTCTCGATCGAGGAGTCGCGATAGAGATTACGTCGTAAAGGGAGAATATCGTCCTCTAAGCCGTTCGAGGTCCCGCAGTATTGACCGATTGCGCGCGATATCTACGGATCGTGACCGTGAGTGGGACAGAGGATCCTACAAGAAAGACGATTATCGCCGACACCGTGAACCATCGTACGATAGGTCCCGCGGCGGATCATATGACAAAGAGGCCGGTTCGTACGACCGACGGTCACCATACGACAAGAGGGCTCCGTCATACGAAAGGAAAATTCCGTACGAGAAACGTTTGTCACCGTACGAGAAACGTTCATCGTCGTACGAAAGACGTGCGCCTTCTTATGAGAAGCAATCTTCGTATGATCGGAAGCGTCATTCGCCTTATAGTCGCATCAGGGGATCTAGTTACAGCAGCCGGTCGCCTAGTCGCGATGACCCTAGAAAGAGGCCTAGGACTCCACCTGGAGAGAGTAGTCGAAGACCCTTGTCTCCGAGGGAAGTGGATGAATCTAGTCCTATCAACTCCATCAGGTCTGAGGAAGGTGGAGAGTATGATAGAAGTGGAAAACAAATTCCAAGAGTTGACTTCTACCACCAGAGTTATCGTCACAAGACCTCAATTCGCAGTCCTTCTCAAGAAGCTGAAAATGCAGCCTATGTCGAACAACAACAACATACCAGTTTGGTAACTGTACAAATCGTTGACAATGCGACTACTAAACCTATTGAATCACCTAATAGGAACCCAGAAGAAGACAGGTCTATAGATGCTGAGCAATTCGAACCCATTCTGTCTGACGAAGACATCTGCGACGATCTAGAAGGTCCAGCGTATATGGAGGTAGATTACGACGTGAATGATTATTGTGGCGTTGATGACATCATCAAATATTACAATCCTTTCAAGTGTGACTGGAATAAGTATGAACATGTGAACAAAATACATTTGTTAGGACCTAAAAGGGAAGATGTCAAGGATGTACTGAATGCTACATTTGATGAGCTGTGTGATGCTAGTCCGGAATTGTTCAAGATCTCGGAAATGGCGAAGACTAATAAGAAATTGGACCAAAAATACTTTGCGAATACTTTCACTGAAATTGACAACACAGCTAGAGAGGAATGGGTGCACCAATGTGAGCAACTTTACGTATCAATCGCAACACTTTGCAAGAACACCGACATTATACTGAGAATCTTCAATAATTCAAATAAAAATGACACAGCCAATGAATTTACTGAATTCTATCAGCTACTGATAACTTTTTGCAAGATTGGATTGAACTTCGAGTTTGCATTAGCTCAGCAGCAACCAACATACAAGATAAGACACATGAAGTGTGGTATACGTCTGGCTGAAGCGCTAACAGGTCACAGACATAACGGAGAGGTGACGAAATTGCTCCTAACATCTGGCATTGATATGTCAATGCTACTACTAGAAATGTATTCTAAAGAGTACATGGCTTTGAGCATCCGTCTTATGATTTTAAAAGCTCTTAACGCAAGTCTATCTTCAAAAGAGTCTATAGATCATTTCATGAAAGAAACTGTGTTCCCGAAGTTTGATAAGAGTGATGACAGAAAACCAAGGAATGGTTATCAAGCGTTGATCACTATGATGCAAACGAATCCTCTCGCGAGGTTGAAGTTTTCTATCAGTGCGTTGATAAAGAAACTAAACATCTATGAACTGTTGAACAAAATGCATGATTTGGTGATCAACTTCGGTAATTCTAGCAGTGATGATTCTGATCTTTTGGAAGCCGATGCTCATTATATAGTGAACTCTCTCGAAGAGTTGCTGTATATGTATCGCTCACAGTGTTTCCATTTATCACAACCGAAGCGTTTCTTACCAGTCTCTGCTCAATTCGAGATAAACAAAGAATGTTCTAACGAAACTTTATTAGAATTCTTTAACATTCATCAAATTCTAGAAGTATGTCTGTACTTGCTAACTTGTCCTCAAACTTGCAATAATCTAGTAGTGGTTAGTCCGATTCATGACTTGATTTATGAGCTAATAAACTCGCAAAACGGTCTTAACTTCCTGTACAAGAATATGGAAATGAGTGGATTACTGTTCAAGACCTTAACACTGCCTTACAGCCAGCAGAATACTGAGGAGTTTCTATACCCTCATGATTTGAGTAACTACAGCGATCTGCAGATTTTGGGCCTGGAATTGGCGTATAGACTGAAAGCCCTGTATTACTTGCATTCGATCTGTGATCAGCAGGCAGGGAAGGCTGATGAAAATGAACTTATTGATAGATTGCAGTCCTTATACTGTCTCAGTTTCGGCAGCATTGGTAGAACCGCAGTACCAGATGTGATTGTCATGGGAGATAACGCCGAATGTCTTATGGAAGTCTTTGAGAATGATTTAAGAGCGAAAACAAAAAACGACTCGCCTTTAAAACAAAAGTCACCAGCGAAAGGATACGCCATTGAGCTGATTGTGTCTGCTGTGCGGTTCGCAGCCAACGTTCCATTCTTGAAAAAATATGGACAAAGATTGATCAATGTGTCCAGAGAACATGATAGATTTGAGCCTAGCGTTTCCAGTGTGTTACAAGAAGTAATACCGTACTTAAAGCCTGTTGAAAAATCGACAGTTTTATCAGGAGAAGACATGGCCGAGTGTGTCGAAATACTTAAAGCTAGTTCTGAACATGCTCCGGACTTGCCCGGAGAACTGATGACGTGTTTGAGGATCTTAAGACACTATTGTATATCAGACTATGAGAACAACGTGACAATAGCTTGCGAGTCAGCGACGGAGGAATATGTAGAATTGAAATATAAGTATAATGTTCTTCAATTGTTTTCGTTGGATGGCGTTTCGCATTTGGCAGGACTTCTAGACCGTTTAGTCACACATTTCGACCAGCCAAGCATGCATACTTCACTTTTTGCATCAGTAAAAGGGTTACAACTTGCACAGATGTTACTGCCATGTCTCAGGTTGCTAGATGCTATGTTGGCAAGGGTAGTTCGCTGTCGAGGACCGAGATTCCGGGACTTAACCGCAGCCCCAGTTTTATTAAAGACTTACGGTATTGCAAAAGCGTTCCCAGTAGGGTCTGTAGGATACAGAACGGCCGCCAAAGCAGCAGAAGCCTCAGTAAGAACGTTGCTAGCATACGCACAACCAATAGCTGATGACGCAAACGACGGAGACTCCATCCGTCGAGGACCTTGGACTTCCCTCTGTTCGGAAGTCATATCATACATAACCACAGCTCCATACACCTTTGTTCCTGGTCTTTTAGTATTTTCGGAGTTATTACCTTTACCGCTACCGATGCAAACTAAAGCGCCACCTACTGACCGAGAATTGGCTGACGCTTCCAATGAAAGACGATTATGGTCAGCACATCTTCACGCACTGTCCAACGATTTGACCGACATGATACAGATCATCTGTATGTCGACCTATAGGCCTGTAGTTCACATGCTGCGTCGGGTATGTGTGCAAATTGCTGATTTAGCGCCAAATACGGCTGCTACCGTCGCAAGAGCCGCTGTTGGGGCTGTGACTAGAGAATTGAAGCCTGGAGAACCAGCTACTGCCAGCATTGCTAGAGTTTTAGGCTTTTTGGCGTGTTTAGTGTCCCATGCGCCAGTTAAATGCGCGGTCCTACATGCTATGAACAGTGGAGGGCCTAGGGCGACTGATGTCCAAACTGCGCTAAGTTCTGTACTAGGTCTTGCCAACTCATCTAACGAACATGCCGCAGCGCAAGAATACGCAGCACACGCTTTAGCAGCATTCTGTGATGCAGAAATAACCCTAACTCCTTTAAATGGAACTTCTGATATGATACTATCAAACTCCTTGCCAAATAAAGACGCTTTGGCTGCATTTTTGGACGCAACGGCTGACTGCCTTGAGTCTACAACAAAAACTTGTTCCGTCGCATCGTCCATACTTCGAGCGTACTTTGTTCTGACTGAACATGAATATGGTTTCCAGCAGTTCAGGAAATTCGTGTCCAAAAGACGAGAAAGTTTGGGCAAGTTCTTCAAATGGGCGTTGGAAGGCCAGGGCGAAGACAAGGCGGAATGCTTGAGCCTGTACATCGACCTGATCAGGATCCTGAAGATGGAAGAAGGCGAGGGTCCTGTGGGCAGAAAGACCATGCTGACGGTAGGAGAGATGGCTGACATGGTAGGGTTCTCGCCTTCTGATGAAGAGCATCCTGTCTTGAAGTTGGATAAGATTTTGAGAGTAAGTATTATTTTATCTACTCTTGTATTGTAATTTCTTTTCCTAACGAAGCTCAAGTCTTAAATGCATCAAAAGACTTTCAATTTATATTAATATTGATTGGTTAGGTCTTCTGAGGCCATCAACATTGCAAAAAGGGTAATATTATACTATTATAACGTAATATTTGACTTTAAAATTGAGCTTCGTTACCACAAATTCTGCGTGTTGAATTCAACACCATTTTGTTTCTACATTTACATAATTAATGCATTTAAAGCTTGGCTTTCCTAAATAAGCGGTGCCGTCATACAACGGCCGCAAAATAACGGCTATCATAATAATTCATCATTTACACCGCGGTTTTGACATGGAGATTACGGTGTCCAAAAACGCTCTCTATAAGCACCGCTTTCTTAGGGAACCCAAGCTTTACTGATACACAATTATTCCTGCTGCATGATAATCAAAACATTACCTGTAGGTAAATATTAAGAGTAGACTTTCCTTCCACAGCCAAGAGAACAGAACAGCAATTTTAATCACCGTTTTCAGGAACGAAACTCCGACGAAGATGCCTTGGCTAACGCCAGCTTCTTGGCCAGCCACCTTCAGAAGCTGAAGGTGTTAGAGGAGCCGGCTACTCCTCCGGAAGTCCAGGAGCTGGTGTTGCCAGGGCCTGAAAGTCTGGTGGCACAGTTCCAGGCTAGGACGATATATGCTATAGGGGAGGCGAGCGATGAAAGGCTGACTTCGAGTTATTGGTTGAATGTGCCCGCTGCAGGCGGGGACGACGATGTTAATGATAGTGAGCTGGTGAGTCTAATTTTGTTTTTTTTTATTTGATGGTTCTTGATTGATTTTTTTTTTTATTCAAATTGATCTGCAATTTGAGGGATCTGTGGCTAAATAATAATAGCCACACAGGTCGATCGATCAGGTTAAGTTACGCTTGCCGCGGTTGGTCTGTGGATAGGTGACCATCTTTACATACCGAGACCCCTCCGTGCCTCGGAAAGCACGATAAGCCGTTGGTCCCGGCTGTCATTCGTGGATCTTTGACAGTTGTTATGGGTCGTCAGAAGCCCGAATCTGACAATCAGTCTTATCAAGGGTATCGTATTACCTAGTAAATGGTTTGCGTAGGTCAGATAGGCAGTCGCTCCATGTAAAATACTGGTATTCAGCTGAATCTGGTTAGACTGGAAGCCGACTCCAACTTTTTTGGGAAAAGGCTAGGCAGATTGATTGATTGAAATTGATCTGCAATTTCTTAACTACTCAGAGTTTTGAGTTATGCTGCAGTCCCTTTACAGGTGGATGGCTTGAATTGTTTTTAGGCGAAATTGCCAGAGTAGCTCGCGAAATTGAATTCTTCTCCGTATTTTTGCAATTTGCAAGTTTATATCAGGTTTTACATTGATCAAAATATGATCCGTGAGCGTAACAAATATGTCTTTACAGATTTATAATCATTTAATGCCTTAAGACAACCGCAATTTCTTCAAGATTCGTGAAATGTGCAGGTGTCGTGCGACATAATGGAGATAGCGGCGGGCTACGTGTGCGGCGGCGGCGAGGCGCTGTGCGGCGCCGTGCGGCGCCTCGCGGGCTGCGCACGCGCCGCGCCCGCGCCCGCCGGCGACGCGCGCCCGCCCGGTCAGTGGAGCGGCTTTGTTTGTTTTGATAGAGATTGTCAAACAAAGTTTGTGTACAGTACTTTATTTAGACCTTCTGAGAAGGCTTCTGTTTTAAATTGTCAACGTGACTATGTAACGCCGGTAGATAATTTAAACTAGTTGTAGTAATTACTCAGTGATCCTGCTCTAAGCTGGCATGGCTAAGGTAGGATCACTGCGTAATTGAGTGGATGCTAACAACAAGCTGCCCGCAGTGGCGCTGGCGCGCGTGCGAGCGGAGGGCGGCGCGGACGCGTTCCGCTCGCGGCCGCCCAACACGTCGCGCCCCCCGTCGCTGCACGTGGACGACTTCACCGCGCTGCACCAGCCCTACACCGCCGCGCAAGTCACCAGGTGAGCGCGCCCTCGGGAGCTTGGTGCAACACCGGCTGAAAGCTTCCCAGTGGCGATTACACAGCAACAATAAGGAGCATCTTACTCTCCCCCAAATTCCGCAATAAGTAAAAAACTAACTACTGTTGTCAATGTCATTTGGTTTTTATAGAGTTGATTTTAAGTAATTTACAGTTTTGTCTGCAGTTTAATTTCAAGAACTGCAGATAGTATTAATTTTAATAGCCTGGATCTGTAGATATGAACGAAATAAAACTTCATCACCTACACAAGAAGATAGAGCATTGAATGCTGAATCTAACCCGTAATATTTTTTGAAGTGAAAACTTCTTTAGCGGCGCTGCGTATTTTTTTTGGAATGGGTAAAAATCTCTAAACTCGCGTCAGGACACGTGACCTGATCGAGAATTCGTAAGACGGATGGAGAGAGGGCAGGCGGCGCAAGGCGCTTGCGCGAATGTTCGATAATTGTCATGTTTGTGTACGATAGCGCAATTAATAAATATTGTATCCTACCACATAAATAATAATACTTTTATACTGATAACGAAAGCAATTCGTACAAAATTATTCTCTAACCATTCCAAAATATCAAAAATGCAGAACATTAATATTTAAGTTTTCACTTCTGCCGGCACTCCCGGAGTGCAACCCGTCGTTTTTTTATTAACTTTTTAACCGCCCGACTTCATATCAGAGGGGCAAGTCTCGTAATTTTTAAGAACGTTCACAGTCTGATCTGTCTCAATCTGTCAAAAATACTCCAAATTTCCCTACATTTTGACAAGTTTTTGACTTTTGTTTGTCGCCGAGATGAGACTGCGACTAGATTTTGAACGTTTTAAATTACGAGAATTGGCCTACTGTTGTCATGCCCCCAGCGCCCGGCACAATGAATCTAAAAATAAATACCTAATAGAATACAGCGTAATTAAATAAAAAAGCAGATTAAACGAGCTGTGGTATTTGGTCGTAAATATACGACCCTAGAGAAAATATTTGTCGGATTAATCCGGTGTAAGCGGTTAAAAGGTTAAAATGTTATCTACGGCCTTTCACCGTATGACGGCAGAACAAGTAGTGTCTGTTTAATTCATATTAAGGGACTTTAACTTGTGTACTTATGAAGCGGAAGTTTACTTAACTGCCTATAAAACATATTTTTTTTGTATTAGACTGATAAATCAGAACTTTCAGTTGTTACCACCATATACATATACAACGTGTAACATTAAATGCGCAAAACCTCATACACCCCAATTAGAGCATTGAGTATAAAAGCATAATACAATGACCAAAACTATTTTTTTAAGCTAACTATTATTATTAAGAGTATAGTACGGAATATAGTGGCCACTGTTATCCGTTTTAAGGATTATAATAAAACTAAACAATAAAAACTACCGTTTCTAATAATATCAACGTATAATCTTGTGAAGCACAACTTAACGTGCTTATTTTCTGCATTTTCATTCTAAATTGTATGAAATAACCAAACAAACGATGAGGGCGCCACTGTACGGTCGGCACAGTCTTAAGAAAATCGTGTTGATCCTAGCATTACTTTCTGCATTCAAAATTGAGTCTTATTGCCTTAAAATAAGACTTAATTTTCTTTGGCTCAATCGGCGGATGGCAAAATACCTACATAATTTTTGAAAAAAACCTATAATAAAAGTTAACGAAATCGATTCAGTAGTCAATTATGAACAAACTATTATCAGGTTTTGCGCATTTAACGTTACACGTTGTATATATACAAACCTCTTTGTTTTGTTTGGCAAGCTGTCTGTCCCACAGTGCTCCATGTGCCACTACTTGCGCCCACAGAGGCGGCATGCGGCGCGGCATAGCGGTGGCGGACCGCGGCCGGTTCGCGTCGGCCGCGCCCATGCACGCGCACTACAGGCATCTGTGAGTATACTTAGCCTTTACCTACACATGCGAAGGTGTATTAAATGGTTCTTTATTGTTTTATCCAACAGGAAATGAAATACGACAGTTTGCGCTACATACCCTCACCAATAAATGGCGTTGTCAATAGATGGCGCTACTAGTCGCGCGTTTCAGCAGTTTATTAATTACATTTGCTTAAATTACATCTTGCATCAAGTAAACAGTCAAACTAAACGATCTTAATTTGTCAACCGTGTATGTACCGTGCATGAGGATTGAATAACATAACATCACGCCTTTATTACTAGACTAGCGGCCCGTCCCGGCTTCGCACGGGTGGTAAAAAAAAAGAAAAAAAAAGCCTATATTAATCAGTGATAATAGACCGGTAGACCGTTAGACCGGTTAGACTGGAAGCCAACCCCAACATAGTTCATAGTCGGAAAAATGCTAGGCAGATGATGATTAATCAGTGATAATGTAGCATTCAAATGATGAAAGAATTTTTAAAATCGGTCCAGTACTTTTTGAGCCAATTCGTTACAAACATACTTACATACAAATCTTTCCTCTTTATAATATTAGTATAGAAGTATAGATATGTTCGCATTGAAATCGAACCCAGGACTGTATAGCAGTCTAATTTATCGTGTGATCTCGTTACAGTCGTGGGCGCGGTGCGTGGGAAATGGGAGCCTCGCATTTCGGACACTTTCCGCCGGCTTCACAATACATGATGGGTAAGTTACTGTATTCCTGTTACCTGATTGAGCTCGTCATACAGAACGGCATGTAGGTACTTAATCGAACCCTAAATAATTCCCATTTTGATTTCCTAAAAATATGAATGGACAGCCTAATATAATACATGTGCCTCTTTTTGTGATCTCAAATAATTTCTATTTTAGTATCCTAAAAATATTAAATAGCCTATTAACTGCGACCAACCGAGATGTAGCGCTCGCCGGCTGCTTTGCTTTGAAGTCACCCCATTTGTAGCCACATCATCTATCACACAATCCACCATCGCTTGTGTAGTGACGTTGTCGTGTGTCCCGCAGGCGGCATGTGCTGGGGCGCGGGCCGTATGCCGCGCGGGCCGCGCCAGCGCTCCTTCCTGCGCTGACGGGCCACGCCAGCGCTCCTTCCTGCGCTGACGGGCCACGCCAGCGCTCCTTCCTGCGCTGACGTGCCGCGCCAGCGCTCCTTCCTGCGCTGACGGGCCGCGCCAGCGTAACGTGGTGCCAGTACACTATACACCTGTAGCCTGTTCCACGAGTATCTGATGAACATGGATCAAAATGAAACGTGATGTGGGATGCCAATTTGTCGTGCCACTTACACCGCGAGTACTTTGATTATTTGAAAACTTAAACCCGAAATTCTAATTTTAAATCACCATAAAGACGTTTTTCATTTCACGATTGATACTAATTTTATATAACTTCAATTTGTGATAATATTATTCAAACATTAATTCTAAGTAACAAGACTAAGTTATAAAGTTGAAACCTAAATAATAATTCCCTCTATGGGCCGACCGCTTAATCGAGACCTTGTCTGAGATACATAGATGCGCGGTGCGGGAGGGGTGATAGTTGTCACAAGTTGACGAATCACTGAGCTCGAAAAAACATGTCTGTCAACAAGCTTGCATAGTGATGCATACAACACTGACGATCGTGCCTACATACGGCGAATAAGTCGTAGTTTTTCACAGCAAGAAACACGGTGTGTACAAAGGGCCTAAGTCTGCATGATGTTCGCGCTAGGGGTGCTAAAAATCATTATTATAAACTTTTAACTATTATGTTCAGCCGCCGTGCAATTAAGGAACAAAACTATATGGATCATACGAATTCGATGAATAATATTTAACTGATGTTTACCCTAAAAATGTGCGTTTAACAGATACACTACGAAGATTCAAAGTAATTGTTGTATGTTTCACTCTTACTGCAATATTAGTAACGTCACTTACTCCTAGCTAGGATATGGGTATTGTCTACGCATTATAATTATTATCGCTCGGTTTTTTTTTTGTCCCAAGTTGAACTAAGCCTGAAATTATTTAATTAATCACCAACTTATATAATTACAGCGATGTCGTAATGCATCAATGTGTTTGTAATCTCTCTATGGGATTCCTTGTGACAGATCCGTCACGATCGTCGAAGTAAGACCTAAGTCAATAAATATTATTATTCTAGAATAATATCTTGTTTTATTTGCGCTTTCGTGAAAAACACTTTACAGCAGACTGTTGGTTAAGTGTTTTGAATGTGGATTTTTTGGATGTTTGTTTGTAATCGATAAACTCAAAAAATACTTTCACCTATAGAAAACGACATTATCAGCGAGAAACATAGGCTGTATTATTTTTAGGGTTCGTACCAAAATGGCAAAACGGAACCCTTGTGGTGAGACTCAGTCCGTTTGTCTGTCACACTGGATATCTCAAGAACTACTAATGCTATCAACTTGAAATTTAGAATAGTTTTAGATGTCGTTTGCTCAACTATTTTGCAATTAAGAAAGATTTTTTTTGCAAGTGTTGAAAGGGCGTCTGAAAAATTCGAAGTGGCCCAGGGCATGTGGGGTGTCATATGAAAGAGCGCAGTTTGCACATTCTTCTGCATAGTTTTCGACTTTTAACGAAAAATATAAAAAAAAATAACGTAACCCCCCCCCCCCCAATCTGCGACGTTTGCATAGAGAAAAATCTGAAATTATTCTATGCGATAGAAGTTTATGTAAATATTACACGAAAAATAAGACGATGTCTCTTAATAGCACACATTTTCAGAAATCATCAAAAATTACCTTAGTTTCAGTATCGGTCAAGAGATGGCGCTGACCTAAAACTGAAATATTCTACACCAGTGTTAAAATTCTCAGACGAATATAGACCTCGCCGATTTTTTTCAAAACACGATGGTATGGAACCCTCGGCGCGCGACTTATATTGTGGTGTCTTACAACTTCCACACGAACACAGATACGGGCTGAAGCTAGTCATATATGAAGAAAAGCCCTTTACTGTGAGTGATTGACATTAACTTCGATGTCGTCGGCTGAATATTCTAAGCTACTAACTCCATTTTGGCTAAACTGACTTTTTGGTATCAAATGAAAGAGTAAAAAATATTTTCTCTTACCAAAAAGTCAGTTTAGTGCAGTTTAGGAGTTAGCAGCTTAGAATATTTAGCCGACGATATGTTGATCCTCATCACCTAAATTGGGAAAAACACAAAGAAAACAATGTTAGAAAATTTAGAAACAAATCAACTTTATTATCAAGATGAAAAAGATCAAATCATATATTATAATATATAAGCTTAAGAACAGATATGTAAACCGCGACAGTGACAGTCCGGCGCTAACATAACCCTTGTTTTATATACCTTACTGCAAAACAAAACAAACGTTCACTAGACATACAAGTATATTATAATTTACATTATACATATCAAATAAAACAACCTATCATTTTCGCGTTTGAACTAAAGAGTAACGTTGTAAAATTTATAATTATAAGTATTATTAATACTCCACCGAGAATTTCCCATAGCGTTTCGTTTACTATAATTGTCTTTGTTTTTTTTTCCTTATTTTGTTTTAATCATTAAACGGTAAAACATCTCACTAGCATAAGTTTATATTTACAAGCCCGCGGGCACAGTCAGTTCAGTATAAAAGTATCACTCGCGCATGGCAGCGGCGCCGCGCCGCACTACTAGTCTCCGGGATGCTCGGGGCACGATCTGTTCACTTCGAACCATTGGTCTATACATCTGAAATAGAAAGGATACATGTTAATATTTTACATTACACTAAAAAAAAAAACGTTCTGAAATCGGGAAAGGCAACAAAAGATTTTTTGGAACAAAATGTGTTACTTTTTCAGTAACGACAATATTATTTATAACACTCTGTGAACTAAACGCGCATTTAAGTCACGCTTATCTGTGACTTAAGTACTCCATTTTTACAAAGTAAAGCGTGACTTAAGTGCGGGTTTAGGTGAAACGTGCTATAAAATAATATGCGAACCGTGTGACTTAAAAAGTATTAATGCACGGCGTGTAGCACCCGTGCATTAATTGACTACATCAGTGACGCGTATAGTAATGTACAGAGGCCAGCACATCAAGCTACCCCAATCTGTCAGATTTTCCCAATTCAATATGAACCTTATTCCTTTGTGTTAAAGTTGAAAATCTATCAAAGAAATTTGACAGATTGGGGTAGGTTGACCTGCTGGTCTGTACTATACTGGTGTGGCCGTGATGCAATGGCGCTGATTCTGTTGTTCACAAACTAAACTAAATTTAAGTTCAGTGCATCTTTTTCTTTCTATTTCATTACGAAAAGGACAGAAGATAAATATTAGTTTAGTCCTGTCAAAATAGATATCCATAGACAAGTGTAGACGTGATTAAAAAATTGGCTACCTACTAAAAACATGTCTTTATGAAAAGTTATCACCTATTGATAAATCTCGTTGAGGCCCGCCAGATAGACTCACACCATCTTTTTCTTTCTATTTCAATATAAAAAGGACAGAAGATAAATATTAGTTTAGTCCCATCAAATTTGATAATCCATAGACAAGTTTAGACGTGATTAAAAAATTGGCTACTAAAAATACGTCAATGACGCTGACTAATTTGACAGGACTAAACTAATATTTATCTTTTATTAATAATAATATGACTTTTATTAAATACTAACGACATCTAGTACTGACTAACGTTAACACTAGTTCCAATGTATGTACGTACTCAACAGATGGCGCTTGCAGCCATAACATACTAACACTTCATACCCCTCACGGAGTGCGTGAGCGTACCACCCACCATTATAAATAGTTGCACATATGACCCAACTATCTACAAACAGATTAGGTAGGGTACTAGGGTAGTTGCATAGTTCAGGTCAAACGCTCTCAACGAAAGCATCGGCCGACCTAGATCGCTGAGGGCCTTATCGGAAGCTTTGTCTAGGTACCGCCCTTTGAGCCCTAGAGAGGCCTGAAGAGGCAGCGATGTTGCTAACGGGGATTTCAGAGTATTTTTCACGAGGATAGCAAATATAAAAAGAGGGAATGGGGCAACGACTTGTGAGGTTTCTTTGCTCTGAGTACAACAAAAAAGTAGAATGGAAATAACCAAGCTTTTTAATTACTTTAAGACTATTAGCCTCTAAAATTATGTAAATATTATCATGGAAATTGAAAATTGAAATAAAGATGTACAGGACTTAAAAGAAAACCTAATAAAAAGAAAAATACAAAAAAATTCTGTTTAATTGTCAGTGTCAACTCAATTCTTAGTGCCTTTTGAAGGTGCTAAGAATTGAGTTGACAATCTATCATTACAGAAACTTAATTACAGGCACTGCCACAATTAAAACTAGTTTTAGGAACGATATATCCGATCGATTGTTTACAAATTCAGTTGATAGAAAGAACAAGGAGAGAATTACTCGAGTAGGCTCAAAGTATTTCTCTATAAAAACTATTAACATGGACAATCATGAATACGTATGAATAATCAACATAGTCGTCATAATAACTATTTTATGATAATGTTGCAGGTTTAATTAGATAGCTGCATGTTTGATTCACTTCCCGGTAATCGCGGTGTTTCAATAAATAATCAATGTACACGACTATCTGCCAGTACATCAGATAACGCCGCGCTATCGGCTAAGTGATTGTGAAACTACCATTTTGTTTTATCTAGCCTTATTATTACATGAAATTGAGCAAGGTATTTTGTATGTTCAAGCTAAAATTATTATATTAGTATCTCTACTAGATGCTAGTACCCTTTTCACTTTCCGAAAACAAATAAATAATTTACTTATTTAATTTTTATTTAGGTAAGTATATAGTGCAACCAGGCTGGTGATTATGTCGATTTAGCGGTCTTTGCCTAGCGGCCTGTGACCTCTGAGTTTGTTTCGGCCTTTCTTCTCAGAATAGGTAGTCAGATAGGAAACGCCGACCTCATCTAGCTTATTTTTTTTTTATAATACGACGTGTAAAAATGTATTTTCTCAAACGAATTTTTTCTCAAATGAATTTTCTGTATTTCTGTAAATAGGATCCTATTTACAGAAATACAGAAAATTCATTTGAGTTCCGTGATGAGCTGCTGAATAAAATCATGAGATAATTACCGAGTGTCGGTAAACAAATAACCCATGAAATACGACGTTACGATGCTTATTCATCGTGAGTTAAGTCATTTAATCTCAGCCAGTCGCTGGCGACTATTACTGATGATTTATCGCGTGTGTCATCAGCAGAAATTAATTGTTTGTATTAAATATTACTGCGCAAAACGCAGCGTTTACCGTTTCTATAAAGAATATAGGCAAAGCGGATTTTTCTATTACAAGATTGTAACATTGTCTTATTCTCAACACGTGCCCTAATAAAGACAATTACTGTAGGTAGCACGTGCAAAGCTCTTGGGTATTTATTTTCTTTCTCTATTTTACAAGTAGTTAGAGCCAGCGCCATATCATCATGTAATACTGTTTTTTTTTATATTATCCTGTATCCCTATAGAAACACATAAGTTCCCAAGTGTTGGTGAACTGAAGAGCGAATACATCGAAACAATAGGTTACACCTAAATTGGGATTGTTGTCATCCCATTAGATGCATAGCCTTGCTATAGGCGACCTGGCTTACTAGACTCATCATCTGCCTAGCCTTTTCCCAACTATGTTGGGGTCGGCTTCCAGTCTAACCGGATGCAGCTGAATATCAGTATTTTACATGGAGCGATTGCCTATCTGACCTCCACAACCCAGTTACTGGGTAATACGATACCCCTTGGTAAGACTGGTTGTCAGACTTTCGGGTTTCTGACTACCCGTAACTACTGTCAAAGATCCACGAATGACAGCCGGGACCAACGGCTTATCGTGCTTTCCGAGGCACGGAGGGGTCTCGGTATGTAAAGATGGTCACCCATCCACAGACCAACCGCGGCAAGCGTAGCTTCACCTGATCGATCGACCTGTGCGGTTGTTATTATTTAGCCACGGGCCCCTCACCTGACTTACTAGACTATAACCCATATTATAATATGATAAATAACGGTCTTACCCCTTGTGGTAGATGCAAAGGCAGGGCAGGCGGGCTATGGTGTCTCCGGCCGAGAGCTCCTCAAGGCAGATCACACACTCGCCCTTCGAGTCACTCAGCACGTCCTCTGAAAACATACACGAGTAACATCAGATATGAACATACACACGCTGGTCATTTTAGATATGTATCCTCCATATTCAGCCTCAATATTGTTGTCCAAAAAACAAGTGGCACTGTACCTATTGTACACTTAAAATTGGACAGTTTGAAGCCACCCTAGTTTGTCAAATTTTATTGTTGGATATAGGAATTGAGCCGATCCAAATAAGTAAATTTACAAGGGAAATGAAATGAATAAACTCGAAGAGAGCTTGTTTTAATGGTTCCTACACCAACTATTGAAAAAGTTTTAAACTCAAGATAATTAAGACATTAAGTACGACAAGAAATTGAATACTAGTTATTAGAAAAGTTGGGTTTATTCTAAGCAGTCTACATAATTGAATAAACTTCACTCGATAAGTAAATAAGTAGACAAGTAAGTCATATAATAAAATACATTTTCTCCATCAACTTACAAGGAAACTAGTAATAACAGTAATGCCGAGACAACCATAATTTCCCTGCTTCTCTTACTGGGTTCAACATAAATGGTTAATGAGGTATTTCACTCAAAGTCACGTTGGTAATTACCGGGAAAGCCTCTGTCTTGGTCCAAAGTGCTTATTTCCACTATTTCCTGGCGAATCGCATTGTGAATTACGTTCAGCTGCATTGCAAATCTTGTTGGGAGTTGCAGAGGTAATTTAACTTGGTGGCTAATTAGTTTTAAAACAGCAAAGTGAGTGACATGTAAAAGGCTTTGTGAAAATAGCACAATAATTTACAGTACAGTACCTCAGGCTTCAGGCTCATAGAGGAGGCTTTATAGAGCGTCGCCCATATCACCTGTGTGTGTGACTTAATCTCTTTCTCACACCATGTGTCATATTAACTCTGCTCGATATAGATAGTAGGTAAGTCAAGTATTCCGGGAAATATTTTTCTGAATCCCGTATTGATTGAATATAGGAAAACACTGTACTGTTTTAACTATTTGCACTACATTTTGGGAAAAATCCAATTTAAGAATCATGAAATCATTAGTGGCTATCAAAATAGCTCACCGGTGTTTGTTGCAAAGCTCGCACGTAGTTTGTGTTTACGCGCAATTCGAAGAAGCTGACTAAGCTATGCAATGCACTAATGACTCATTGCATTATAATTTTCCCGGTTTTAAAAATACCCCGTAGCATGAAACTGAAACGGTAGATTTTCAATCGTAATTGCTATCCAACTGAAGGTTTTCTTGGCATCGATACTACAGAGAAAACCTGTCTGCAATGTGGTATTTTTTTTCAATCATTATTATCGTCAGTCACCCGAGTGACGTCCTCAGGTGACATAGACATTCCCCAAACATCATTGTCACAACGAGTCGTCCTATGCTTACGTCAACCAGCGGATCCCGATTACTATAAAGTCATCATCATCTTTTCCCAACTATAGATGGTGCAATCCACGAAGACGCGCCCCACTCTTCTTCCGAATCGTTAGTGTTTATCGCTAGTTAATTCCATTAGTGTTTTAGTTCTTTCGATACACTCTAATTACCCACTAATAATAATTCGTGTGTATTTACAAAACTAAAACACTAGCGGAATGTTGCACACTTCTGCTGTAAGCATTAGGAAAAAGAGTGGGGCGCGTCTTCGTGGATTGCACTATCTATATGTGTTGGCATCGGCTTCCAGTATATCCGGATCCAGCTGAATATCAGTAGTTTACAAGGAGCGGCTGGCTATCTGACCTCCATTACACCGCATCTAACGCGATACTACTTGCTATATCCCTAAAATACTATCATCTACATACCGGTTTCTGATAAAATAGGTACATGCAAGACAAATTAATGAATTATAAGTAATTACTAACCATTATAGGAGAGTCTTGGCCTGGTGAGGCACATGACGAGATGGCACTCTATGTCGTCCGGCAACACGAACTTGCTGCATACCGGACATTTTATACCTGGAACACAACGAAAATACAGGTTAATGTATATTCTAGACATTTACTTCTTGGGTTACAAATGAAATTGCAGCGCTGTAGTGCTGCAATATAAATTGGTTAAGAATGCTCTTATTGAATTTTATTGCTACGTGGTATGGTCATAAAATATCTTCGTCCCTTTGATAACAGTTTTCACGTTCATTTTTTTTTAAACGGTAGATTTTTTAGATTGAAAAAGTATAACAAAGTACTTAGAACAATTTAAAATGGTGTCCCCGGGAGAGATTTTCAAATTACAAGATACCATTTACTAAGAATAATAATTCGCAATTTCGATAAGTATTAGTAAGATTATTAATAAACGATAGTTATTATTATTACCGTCAGTTTCCAGAAAAGCTTTTACTTAGTGTAAAACGTAGCTAAGTAATGTTCCACAGATGATTAACGATAAAGGACAATATTTACTAGATAGTAATCATACTAAGTGGTATTAGAACAGACGTTCTTAATCTACCCATAACATCAGACTTCAAAATTCAATTTCTAAATACACCTCACGACCAGCCTATCGATTCTGTAAAAATCTCACCGTGATAACGTAGGTGAAGTGAGCGTGAAGTGAGCTATCAATGGAGGCAATCCCTAACATCAGGTGGAATGACAGCTCACTTCACCTTAGTTTTCACGGTGAGATTTTTACAGAATAGCACGGCAGTAAGGACAGAGTAACAAATAATAAACTAATCAGTCAGGTTTATCAACCCCGTAAATAAAATATTGCGATATAAACAGGTTTACTGAATAATAAACAACACGTTAGTGTCAATAGGTAAATAAATAATCAGCCGAGGTTTACTCGGGAGTTTCTCTTAGTTAATCAAATATGGCGGGGTGATATAAAATTCTGTGTGTACCAACATCAGGTAATCCTGTAAGAGTAAGCCAATTTAACGCTTTATCGAGTGTACTTATGTACTTACCTATGTACCGTAAGTATAATGTGTTTCATAAATATTTTTTCACTAACGAAGTAAAAAAGATGGGACTAATAAAATTGTAACTTTGTGTAATGGAAATTTATTTAATGTTAAGAAAGTTGAAGGCGTCGCGTCGTGTTTTAGAATTATATAAATCTATGGTCAGAATTTTGTCCTTTAAAGGATAGTTTTAACCTACAAAACCTTAAGACAAAGAAGCAAGAACAATAAGAAATATATAGAATTGCAGATGGAATGCAATGAGCTGATCGGATTGCTTAATTGTAATGCAGTGGAGGCCAATTTACCCAATATATTTGCATCGTAAAACATCGTTATGGTTTAATTCTCTTCGAACTGTCTATGGTAGGAATCATAATTGAACACAATAGTTATTGATCGTCAATTATCCATATGAAGTCAAGTATATTATGATAGAGGCCACTGAGTATTGTCTATGCAATTAGGCGTAGACAATAAAGGTGAGTACAGTGACTGACAGTAGTGACAATCGATAGTGCCTACTGTGCTACGTGCGTCCTGTTCAAATCGATATTCTTTCGATAGGGGGAATTTGATTCGAATTTAAAATATTATAAAAGACCGGGGGGACTGTCGGGCGTTTACTAGCTAAAAGGTGGCTAGTTTGATTCCCGATTCAGGTACGTATTATAGTGGACATAGAAATTATCAACGCCTCCATGAGTGGAGACATGCTGCTGGCTGGCTAATATTTGAACCGAAGTGGTATGACTGGCTGTTCTTATTTAATTCAATCGTGAAAGAAGAGCCAGTTATTTAACCCAGGGGTACATGTCGTTTGTGTATGTAATAGCATAAGAACCTCATATTCTATCTGGGATGAATAACTGAAGCTATATGTACGAACATAGCAACATTACACACCAAATTGATAAAGCGATATTGGATATAGTTAGGTAATACGCGTGTACATTATGTAATTACTCATACGTGTCCAGTCATCAATGAAATGGAACGTGTTACATACGCACGGCATGCGGGCTAGTTGGAGAATTCCATTTGAGTAGAACTCGAATAATATCACGCCATGCCATGCCATGCCTCTTGAAAGCAATTGTCAGCGCAGGCGACAGAAGTTTTGCTAACCGTAAGATGAATTGCAATGGTGGTAATGTCCTACGTATGTACTACCGCGTGGCGTGTTAACAAATTAAAATGATTGAATTTTTCATATACTTACTTACAATAGCCTCCAAAAGTTAGGGAACTTTTTTCCACTGCAGATGTGATGCAATTTTATGATTTAAAATATAAAATACATCGCACCTTTAAAGTAAAACCGTTACTAAACGAAATTATACAATTTTACAGGAGAGTCAATATTAGAAAAAAGTCACTGTTTTTTGCATTGATATACACACATCAAAAGTGTCTAGGGATCAAGCATTTTTATGCGGATTTCTTGAGATTGAGATGTGGCTTTGTAATAAATTTATGATTTTATAAATCTATATGGATCCTTTTTGGTGCATTTCATAATTTGAATCAGGAACTGTGAATCAAATTCGAGTAAAAGATGAAAATCAGCTGTCAATATTTTCCCTATAAAAACATACAACGCATTGAAGACATTATTAGTGCTACTGTTTCCCTACTACTGATTAAAACCAACGTTATTATGGAGCGGCGACGTCATTTAAGCAGGGAAGAAATGCTCAGAGCCGTGGGAATGATAGAAGCTGGTTCCCGGCAACGTACTGTGGCTTTAGCTCTGAATACAAGTCAGAGTGTTATCAGTCGACTTTGGACACGTTACCGAAGCACTGGTACCGTGGCTGAGCGCCATGGAGGACGGTATCGCTGCACCACACGGAGACAAGACCGATACATTCAAATCTTAACTCGAAGAGCTCCAACAATAACCGCCATGATGTTAGCCGTGAGGCTTCATCACTCTTCAGGGAACTTAATTAGCGACCAAACAGTCAGAAACCGCTTGCATGAAGTGAACCTTCATTCCCGAAGACCGCTACGGGTACCACCTATAGCAATGCACAATCGTAGGATTCGATATCAATGGGCTCTTGAACACAGAAATTGGGCAGAAGAACAATGGCGTTTCGTGTGCTTTTCTGATGAGTCTCGTTTTGGTATGAGACCGGATACAAGACGTATACGTCACTGGAGAACCCCTGGACGCCAACAGCGATTAAAATCCTGCCAGGAAGTCCATCCTTATAGTGGTGGAACCATCATGGTATGGGCGGGTATTTGGATCGGCGGAAGAACTGAGTTGATTTGGATCAGAGGCAACCTCAACGCTCAAATTTATGCTGAGACGATTGTATCAGACGTCATCGTTCCTCTACAAGTGCAAATCGGTCCCTTATTTCAGTTAATGCATGATAATGCACGACCGCACACCGCAAGAGTTGTAAGACAGACTCTCGCCGCAGCTAACATCAATGTCCTGCCCTGGCCTGCTCAGTCGCCAGACTTGAACCCGATTGAGCATGCATGGGATATGCTACAGAGAAGAGCTCTGCCGAATATGGAGGGTATCCAGTCGCAAGAAGACCTTTTTTTGTTGTTGCAACGAACATGGGCGGCCATTCCACAGCGTGATTTGGATGAACTCATTTTGAGTATGCCAAACCGATGTTCTTGTGTTGTTAGTGTTCGCGGTAGAAACACGGATTATTAATTGTTTAAGTTACCCAATAAAATTTTAGAGAAAACTGTTATTTCAGTCTTTTTTTCGAACTTTTGTGTTAGTGGTTCAAATGTCAAAAATCCCTTTATTAGGAAAATGGCAAATTTCTTTATTAATGCAAAGGTGACTTGGTTTATCGTTACTGTGACAAACGAAAACACTTTATTTGATGAATCCTTAAAGAAAATTTTAATTAATATCAATCAGGAGAAAAGTTATTGCAAAAATATATGTTGATCCCTAGACACTTTTGATGTGTGTATATGTTACACTAGATTAGCAATTACCGCACCAAGGCGTTGCCACTAGGCTGATGGCTACAGCCATCAGCGTAGCTAACGTCAGTTCAGTGCTCTGTGTGACGCCAACCGAAGTCAACCGAGTGACATGCGACAAAAAATATCGCGAAAGAGTGCGATTCAAGATCACAAAAACATAATAAATTAACCGGAATTACTTTCCACACGTAAATTAATTGTCTCTGTGTTTATATCAACGTAAAAACGCAAGAAAATGTAGAATTTTGTATATTAGGTTCAGTGTTACCACTAAAAACATAGTTTTAGTTTCCCACATTAGTGGGAATTTTTAATTTATGGAATAAGTGATTTTAAATATTTTTTAATAATAACAACGTAGCAGGGTGCCTAAAAATGCAGCACGCCGTGAAAAATGGGTGGAAATAATCCGATTGCTGAGAAAAGAGACGTACTGGCTACCTACTAAATCATTCAATTTCATTAATAATAAAGAAAAGATATTCAAAAAGAAAATGTCTTAGTTATTTTCATTATTTATAAACTTCTATTACACATCCAATAAGAAATACATAATTCAAATATTTAAAAAATAATTGAACTTAACCTAAAACGCTTTTTATGACTTAAAATGTTGGGTAAAATTTCGCATGGGTAGGCAACCCCGTCCCGTCATTGGATGTTTATATTGCGGTCTTTGTCTAATCTAAGCGACGGTATTATTCTTATGACGTGTGTAAGTGAGACAGATATATGTTTACTTTTAAATGTTTATTGGTTTCAAAGCTACGTCGTCGCGTTTATAAAGTGGCTACACTTTTTTGACACATTTTATTGAGGTTTGCTTCTCTAGTTATATAGCTCAATGGTTTTTTGTCAATAAAATCTGAGTGCAGGGTTCTTTAGGACATTTAATGAGGTCTTATTATAACATTTTACAAAAATGTCAATTTTATGTTGCAGTTTACTATATTTTAAATAGATGGCATTGATAACTCAGTTCATGAATATTTTCGTTTAGTAACGGTTTTACTTTAAAGGTGCGACATACTTTTCCAAAAAAAAAAAAAAGCAACAGACTTCCAAAAAAGACACTACAATTTGAAAAATAACTTTAATTTCGGAAGTCCCGTACTGGATCCGCGTGGTGGATTACAGCCCATTCCCTCTCATCGAGAAAAGACCTGAGTCTCAGCCCAGCAGTGGGAACATTCGCTTCGGCCGTCAAGGAAACCGGGGTTTTGTAACTGGTTTCCATAAACGCTTTATTTATACTACTATGTAACTGGTTTCGAAGGAGTAATTAGGCTGATTATGTGCTCTCAATAGTACTTAAGTATATATGGCTCTAATATTACCTACGCCCTACGGGTTAAAGTGATTGTATAAATTACGATAAATGTACCTACCTTCTGCAGTTATTTGTGTGATGTCGAGCCCCGTCTGTGAGGGCACTAGACTGTGGTTAATATTACTACGATGTTACTAAGCAGGGGTTAGAGGGATACCTACCTGGTATATTTTATATTATGAAGTAAACGAAAAATTGGTATGTTATACTTAAATAGTAGTTCAGCCGAACATCACTTAGGGAATGAACGGGAAACACTGGGTTTTTCACTACGGTATACAGCGTTATACATTTACGGGCTAATGAATATGACTTGGTAATACTGCACGACTGCATGCAAGCCTTGTCAAAACATGCAAAAATCTTCGCACCCATCAAGGAAGTATCATCAAAATCAGCGTCTTAAACAAAGAATACCACATCACTGTCATTCCGTCTCAGATGGTCGTCACAACACAACAATAACACGGACGCGCCCGAACCCGCACCGCGCGTTGCGAGTCCGCTCACGCGCGCCGCCGCACCCACCGGCACATAACTACGCGCTAGTACGTAGAGTATTATATTATCTGTGGTGCTACGTGTGAGATCGCCATGGAAAACATGTTACTTGACGTGTTTACTATGCTCAACTGCTGTTTTTAGTTTTGTTAAACTAGTTTTTTTATAAGAAAAAATCCAAGTTTTTTATTAGTAGGTAGGTTTTTTGTCAATTTCAAAGTCCTGTCGCGGTCGGTTGGTATAATTAAGTAGGTATGTTTTAAGGTTTTTTTTTTTAATTAAGGTACTTAATTAATTATTAAGTTACCTCAATTAAAAATAGTTAGGTACTTAAATCCACTGAGCTGATGCTAAGTACCTAAATATTTGGGAGTTCCATCTAATATATAAAATTCTCGTGTCACAGTGTTAGTTACCATACTCCTCCGAAACGGTTGGACCGATTTGTATGAAATTTTGTGTGCATATCAGGTAGGTCTGAGAATCGGCCAACATCTATTTTTCATACCCCTATTTTTTTTTTTTTTGCAAATCGACGTTTGCGAGGTCCTGACTAGTAGAACTATAAATGCTTAAAAAAATCTGTCATATTATAAAAGAATCCGTAACATTCGCTGCTTGCAAAATTAAGTGCAAGACACTGGTATAACTTACAAGTCGTTATAAGTATAACCATATGTGGCGGTTACATTGTATCGTACCAAGGTAATGTGGCCGTTCATTGTATACAGCATGGTACATAACACTTAGTTCCTTTGTATTGTAACACAGAGCCGCCAGAAGAACCCATCTAATTGGTTTTATTCTATTAACTTTCGCAGACTACACAAGAAATACTTACTGACCCTTTTACCACGTGCGAGAAGATTAGATTGGTTGTAGAGATAGATCTTATAAGAAGTCTTCTTTTCTCTTTACAGCTATGTAGCTTGTCCCATGTAAGAACAGTCTAATAAAGTAAGCAATCAATAGGTTTAATTGAACATTATTAACGCGTGTCAATGGTGATACCAAATATAGTTTCAATAATAAATATTTGAATACTGAATCCTATTTCCGTTTCATAAATGATCGCTATCCACAGGTTCGTGAAAATAGTGAAATAATCATACTCCAACTGTTGTCTTTCACTAACAAACATTCGGTACTTAACCCCTAATCCTGTATCTGCCGAATAAAAACAAACCAAGTGACCTGTTCTCAACACACGTCAGCTAACCACTGTACAGGTAGACACAGAAGTTCCACTGTTACATGACATGGAGAAAAATATGGCGCGTCTATTTTAAGGTGGAAACTTGCGCGCGGCCACTGTAATCACGTAGAATCTCTATAGACACAACGGACAGCTTCTGTTCCGAACGACGGGCGTCAATGGCTTTCGATTACAAAGAAAGTAATTCAATGTCTGTTTCTTGCTCGTTCTTCCCCATAGGAACCTACTACGCTTTGGAATGTGCAACAAGCTTCATCTTTCTGACTGACAATTCAAAAGTTTCATTGAAATAAATGCTGTGAGTTGAGTGAGGAGCAATGGTGGTCCAAGTGTGGGAAGGGAACACCGGGGAGGTCTTTAGTCAGTAAGAATATGACAGACACTGGGCGGAGGACATCCATGAAGATCATCCAACATGGAACAAAAAGAAAAAGGAGCAGACGTGGCCCAGTGGTAACGGCCGCGACTTACAAGTTGTAAGGTCATAGGTTCGAACCCAGTCAGACGCTTTGCGTAAATTATTTCATCACCACTGCTCTCGAAACGGTGAAGGAAAACATCGTGAGGAAACCGGCATGTTCTAGAACCAAAAATTGGAGACATGTTGTGATATCTATCAACCCGCATTGGACCAGCGTGGTGGATTACGGCCCACTTTCACTGTGAGGAGGCCTGTGTCCCAGCAGTGGGAACATCATAGACTGATTATGTTTATGATGTTAGTTTCTTCGTACAGTCACGAGCACTAATATGTCAACACTTGGCAACTTTAAATTGCGATTTTTTCGTGAAATAACAAATGCAACTTTGAAATATAACACTTTACATAAACCTATGGGTTCGAAAATACTATGTACGTAATAACATAAAATTTAATTAAAAAATAAAGGAGAAAATCACCTTTGAATAAAGCCAAGTGTATACATACTTATGCTCGTGACTGTACCTGCTCTAGCTCAGCGAATGTTTTCGCTGTTTGCCTTCTGCAAGTTCATGTATGGTGATATAAGTCCAGCTCATCCGTAGTCCACACACGTTCGGCTGAGAGTGACAGCCGCCGGCTCATTGTGCCGGTTTCGGGCCGGCCCGGACTAACGACCGGGTACTGGCGCGCCGTCCTCCTCAATTGATCATTGTTTTTCGGGTTCTGTGATCAACTCTATTTGTACTACTAAATGTACTGCCAAAGTTTGTGTGACAAAGGTTGCCTTAGGAACTTCAGGTAGGCAAAGTTGGGAACATTCTAACCATTCTGGCAAAATATTTGCTAAATCCATGGAGAAAATTGAATGAATTGCCGATAATGCGTCATTTCAGCTAAAGAAAACTAGTATTGAAATAGATTACCGTCTGTCTGGGTCGTCCCAAGTCGGATAAACCTCTAACAATAGCTTAAAAGGTTTCGGTTCGACTTAATATGTTAAACGATTTTCTGGACGAAATTTTGGCCGACCGTTATAGTGTAACAAAATAGTAACTAATATATTGTATGTTAAAAAAGATCCGCAAGTGAACGAGACAGCAAAGCAACAGTAGACAACCTAATGTGTTGGTTCTAGCCAACGGCGACGACAATGGAAATACAGGGAAATAATGAATAGTGACAAACAGAAATGAAAGAATTAGGAAAACATTGTTAAGGGAATGAAGGCTCTGGTTATAACTATATTTAACAGTGATTCTGAAGTAGGACCTGGGTTAGAACAAAAATAAATGATTTGCTAGAGATCTAAGAAAACTGAAATCTCAAGTTACTCAAATCTGTTACATAAGTCACAACATCTTCATGTTGTTCGTGTTATCGCAATACTTGAAGGTGTACCTCCGTCGTCAACTCCTAAACACTGAGCACCTGATACCTCGATAACTAAAACAAATAACTTCGCGGCACATAAATTGCTTTCGCAATGTTTGCGTAACACACCGCTGAAATATATTACACTCAGAACACATCAGTAGCAACTTGCGCGAACAAACGATCCACAAATAGTGTTAACTTTAATACAAACAAAAACCTATAGGCTTTTTTTCTAATGGATATTGGGAAACATTATGCTCAATTCGGGTATGGATTATCATTTTATCAATACGTTGACGAGGAATTGGGTAGAAACGAATGTAAGACAAAAATGGTTGAAGTACCCAAACTCAATATTTTTTTTATTTACCTAGGTATCAATAAATTATTATACAAGTATTTATATATTATTATACAACTATTATTATATTATAGGAACTAAGAGGTACATATTGAAAGCAATTACTACAGATATGTGGAAAGTTGTATTTTTGGCTTTGTTACGTATCTTTAATAAGATTTTAGGTAAATTAATCTTGAATTCATCTTCCAAGGAACAAAAAGTCTAGTTTATGGAATAATTTAAGCCTTCAATAACTAATTCAACTGACGCAAATGCAATAAAAACACCTTCAGTCTTAAATTAATACGAGATAGGATAGCTATCTAATGAGGTTACCTATTGACTCATGAAATGATATGAAATGAACCAAACATATGAATCAACAAATAAATCACTCTACATACGCCTTGTTTTTCTTTAAATTGCGTGAAATTAAATACTTAGCCATTGACGCCGAATCAAAAGCTTCTATTTTCAATGTCAAGGGCTATTTCCAATTTCAACAGAGAAAACCGATGCTCTCACACCACCCTTAAATATATAATAAATGTTTTTGTGCTTATCCAGTTGGGAATATTCTGTTCCAGGTCCCCAGTACTCTTAACACTGGTGTTACTGATCATCATACCCTCGAGTACTGGCTACATAGACTGTAGGATATCCTGCAGAAGGTGCCACGAGAATACGGAACATCCAGCTGTACTGGAAGTGTACTGCGCGATGTGCGAGGAGTGCAAACAGAGGCGACGAGAAAGGTATTTATATTTCATCGTGAACTTTAGGAATGTATTGTTCTAGTTTCTTGCTATTTCTTTTCATATAAAAGTATTTGGAAATGACACAGAGTGGAATTGTCTTAGGAGTCTTAATTCATTGTCACATTGTTAGTTTAAAGTCGGTTTCTTTCAGGTACCTCTTGATCACACTAATATTATAAAGGCGAAAGTTTGTGAGTGTGTTTGTATCTTTGTTACTTCTTCACGCACAAACTACTGAACGGATTTGGATAAAATTTGGCACACAGATAGTTTATAACCAGGATTAAGACATATCAGCTTTTTATCCCGATATTCCCACGGGATCGAAAGTGCGGGGCGCTGCTAATAGGTATAAAAAAAAATGTTTTTTGTATGTTTGTTACGCTTTCCAGCTAAAACGGCAGAACGGATTTAGA
This sequence comes from Globia sparganii, assembly GCA_949316385.1. Lineage (NCBI taxonomy): Eukaryota > Metazoa > Arthropoda > Insecta > Lepidoptera > Noctuidae > Globia > Globia sparganii. Next base: position 23,416,126 of record OX438663.1, on the reverse strand, counting down.
TGAAATTTGGCACATGGGTAATATGGGTATACCACGATCTTGATTAGGACATACTTTTTATCTCGATATTCCCACGGGCTCGAGACTTATGCGGGTGAAACCGCAGGGGCAAGCTAGTAGTATAATATAACAGTGTACAATTCTTACTTTTGAAGGATGCTGGGTCGGACTACAAAGGGAAAGATAAAGACAACATTAAAATCTTTGGTAAGCATGAAGGACGGTGTCGAAGCCAGTACTGATTCCGAAGCGCTAATAATAAGACCACAGGAAGGATTACAGCAAGCGGAACAGGATTCGCAGCAGCAATACCAGGGGCAGCCACAACAGCAGTTGGAGCCACAACAGTTATTGCAGCCACAGCAGGAACCGCCGGAAACACAACAGCCTCAGCTGACATATGCGTCGCAAAAAGCATTACGAGGTTCGTATGGCAACTGCAAGACTGGACTCTGTAAGAATGAGGTCTATCAAAATCATGTTCTGAAAATGCTGGGACTCGGATCAGCTTTTTAGATAAACCTGCTCTAATAAACTCATTTCATTGTTAACCAAATTTTACTTGTATCCTTTGGTTAATATCCGTTTTCTAATACTGTCTGATGATTAGGGATGGTGGCCGGCTGTCCGACGCCGCCGATATGCTCGGACTCTGAGGACGAGGTGGTGGAGCCGCTCAAGAATACGGAGATGTACACGTCCCGCACGACCACCACCACCACCACCACGACGACCACAACGCAGGCGCCGCCGTGCCCGCCCGTGCAAACGTGCAAGAAGAAGAACAAGAACATACAGCATCCATGCATGAATCCGTGCATGGTTCCTCCGGCCATGTGTCCGTGCCTCATGTACCTCCCGCTACCCCCACAGGTTCCGGGGTACTTGCAGCTACCCCCACAGGGCCCGGGGTACTTGCTGCCACCCCCACAGGGGCCGGGATACTTGCCGCCACCACCACAGGAGCTGGGGTACTTGCAGCCACCCCCACAAGGGTCTGAGTACCAGTACCAGCTGCCAAACCCTCCGGTGACGAGTGCATTTCCGACGAACCCACACTGGTCAGTTATGCAGCCGCCGAACCCACATGGGACGAACCAACCATATGACCAACAGACGCAAACACCGGGGATTGTGGTGTTCGAGAACCAACGTCATCCGGTGACGCAACCACAGGGGCCTATGGTGTTCCCGCAGGCGAACCAACCGAGTACCATGAATGAAGATTTTCATTACGTTTTTATTGGACTGCCGAAGAACACGATATGAGAGCGCTACTTGACATTCCATTTATAACTATGGTTTATTATTTTTATTTGTTAAACTTAGTTTGGTGACGCATGTGATGGATGCTGTATTTTTTATGAATTGTGCATGTAGTACCTATTGGAGTAATGTTTGTCGATGTTGATTTTTATGGACAGTGTTTGTAACATTATTTGCTATCCTAGATGTCTATGTTATAATAAAAAGAGCCTACATTTTTTGTTTTGGTTATTTGCTTACCTGGCGTAGGTGTAACGTAGATGAGGTCGATTTTATCGGTTACAAGAAAACCTTCACGTTCATGTAGTTGCTTGACCTTTTACGTTTGATAACCTCTATATAATTAATAATTTGTAATCAGTGCACTATCACTGTGGTGGGTAATAGTGTCACTACATATTAATTCAGATACTTATATTAATGTTTGCCAACCAATAAAATAATGTGGAATTATAGACGATCCCTCATCTCGGAACTTGACTCTTGGAAATTGGCATATATCAAGCGGAACAAAAATATGGGTAAGACGAGGCCTAACATTCTACGAAAAAATATACAACAGCAAACGGAACACACGATTCAAGTTTATGACCAATAGTGTCGTTATCCATATATCATTAACTTGTAAGTCCCAGAACACCGCCTCCGTAGGAAAATCAAACATCAATCTCGCATACATCGATATACAGGGTTACTTTTCAATGACCAGCCAAATTTAAGGATGTGGTACAGACCATCAAACTAAACAACTTTCTCCATGGGACCAACATCGTAATCGTGAATAGAAATTCAGCCGTCCCATACGTTTAGGTCGAGTAGGTATTGAAGTTTTCTATGGGACAGTTGATAAATTTTTCGCTATTACGATATTGGTCCCATGGAGAAAGTTGTTTAGTTTGATGGTCTGTACCACATGCTTAAATTTGGCTGGTCATTGAAAAGTAACGCTGTATACATTAATTTTCGGATACTTGTCCTTCTGTCCTTTTCTGCATAGTGTAGGTACCTATGTACGTAACGTAAGAATTACGTCAAAGATAGTAGGTATGCTGGCCCCAAGTCCGTGACCCGTACAAGTTAAGTTTATATCAAATGTCTATAAATTGATTTAGTTAATTAGTTTACTGCGTAATATTCCGTTTATGTTGTTATTTAGTCTACGTCATTGTGATTTGGTTGAGCATTTGCGAGTCAATTAAGCAAAACTGGCTATTTGAACGGTACCTACTGTGAAATGTTTGTTTAGATCGAGTTATAAATTACGTGATGGTGTTTCGTTAACAGCAATGAAGATGATTTTAATTCTGTAACTGTTGTTTCGATATATGTAAGCAAACGTTTGATACGGGGATAATCTACTAATGAGTGTGATTCTGAAGTTGTTTTCGACTACAGATATTAACTTCATTGGCCGCATACAAAGCATCTTGTGTAAGCAACTTCAAGATGCTTGTTATGGAAATGTGCTGGTGTCTCATCGTAACGCGCACAGCAGCTTAAAAGTACTCTGTGAAGCTAATGGTGACGCCAGATATGTCACTGATAGCGATAAATAGGACACTCCCAACATTGAGGCTATATTACATGATAGCGCCGAAATATCTGGTGCTATCTGAAATTGCATTTCACGAAAAAAAAATCGATTCCGATCACACAGGTACTACGTTCTGGGTGCGGGTGTAGCCTGGCAGCAGGTATACAGGTCTATCGAGAGGTCTGATCACTTGTTGAGTGTCCAATATCGATCGGTATCGCCGACGTCATCCGTGTGTTGCGAGAGTGATCGGACACGAAGGGCTTTGATATGTAGGTCAGCATGGCGTAGTTTCGGGATGTTAGTTTCTCATTGATTTGATTAGAGACTTCATGATATCTGCGCAAACTTCAGTAAATTTAAAGTACTTTGAACTTTTATTATGATTATAAATAAACACCAGCTAAAATAAGTATTACTCGTGGATCAATTTATTTTATAAATTAAAGTTCTCTTTCTCTTTCTCTCCTGCTTTGCTGCGCCTGACAGGTTTCACAAAGACCGTGTCTTTGTAAGACTGGAATACAATAAATATATTGTTGAAGAGTGTAGAGGTTGTAAAGTCTATTGGAATATGAACATAAACCTAACCACGTTATTTAGAAAGAAAGAAAAAAAATTGTTTATTCTGCACAAACATAACGCACATTACAAATAACAGAAAACAAAAGAGATTAAATATACACATATGTATAACGTAGTCAAAAGCCTCGTACTCAAGCATAAAAAAATGTTTCCGAACGATCTGCGCGCCCCATAGAATATAATAGTGTTTCTTAACGAACACTCCTCTGTCAGCAGCTATCCAGGCTTCTGCCAGTATTCATAAAAATGCTATTATTATCACAGTTTTAATAAACTAGTTCCGAATACTTTATGTTTTCATTCATTTAGGTTTACTTAGGCAGGTACGTTAAGTACTTACCTTCATAAATTGTTGATTTTAGAATTTAGATATTAATGAGGATAATAGCGGACATTATAATAATATCCGCAAAACACGCAAAAAAAACACAAAACAAAGCATACATGCGTGCATGTGAAGTAGCATACATGCGTTCTGGTGTCGGATTGTCCTAAAATCTGTTCATTATATTTGTTTTGTTTACTAACATTAGCGCTTAAGTATTTTCGTGTTACTAACAATTTATATGGAGAAATCTGAAATAAATTATTATTATTATTAAAGCTATTTTCAACATTAACAATGTTTGTTTTTCTGTAGGCACAACTATTTGACCCAAACAAACAGTAAATAATAATATAATATTACATAATAGAACAGAATTACTGTTTAATGGCAATAATAATAAACGTAAACTAATCAAAAGGATCGCAGCAGGCGGGTGTTCTGTAGTTTCTGCTAACCGTCATGGGAATAAGGCGTGACTTTATGTTTGTATGTGTAATATTATAATACAATTTGAGAGGTAACAATTTGCTAATAAGGGATAGGACATGTATCAATGCTAGAGAAACAAGAGTCAGATAATCACAAAATGCTCTTCTAACACAGCAGGCTATTTCATTTAAAAAAAACATACCGTGCTCTAGCCAATGAGCACACCACACTATAATCGATGAACAATAACTTAAAAGGCAAACAATAGTCATCAATAAAAAATAATGCCTTCTCCGCGGTTCGTGATTGGAGGCAGTAAGGCGTCACCACCGGACCGGGTACAGTCCCTTGCACATAACTCACTACTCTTGTGTTTCGTCTATTTTCCATCAATACCTTTGGTATACGACGTTGTAAACGAAACCTTTTAAACGCTCATCAAACACGTTTAGATGATACGCAAAATAAATTGGCTTCAATTAAATTACTTTGGGTTAGGGATATAATTTCATTGCGTTACGAGTATATTTTATATTATTTTGTTAGCATTATCCTTTTTGGTAGTAACATATACACAAATAGGTAATGTACCATTATCTATACTAATAATAAAGCTGAAGATCTTGTTTGTTTTTTATTTTTTGTTTCTTTGAACGCGCTAATCTCTGAACTACCAGTAGTATTTTTGAAATATTGTTTTTACATTTGCCCAATTCCTCAGAAAGGCTATAAAGAGAAGGCTATTTAATATCACGCTATGGCCCTTAGGAGCGGAGCAAATCGAGAAAGTCAGAAAGAGCGTTAAACGAAAACAAAGTAATAGCACGGCCAGGTGATGCGATGCGACGCGGTGGGTCGGGAGAACAAGGCATTTCACGCGGATGAAGTAGCGGGCAGAAGCTAGTTCTATACATGTTATTAGACCAAAAAGCTATAAAAAAATATAAATTTTAAAATTTGTTTTTATAATTTATACTTTAAAAATAAATTAAAGTCTTTCGTATCTTACAAATTTATTTGCTAAAGGACGACGAACGTTCTAATTTAACACCTAATCGGAAGGAACGATCTTGAAGACGCGGCTATCAGGACTGAGGTCCGAAGGACTGATGTCGATAGGGGACGTTGAGTGATCGGATCTAGCTAATAGCTCTGCAAATTACAGGAACACGCGTCCGAGGGAATGACAAAATATAGATTTTTTTTTGTTTTATTACCCTTCTGTTTAATAGAACTTTCTGTAAGCCAATCAATCACAAATTAATAAATGAACTCAATTAATCAAATAAATAACCTAAATACGGAGAATATAACAAAAAAAAAAGAACACCAAACCGAAATTACCTTACTGAACAAAACATAGATAAATTCCTTTGTTTACACAAACGTAAACTATGCCTAGTACATAATTGACAAAGTTTTTTATTACTTTCTCCATGAATGTTTTATTTCGATCGATATGTGTACAGAGCCACCGATTTATCAGACCAGGTGATCAAATTGTGAACTAACGTGTACACTGCCTGGCCGAAAATATGGCACATGTTTTTACTTCACTTTCTGTCATTCATAGTCCCTGTGTGACAGTCACATTCAGAACCCCGATATGTTATATTTCCACCTGGTTACTGTACATGAAATAATGATGCTGCTGCCACGCTTCTGTCATCAGTTCAGAGGAATTCGTGGAGTAATAGGTAATACGGGCTGGTGTCCGCAACTCCACGTAAATGCGCGTATTTTGCGTAAGGAATTGGTGGACTATTGCTTTGTTCCGTTTGAAAGATATGGGTTTAGAGAACATTTCTGCTTCGTCTCTACGGGTTCAATGGTGTTGGGTGGCAGTAACCACTTCCCAAAGGTCATTGGTGAATGGATAATCATGAAAAACACTTCATAAGCAACATTTATCACCATAGAAATACGTAGAAAGCTGTTCATTTCACTCGTAGACAAGCATTTCTTAACATAGTCGTCCTTACTGACTGTTGAAATAACCAGCCGTGACTCGTGATGGCTAATTATATTTATTTATTTTAATATACGTGCGAGGTAAAAGGTAAGTAGCCTCGTAAAGTTCCAATGAACGTTAAAGTGACAACAAGGATCTTTGTGTACACAAGCCTTAACAACGGGCTTAAACCCTAAAATTAATTTTAATGAAAGGATTTTGGTGTTCAACCCAAAATATTCTGAATACTAAATGTGCCAATATGACAGGAATTACCTTAAGGTTTTTTCTTGAAACATTAATAACAGCCTTTTTATAGTTGCCGCTATTATCTTTGTTTATATCTTATACAATGAGATGTTTTATAAGCAAGAGAGCTAGATTGAAACACCATGAAATGCATACCGTATAAAATCCTCCTCGGTGGGCGCCGGATCTGAGCCCCATAGGCGGAGTCCTGCTCAGCATCAGGCACACAGGTTCCTATTATAATACCCATCGCCACCATACCACTAGTCCGCAAACACATCAGAAAATTCACTATCACCTTATAGTACACATTACACTCGAGGACAGAAAATAGTCACACAACAATTTCAATAAGTCATCACAAAATAATTACGATAAAGTTTTTATAGAAAACTGGATTCTAGAACGTGCGTTCGTCGTCAGAGTTGGAATGTAACTGGCTGTGGTTTGTTACCGGTGTGCTAGGTCGCGAGGTTCTTGTCACATTTGGCACGCAACTCGTGACGTCACCGACGGCCAGCGCGCGTCACTTGTACAGGACTGCTCGGGCAATCCTGCCTTGAGCGTGCAAATAAGGCTATATTAATAGACCCAGTATGTACATGCGGAAAAACGAACGGCCGGCAGTTTTTCTTTGCGCTAACAAAGGGTCCATATTTTACTACTTGGCATGACTATTTCTGGTTTTACATAGTTCTTTGCTTACGCTGTACGTCAAAATGAAAATATATTTATTAATACACGATTTTCTTCGAAATTGGACCTAATAAAATTTTTATTGCCATTACTATTAATATATACAGAACTAATAAAGCCAAACTAATTAATAGAACCGTCGGATCATATATGTTTCCTCATGATATGTCAGTCACGCGCATGTATGGCGAATTCCTGACGGCTTGCAACGTATTAATGAAAGTGTCCCTGACTGTACTAATAAGATTCATAAGCGAATAAGGCTGGCGCGGACGAAAATAGAGACGGATTTCGGTAATTTGATTTGTGACGTAGGAACTTGCGGAAACGGCCACCGAATACTTAAAGAATCGAGTTAAATATAGACATGTGATGCTCTGTGTTGTTGTTCCTGCGCAGGAAGCTTTCAATTTCCATGATAGAATAATAATTGTGATGCGTACTTTCCTTTCCTAGACAATACTACAATTAAAATTGATGGTTGGAAAATACGTTACTTAGTCAAACGATCGCCTACCTCTATTACATCTTGTGTCACGGAAAAGAACTAGCGGTTTGACGGTTTAAAAAATAAAGGTGTTTAGGTATGGTGCGTGATATGGTAATGTTACTTAATTTCAAGCCACCGTTCAAAAACTTGTGCAAATAAGATGTGCAATGAAGTAATGACATAAAACCGAGTCGAATCATTTATCTCTACTTATTTTTCGACATCAGCTAACAAAATGATGGGTTGGTATTACATAAAAAGATGAAATCAAAATTACAGCTATTGTAGATGACAATTAGCTGTAACTAAATGATCACAAATGACGTTGAAGAAGCAAAACTTGGTGAAAGCCGTTGTTATACAAACAACTCCTACAAGGAAAGGTTAAGTGTGAAGGCATTGCGTGCAGCTAATGACTGCTGCGACCTGGCACAGATCTGATACCCTTGTTACTTAAGCCAAGTAGCTATTCAACTAAACTTTTTTGAAGGTAGAAACTTGATGCCATTCAACTTTTCTATACAACATTTTTGTTTTAAGAATACATGTTGACAGACTCGCATGGATGTGACCTCACCGAATGATGAAACAAAACACACTGCGCCAGTTACATGCTGAATATCTCTTTTGGACAATAGAACTTAAATTGAATGGCAGCCGAAATACGGACAATGAATTGAAAAAGATTCTGAGTTTAAAAATATCAGCCATGGAACAAAAACAAACAAACAAAGACGAAAACAACTAAACCAACAGCCACATAGCCACTGTGGTGAGCATATTTTATTCCATTTTTCTATAGAAATACGAAACTAACCTCTAATTACTTACCAGTCTTGCCTACACCAGAAACAGGAGTACTCTAAATAAAGATTACTAGCCCTCGACTACAAGCAGCGCTTGTTACCCGCTATCAAGTTGAGTACATAATGATTACCCTAAAGGGACCGCTGTCATTTGCGAAGCCGTGAATGAGGCTACATCGACACGCAACGCCACAAAGCCTAGCTTTTCACGGACAAACTAGAAATAAATATTCCACAGAACAATCTCATATCTCAGTTCTAGGTTCTGAAGAAATACAAATATTGTGTATTTTATTTCAGTCCCAAGTGTATCCATCCTTTTAGCTACAATAATAATAATTTGTTTTTACTACCCTAATAGCCGGAGTTGTGTATACATACCAAGACCCCTCCGTGTCTCGGAAACCGCTTTAAGCCGCTGGTCCCGGCTGCCATTCGTGAATCTTTGACAGTCGTTACAGGTCGTCAGCAGCCCGAAAGTCAGACCAGTCTTACCAAGTGGTTACAATCGTTAACACGAAACTCAGGTCAGATAGGCAATCGCTTTATCTATACTAATATTATAAAGAGGAAAGATTTGTATGTATGTTTGTAACAAATTGGCTCAAAAAGTACTGGACCGATTTTAAAAATTCTTTCACCATTTGAATGCTACATTATCACTGATTAATAAAGGCTTTTTTAATTGCAAGAAAAAAAAAATGTCCACCTGTGCGAAGCCGGGACAGGCCGCTAGTTTAAAATACTAGTGAATACCAGTATTTTAAATACTGTATAGCTGCATTCGGTTAGACTGGAAGCCGACCCAAACATAGTTGAGAAAAGACTAGGCTTATGATGATGACCCGGAGTTGTGTATATTTTTCTTCAGATGGAAATAGGTTTAATAAAACTCGGAAAACACACATTAAAGACCATTTCAAACAAAGCAGTTCCACCAAAGAGGTTTTATCAGAATAGCAGCCTATTATTATGTGGAACTGTTTAATCGTAATCAAATCTGAGATCTCTTAAAAAAACCATTAAAATAATCTATTATAGACCCAGCCAAAGATGGTACGATGATAAAAGAAATCATTCGCTACTGCGTAATTTTGGTTATAAATCTGCCGTATTACATTTCAATTACATTTTCATCCTTTAGCAAACGTTATTTACCATCATTCATCCGTAAAGCAGAATTGTATAACAAATAAAGACCATAAATAAAACGTCTACAAAGATGAAAATTTTATTGTATGTGTACATCGATCGGTCGAATTTCATTGGCCCCAAGTGAACGTGGAAAGATTAATACGGGACCATCGGTGGAATGACGGGGCTGTCACGGGGAAGTTGAAACGATTCATTTGACTTGCGGAACCCTAAAAGGGACAAATTACTGCAATCTGAAGAAGTGAATCAAAGTGAGGCGGATTGTCTCTATTCCGTAGAGTTTCGTTATTTTTTCCAAGTAATATAATATGTACTCGTATGTAATATATATTAGGACTGGCGTGAGGCAGATGTTACGATTCTTGTGAGACTAAGTAATCACTTGCGGCAAGTTAGTGGCTTGCGTGCCACTATGACTACAAGTTCTAATTCGAGAAGAAAGGTAACATTAGTAGAACAGAATATTAACACTAGATACAATGTCACATACTTGTAGAAGTCTTCAAAGAACAATATCCCCAATGTAAGCGACAGTCGCATTGCAGCCAATACCCGCTCTTGATATATTCACTTGTTAAATTTTATGGAAACTAAATGTGAATTGTATCGATAGTCGATAAAGTGAATGGTCGCATTGTTTCTCGAAGCGAGAACTTATCGATAGTGAAGGAAATAACATGAATGAAGCTCTATTACGTGTCGTTGACTCTGTCATAAACAACTTCAATAAGATGATTAGGTGGCTTTGTAGCTAGAGAATTATCCACTACCCACACAAAATAAATTATTAAACTACCCACAAATAAGCCAAGTGTTTCGTTAGCCACAATTGTACAGCACAGCATGGCGTTGACGTCACGACACGACAAATTGCCAGCCATTATCGCAATGGGGTTTATTAATATATGTAGTGCTGTGCGTAACATGGGAAATTGTACACAAGTTTACACAACATATAATTTAGATTTCCTAGCAAAAAGTGGATAATTTATGATAATTAGATAGAAACTGTCATGACTAATCACGGAATTACCAAGAATCAAAGTAGACCCGGAAACGAGAAATGAAGTAGATGATAAGGGGAATATTTAGTTATAGACACAAGCCTAATACAAGCTACTGATAAATTCACATAAAACAATTTAAGAATTCAATTAATATCTTAAGTTTGGGTCTACAAAGAAAAATAAACGATCTATACAAAGTGTTAATGAAATAACCCAAAACCTCGGACACCCCAACCGATTTTTATATTAATAAATTGATATGGCATATAATTATTTATTTTCAAAAATTATAGTAAAAGATATTTGAAAATGTTGTTGTCGCGCTACTTCTTACAGATTCATAGCTCTGTCGCCGCCGGCGCGCTTCCCGGCCTTGGCGCCAGCTCTAGCACCCCCTCTCCTCACCCTCGCCCGCGCTGTTTGTTTTCATTGCGTTGGACAGTAGCGTACAGCGTCGTTGGTTAAAAAATATTAGACACGGCATGACAAATAATTGTTTTTTGGAAAAAAAATAACCCATATTAAAAATTATTGTATTCGATTTTGCTGCCGATTCTAAACAAACTAGTTTCAGATTTTGGGTTATTTCATTAACACATTGTATGAATACATACAAAGCCACACAAAGATATAGTTCCATTCTTAACATTTTCCTCATTGATAACGTATCCATAAGGTCTTGACGCAAAACTCTACGCGAATTGAAAGTCAGAACCTAACTGACAGAACAGAGAAATAACACAACATTTTCTGAATTAGTGTTAACACCATTATCAACTTCTAAAATACATTTCAACATCAATATAAACAGTTTCACAAGTTTAGATAAACAGGTGTCAGAAAAGCCATGACGTAGATAATGTCAATGAACGAAGATCGGCCCGTTTACATGGTGACAGCGATGTGTCATTTTGCACAGACTCTTGCACGTACGGATGTGTGTGCAGTCATTCTCGTCTTAATATAGATCGACTTTAAGGGCACTGAACTAGACTCGGAAGGTTGCACGCATAATGAAGCATGGTTTTTGAAAGATTGAGAGAAATAGCAAACCAGACAAAATTAAAGTAAAAGCTACATTTTCATCTGTAAATAAAAACCAATCATATTTTTTTCCAAGAGCCTTTTGAAAATATTGGTTCACTAATTTTCGCAGGAATTTTTGTAAAGTTGGAAAAAAAATTATTAACAAAAAAAAATTAAAGTAAAACAGGTTTTAAAATATAAATATTAATTTAAATCAACAAAGACGTGAAGGAAGAAAGTTTGTTGAAAGCATTTTAATTATAATTTTTAAGTAAAGAAAATATTAAGAGGTCTAAAATCCAGACTTACAAATTAACACTGAAAGCATCTGTGATAATTTTACAACGATTTATACAAAAAATTACTTGCGGTAAGCCTAACGAAGATAAAATTACCATGAACGAACACGCATAAGTCAAATCAGAAACAAATAAAAGCCGAGTTCATACAACTCGATATATTTCGGGAAGTCGGAAGTCATTACCACTTAACTATGACCTGAATCTCGTACATTTGTATATTTACTGTCCTGTTTTTCTCGCATATTTATAACCAGCATTTGGGTTTAAAATATTCCAGCTTGGAGATAAAAACCCGCATCATTAAAACTGAAATATTGTTTTCTGTATTTGCCTACATGTTGAGTACGCTGTAGCAAGTTTGCGACCACTTCAACAACCCCAAAACTTTCAACTTCTGTGTAACCCGTCCTCAAACTACGTAAACCGATCGATCAGAAGGAAAAGTACTAAAGTGTATATTACTCATGGTCAGTATTGATCAGTGGTTATTGCAAAAAGAAGTATTGGTGGACCCACCGGTACGGGCAGGCAGGTCGTGCCAGCCGGGTCGCGGGTCAATCGCTCCAATTAAAACATTTCAGACATCAATGCCTCCGTTTGTAGGTGATTGATTTAGGAGAAATACTAGTTTGAACTGTGGAAATGATATAGTAAATGTAGAACGTGTACCTGATTTAGAACATGAGCAACTTTGGGTTGACAAAGTACTCGTAAAAGATAGAGGTTGGAGTTATAAAATAAGACAGAATAATATTGGTGCGGTCTTGAATAAGGGGCGAGCAGAGCACATTTGTATTAGTCACCAACCATCGTTAAAGCTAAGACAAAAACAAGAGTAGGGATGTCAAAGGGAACAAAACTCTAAAATAAAATTACCATCTTCCAAAACCACTTAATTCCGAAATCCGTCACAATCCGGAGCAGAAGTGTAAATTATGCGACATTAAAACATGACACAAGCCAGTTATTAAGTCGACGTAATTGCAACACATCGGAGCACTTGCTAATGCGACGATGAGAATCCCGCAAAACGCTCGTACGAGCGACTTCATTTCACCGGCTTAACCAGTGGCGTCATGTAGGCCACGCTTCGCTTCATATTATGTCATATTTCACAAAAGTTTGTACGTTTTACACTTCAAATATAATTTGATGGGACCGCTTTTTGAATCCCCTGCGGTTTTATTATATTTCAACGTTATAAGGTTGTCTGATAATGAAAGTTTGATATCAGTAGTTTAGTTCATTTGGGCTTTATTTCTGGCTTCATAGTCATACTAATTGGATCGATTGATTTTATACCCCACACTGCTGCGGGCAAATACTATTATACTCGTATGTACTTTAGATGTCTTATTCCAATTTCTCGGTGCTCGAAGAATTGAAAGAAAAATAAGCTGCATCAGCTATTTCCATTTTCATGTTAAGAGAAATAGGTTGGAGTAAAGTTTGAACTCAATTTTATGCTCGAGTAGAATCTTCAAACGCTATCGAAGCACGCGTTGCTATCTCACTTCACATTAGTTCAGCTTGAGGTTTTACCCGTAAAGGAAGAAAACGTACAAATTCTAAGCTTTGACTGCTCTTAAAATATTTTCGGTGCTTTATCAAAAGTCGCTGAAGGAAAATCAGCGTACACAGCGAGAGATTCGGAAATAGCGGGACTTTTAAGAGATACTAGAAAAATTGTTTTATTTAAACAAAAATTTGGTTAGTACGTAGTTGAGCTGTAAGGTTAAACTGAGAAGAAATGGTTGCTATTCAGTTCAAAATAGTGAGTAAAGTGTTTCATAAAAGTTCTAAAAATTATCACTATACACACAAAAGCGTAGCCGTAAGATAAATATACACAAAAGAAACCTAGAGAAGCCAATAAGTAACCAAGATATGGCCACAACTGATAGGTTCCTCGCTGTCAATATATCGTGGTCTTTCCTAAAGATTTTCCCCCCGCATCGTTGGATTAGTTTTCTTCCGGAGCCCCTCCTGTGCGTCACGCGCTAGTAAACCTCCATTCTCGTTAACGGTATCAATCCAGAGCAAGAATTTGGAATCCATACTAGGACCAACTCTATTTTTAGAAATGTTAAATACTGAGTATGGTATACCTCAATAAATTCCTTTGTGGCAGAAGCTTTAAACAAAACTTTTTCTGGGCTGAAGCCTTTTTCAAGCGACGTTATCGTAGGTAGAGAACAAAGAAGGTATATTTCTAGATACGAATAAAAGCAGCCAAGATTTGAGCAAAGTTCTATAACTGTTAAACAGTAGATACAAATTTCTAAATTTAGCAATAGCGCCTGCGAGTTATGGCATAGCAAACTTTATTATGAGCGTTCTTATGAACTAATATTCTCATTTTTTTCGGAAAGATGAGATAAAAATCTGTAAAATAAAACGATGGAAGATGACATACGAAGACGATAAAATTCTTTGAGTTAATGAATTTAAATAACTCTTTGAGAACACAAAGCTACACATTTCTTTGCAAGTCACATTTAACAAAATTCCGGTACTTTACAAAAATGTAGATCAACATTAAGGCAGTCTTGCGGAAATTCACAAAGCTCTCAGAAGTCATGCGTGAAATGGGAACAATTAGCATGATTAAACCGTTTTTGCGGATTATTTCACCTGTTTATTTTAAATTCCCTTTTTCCATTTGACCCTTTGGTCAGGACGGTAGGTACTGGAAGGTGACAACTTATTGGTTTTGTAAAAGGTTAAGAGTATCTTGAAGTTTGCCGTTCGATTTCCCGAACGGCCAGAAAGTATGATTGTGTTTTTCCGACGAAAGAAATCACGTTTTATTCCGGGATTGGATTGCCAAAGGATCGTCATTTGTCGAGTCCTGGGGCTTAACACCGTCATTGGCAAACGTTGAACTAAAGATGGCGTCAACATCACACCCTTTCATTTCCAAAGCGATCATAAACCAGACATTTAAGGCATTTATTGTGAAGGCAATGTTTTTACAGAAACATTAGGTGCAATAACAAGATTAATGTAAATTCCTTGCAATAATAAAGGTCTCCCGTTCGAATGGTACAACGTAGCTCAGAACGACAGAATTTTAACAATGTCACCGAGGCGGGGTTAACAATGTGGAGTTTTAAAAATTGAATTACAATAACAAAAGCTGAAAGTAGAACACTTTATTAAAATGAGATTAACAAAATACACTATTGTGCTAAAATATGTTATAATATGATCTTATCAGCTTTAATCCAAGGATCCTAGATCAGATACAGCTGAATTAATTTTTCACATGGCGCTACAGCCTTCTGACTTCAAGCCTTATATTGGGAAAACCAATAACATCAACGCGAACAGTATTATCTAAGCCGCTGTATATAGCCAGCTATGAAATCATCAGATAGTATCGGTAATCGCAGTCGCCGACGATCGATACAAACAAATTACTAAACACGGCCATAAATTTATAGTGATATGCTTTGCGTGTGTGCGTAAATCAACAAGGGTTAAATAATATTAGAAATGGATCCAAGGCCGCACGTGCTGTTGGAAATTACAAAGTAAATTTTGTCTCAAACTCAAAGCTCAATTGGACCAATTACAGGCACTTTTAATCGTCATGGAGTCGGATTGCCCATTTCAAAGCACAGTGGTTCCTATGGAGAAGACTGGGCAAGAAACACCAAGGAAACTGTTTTAAATCAGAATACTTATTGCGACTTTACGGCTGTTTGCTTTCTCTTCGTGTGGGATGCATTTTATTTGTTCAAGTAAGTTCCCGATTTTCCGATGTTTACACAAACAGATTGCGGCTAGGGAAATCTCAGACGGAGCTTCAGCTTAGCTTAAGTAATCAGAGTATGTTCTGAATGAGAAACGCTTAAGATTAGCGCCTAAGAGAGGAGTGAACTATTCAAGAATAATACCGAGTATAAAAATCAAGGATATCTTGTGAAGAAAATGTCTCAGGCATCAAGTCCGCATTTGTACATTATTTTTTACTTGTGCATAAAGTTTTAATAAATAAATAAAATGAATATTGACGTAGATACTCAGAACCTCGGTGAAACTGATGGAAAATATCGCAACAGGCACAAAACGATCGTAGATTAGATTTAGAAGATATTGATTTCTGCGATTCTGTTTTGTAAGATTGGCAACCTATTTGCCAATAAATGAAATTTGACGAAGCCTGTCACGTAAATTGTATCTTCTGTGTGGTAAGCAGCTTGCATCTGTTCAGTTATATTACAAATACTGGCAACAAATTGTGGTGATTTGGTATTGTCTCTTATTCGATTGTCTGTTTTTCTCTAACTACTTAAATTTTTCACAGGTTTTGCGATCAAACCTTTTAGAACAATCCCCGGTTCTAGTAACATATAAAACATTATTTTTGCTAATTTTTTTTTTGTAACCTCAACATTCAATCAATTAAAGTCCGCCTCTGTACATGTATGTGCTTGAAGTATTAAATAAATAAATAAACATTCGTTAAAGACGTTTCTTACGCACAATGACAAAGTTGATATACATTCCACTCACTTTACGCGTCAGTTTATATATTTTTCATAACTTATTATAAGAATATGTTTACCAGTTTGTTTAACAGTAAAACAAAAAAGCTCTTCTCAGCAAAAGCAAGTTAAGAATAATGTTAGTAATCTAATTCATATAATATTATTGAAATTTTTTGTTCCAAATGTAACTTAGCAATGCTTTTTATTGTCCTTTATTATTAAACATACCTAGACATATTAGGTATATCCATACAACATTTAAATTAAAAATATAACTTAATATCATAAAATTCTTTAATATTTTCAATTATTAAGTCGTTCTTTACTCAAGCTTAGCTCTCGTCCCGAAAAATAACGTATTTTACTTAAACAACTAGTTTTTATTAAAAATATCTTCACGATAATAAAGCTCGTATTTATTAGCGTATGAATTACTTTTGGACCATTAACTAATCTTAAAACAATGTAGTTATTTATTTTCATTATTTTAGCATATCATTTTATTCTAATGAAAACAAAAAGTTATATTTTTATAAAGAACAATGTTGACATAAATATGAAAACTCATAAAAAAGGGTATATATCTCTCTCTCGTATTTTTAATATTTCAGAGCGGTGTGTGGTGATAAAAGGCGGAAACTATCCGGCGCCGGATGCGGTCCCGCCCGCCTTCGCCCCGCCCGCCCAACACTACCGGAACCGGAAATAAAGACACCGAGCGACACCTTCGGGCAACGACCCACGTTCGACAACACTCGTGTATATGCGCACTACTCACTTGTTACTACTTCAAGTTTCAACTGGTTTATTTCTTTTTTTTTTCTAGCTTTTTAATGGCTTCTGCAGTCTTGTTACAGGCTAGTTTCTTTTCTGTCTGTCTGCAGTAATTATTCTGCCAGTCATATACTGTTCAGTTTTCTGATGATTGCTTTGTTCCCAAGTGTCGGGCGAACATGTACTGTCACTTCCTTGGACGATAGTCGATATAGTTCCCATATAACAGACATCGAACTCAACTAATATCTTCATCGGAATTCGCTAGACATAGGCCTTCCCAGAATTGAGGGTAATGGCCGCAAGGCAACTCCATCGCAGTTTAATTTAATTTACTCGTAAAAAGGTTTCACTTAAGGGGTAAATTCACAAAACTTATTCTTAAGAATCACGGAAGTGTGACCCATCTGGACAAGTTAAAATAATACTGTGTTAAAAGTCCTGACGTTTAGACGCAAAAAATTAACAAACTTTTACCGAGAACAAAGAAATGAAATAAAAGGCTCAGGGGTGACCTATTTCATTAAATTAAATAGAATCTAGTTTCGAAGGAATTGGGGACATCAAAATTCTGGGACAAACTGTAGTATTACAGACACTCAAATTTCTCTCCTAATGTGCAGGAATGACGCTCTTTGTGTTGGTCGACTTGTCTGATAGACCTGAAAATCTAGTAATGTCCTGTACCACTTGGATACTTTTAGTTGTAGCGCGTATAGCCATGAATTCTATGACATTCTATGAATTTCCATCATATTAGAAGATCTATAAGAGCATAAATAATTTATTGCTTCGCTATTAGGTGCGTTCGCCTTTTACATTTTTTAAGGTTGTCTAAAGGACATAATTATTATTTTATTTTTTTAATTCCAGACATTAAAGGTCTCTAACAATAGATGATGACAAAGTAATTGATAGCCTTAAATAAAATAATAAAAGTAAATTTTCCTCGTTCAGGAACCATTTAAGCTAAATGTTATTTATTCCCTTCGTTTGAAACCATGTAATAAACATAAATAATTGATGGTTTCGAAAAAGCAACAATCTGATCTTTTATGCATCAATAAAGCGCCATGGAGTGAATGTCGAACATTTTACTGCAAACAAACGCCTTTGAGAGAACGCCTTGAGGAAATTTCTGCAATAACACGACCAAACGAAATATTATTCGCTATATTTTCGTGCGCGCCAACAATTCCCATTGAGATACTTTTTAAGAAAATGCCGCTTATACAATTCTCCATTGTAGGCATTTTATTAAATATAATTGTGTTTTTTACAGTATGTCTTAAGGTCACGCCGAGACTTAGCATTATTTTGTGTAATTACACTATTATGTGGGTAATATACTTATTAAATAAATTCAATCACGCCAAGTCGCGAAATCCTTGAGTTTACGAAGACGTATGGCATCAATCAAGGCATTAAACAGATTAACTTGTTACAAGGTACCTACGAGCAAAAATTCATCAAAACTTGTTCACAACTCCTCGAGTGGAAACCCAGTGTCTTTGTTTAGTTGCCATGCCGTTGTTAATCTAACTCACATTAGTAGAATCTCAACTTAATAATGCCTTTTACATTCTTGTGTAGTGATTAATACTTATGGTACCTTTATACCTGGCACTTAACTGTTTAACGATTTATACGATGAAACCACAGTCAGTTAAATTATGTGAATAGTAAAAGGCGACACCCACTCAGTGTTTATTAAAGAATAGTTGGAATCGCGATTCAGGATTATTTGGATAACATAACAACATCAGTTAATAAGGATGTTTGAATGTCGGAGCAAAGGGAAGAGCGCGGCGACGCGACCGGCCGCGACTGGCGCCCGACGGCGACTGCCGCCCGTGCCGCCAGCCCCAACGAGCAGGAACCAGAAAATATGGAAACTGTAGAAACCCCAGGAAACAAGGTACGAGGGTGCATTTATAAAATGAGTCTAAGGATAAAATATAGGAGGCGAAACAAGACGCGTTTTTCTCTCCGAATAATATTTAATTAAAAGAAAGGTGTAGTTAGCGAGAATTTACGGAATAATGACCGTGGAGGATTTATCTACCGTGTAATTAACTATTTTGTTACGTTTTGTTTGTACGTGTTGGCTTGGCACTGGCTTCAAAATAATATTACTTTTAATAATGTTTTAATGACTAATATCTAGAACAATTCTGCTCGTTTCCTTTACAATGTTGGATGCTCATTTAAGGCATTTATCTCGACTACGGAGAAAGGTTCAAAAATACCTTTCACAGACATAGACAACACAATGTTTTCGCCATTCAGCTACATTTCTCCGCGAGAGCTTTTCTCGGAAGAGTTTTAATAGGTGGCTACCGTATAAAGTTAGACGTCTCTACATTTTGGAAGCGGTTTTGAGTAATTAAACATTCTTTGGTATCAAATTCTGTTAACATGAATCGTTGTTTATAATAATCAATAACGTTCTGAATCTGTAAATAAACACACGCTTTGAGCTTTCGTTTTTCTTAGTAATCCTCTGAACGTTCTTCAGAAGTCTGTAAGACGTTCCTTTCCAGACATATACATTACTTGAAGATATTCTGACACTCAATGACGTGCTCTGAATTTGCAACAACCCTGACAGACATTGAACCGACCAAGAATTTACTTTAACTGACACCTCTGTGAGGGTTGCGAGAGTAAGAGCAAAGGAATACTACTACACTCATAGCGGAATAACGTTTTGGAAATGACTGCTATACGGCTTAACACCAGCTACGATATTATGTACTTATCTGCAAATCCAATTATACTCTGTCTGGTTGATTCAGTCGCATTTGGAGCTGCGATTTTATCAGCCCACAAACATGAAAGCACAAATACGTGGTTTAGTTCTCCAATTTACATTTATAACAAGCCGTGGTGGCTATAGCAGTTATGTGGTATAATGTGAGAGCCATAATCCGGCGTTCGGTTCGACATGTCTGCAAACAAATTGGTTTGTTTGCGAACAGAACAACACGCCGAGTGTCGAAGCGGTGACGTCATTGCGCACATGTACACACCATTATGGGGATAGGGTTGTCAAGCTTTACATAGGACCTATATAATCCCCTACTCAGGCTATCCCCATATCTTCAAACATCTGTTGTTGCTAGCGAAAATCAAATTGTTTGAACCATTTTGGGTAAAGTATGGCAAACACTCAAAAATAGTGCACAATTCCTGCATTGAAGATACAACTTAAGACTATAACAGAAAGTAACCGTCTGTAGATCCTGCCTGTTTACTGACTTATGTCCTGCTAAAACTAAGCATGATTTTTCTACATTTGTAGGTATTTGGCAGCCCTACACCGGGATGGATGCAAAGATTTCCTTTAGCATCACATCTCTGTACCATTAGCGAGACCAGATATAATGATTGGGCAAATACTAAGTTAGCTGAAGATGTTACTATACTGGAATGTACCTAAGCACGGTTATGCGAGATTACTGTTAAATGCCGTGATAATCTCGGTGACATAGTAGATGAAGCAATTGGAAAAATAGCAACGTATGAATATTTATATGCTATACTAATTCCAGGACAATCATTATGATAACCTTCAAATTCAGAAAATAATCGTAAGTAATCTAATGGTATACATGGTTACGTTATGTTGGTTTGTAACAAAACAAGTTGTTAAACGTGAACACGATATAGTGCCAACATAACTGGTACTCTTTGAGAGATGTGAATTTCCACCATATAACTCATCATCTGCCTTTTCCCAACTATGTTGGGGTCGGCTTCCAGTCTAACCGGATGCAGCTAAATACCAGTATTTTACATGGAACGACTGCCTATCTGACCTCCACAACCCAGTTACTGGGTAATACGATACCCCTTGGTAAGACTGGCTGTCAGACTTTCGAGCTTCTGACTACCCGTAACGGCTGTCAAAGAACTACGAATGACAGCCGAGAGTCCGGGACCAACGGCTTAACGTGCTTTGTGCGTGTTTCTGTGACAAATAAACCTATTTTTCTTTCTTTCTTTTCTTTTTCTTTCTTTCCGAGGCACGGAAGGGTCTCTGTATATAAAGATGGTCACCCATCCATAAACCAATCGCGGCAAGCGTAGCTTAATCTGATCGATCGACCTGTGCTGCTGTTATAATTTAGCCACGGGCCCCACCATAACTAATATAATAAAAAAATAACAAGGTCCAAACTTTTATTAACCGCGTATCAAAGGGTAGTAAGTAAAACAATGAAAGCCTTAAGTCAACAAAGGCGAATAACAAGGCAACATGCTTAATTCTTTAAGTATAAAGAGAGCCTTAAAAAACTTTTTTAATAAGACCGCCGAATGACAGCGAGGCTCCGGCCAAAAAGTTAAATTATTTACAGATTTCCAAACGGACGGGCAAGCTCGTAAATCCTGAAAGACTGGGAAAAGACAAATAAGTGGAAAACTTAAAAATAATGCTCTGGAGTGAGTGGTGAGGGTAGGAAGATGAACTGGACCGATCAGCGGAGTTTCGTCCTCTGATTCAATTATGGCCTGTTCGGTAATGGTTGTTATTTTTCTCCAATTTTCGCGGAGTTTGGACGTTGTTTTTCGATTTAATGGTCTGGAAAACTGCGAATTATAGTGTTTTTATTATAGCTGGGGTGAGCCGTGTGGATGACGAGTTATTAATTGAACTCTTTCGCCGAATTTTTGCGAATAGTTTTCATCTGAATGGTCGTCAATGACTTAATATTTTTAAACTTCTAAGCTACTTACTAGTTACCAGGGCAGAATATACAAATCCGTCGACCTTCCCAATATAAAGTGTTCACAAAGTAGCAGGTAGTATTTGAGGCATGTGCGGGACTGTGGAAGGGCACGATCGCTGTTTCCTGTGCAATATTTCAGTCTGCACATTCAGCGTGCATTGTAAGGTAATTTCCTTTTCACATCTGTGTTATGACGTTTGATTCAGCATTGTGAGTGAGGGAACTGAGCAGTATTTTCAACTTTTTCATAACTGAAATCGAACACACTAAGAACTGCGGAAATCTGAAAAACCTCTGACTATGATGAGGTCAGTGGAACTTGAAAATACTACATGGGATCGAGCCTACAGATAGCCAAGACAGCTCGAATGCAGAAAGTCTAAAAACTTTTATTAATTATTATTTCCGGCGATACCTGATAAGTTCTACAACTAGAAACAGCAACCCACACACTAATCCTACACGTTCCACAACTGGCAGCACCGACCTTGTCCATGATTTATCAGGCTTCCACGCGTCAGGTGGTGCGATTATCAAACTTAATTGCGAGGAAGACTCCATTGGCCTGCCACCATGATTAATGGCCGGCGTCCACCTGGATGTAATCAACTAGAATAACTGACGCTAATCTCTCAGTTTGTACGTGTACCGACAATTGTGATGGGGATGTGTGCTTGTGTCCATGTGACGTTTCATTAATGGGCTTTTGCTTATGATAAGGCGAACATTTGTTTTTCATCCCTTCTTCATTAATTCCATTAAAGTCTAAAGACTCGTTGAAGAGTTTGTGAATAGGGCAAAGCAAGCAATCGGTTTCTATACTAAAGGTTGCGTGTTCGATTGATGCACGAGAACTGGTTTTCAAATAGAACAACCACGTGAGCTAATTATCATGTCTTTTTAATACTTAAGACAACTGTGTCAGTCTGATGATAGGACAATCATTGACAGGTTATCACTGACAGCCAATTAAAAGTCACCATCGACTCGTCATCTGCCTAGCCTTTTCCTATGTTGGGTTCGGCCTCCAGTCTAACCGGATGCAGCTGAATACTAGTATTTTACATGGAGCGACTGCTTATCTGACCTCCACAATCCAGTTACTGGGTAATACGATTATACCTCTTGGTAAGACTGGTTGTCAGACTTTCGGGCTTCTGACTACCTGTAACGACTGTCAAAGATCCACGAATGACAGCCGGGACCAACGGCTTAACGTGCTATCCGAGGAACGGAGGGGTCTGTCTCGGTATGTAAAGATGGTCACCCATCCACAGACCAACTGCGGCAAGCGTAGCTTAACCTGATCGATCAACCTGTACGGCTGTTATTATTTAGCCAAGTCAACGCCTACTATAATATATATATGTAATAGACAAAGTATTGTAAAATTAATGCTAACAGCTACTTCAAACTATTCCGTGCGTCATTAACCTAATTTTAAAGACACGTGAGTTCACTTAACTGACGTAATGTCAATTCAAAAGAAGAACACTTAACTGTCAACTACTTTAAATTGAGAACTCGTAACTGTCAACTTTCAAACTAAGATCTAAGTTTCCATATACAAAATGACAATATTTTAAGGAAGGTAAATAACCGCCACATCAGCGACGCATCAGCATGTTACGTGATTACGTCACATTAGGTCATAGTTGGGAATGCAATAAGCGCGGGTAGGGCTGGCACGGCGAGCCGGCATCCCGCCAAACTGTCGCAGGCACTTGCCAACCGCGGCGGGTTCGATATCCTGCCGAGTTTGAGGGGTGCTACGTGCCTTAGTTTCGGCCTGTATCGTTTAAGATTAAACTGCGGGACTGATGTATGGGCTGTACGGATAAGTTTTAAACTCTTTGCATGTTCAAGCTGGTTGTTATCTAGCTGAGGATTTTATGCTAAAAGCATCTTTAATGGCATCTTTATACGCTCGGAAAACTAAAGTTAACTAAAGTTTGCTGCATCAATATCAGGAAGCTGTTATGGCACTGTTAGTAGGTTTCTGCATAAATTCCAAAGATTCTAATCGTTAGATTTGCTCTCACCGTACTAAGGCGCTCGAAAAAGAAGAGTGAGCTCACATAATAATAATGCGGTATGACAATCAAGTGAAGTCACTGCGTCATTCTGTGTGTCAGAGGTGTCAAAACGAAAAAAAAACCCAACCATATTTTGATGCGGTAGGGCGAATTTAACGATTTAAATCTTTTATAAATTCTATAATTTCTGAAAAAAAAAGAGTATTTTCTTGAACGGTCCCCTATCGATAAAGATGTCGTAGCAAGCTTTAAATTGTCAATAAAGCCAGTTGTAAGGAAGTTACTTAATTAAGACGGATCGTCTGCAGAACAGCTTTATTGCGCAGAAGTAATAATGTAGAACTGCATGAGATATGGAAGTCGTTAAATTAATCGCCTCGTTACTTACGCTTCCTGTTCAACTTTGTAACGTGAGCCTTACCTGTAACAAAAATAATTAAAATGAGTATAAATATACTTAATGAATGATGTTAAATTGTTAAAAAAATGTTATCATTTGTCTTTTTCTAGAACGTCACACCCAATAAACTCGGAATACTTCATAGGAAATAAAAAGATACAAGAAGTGGATGAAATTAAGGATCTGGGAGTACTGTTCGACAAAAAAATTACTTTCGTCCCCCACATCGAGCATATTATTAGGAAAGCATCAAAAATGTTAGGGTTTGTGCTTAGAAACACCAGGGACTTTAGACAGGTTGGAACTAAAACAATGCTGTACCATAGCCTTGTACGAAGCGTTTTGGAGTATTGTAGTGTTTTATGGAGACCACACTACGCCACACATAAGTTACTTTTGGAAATAATCCAAAAACGGTTTTTGTGGCACCTCGCATTCTCCAGAGGGAAAAGTAAACAGCTTATCTCTTATAAAACTCGTCTCAGATATTTTAAAATGCACTTGTTATTAACTCGAAGAGAAGTTGCTGATGCCTTGTTTATCTATAAATTGATCAGAAATAAAATTGACTGCTCGAACCTACTGAATCTCCTGAAATTTCGTGCCCCAGCCCGATATCTGCGAAATCGTATCACACCATTATACCAACCGTTGCGTAGAACGGTTTCCCTGGGTGCTTTTTTTTTTTGTGGATTCGAAATCATCAAATGACCCCTCCCGCTCTGGGTGGAGCAGAAGGGAGTGTCAGACTCTTACTGACTAAAACCCACCCGTGTTCCTTCCTTAGCCCTTTGTGTTCCGGGGTAGCGGTAACCCTTTCGGACAATCCCGCTGCCCCGGCAGGCTTCGGCCCTTACGGGCCCAACTCAGCGATTGCACGCATGTGTAAAAATGTAAACGTTTGCAGCGATGTTACGGATATACTATACACCATGACAGCATCGGAAAATTTTATAAAATTATTATTGAGCACTATTCCCACAACCAATGATCTTGCTTTTAATGTAATTTTATGTATTTCATTAATAAGAATTTGAATATTTTTTATTTTTTAATATTGTATCTCTCAATCAGGTTTTTTTGATTTTGAATGTAATATTTAGAATGTTTGGCTTATTACTTAGTTACATAATGTAAAAACCACAAATGGTGCATGTTGTGTTAGCCTATATGTAATTGTTGCACTTATAAATGAATTATTTAGGAAAATATTTTTAAAATGTATTGTGCAAACAATTGTTGGCTAACCTAACTAAAAAAATAAATTGATAACAGATAAATAGGCAAAACGATACTTAAAAGTCGGAACATAAGTAAAAAAATATGAGGAAAAATTACGTAAATAACTGTCATCTTAAGTTTTACATAAATAAATAACGGAATGCGAATTTATTTACCCTAGAGAGCTTATTTAATGAAGATTCTAGAAATTGTTATGGAAGTTAACGCGATAAACATTTTCTATCGTTTGCAGCATGTTTTTTCCTTGTAAAAATCGTAGTACTTACTTTAGACTAAGTTCTACTATGAATAAATTACTTAGGACCAAGAATCAAAAGTCACTGTTTAGTATATAACAAACCTAATCTATCTAGTTTTCTAATAGATAAATACGTCTTTATACGATAAAGTTAATGACTTAGACATTCCATATTTTAGTACGCCTCTTTATACTTGAAAGGACCATTTGGTCCTTTCAGTTAGAAAAACAGTATCATATTATTAATTATTATATTCTGTATGTGACTGACGCGTTATTCAAGTGGTCACAAACGCTACTGCTACGCATGAGGTCCTGAACGACGAACTCTGATCGACTGGCGGTTCCAAGGTCGAGCAATGCGTTATTGAGTTTTTCCTTCAGGAATTTTTCAGTAACTAGCTGGAGTCTGGATTCATCCTAGTTGATAGCAATAGGATCGCCCTCTATTACGGGACTTAAGAGTAAACTAGTCGCGAGCTCGAACTCACTGTTGGTCATGGCCAAAAGCACGCATTCTCGCCTGGCTTCGTGACCGACAGTGCTCAGAAACACCGTTCCGAACTGATAGGCGTGTAAAAAAATTCGATTAAGTGCTTCGGAAAATCGAGTTTTGTGAAAAAACCAGTGGAGTAATATTCTCCCGAAATCTGTATAGAAAAAATATCGAAAATTGGCACCTTAAACACACCTGGCGAAATGTGAGTGCAGTTATTATGTAGGTACTTCTATGCCTAACTGTTCGGGAATTACTGGCGTGATGTTATGTGTATTTTCGGTATATCAATACCCTGATTTCAGATTATTTCTGACGGAACTAGTAGGTACTAGTCTTTGGCACGTATTATTACATTATCAAAGTAACTAGTCCTCCAACTTAGGGTCTCAAGACTCTCAAGCGACGAACTTAGGCTCCAAGTTTGGAACCTAGGTGTAAGAACTTGTATGCTAATGTAGTCCATAACTTTAGTTACAAGTTTCTGTTTGTAACTATTTGAACTCATTTAAGTAGTATGAGGTAATAAATATTATGAGACTTGAAGAGGATATTTTTATTGAACGGTAAATTGAGGTATTGGTATTTCATTATGAGAAAAATTTCACTGTCTTGTGCTTGTAGTACAGTGGTTAAACACTGGGGTGTGGTGATTCCTAGTAGCGCACACAAAACCTTCTGTCCTTTGGAAATTTAAAAATAAGAATAAGTAGTCAAGATGTACAACATTTTTCGTTGTTCGTAATATCGAAAAGGAAATCGAATGTTTTTAAGAAGTGCGCATTTGTTTCGTGAGTATGAGGCTAGGTTGAAGACGATTCGTGGAATAAACGTAAGAGAAAATCGAGATAATACAAATTAGGACTGGTAAGTAAGTAAGGGAAAATTACAAGCATAATATTAGTATATTTATTATAAATATGACGATAACTAACTTAAATTATGTATCACAAGTAAATGACTTGTTACTGAAGGTCCTGGAACCTCGTCGCTATGTCATCGTGGCGTGTGGCATCGGGTTCTTACACACGCTGTGGGTAGGCGCTTTATCAAAGTAGACACATCGCTGCTATAATTTGATAGTGACACCTCACAAAAATGTGTAATTTTTTTGATAATACCATTTAACACAAACTAATATACAAAGTGTTAATGAAATAACCCAAAACCTCGGACACCCCAACCGATTTTTATATTAATAAATTGATATGACATATAATTATTTATTTTAAAAAATTATAGTAAAAGATATTTGTAAATGTTGTTGTCGCGCTACTTCTTACAGATTCGTAGCTCTATCGCCGCCGGCGCGCTTCCCGGCCTTGGCGCCAGCTCTAGCGCCCCCTCTCTTCACCCTCGCCCGCGCTGTTTGTTTTCATTGCGTTGGACAGTAGCGTACAGCGTCGTTAAAAAATATTAGACACGGCATGACAAATAATTATTTTTTGGAAAAAAATAACCCATATTAAAAATTATTGTATTCGATTTTGCTGCCGATTCTAAACAAACTATTTTCAGGTTTTGGGTTATTTCATTAACACATTGTATAACATCATGTGAATAAAACTCATATTATGTTGATTTTTTGAGATCTGTCGTTATCAAATTAAAGCAGCGACATATCAAGATAATCTATTTACCTACTTACATACTTTTTGTTAGAACTTAATTTCTATCAGTGAACTAATAGGCAACAGAAATCCAACGAGATCAAAAACAAACACACCGACAGAAAATTTATAGAAATTAGAAATTTTATTCGCGTCGAATGTGTGAAACAAAAAATATCAGAGGGGCAATTCTCGTAATTTTAAGAACGTTCACAGTCTGATCTCAGTCTCAATCTGTCAAAAATACTTCTAATTTCCCTACAATTTGACAAGTTTTTGACACTTGTTTGTCGCCGAGATGAGACTGCGACTTGATTTTGAACACTTTAAATTACAAGAATTGCCCTTCTGGTTTCAAGCACTAGGACCTAAACTCGTTATTATTCAAGGGGCGTAAGGCAATGTTGATCACAGACTGTACCTATTGAATTTTTATGAAAACTAAAGGTAGTAGAAAATAATAAATAATGCAACTAACCTAAATTGAAAATAACCTTGCTACTATAACGAATTTTTTATTCGACATTTTGAAAATTTTTCTCAAAAATATAAGGTTGGTTGTTTAGTTTGTTAAATGTAAACCAGCTACTGACGGCTACGCCCATCAGGTTAAAAATAACGTTGCAAACGTGATGACTTACTCATTGGAAGTTATAAATACGGGAGCGGCATTAGGGCACCGACACACAAGGTAATATTAACAGTTCGTGATCGACAAAGCTTATGAGTTTCTAGTTTGACGGATTCTAAGCTCACAGGGGCAATTTCCGGCTGGAAATATTTGAAAACAAATTTTAAAACAAATTTTCAGAGCCTGCTTTTCCACCGAGCCTTGAATTATTAATTTAAACTAGTATTTGAACTAAAATTTGCTATTGGCCCCGATTCTGTTGTTCACAAACTAAACTATATTTAAGTTAAGTGCATCTTTTTCTTTCTATTTCATTACGAAAAGGACAGAAGATAAAATATTAGTTTAATTCTGTCAAATTAGATAATCCATAGACAAGTTAGACGAGATTAAAAAATTGGCTATTCAAAATACGACGTCAATTTACGTCAGGCGCTGTCTAATTTGACAGGACTAAACTAATATTTCTCTTCTGTCCTTTTAACGAAATAGAAAGAAAAAGATGCACTGAACTTAAATATAGTTTAGTTTGTGAACAACAGAATCGGGGCCATTGTCTACATTGCTCTATCTTCTGATGCATTTTAGTGTCATTTACCTCCTGCTATACTAATTTATTTGGGGTCTACGTTGCATGTCTGATGTCTTCTTTTATTAGCCGCGGCTAGTCATAACCTTCCTAGCCACATCACCTTTTCCACAATCCATCAGTTATTCAGTCAATGCACAATTGCACAAATATAACTAGTTTCTGCCCGCAACGTCGCATGATGATGATCGCACCAGTTAACCGCACTAGTACTTCATTTTCATTTAGCGTTCTTTTTGACTTTTTTTTTCTTTTTGCTCGGCTCCTCAGGGTTTTAGCGTGATGTTTTATAGCCTATAGCATTTCTCAAGAACTGGGCTATCAAATGCAGAAAAATAATTTCAAATCCGACTGGTAGTTTCGGAGATTACGACCTACACAGGAACAAACAAATTTTACCTCTTTATAATATACAGTATTAGTATAGATAGATCTAGTCGCAGAATCGCCAACCGCTAAAGCTGAAAGTACCGCTTGTGTCTCGACCCTTATTTTAGCAGGGAGCGGCAATAACACATTGTGTGCGAACGCGATGTATTTGTGTAGTGACGTCAGAGCGATCGGTTTGCAGCCAGTGGACGTATACCCATACCTACTGCTGCCCACTCGATCGGGTCGATGGCTTACTGAACCGGGCAAAAAAATTGAGTGCAATAGATTAATCAAAGTCTTTTGTATGTAACGATTTCGCTTTTGCATTTGCTCGACAGGTTTAAAATGTCGAAATTAAGGTTATAGATCATACTTTCAAAGAACGGAGACTAAATCTCTTTAACTTTATTGTTTTTGTTAAAAAAATATTAGAATATATGAAATTTGGACCTTGGAGTCTCCAAGGACCAATTTTTTTTTGCCACGCAGGTGGAAGAGACGCAAGAGGCCTACTCCTAACGCCCAGGTCTGTAAAACAGAACTCCAGCTCCAAAGAAGCTGTAGTATTTTGTTATTTCACTGTCCTCCAAACAGCAGCTTACCATGTCTGTGTCACATTTCCTTTACCACTTGATTACCATTCACCATACATTGATTAAGGTAGCAAACAAAGTTAGGCTAAGAACACATTGTATGCTCCGTACACCTCATATACAGTATACGTCCTTAAGGTGAATGCGAAGTGGCAGACCGCGAAATTCAAATTTTCTTACGTTTTTTGCAATTTGCAGGTCAGTGTCAGGTTGTATCTTGATCAAAATTTGATTCGCGACTATAACAGGTACGTATTTACAGAATTATAATCATTATAAATATTCATACATCTTTATAAGTGAGATTTGTACCATAAACACTTTTCCCTAGGAGATTTCTTCTTGTGGTACAAATCTAACTTAGGAAGATGTATTAATGATTCTAATGACTATAATTCTGTGAATAAGTACCTATTATAGTCGCGAATCATATTTTGATCAAGATACAACTTGACACTGACCTGCAAATTGCAAAAAACCTAAGAAAATTTGAATTTCGAGGTAATCACTGCGCAATCACCTTAAAGCTACGTTAGACGAGTGTTTTATACAAAGTGAGAGCCTGTGTGGCAGTGTTCACGCTCAGCGGTCACGCCAGTCGCTCCGGTGTATACCCGCACAACTCATGCAACGCTGTATTTACTCTTTTTGTTTTGTAAAACGTACGTTTGCTTGCAAATTAAATGTGCCGTATTTTTTTTGCTCGCGATACTTCATAAAATATGCAGTTTATTCACCTTTTTGAAATATGGTTTTGGAAGTTATTTCGTGTTTATCAATTTCACACAAGGTAATTTTATTCATCGTTTAAAAACAGGTTTTATAAATAATGAAATACCTACTACTACAGATTCTCTCATTTTTTCACAAAATGTATTGGGTCAATTTATTTATTCGTCCGAAACAACTAGCAAATTGAATTGGAGATACATTGTGTAGATTCAAGCGCAATTTCAAGGGTCGAGGATTCGAGAGATACAAAGAAAAATATTATTTACTATGAGATACATTTTCAATAAAACTTAAGTACTTTGTTTCAAGGTGTATATTTTGCTGATCTGTCTCAAATAAACAAGATTATTCTTCTATCTGAACCTTTTTCCAAATCCTATTTTTTAAGAAACATTGAATGGAACATTGTTGATAGAATAAGCCAAGATTACATTAACACTATTACGCACGGTAATGTTATCTATACAGTATTCATGTTCATACAAACGGTCGGGACGCGAGTCTTTCCTATGCGGCTCGAGTTCGGTATACATTCGGTAAACAAACAGTCGCGAATGCGCCGCAGTGACGAAAGGACGGTGTGATGGTTTTGCCACCAATAAGCGTGCGATTTTTGACAAATATTTATTGAAATAAGTACAAATACTTACTTATGGCAAAGAGTAATAATTATAGATAATATTGTGCTGTTTTTGGTTGCTTGAATTCGTCAAAACGCACCCAGAAATAACATTTTTTAAATTATCTGGAAACTCCGAAAGGTAAGACTATACTTAAATATGTTTTCATACCTAGTAGTACGTAATTTGTTTCTTTTATTAATAAAAAAAATAGGTAGGTATTTCGCTTTTTCCACCGAGTAAAATACCTGGATTCATAAACAAATAAGTTTATAGGGTGAAAAAAGTGTCACACGAGTGACCTACATACGCTCGCGTTAAAATAAAAACTAGTAGGTAGTTTCCTAGGCTAGACTATCTACTTAGCCATTTACATATATTATTGAACTAGCTGACACGGAAAACTTCGTCCCGCCATCGGAATCAGTCAATCCGTTCTCGAGATATCATCAAAAAAGCCGTGCCATACAAGATGTATAAGAAAATGAACTATCCTTGTTTTTTTCGTGAAATTTTCTCATGTTTTAATAGTTATTCTGCTATTCGGGGTCGAGACAAATCCAACAAATCATAAAATCGGTCCAGCCGTTTTTGAGTTATAAATGGTTTAATTAACCCGACTTTGTACGAAATATTTTTACGAAATGATTATGAGAGTAATAAATGGTAGGTACCTACCTAGTAAGATTTACATTATAATTAACTTTTTAAGTAAGCTTTTGTAGTAGTTAGTTAGAATTTTTGATTCGAATTTGTTTTCAATACATAGTATAAAACAAAGTCGCTTTCTCTGTCCCTTTGAACGCTTAGATCTTTAAAACTACGCAACGGATTTTGATGCGTTTTTTTTTAATAGATAGAGTGATTCAAGAGGAAGGTTTATATATATAATACATGCATGCATGTGATGTCGTAAATAAACGCATTTTTTTGCGCTTACTTTTCAAACGCTGGCTCAACCCTACGAGATAGGTCAAAATAATGTACTACAGTATTGTACACCTTAAAAAGGTCTACAAAAAAGTCCGCAATGGTATATGTCTATCTCTTAGGGATAACCCACAATAATCATTTTTTATCCTTTATTTTTTACGAGAAATAATGGCTTATTTACGAAGCGATTTTAAGCAATACAGCATTAATCCTTATCCAATTAAGTACCTTAAATACATTGTGCATTTAATATAGATAAATATGGCCCTTTACAGCATGTAATTTAAATGAATATTTTCGAAGATATTACAGATTTAAAATGCAGGGACATAGCGGTTGCTGCGGTACCGGCCGCGGCGGCGCGTGCTGGCATTCTTGAAATACCTGTACTTAGTGTCAGTATTGCACCCGTGCGAAGCCGGGGCGGGTCGCTAGTTTTAAATAAAAAATATAATATTTACAATCACAAAATTAGAAAGAAACTCAAATACATAAATTAAAATACTGTAGGCGGTCAGCCCTATCGTGTGTTTATGTACCACGTAGCTGTAGGTAATTATTTCAAGAACAGAGCCGAATGACAATACTGTTAAATAACATTACCGTGATATTAGTGTCGTTACTTCATTAAGATAATATGGTAATTACGTTTATCTCGTAAGTCTTCAGTGATTAGTTTGAGTTGTCTTGCAGCGGAAAATAACTGTTTGTTGCGTGAGGTTGTATTGTCAAGTGCTTAGTGATTGTTATTTATCACTCATTGAATTAATTGTGTTTTTGGTTATTAATAAGATATTGTTTAAAAAAAAAAACTCATCAAAATATATAATCTTGCTATTTCTCTCCTGTTCAACAAAAGGCAACTTCTCAAGAGTTTTGAGTGACTTTGTTGCAAGAACTTTATAAAATGTGTATTTTTACGAGCAAGCCAAAGTCTGTGAACATTTCATCCGCATTTTCTTCAAAACAACGATTCAAACCTTTCACATAACATGACCTACTTGCCGAAACACACCGTTACACCAGTTACTCGCGATTTGTGAGAATGTTATTATTCAGCAATTGAGGAGACTCGTATCAGTCTCATATGATTCCATTTATATGACCGTAATGCAGACATGTATAGTATTCCATAATCTAGTCGTTTATCAGGATTACAGATAGCTGACATGTTATTTGATCTAGTAATCGTAGAAAAACCTATTTTTGTTTATTTTCTTAGCAAATCGCGTAACTCAGACACGAGATACACGGAAATAACATTCTAGAATCTGCATAAACCCAATAAAAGTAAAAATATCCTTATAACTGAAGGATTGATAAAAATAGTGTAAGGAGGATAGATCGCCACCTGAGCCTTTTACACAGACGTAACAAGAATAGATCGAGCTTCGGCACTCAACTAACGCCATTCAGAAAACTCTAAGAAGGTTTCCCATTTCTATTAGCTAAAGAGTCCCGAAGGTTATTTTTCTGAGAAAATACATGCCAGTAGCAGAAGAGCTCTTTGTGAAGGAGATAGTCCCGCCCATGGAAGGAAGCAGTACCACCAGTAGCTGAGACCTGGTTAGAAAGGTATTGGTGCCGGAGTAATTATAGGCTCATCAATTCTGTCTCATGACATTAATTTTATCTCTGAGATGGCAACACAGCTGCGATATTGCAGATTACCACGAGCATCGGTTACTGCTTACCATCAGTTAGAACCCATGCTTGTTAAACAATTACACATTAAGAATTACAAAAAGATAGGATACAGAAATGATACAAATGTGAAATCAACCACGTTCTCCACAGATACACAATGAGACAATTTGGTAAATCTTAAAGACCTAGCGTTGTGAACAATAAAAAAGAGGAATATTAATAGTAAAGTATCAACAAAACATAAAGCTGTTAATACTGCCACATAAGTGGAACCACAATGTCACACAATTTTTTCAATATGTTAAGTAAAACTAGTCTAAACTTTCTATGCGGAAAAGCAAACAGATCCAAACTGCAGAAATTCTTATTAAAATTGTTCGTAAGGCGACGAAGAGGCGCACGCAAGCCGGCATTTGTGCGACTGGCAGCACAAATGCCGGCTTGGGTGCGCCTCTTCTAAGGGTCAGTTCACACCGAGACGCGACGCGACGCGACGCTGCGCGCACACTTTAAAAGAGTAACTCTAAATATACTTTATTTTCTACACGAAAAGGTACACATTGCATTTTGAGAGTTCAGAATACGTTGCGCCGTGCAGCGCTGCGCCTCGTGATGCCTCGCGGCGTAGAGCGACTCATCGCGGTGCAGCTGTACTTCGCCGGTACGCGCGGCGTGCGAGTGGCGCGTTCGCGCTGCGCGAAATCACTGGCCTCTTCCAGTATCGTCGCGTCGCGTCGCGTCTCGGTGTGAACTGACCCTTACAGGCACAGGCAGGTAAAATTAATTACAGGCACTTTTGAATGGTCAAGGAGTCGGTTGGTCAGAAAGATGAAGCTGGTGGCCCATTCAAACCATAGTCAGCGTGGAGAAGAACGGTAAGAAACTCTATGGACACTCTTTTAAATCAAAATCTATATATATAAAAATAAAATTACGTCTGTTAGTTTCACTAAAACTCGAGAACGGTTGGAACGATTTGGTTAATTTTGGTTTTGAAATATTTGTAGAAGTCCAAGGAAGGTTTAAAAGGTGAGAAAATATGAAGAATTTGTAAGGAAAATAGCAAAAGCAACAACTTTATTATCCCATACCAACTGTTCGTACTTGTCAAAAATTAAATAATACGGAGGTAATATCTCTTTTATTTTATTTATATTTTAGTTTATGATCAAGACAGACATTTTTTGACGTAGCTTGATACATATTATCTTTCTAGTCTAGTCATGTGAAATTATGAATTATTTATTTATTTAATTATTTATTTCCTTTCTTAACTTTGTCACATTGTTTAATTCTGAGGCGGTATGAAGTTCGCCGGGTAAGCTAGTATAGTTATAAATTCATGACGCATGATACAGAAGCTGAAATTTTGAGTGTTCAGACAGAGCCTTACATAAGTCCACAATCTAGATGTACTGCAGTATGCCGAGCTATTGTAACGAGGTGCACTTACATAACAATTCTCCGCGACCTCACTGCACACTCACAGATAACGTGTTTAAATCAGTTTTACTTTCTTTTAAACTGGCCTTTTGGCTCCAAAGTTAAACAATGTTAGTGTGAATTGAAGCCACGTTGATTTTCAACTGTTTATATTTAAGAGAGCAAAGATGACGCTATCTATTTACCTTTTTATGGAAAAACTAAGGCCGCGTGCAGCACAAATCACTCAATGTGTTTTAGCGCTAAACGTATTCAAAACATCGTTCTGCGTCTGTCAATCGTTTGAAGATAACAGAAACAGAACGATGTTTTAAATTTATGTTTAGCACTAAACTCATTTAGTGATTTGTTGTTTAAGTAGGCCTAAGTCTTTAATTGTTACGTACCATTCAACAAGATTGAATTGGTAGTATATATATCCTCGTAAAAGCTGTAAAACGCTATACGACATTGTTACATAGATATTAAACCGTGGTTAGGGACAATGTTAACCGATTTTATTGACCTGACGAGCTGACTACGAACTTATGTAATTTATGCTCCCCTGCAAACTCACGTATTCAGCGAAAAATAGCGTGAATCTGTACTGTCTACAGCTTCCAGTATTATTCTAGCACTATTTTCTACTTTTTAGAGGAAAAGTTGGAAAAAAATTTGTTCTATATGCATTACAAGCTTCACAGCTTCTTCGAACATGTGTTTTTAAATTAGATTTGTTATCTGGAAATATTACGAGTGCTCCGGTGCAAGTGAGCAAAGAAGAGATTCTGGTCCTTTGAGACTCGGTGCCATTGTGAGATTACAGAAAGCAAAATATTTGACCGAACCGAAGTTACTGCAGTGTGCTCAATCGGAAAAGAGTACTCTGGGAAATTGGTCTAAGCGGCCATTTGTTAGAAACGACATTTAATTAAACAGATTCTTATAATCACTACATAGCATAAGCATAATCAGCCTATATGTTTCCCAGTACTGGAACACAGGTCTCCTCTCTGTGAGAGTGAGTGGGCCATAAATCCACCACGTGGGCGCAGTGAGGGTTGGTAGATGCTCAAGTCTTCGAATTTCTAGTTCTCGGTTTCCTCACGATGTTTCCTTTGACCGTTTTGAAAGCAGTAGTTATGAAATAATTTTAACAAAGTGCTTGCCTTGGCTCGAACCTACGACCTACAACTCTTAAGCCGCGGCCGCTCCTAGTGGGCTACTACTGCTGTACAATTCCATATTTATGCTAAGCCTAACTGTGAAAAACACTTGAAACACACTACATTTTTCGTTTAGACTGAAATCTCATCAAAAACTGCATATTTCATAGAAGCATAACGTTTTTGCACGTAAATAAAAACACATGTAGCCATATATTCTGCAGACTAACAATGTAGTAATAGTGCGGAGCATAAAGCTGTATATTTGAGTGGTTCATTTTTCTGTCCGCCAGTGCATCCGAGTCTGTTCTCTCTAGGGCTGGCACTCAGTGAAAACAGCACCCTAATTGCGTAACACACTATCAATCTGAATCTGAATCATTTTGAAACAAATTGCTAATCCATTGCTTCTTATGTTCGAAAAGTATGTTTGCTCAACACGTAAATAACGCGATGAAAGTTGTTGAACTGTCAAAATGAAACCGATTCCCATTGATAATGTATTACGTAATTGTCCCGCAGGCTAACAACACTATAAATGAAGGCTGAGAACGTTGTACTCATATTTTACGTGTTATCGCGACAATAATGGTGTAATTTGTTGCTGAAACGCGTAAGACAATAATTGTCTTTTTGTTAAATATCTTTTCATATATGTATAGGTAAATATAATTGCGCGTATAATGGCCTATTTGCGGATTTTAAGTGTTTTATTTGTGTTTATAAATCATAGCGTAAAAAAAATTTCGTAACAGTTGAAAGCACACTTGTGCTTAAACCTGAAGGGTCACATTTACCCAGAATTCGGGTAAAACTTTGTTACTGAATAATATTTAACTAACGACGACGGTCCGTCAGTACTCTTTTACCTAAATCCTTCCATTTATTACAAAAGGTACTTAGATTGCGACACCTAGATCCGTTTCACAGTACATTGCCTTAGTCTAGACTATTTCATCGTTCGACGAGCACTCGTAAAACGCAAAGTGATTCAGATTTCGTTTGCGAGGCTGCTAATTCATCTAATCTGAAATTGCTGTATAAAGCTTAGTAAATTCGCTGATACTGCTTGGGACTTAGCATCAGATAAGTTAATGGAATTATTCTCCAGTAAATGAATTTTCGTAAAGAATATAAAATAGTGTGTTTATCCAGATTTATGTTTATTATGTGGCGTCTTGTAAATTGTAGGCACAAAGTATGCCAGCAAACGGTATAACGAATCCAGGCACCCAAACTGACTTTAAAATTATGTCATTCAAATAAAGTGTCATCTTCGCCAACCCTACGCGTGCCACTCTAGCCTCGAATTATGCAAGTGCACTGTAGTGCAGTTTAGTTATACCAGCGCAGTATAGTAGCTTCACCTGGCGTCGCTCGCGATCGATACGTCGCGACGACCGGGAAGTGCGCCCTTCTGGGGTCGGACTAACTTTTAGTTTAATTGTCTGCTGATATATGAATTTACGTGATGTTTTTGTTATGACGGCGGAGAAGAAAATTTTACGTGAATACTGATAATTTTGCACACCCATCAGGACTGAAAAATGGAACCTAATATACCTTAGGTGATGATAGAACGTTGGACAAAGTCTAATCCGTCGCAGTGAACGTTTTACGACGACAACAAATCTATAAATAATACTAAGAATACATATTTACTGAAAGCGTTAGCATTCCCACTGACAATGTTGTCATTTAAACAACAGACTAATTTTCCTAGAACACGTTTCATCACAAGTGACACTGTATGCCCACCAATTGCCACTAAAAGGGCCATCTATTGCCCCATAACACCGACGCCATAAAAATCACGAGGTGTGTACGATCTCGATCAATTTGCCCAACGCGGGCTAACAAGGCCCCGTGGTCGGCAGGTTGAATCGATTACACCATCGAGAATATATCGACAATTTAATCCATTTATATACGAGTAGGAATCGTTTTGTTCTGTCGCGATTCGAGAGTTATTCGATTTGAAGTTGTGTGCTTGCACGTATTAGTTTGTTTTGGATTTCATTGGATTGCATTATAAACAAGAGGTACATGTATTTGTTTTGTTTGATTGAATTCTGTATTTCGTCATCACTCATCAGTATAGTTTTCGATGTTGTACAGATTCGAAATGTTAAAACTCATGAAAGTCATTGCCTTTTCGGTTATTGTTAACATTATACTAGTTCCGATAGCTGGTTCTTGTCTTATCAATAGTCATTAAAAAAATAATACAGAGTGAAATAAAAACTGCAGAAAATTAAAAATCGACAGAATGACCTTTATCTTTTCAATGGAAAACTCTAGATATCGTCAACAACAATAAATGCAGTCTAGATAAAATCCTGTCCACCGAGGCTATTAGGTATGATCATCAAATTGAGCGCGCTGATCAAATTGCTGCGCGTGATCAGTTTGAACCGCAGCCAATCGTGGTCAAGGTCCTGCGATCAGACGAGTGACTGTTCCGTTAGGTGGAGCAGTTACTTGTGATATATCACAGCTATTGTATTGGTTAAAAGGAAAATTACAGTTTTGTGAAGTATCATAACGCATCGTTAGATTTACATTTATGCAGTTTAGTAATAACAGCCGCACAGGTCGATCGATCAGGTTAAGCTACGCTTGCCGCGGTTGGTCTGTGGATGGGTGACCATCTTTACATTCCGTGACCCCTCCGTGCTTCGGAAAGCACGTTAAGCCGTTGGTCCCGGCTGTAATTCGTGGATCTTTGACAGTCGTTACGGGTAGTCAGAAGCCCGAAAGTCTAAAAACCAGTCTTACCAAGGGGTATCG
This sequence comes from Globia sparganii, assembly GCA_949316385.1. Lineage (NCBI taxonomy): Eukaryota > Metazoa > Arthropoda > Insecta > Lepidoptera > Noctuidae > Globia > Globia sparganii. Next base: position 23,376,782 of record OX438663.1, on the reverse strand, counting down.
TATTACCCAGTAACTGGGTTGTGGAGGTCAGATGGGCAGTCGCTCCATGTAAAAAATACTGGTATTCAGCTGCATCCGGTTAGACTGGAAGCCGAACCCAATATCATCATCTGCCTAGCCTTTTCCCAACTTTGTTGGGAAGCCGAATCCAACATAGTTGGGAAAAGGCTAATCAGATGTGTAACAGAAAAACAGACATCCGAGTTCCCAAAAAATACTATACATAACTGACTATACCAATAGGAGAAGAGAATAGAATTTCAATTATATTTATTACTAGCTGACCCCGCAAACGTCGTTTTGCAAAAAAAAATAGGTAGTAGCCGATTCTCAGACCTACCCGATATGCACACAAAATTTGATACAAATCGGTCCAGCCGTTTCGGAGGAGTATGGTAACTAACACTGTGACACGAGAATTATATATATTAGATGTACAACATTATGGATTACAGATATAAATGTAGAAATATTACATAGGGTGACAGAATGGGCGGTCTTATCGCTAAAAGAACAAGGTAAAGAAATTACCTATCACTAAGTTTGTTAGGACATAAATGTCGTCATCTGTATTTTTGGGAGACTTCGTCGTCTCGTCCGTTACTAGGCTACTATTAGTAATGCCATGAGAATTAAGTTCAAACAGTGTCTTTGTCTTAACAACAAGACCAAGTAGGTCAACCACCCAATCAAAACGAACCAATAATCAGATACTTGGCTCAGCAAATAAGGAGTTAACCTAAAAAGGCGAAGCATTCAGTTATAATAAGTGAATAAAGTCATCAAAAGTGACAAAAACATGATAATTATTGACTGGTTCACAGCGGATCGGGGTGACCGTGTTTGTACAATATTCGGACAATGACATGACGACGGAAAAGTGCGCAGGCGCACCGTTAATGGAACGATGTGCGAAAATTATCACGTTTCATTTGTAGAAGATTTTGGGTTTGTGGTGATGTTATTAAATTCGGATTAATATGTTTTATTTCTGATTGCCGCAGAAAGAACTGCGCCGCCATACATAACATTAAACGTATTTTGTTAGACTGCTCTAACAAAATACGTTACATTCCTTCCTGTATTCTACATACTGCTATCTAGAATGCAGGAAGGACTGAAGGATATTCAGGAAAATTGAATAAAAGGGGTGCTGCTTATCTAACTTAAATAAGCGACCGCTTTTACCGACCGATTTTATATGGAATTATGTTCTGAAATAAATTATTATTATTATTAAATATTATTAAACTACTGCCGAGTTAGCTTCAGCTTTCCGCACGATGAGGAAGTTAAGTATTGAAACTATGATACTCTAGGAAATAAAACATTTAATTTCTTTTGACTGTACTTACCCGTCAAAACGAGTAACCTAGATAATGTGGATAAGACACTAGTCTAAAACAGAAGAAGATCTAGCGGGGTATCCAAGGGGTGGGGGGATGGAGGGGGGCTTAAGTGATCAGACCGAAATAAATCGAAATTATTGTCCCAAAATGAAAGTGAAAAATTTAACAAAGTCTGAGAAAACCAAGGCTTTCTTTTTCAATTTAGCAATTTCTCTACAAACTAATTTTGGCACGCGTGAGTGTTTTTTAGGTTCGTAGGACAAAGGTACGATAAATAACGAAAACACAAACCAATCCCCCATGTAATAGTTAAAGGTACGAAGAAGTGTGAAGTTTTTTGACAAAAGATAAATAGAAAGGAAAATATACGCTAGTGTCTGTAACTTATCCGTAGACATGATTGACTTACTATAAAGAAAACTGTCTAAGGAAACCTAAGCTCCACGGCCTGAAAGCCAATTTTCGTAATTAAAAAGATTTAAATCTAGTCAGAATCTCATCTCAGCGACAATTAATGTCAAAAAGTCATAAATGTAGGGAAATTAAAGGTATTTTTAACAGTTTGAGATTGAGATCAGACTGTGAACGTTCTTAAAATTACGAGAATTGCCCCTCAGAAATCTTCCAGAAGCAGTGAGTACCAAATCTTTGTCTCAGTGTATATAAGTCTTATGTGAGTAAGGCCTTTGCCCTGCAGCGAGACAGACACAGTCTGATGTTACACTCGAGCCCCTGCATCTGCTGCCCCCCACTGAAACGAGGCGTGAAGCAAACGATGATGAATGATTTAATAAATTCGCACCAGTCGTATAAATCACTCGCACTAAAGACTTCGAATTACACGGGTGAGGGAAACACGCGGAACCGGTACGGATAATGTCAATGCAATTGTTATTGTTCTGCGTCATTATTACGAAAGAAAGACGTCAAACTACGAGGTTGAAGCGGTTATTTGATCTTAAATTTTATGGCTAGATGCGATACCTACTTTGGGGTGCATGAAGAAGCCTGCTCGTGTAGCGCAATTTGTTCCGCCAGTTACTCAACTGAACCGAGCGCTCCGCGCATCCTGGACAGTCACACCCAACACCTTATTTGACTGGCCAATTCTTCCCTTGCGGTGGTAGGGCTAATGCCCGCCTGGTATGCGACCACCCTCTCACCGGAGTCCGGCGTCAAGCAGCTTGCTGTGTTTCGTCGATGCGTGGGAATTCCAGTGCCTTAGGCATCTTCTAAGCACGCTCGTTTCACCATAGATCTCATCCATCGCTTTCCATCAGGCGTGATCGAGGTCAAGAGCTGGCCCAATCAGCAATAAAAAAAAAACAACGTGTTTTTCAACAGGATTCATAAAAAATCAGTTTTAAAATGCAGCAATAATCGAATCTTAATTTAGATAACGACTGGTGCATAAATAATCGTAAGTTTGTGACGTAAGGTGACAAATTCACTGATTTCATTTATTGACACTGACACAAAATGCAAATTACTTGAACATCAAAGATTAAAGATTATTTTTTATTTAACTATGTAAATCTGAAGATACTTTGTCATTCTATGATCCGTTTATGACGGAATAACAATTCAAGTTAATTGATTTCCACATCAAGATCCAATCATGTCCAGCTATAAATAATTATAAATAGTCATTAGGGTCAGCGGTGTAAAACCATTAACGACGTAATTAAATCATGATATAAATTTAGTATGCAGATATCAATAACCACGCAAGACATGGGTTTGCGGTGCAGGTCGAAATGCGACCCTGTGTGTTTTCAACAAGTAAAATTCCAAACAAACAAGAGTATGAGAACGCATTGAATTATTTCTTTCTTCGTTTTATTTGTAAAGTAATTTGAGTCTCGGATGACGAATTAATCGCCTCTTGTGAACATTTTTCTTTTCGTTTCAATTTAATTGACGCGATTTTCTTATGACTTGGTTTTATTATACATAGGTACAGTCAACAGCAAAAGTAGATGATGAAAATCAGAAATTCAATACTAATGAACGGAGTTCGCGTCAGAACTGTGTGGCGTCGAAGTGTCGTTATGTGATTGTAAATTATACCAAACATTTACTACTTCGACGCCAAACAGTTCTGACGCGAACTCCGTTCATTAATTAGTATTAAATTTCTGATTTTCATCATGTACTTTTGCTGTTGACTGTACCGGCTTGCATGGTTGAGGGGCTCGCGGCTTAATATGTAAACAGCCGCACAGGTCGATCTTTCCCGCGGTCGGTTTGTGGGTGACCAGGGACCACCCATTACATATCGAGACTCCTCGGTGCCTCGAATGTCATGTTGAGCCGTTGGTCGTGGTTGCCATCCGTAGATCTTTAGCAGTCGTTAAGGGGTCGTAAGGGGGTAGTCAGAGGGCACGCCGCGATAGCGGCGGTAAGACCCCTCTTTGAGGAGTGGCTAGAGAGGCGCCACGGCGCCCTCACCTACCGCCGGACGCAGGTCCTCACCGGACACGGGTGTTTCGGAAGGTTCCTGCACACCATCGGGCGGGAGGAAACGCCCGGCTGTCACCACTGCGAGGGTCGCCCGGAGGACACGGTGGAGCATACGGTGGCGGTATGCCCCAATTGGGCGGAGCACCACCGTGTTCTCGCAGAGGCGATCGGCAGCGGCGGCGACCTCTCGCGCCCGGCCCTGGTTCGAGCCATGGTCCGGGGCGAGAGGGAGTGGGAGGCAGTCACCTCCTTCTGCGAAGCAGTCATGCTAGCGAAGGAGGTGGCGGGACGGCTGAGGGAGAGAGCCTCACGTCCCAGCCGCCGCGGGAGACGCTCCGGGCGTCGGGAGCCGCGTGACGACTCCCGGCCACCGTAGGCGCGGGCCTGCGGGCGGAGAGTAATGGGTAACTCTCCGTCCGATCAGGACCAGGCCCGTGCCGGACGGCGCGTACGTGTTCCACGCGCGCCTCAAAGAGAGTCAGCATAAAGGAAGGGGCCCGAAAGGGCCGAAGCCTGCCGGGGCAGCGGGATTGTCCGAAAGGGTTACCGCTGCCCCGGAACACAAAGGGCTAAGGAAGGAACACGGGTGGGTTTTAGTCAGTAAGAGTCTGACACTCCCTTCTGCTCCACCCAGAGGGGGAGGGGTCATTGGATGATTTCCCATCCACAAAAAAAAAAAAACGGGGGTAGTCAGAATCCCAAGTCTGATAACCAGTCTTAACAAGGAGTATCGTATTACCCAGTAACTGGGTTGTGGAAATAAAGATAAGCAGTCGCTCCGTGTAAAATACGGGTATACACCCTAGCTGCATACGGTTAGACCGCAAATCGACCCCAATATAGTTGGCAAAAGTCGAGGAAGATTGATTGACTGGACTGCATGACTGTTTTATCATTATCTATAGATTCTTGGTAGGTTACCAGGTAAAATTTTACCAATTTAACTGAATATTAATTATAACGAAGCGTCATGTTTGACTAATTAATGAATTCATGTATTTATTAGCAATTTAAATGCGGTGACATACGGCGACCTAATTATTAAAATGAGCCGAACAAATAATTAAACCGAATAACGTAGGTGTCACACGAGTGTTCTTGCTAAGTTTATACCTGTAGGCTAATTCTCGTAATTTAAAACGTTCAAAATCTAGTCGCAGTTTCATCTCGGCGACAAACAAATGTCAAAAACCTGTCAAAATGTAGGGAAATTTGAAGTATTTTTGACAGATTGAGACTGAGATCAGACTGTGAACGTTCTTAAAAATTACGAGAATTGGCCCTCTGATGGCTTTGGAAGATTTTTGAACTGTTGGATTTCATGTAGAGCTAGCTCCTTGTCAATATTTGAATTACTGGTGATTTTTAACCGACTTCAAAAAAGGAAGGCTTGTATTCGACCCGTATGCATGTTTATATGTCCGCGATTTTCTCAAAACTACTGATCCGACCGATTGAGATGAGGTTTTCATTATTTTAAAGCATACTTTTCAGGGAAGGTTGTTTACTTTTTCATTTATTAATTATATCTCTAGGATCCATATCCATGTCTGTCATATCACCATGTCATCACGTTCCATGTCTACAAAGCCTAACCCTAGTCATTTGGATTTACAAGCTCCTTTAGCAATTTCATTGCTTCAATATTGAATTCAGATAATCGTAATCCTCTCTTCCAAGTTGTGCCACAGTACTCAATATTCCATAACTATGTTAATATTATTTTTGCACTTAGTAATATTAACTTTAGTATGCCGTTGTAAGAATAAAGAACAACCTCTAAGTAAGTAAGTAAGTAAAATTTTATTTGTTTAAACATGGTGTACATGATACATTGCATGCAAGATAATAATAAGATACAGAAAAGTTCTAACATGTTCAGCCGCCTATCGTGGCGTACAAATTGGTAGGAAGAGATGGTGCATAAACCGTGATAATATTCATAAAAAATTACATTTCATCATTATTCATTAAAGATTAGGTATAGTTACAATTCAATAATCATATTTTTAGATATAATTCAATGTCAAAGTTATCATTAAATAAATTATTGGTCAATAAAAACATGAATTACCGTCATTTACAAAATTTCAATTACAAATTACAATTATTCCAAAAATATAATAGATTACAATAATGTCAAAATTAAAATGTCAAAAAAATACAACGTCATCTCAAAAACGAAGAAAAATTGTCCTCTTTCATAAACTCTGCTATACTGTAATATGCTCTTTCAGTTAGTAAACTTTTCAATTTACTTTTAAGAGCAGATATATCCTCATTGAACTTTACTACAATTAAACTATTCGAGAAAACATCGAGCTTTAGAGACCAAGATTCATAGACCACATCTAAGTAACGTAAGTGCCTCATACGAATATGAACTTTATACATACAACGTTAATGTTCAAATTCGCAAGAAACACATTCGAATATTTATTTATTTGATTCATAGATATATAATAAGTACTAACATAAAACATAAACTAAGAACAATAATTAATGACTATTATTCTCAGAAAAATGTAGGAACATAACCATTCAATTTTCGAATTGATTAGCGAACAGATCGAAATAAATATGCATATTAGGTCGACAAGACGCTCAACAAAGCCCAACTTTCTCTTAAACTCGATGAGCCATTATTTACAGCCAGTTATTTTAAAAAGATTATTTCTCCCGCACCTCTTCTATGTAACAATGTATTACGTTTATCTCCATAGCACCAGGAAGTGGCTAATATCTAGTCTCAGGCGAAATAAACGCAGTTCAGTGCGTTTCACAGTTGGCAATGTATCTAAAACCGGGGACATACATTTTATAGGAAACTAGCGACCCGCCCCGGCTTCGCACGGGTGCAATACTGATACTAAGTTCAGGTATTTCAAGAATGCCAGCACGCGCCGCCGCGGCCGGTACCGCAGCAACCGCTATGTCCCTGCATTTTAAATCTGTAATATCTTCGAGAATATTCCTTTAAATTACATGCTGTAAAGGGCCATATTTATCTATATTAAATGCACAATGTATTTAAGGTACTTAATTGGATAAGGATTAATGCTGTATTGCTTAAAATCGCTTCGTAAATAAGCCATTATTTCTCGTAAAAAGTAAAGGATAAAAAATAATTATTGTGGGTTATCCCTAAGAGATAGACATATACCATTGCGGACTTTTTTGTAGACCTTTTTAAGGTGTACAATACTGTAGTACATTATTTTGACCTATCTCGTAGGGTTCAGCCAGCGTTTGAAAAGTAAGCGCAAAAAAATGTGTTTATTTACGACATCACATGCATGCATTTATTATAATTATATATAAACCTTCCTCTTGAACCACTCTATCTATTAAAAAAACCGCATCAAAATCCGTTGCGTAGTTTTAAAGATCTAAGCGTTCAAAGGGACAGAGAAAGCGACTTTGTTTTATACTATGTAGTGAAGCTTGAAAGCCGCGAGGTTCACGTACTATGTACTGCATATCGGCACTTCAGTGCGCTGACGTAGGAAAATCTTAAGTGCACTAAAGTAACACAGTTGCTAGCGCTACAATATGTAACGCTTACTCCCATATTGGATGTATCACTTTGAAAACGTTATAAAACTCGTTTCATTTTCTTGGATATTTTTCAAATGACAAAAATTTTTAACTAAAGCAAATTGTTTCATTTTTGGCAATATTTTGAAGATATAGAAAACGTCATAATATATTATTATTATATCATGCATAGTAGAACAAAGGATTAAAGTCAAAATTATTCAATTTAACTTTTCTGTAACAGTCACATAACATAGATAAGTATTTTAAGTACAAGCATACGAATCACCTACATGACATTAACAAAAAGTTAAGTACATCTGAAAATAGTGAGGGTACATCGTTAAAAGCGGCGTGGTGAGGGCAGACTATGTTAGATAAGGTCATTAATATTAGCGACTCGTTCGAGAGCGGTCGTGTCTAGGGCGTGCTGCCGAGCGGATTAGCATTCACAAAAAACGTTCAGAATACTAATAACAACTAAACAAGCTTAGTTACTACATATTCAGTAAACAGAATCATACTTGTTCTAATTATTTATTTTGAAGGGTTACTACTGTAAAATAATGAATATGAATTTTGGCAATACTGTGACTTATTTAATCTTATTTTTCGTGTCACTGGCAAGAGAGATTAAAATTTTGTTGGCCCAAAACATCGCTACTTCCAAGGCTTTAATTTATTTAATGAAGATTGCGTTAAACTCAAACTCAAAGCATTTATTTCAATTAAACCATTTCCAGGCACTTTTGAATTGTCAAAATTAACTAGTCGGTCAGTTAGTCAGAAAGTTGAAGCTAGTTGCCCATTCCAAAACGTAGATCTCTTGGAGAAGAACGGGCAAGAAACTCCAAGGACACTCTTTTAAATTAAGATATTACAAAATCCTTAGTACATTATTCTTGTTGCTTCTATATGTGAGAACAATGTTATGAAGAAACAATTCAAAATAGGTATAAGATTAAAAAGAAGCCCTGGCAGCTAAGAGATGACCAGTCTCAACTGACAGCGCCCGTTCACGAACATGACGCATGGATCAGCACCATCCAGCTCAACCATTTTGAAGGGAACCGAATGATCCAACACCGAATGATCCGCGTTAGGTACTGGCAACACATAAGAATAGGTCGAAGTTTACGTCGCTTCTTGTTAACGATAAATAAGTAGCAGATTTCACTTCCTGATTAATTTGGAAGGAACTTTCACCGATATTATTGTCAGATAAGTCCACATGTTTAATCCAGTATCAGTCAGTCACTCATTGCCAAAAACCTAAAAAAATAATCATACGTTTACAATACTATCTTACTACGACTCATTTTCATTAAAATTAACTTTTTCATAATCTTTATTTTCGCCATATATCCCAAACTATTAGTCACAGATATTGGCCAATTTTATAGCTAAGTTATGATAAACGGGCCTAAAACTATTGAAACAGAATTGCAATGTCTATCAGAACAATCATGTTCTTTGTCTCTATGTAAGAAAAGGTCTGCCTTTCGTTCCACAGAAAAATTTTGCAGGGTCTAAGACGAACATAATATCAGTCAAAAGTCAAAATGTATGCCAAAACAAGCGCTTTGGCAATTTAATAATGTCAGGTGAAAAAAGTTTCATTATTTACAAACTAGAGTGCGCTACCGTTTCTGCAATGTAGGTATTGAAATGTTTACTCAAATTGTGCTTAGTAATTGGTATTGACTATAAATAGAAGTATAGAACTGTTTTGTATTGTTCGGTAAGTAGATAACTAGAGATATACAGTTTTTTGTCAGCATTAGTGAACGTTTCAGCATTCTTATTTATTCAGTTCTTAGCTTTGTTTTGTGAATTGTGTAACACAAATTGATTTTTTTAATATCGTTATTGCATTGGTGTATTTAAGGTATTGTAATCTATACTAATATTATAAAGCTGAAGAGTTTGTTTGTTTGTTTGTTTGTTTGAACGCGCTAATCTCAGGAACTACTGGTCCGATTTGAAAAACTCTTGTTAGATAGCCCATTCATCGAGGAAGGCTATAGGCTATATATCATCACGCTAAAACCAATAGGAGCGGAGCACCAATGAAGAATGTTTCAAAATCGGGGGATTTTTTTCCTATTGAGAGCTTCCGCTGCGTGCGCTGCGTAAACGGTTAAAGTTTTGTAAAAATCATATATGACAGAATTGTTCCCCTTTAAAAGCTTTAAAAAAAAGTCCGCGACAGCATATGTCTATCTTTTAAGGTTAGCTCACTATAACCTCTTTTATGCTAACCAAATTTGTTCTAAAATAATGCATTATTTGCGAAGGTGTTTTTATAAACATGGTATTAATCCTTATCCAAATAAATACGTTATTCATCACATGTATTTAATTTTGAACAAAATTGCCTCTGACATCATTTGATTTCAATGTATATCTTAGGAGATATCATAGTTTTAAAATAAGACTAATAATAAAGCTGAAGAGTTTGTTTGAAACACGGTTTGAAAGCTCTAAATCTCTGGAAGTATTGGTCGCATATATAAAAATATTTTTGCGTTTGATAGCCCAGTTCTTGAGGAAGGCTATATTCTATTAAACTTGACGCTAGGACCCTTAGGAGTTGAGCAAAAAGAAAAAAAGTCTGAAGTTTTCGCCAAGCGAAAACGAAGTAATAGCGCAGGCCGGCGACACGTTGCGACGGGGTGGGTCGGGGAAACAAAAAAAATTTACGCGGACGAAGTCGCGGGCAGAAGCTAGTGATGTTATAAGAAGTTTCATTACTGCATAGATCTTGTAATAATTGTGTAGTCGGTGCATTTGAGTTTTTATTGTTAAGCTTTATAAATACATGTACCTTAATTTTCGGATAAAATTTTATAGAAAATTGTGTATGTGGAAAATGAATTTAATAAATCAATTACTGGGATGATTCGTGGTTAAACCTTTAATTGAAAAGTCATTTTGCATGTCATTTGTTTAAAAACTTATTATTTTCACCACAATGACACACTTATGTTAATTTATCCTATTGATATTAAGAATTCATGACTTATACAGAACACTACACTTTATGAAAAAGAAAATGGAAATTTTCCAAATCAAACTTACGTAGGTTTTCAATCTAATAATACATTTCCTCATTTTCCAGTCATCATGACCAACAAAGATAAAAAGAATATAACATAAGTACCTAATAAAGTTTATTTACACAGTTGTTATCAAACGTCACACCCCAAAATACGAACTGGCAATCAAACTAAGACATACGCAAAACACAATCAATTGTTATCGAGACAACAGTGAAACGTAAGAAGAAAATGATAACAGGTGCGAGTACATACGAATGCATAATAAAGATTACATCGAATGGCTACGTCACACAAGCATACAAACAAACAAACCACAATGCAAAAAGGAGTAGCGAAGGTCCATTTCATACAAAGGACCAATTGACGCGTGACGGTGTGATATTGTCCATTACGCATGCGTGTGTTAGATACTCACAATAGAAAAGATCGCGGCTTGTGCAGTTTGAAACAGGAAACGACTGAATGTCGCTTGCAGTCCAAACATATTCTATAGGGCTTTAGAAGCTAATCTTTCGTTATCTCATCATTATCATCATCATCCTCATATCCCAATTTATTTGCGGTCGGCTGTTAGCCGTCATTTCTGAAGTCACCCCCTTTGTAGCCATATCATCTTTCACACAATCCATTCATCGTTTCTTCGGTCCCCCCTACTCGTAGAGCTATCCACATTAAAACTGTGAGTATTAATGTGGATGGACCTTCATTACAACATGTTCCTCAATCCTCGGCATCACTTGCTCATACCATTACAACCGATTTCCATACTTCTGTCACCGGCGCCACTTTCAGACGTCCCCATACATACTTATTTCCGTAACTTGTAATATTAACGTTTTGTCTATCTGCATTATTTATATCTCTCTACTTCTGTTTGATGAAATCTAAAGGTCGGAATTCAGTAAATTTCCATTAATTAGTTATATCTTTGTAGGTATAGAATAGATCTTCTGTACCTTCCTGTCAAATATGTAAATCTTTTAAATTTCTATTCTAATCAGTAATATTAATGGATCATTTTTATCAGCTGTACAAATATAGATATATGGCGTGTATGTTGATTAACATCGCTGGGGTGTACAGTGTCACCTGTAGGTACATAGGTACAATGTATGTTTATAATATATGTAATTGCTTTAATCTATGTGATAATGGAAGGACAGAAAGATAAATATGAGATCATCATTGCTTTGTGTGGGACTCTGGTTTACTAACTTAATCACCATCGTGAGGCATTTTTATTTTACCTACCTAGTCTAGCATATTTGATATCTCCCACTTCCTTCCTATAGCTTAGTAGACCCACGTGGCTGTGGAGTCAACTGTAATCTTATTTCATTATCATAATTATTTGGTCCTACAGGCAGGAACGTCCAATCATTACAGGGGTATGGCTTATTTCTTTAATAATGCTTCTACTTCCAAATTTTCAAAGACAATAGACTATTTTCACAGTCAACTTTGACATCTTTAATGATCTCAGTCGGTTGTTATATCTTTGAATACATTCATATTCTGTGAATATCATTTCAATCAACGTTTCCTACGGTTCTTTCGTGTCTTTATTGATATTGTCATCATCATCTAAAGTATGTATTTTATAAATTTCTTCATTGTTGGAAACGAAGGTTTCCACGTATTTATTACTCACTTATTAACTTCAATGGTTTATTGTCACAACTTACCTGCAAACAAAAAACAAATATTATTAGTATATTGGACAATTAAAATAAACACAAAGATAATTTAAGTACTAACAAATAAAATCATTAAGTATAATAACTAAGAAAAAATATCAATGCTTTTAACAAAAAAGTATTAAACTCCCATTATTGAATAACGACCTCAGTGCGAACAAGAGACGTAACTTGTATGAATTACTGACGCTATTACAATTGTAATTGATATAGTTGTATAAAAACTGACTTTATTATACTTTACAATACGCTCAAGGACTATACGTACACACGGCTACACATCAAGCTATACATTTCCAGTATAAGCTGATCTCACATTGTATAGGATTTCCGTACGATGCGAGACCAGCGTAAACTGGTTTTGTATAGCTTGATGTGTAGCCGTGTGTACATACAATTGCTTTTAAATAAAATAAATGGCAATATAATTAAGAATAGGCATATCGAGAGCAATTTGTAAAAACCAATGAATTAGAATATTTTTGCTGACACCAAACTTTTGGATCACAAGGACGGAACTAAAAACCATGACTCCACCTCATTGCACAAAAAACTTATTCATGGCGGTTCTTTCTAAAACTCAAAATAAAAAATCGTCCACCAGTTCGTTAACCGTTCTAAAGTTCAAAGAGTTCTTGAACCTGAATCGAACCGATGAAAAACGATTGAAAAATCAACTCTTCGATAATTGCTTACCTAGGCATCCACTGAAGTTAGTCTGGCCGAAGTCTGGGGGAAAATGAAAAATACAGTCTGATATAAAAATGAAGTTTTGAATATTATTATTTTGGAGGAGTATATTTATTATATCATTTTAATAATACTTGTGCTCTTCTATAGTCTGTATTACTTTCATCTATTTTTGTTTTATGTGAAACATCTCATACTTTAGTGCATTTCCAGTCTCTCAACAATCTATTTGTCATCTGAATTCGACATGTTACTACATATCCTAGCTTGTCATCTAACTATGTAGATACTAGTACTTGTAAATAGGTGTACTTGTGTATCTAGCTCTCTCTCTAGAGGACGGTATCACCGTCAGCTTAGCACGTGTATGTGTACGAGAAAATTAATTAAATTAAATGGATTTCGGGTCTAGAATTTACTGGAAGATGCTTGTGTACAATTATAACGTTATTGTTCGGTTATTTAGTGGGATTAGGTCAACTGTCATGATGGTAAACTTTTTACGACTGGTTGGAACGTCTGAAAATTGATACGATTTATCTTAGCATTGTATAAAAAGGAGGACACCTGGAGACCTATACTTAGCAGGGAGTGGAAAAGGGCTGTCAAAAATGACGCTGTGACTAGCCTCTTGAATACTTATTTCATCGCTCTATAGGATCAAATATGATACACTACTAACCAACCATAATCCCATACTGGAATCTGTAATCAAGTTGCAATTTGTAATGTCCATAATTTATTAGCAAATGTTTCCCTTACCGTTATCACAGCTGCAATAACAGTAGCCATACTAGTTCATGTACGAGCTAATAACGAAACTGTCGCTACGACAAGTATCATTTCAACAGCGAACTAGTTTTAAACAAATGCTGCATTCATTTCTTCTGTCACAACCAAGAACCTACAGAAAATAATTCATTGTGTCTAGGACCTTTCTAGTACTTTTAGATCAAGAACTAAGTACTAAGACTAACGAGGGAAATTCTCAAATAAATTACGTAGAGCAAGCTATAATCAATAGGATGCCTAATGAAGGGTAGCATAAAATACGACCGGTGTAATTAACGAAGTTGTTTGTTATGCAGAATAGAATAATCTAGAATAGATTTTGAAATTAAGTCTTTCAGTACTTGGTAGTATTAATGTAATAACTAATACAAAAATCAATATTTTATCCAAAATCAAAACAGATTGATCATACAAAATCTTCCAGTGCAGTGAATAAAAATGAAGCAAGCCACTAAGTATACCTAGACCAGTATTCATTGAATTTCTCGAATGGTAGGCTTTCTTTTTTTTTTGTGGGTGGGAAATCATCAAATGACCCCTCCCGCTCTGGGTGGAGCAGAAGGGAGTGTCAGACTCGTACTGACTAAAACCCACCCGTGTTCCTTCCTTAACCCTTTGTGTTCCGGGGTAGCGGTAACCCTTTCGGACAATCCCGCTGCCCCGGCAAGCTTTGGCCCTTTCGGGCCCCTTCCTTACTGCTGACATCTCTTTGAGGCGCGCGTGGAACACGTTCGCGCCGTCCGCAGGCCTGGCAGTCATAAATCCAGATTCGATCTCTCACTGTTGCGGTAAGCTCACTCCATTCACAATCTGTCTGTACCAACTCTTCAAAAGATAAACGGAATATAATTAAGATCAAAGAACTGGTTACACAAAGCAGTCTCAAACGAGTTGCTAAGTGCAATTAATTCTCAGCAACTTGCAACATTGTTATATCTTGAGGATAGGAAAGATGGTGAAGTTGTAGATGTTTTGGCTTTCAGCATACTTGATGCTGCGATATTGATTATTTCTTGTCTTGTAGCATGACTATATGTGGGACAAAAAACTTGAGACTGATCTTCAGAAATATCACTAAAATTGTATGCAACTTTAAAATTCTGGCACTGAAAAGAAGTGCTCATCATGGTTGGTTACGTTTTACATTACATAACTTTTGGTTTAAAAAGTTTCAATCTGGCATAAGGCCAATAATTCAGAGATCATCAAGAACCTATATAACTTTGTGAATGAAGATTTTAACAAACTTTGGCTTAACAAATCTTTGAGATTCAATAATGATAATGAAAAATAAACTGTGATCACAAAAGAAAAGTATTTGCTTTAAATATGATTCGTCGAAAGTCAGATACATTGACGGAGGTCTACGGAAAAAGTTACCATAAAAAATTATGATCTTGGGAAGTGCATTTCTGAGGGAGAGGAGTGTGTTATATTTTGGACTAGCGACCCGCCCCGGCTTCACACGGGTGCAATGCTGATACTAAATACACTATAAACCGTCCTCTTCAATCACTCTATCTATAAAAAAAACCGCATCAAAATCCGTTGCGTAGTTTTAAAGATTTAAGCATTCAAAGGGACAGAGAAAGCGACTTTGTTTTATACTATGTAGTGATTGGAAGACTGTAACTGCGTTTTTCCGCACAGTGCGAAATGTATTCAGACTATGTTTAATTAAATTAAAGACGACATAAAACTCACTAAAATGACGCCGGATACTAAATGTTACAAAGACAAAAAATCAATGGGAAACATAGTCCTAGTTTCAAAATGTACAAATTGCCTAGTAAAACACAAAGGGGGCGGCACAAAGCATGATCAATAGACGATTGTGCAATCATAGCGCAGTCAGTTGCGCAACCGTGACGCTCGTAGTACTAGGAGCTCATGTCAACGCGGTGATATCACGCAGATTATCTTCGTGCGCGGTCGTTTGCGATCATCAAGGTAAACTAGTGTGAATGACGTGCTGGTGGTATCCAAAGGTTGATTCCACGTGAAATGTTAACGTAAGCTGGTGAAATTCAAAGTATGAGGTCAAAAGTGTAACGAAGCTTGCAAATCTTCATGTTTTTGAAAGCCACAAACACAACTACTGAAGGCCAATTCTCGTAATTTAGAACGTTCAAAATCTAGTCGCAGTCTCATCTCGGCGAGAAACAAATGTCAAAAACTTGTCAAAATGTAGGGAAACTAGAGGTGTTTTTGACAGATTGAGACTGAGATCAGACTGTGAACGTTCTTAAAAATTACGAGAATTGCCCCTCTGATGTGGGTTCAACTTGGTATGTTTATGAAATGAAGTCTTTAGAAAACTCTTTTATCTATTGTTATGATGTGCTATTTGTATGGTATATTTATTTATTAACCAACTTATACTGACAGTTTAATACTACACTTTTATAAGCAGTAGTAGTATATAGTTTGTGGCTTCAAAATATTTTTATCACTTTCATTTCACTTTTATTTTTTTCAAAATATTTTTCTTTTTTTTTTTGACTTCACTGGTTTGTATCGAGTTGTCAAAATGCTTAAGATAGCTAGCGGAATCGGATGGATGCGGGAAGCACAGAACAGGTTGAAGTAGCGGTGCTTGAGGGACGCCTATGTCCTGCAGTGGACGTCATCCGGCTGAAACGATGATGATGATGAATCTATTGTTAGATAAAGTAGATATCTGGCTTACTTTACAGTCAAATATTACAACTAACTAATAACAGTATCATGTCGTTAACCAATCTACCGCAACCGATCACTTAACACATTGTTCTGCCAGCTAACGGTTCCAAAATAATTCGCACGGAAGTGTACCGTCAGGTTGCCAGCAACCTGGCAATTGCTGCTGCTTGGCATTGCTGCCCTAGTGGCTACGTTTCCGATGTAAACACGTCATTGGGACGAAAATACCGCGGTTCGACGACCGACCCACAATCAGTGTGATTACCTGTAACATGTCACTGAAATACTAGTGACAATGTTAATGAACCGTAATTTCACAATTGTAGAAAATGGGTTGTGTTGTCTGTTTTCGACGCGGAAATACATAAACGTGTTTTTCTCTTTCAATCCAAGGTGATGCGCCTGTCTCAACAAAATACGAAACATTTTTAAGGTTAGCAGTAGACATCGATAAATGATCCTGATCATTTCATGTAACCGCAGGAAACGTTCTGGTTCCATTTCCCGTATTTCCGGTTCGTTCAGTGCTTCTTTTCCCACAAGAGAAAACAAAAGAGTAAACACACACACAGGAATCTGTGAGAAATACAGTAACGCGGTGTGTTCGTGCATTACTCACGTCCCTTGAGGCTCAACCATATATATTGTCGCGTCTACGTCGCACAAAACTGTTTCACCGATCCCTCACGTCACTCTTTTGTATTAGATGGAACGTCGCATATCAAAATGTCACAACTTCCACTCCCTCCTTGTTTATACGACACGTAATTTATAGACGATCCCTTAAGAGGAAATTTGGTATCAGCCGTGTATACTGAAATGAATATGTACTTATATGTAGTAGAGCAATATTTGCCACAATCTCAAGGGATTTGAGATCAAGACGAGATATTATGAGAAGCTGTCAACGTGAATCTTAGAGGGGTATTACGTTCTGTTATTACTTATATCCTGTCTACCATCGTCCTAAT
Source organism: Globia sparganii (assembly GCA_949316385.1). Lineage (NCBI taxonomy): Eukaryota > Metazoa > Arthropoda > Insecta > Lepidoptera > Noctuidae > Globia > Globia sparganii. The sequence goes on along the minus strand of OX438663.1, from coordinate 23,359,539 downwards.
GATAGACGAAGCTGACGGTGATTGGTCAGCCTTCAGTCACATTTCAAAACATGACTTAATAACCCTTTCCACGGCAGAAATAGCAAAAATAATTTAAAGAGAACGGAACTATAATTTCGCATAGTATTCACCACATCATTAGGGATGGCCCACACCTCATAATCACAACGCCAAGGTATACGAGCAGTGCTGCCGTATCATTAGTGAGGCAACCTAGAGCATATGAAAAGCTCCGGTCGTTAGGTGAAACTGCCAACGTGTAATCTCGATCGTGACTTTCAAATCGTCAGATTAATAATTATTACGTGTAGTGCATTATATCTCTGATGATATGGGATCGGAAGATCGATAGGGGGACTTTGTAGACTCATTTGACAAATTATGAATATGAGCACCAAAATCATTCATTATTTCCGACAATCCTTGCTAGTTTTACAGAATAAATTAAGGAATATTGGAAGGAATCAGTGCACAAATCTGGCAAATATGTGCGTACCCAAGCCAAAATCAAGATAAACTAATTGACCGACAACTTTAATTCAAGTTATTCCGGTCTGATCCTCTGAACTCCCCCTCCACAACGCCCCCCCCCCCCCCGGATATCCCGCTAGATGGCAGTCTCACAGTACCAATTCTTTATTAGAACATCTATTTTTATGCAAAGTACTTACTGTAATTCGACTTGACTTTCGAAACTGCCACTAGGTAACCGATAATGATAACGAAACAAAACAAATACCACGAACACCTTATCTGGTGACCATCAAATACTTCAAGAGTAAGTAAAACAAATAGAATCCGCCATATTGTGTCCTCAAACAAGTTGGAGTAGCGTCAACGGACTGCCAAGGCAGCGCCATTATAGGCCATCGAACTAACTTATCTCGTTGGACAGCCTTATATGTGTTGAGTTTTTATCTGTTTACGTACTTTTAAAATTATTTAAATTGTGTATTTGTTTTCCTGCTTCCGTAGGTGTAATGTGGCTGCGTGTGTCACGACCGAGCCATTTGTTAATTAAACAATAAAGGGAGAAGGGCTAGTTGATTGTAGGTAGGGGTAGCAATTTATGGGCTTAATTTTTCTTATTGGATTCGCCTTTCATTTCTATGAAATCGTGTTAACTATGAAACAGAACTTTCGCTGACCGGCAAATGCAGCTGTCTTAGACCCAGGTAAGAAAAAATCAAGTTAATTTCTTGTTGATTGAAATTGAATCCACACCGACGCACGCGATTGTGAAACTTCACAATTTTTTTTTCAACTTCTAAACTATCTAAAAATTTAAGCCTATCAGTCAGCCAAAACTCATCAGGCTTGAAAGACAATTTCTATCTTACATTTACAGGCAAAATTAACGTTGAAGACTTTCTCAAAGTATGCGCGAGAGCACTTGCGTAAGCTAAGAACTTGATCCTTTCTAACTTATGTAAAAGTGCTGGATGCTGGTCAGTTGCTCAGTCATCTGCTGCTGGATACCACTCAATATGATAATCATGACGCTGACATAGGAATACAAGAACTGGATTAAATTTATTTATGACTAGCTGCGCCCCGCGGTTTCACCCGCGTAAGTTTCGATCCCGTGGGAATATCGGGATAAAAAGTATCCTATGTGCTATTCTGATGTACAAGCTACATATATTACTGTAAAGTTTCATCCAAATCCATTCAGTAGTTTTTGCGTGAAAGAGTAACAAACATCCATCCTCACAAACTTTCGCATTTATAATATTAGTAGGAAGTAGGATTAGTAGGACTATAGAATATGTCGACAAGATAAATAAAGTTTTATTATAGAAGCCTCAGTGTTACTTTCAATAACAAAATGCCAACAATAGTGTCAAGTCAAACCACAGACGTAATATTATTAGGGACGTTCTAGGTTGGCCGCGTCGAACCCACATCAGGCCTGGCGAGAATATCCGCCGACCGGCACCTAGGGATGTAAAGCAGTAAAATTACCGTAAAATACGGTAAAAAACGTAAAAATCGTAGTTTTACGTTCTACAAACATAAATACGGTAATGAATGAGTGTGTTTGTATGTATCTTACTCTTTCACTATGTATATGAATATGAATTATATATGTATGTTATGTGCAAAGGCCAGTAAAAATTAAAATTTTAGTTTTTGGAAAATTACTTGTATTTAGTATTAAATTAACTACAGTTCTCAGAATCAACAATTTAAATAATAAAATTAAACAAATGACAATACAAAAAAAAAAAAAAACAGAAAAATAAAATAAACCTATAATCTATCGCATTTTGCCGTATAACTTGACAGAGCGCACTTGTCAGCAACGTCGCATTTTAATTTTGTAACCCCACGCGCGCGTGATATAAAATAAATTAAAATTTAGAATGTTATGCCACCGGTAATTTTACCGTAATTTATATAAATTACGGTAAAATTACCGTATTTTACCAGCGGTTTCGGTAAAATTACGTAATTTTGCAACCGTACCCTGGCGACCCTGGCGTCTGCAGCATAGAACACTGCTTCATTCATCTCCACTCCTAGCTGAGCCAGGAGTGTTGTGCTACTCCCAAAAGAAACTAAGGAAATTTTGTGACCATAAAACCTACCTACCCCCTATACTCATTTTTATCTTTATATTGTTATGTTGACAATTTACGTGGTGATACTTACTTCCCCCACGTAAACCTCTAACGTCACAATCGAAAGAATGAATATCGATTCCAATTCACTTACATGACCTCTAAAAGCTAAAGAAACAATAAGACTAGAGGCTTTAATAAAAAATATGAAAGGCTTCATATTTGTCAGACTTAGGGGATCAGATAGGCGGGTTTTATTACCCCAGGCCGAAGTCAATGACTTCGGTAATATCTCGTCTGGGATAATTAGTCGTATTAATTATATAGAATAGAATAGAATAGAATAGAATAGAATACTCTTTATTATGTACACCATTATAAATTACAGACATAAATATAGAACTTTTGCAAAGGGTGACACAATGGGCGGTCTTATCGCTAAAAGCGATCTTTTAAAGACAACCTTTGGATGGATTAAATAGGGGGAGGAGAGACAAATACTGTAGGTAGTCCGTGGTGTACCATTTACAAAATACAATAAATACATAAATAAAATAGGTATATTATACTAGTCTAAATAAATATACACAGTGATAAGTAAGTGGTTATAAAAGTGTCAACTGGTCAATAAATTTTTAACATCATAATTCTTAGCTCTAATGAGTTTCATGTCTTTCTAATGTCATTTATTTGATAATCTTATTTGGCAAATGGAGTGATGATTTAAAAACAGTGATAAACGCTTCGAGACTGATAGGAGAATGCTGAATGTCATTTACAATATTTGAATTTGTCTTTCATGACACACAAGAGGAAAAGAAAGAGAAAATCTTCTACTTTGCGATGAACCACATTTCAATATTTCAAGACCTAATATGAAAGGAAAGAATGTTCTTTATGACTGTGCCGACCGTACAGTGGCGCCCTCATCGTTTGTTTGGTTATTTCATACAATTTAGAATGAAAATGCAGAAAAAAAGCACGTTAAGTTGTGCTTCATATTATTTGAAACGGTAGTTTTAGATAACAGTGGCCACTATAATCCGTTTTAAGGATTATAATAAAACTAAACAATGTAAAACTACCGTTTCTAATAATATTAACGTATAATCTTGTGAAGCACAACTTTACGTGCTTATTTTCTGCATTTTCATTCTAAATTTTATGAAATAACCAAACAAACGATGAGGGCGCCACTGTGCGGTCGGCATAGTCTTAATAGGATTGAATAACGATTAATTATTGATTGATTTAACACTCATAGGATTAATGGTAAAGAAGATGTCTACTTTATCATGAATCCTAAAATGAGTGTTATGTCAAGAGATGAAAGAAAGAATATTTAAAGACATACAAATATTTCACAAATAAAGAATAGACAAAGCCCCACGACCCAGTGAAATAGCTTTCTTAATCCCAAATAAAAGAAACTACGTATTTCAATAAAGTGTGTCAGTGAGGTCATAGCACCAGATTTGGGTATTTCACTATCTATCATACTATCGCGATAACATATCAATAGCAGGAATAGTAACACCTGCCTTATCAAAGAATTGTTTTCTGTTCCGTCTCTGATAAATTTGTTTGTCTATTTGCATATTCTTAGCAGGTTTTTGTAAGCCTTCAGGCAGGTGATAAAAGATAATGGGAATGCCACCCAAATTGTGCGCTGAAATTATCGAAAATTTGGCGTCGCCATTGTGAAAGGCCTGCCTGTGAAGTCTCCGACAGTCTTATATCAAGGTATAGTCTAGGACTGGCTCATGAACTCTCGCCTAGTTCTGTATGTACAGTCACGAGCATAATATGTATAATATGTATACTTGCCTTTATTCAAAGGCGATTTTCTCCTTTAATTTTGAATAAAATTTTATGTTATTCCGAACATATTATTTTTCAACCCTTAGATTTATGTAAAGTGCCGTATTTCAAAGTTGCATTCGTTATTTCAAGAAAAAATCGCAATTGAAAGTTGCCAAGTGTTGACATATTAGTGCTCGTGACTGTAGGTACCTAGATGTTATCATAGAATGTAGCAAACAATAAACTATGAGCTGCTATATTTTATTCTTATATGAAGCTTGTAACTTGCCGTTCTCATATAACTTACGGTTGGTATTGTAACTATAGGTACATACACACATCAAAAGTGTCTAGGGATCAAGCATTTTTATGCGGATTTCTTGAGATTGAGATGTGGCTTTGTAATAAATTTATGATTTTATAAATTTATATGGATCCTTTTTGGTGCATTTCATAATTTGAATCAGGAACTGTGAATCAAATTCGAGTAAAAGATGAAAATCAGCTGTCAATATTTTCCCTATAAAAACATACAACGCATTGAAGACATTATTAGTGCTACTGTTTCCCTACTACTGATTAAAACCAACGTTATTATGGAGCGGCGACGTCATTTAAGCAGGGAAGAAATGCTCAGAGCCGTGGGAATGATAGAAGCTGGTTCCCGGCAACGTACTGTGGCTTTAGCTCTGAATACAAGTCAGAGTGTTATCAGTCGACTTTGGACACGTTACCGAAGCACTGGTACCGTGGCTGAGCGCCATGGAGGACGGTATCGCTGCACCACACGGAGACAAGACCGATACATTCAAATCTTAACTCGAAGAGCTCCAACAATAACCGCCATGATGTTAGCCGTGAGGCTTCATCACTCTTCAGGGAACTTAATTAGCGACCAAACAGTCAGAAACCGATTGCATGAAGTGAACCTTCATTCCCGAAGACCGCTACGGGTACCACCTATAGCAATGCACAATCGTAGGATTCGATATCAATGGGCTCTTGAACACAGAAATTGGGCAGAAGAACAATGGCGTTTCGTGTGCTTTTCTGATGAGTCTCGTTTTGGTATGAGACCGGATACAAGACGTATACGACACTGGAGAACCCCTGGACGCCAACAGCGATTAAAATCCTGCCAGGAAGTCCATCCTTATAGTGGTGGAACCATCATGGTATGGGCGGGTATTTGGATCGGCGGAAGAACTGAGTTGATTTGGATCAGAGGCAACCTCAACGCTCAAATTTATGCTGAGACGATTGTATCAGACGTCATCGTTCCTCTACAAGTGCAAATCGGTCCCTTATTTCAGTTAATGCATGATAATGCACGACCGCACACCGCAAGAGTTGTAAGACAGACTCTCGCCGCAGCTAACATCAATGTCCTGCCCTGGCCTGCTCAGTCGCCAGACTTGAACCCGATTGAGCATGCATGGGATATGCTACAGAGAAGAGCTCTGCCGAATATGGAGGGTATCCAGTCGCAAGAAGACCTTTTTTTGTTGTTGCAACGAACATGGGCGGCCATTCCACAGCGTGATTTGGATGAACTCATTTTGAGTATGCCAAACCGATGTTCTTGTGTTGTTAGTGTTCGCGGTAGAAACACGGATTATTAATTGTTTAAGTTACCCAATAAAATTTTAGAGAAAACTGTTATTTCAGTCTTTTTTTCGAACTTTTGTGTTAGTGGTTCAAATGTCAAAAATCCCTTTATTAGGAAAATGGCAAATTTCTTTATTAATGCAAAGGTGACTTGGTTTATCGTTACTGTGACAAACGAAAACACTTTATTTGATGAATCCTTAAAGAAAATTTTAATTAATATCAATCAGGAGAAAAGTTATTGCAAAAATATATGTTGATCCCTAGACACTTTTGATGTGTGTAGATAGCTTCACCAACTACGGAAATTTATATTATGGAAGCGATTTTCATAATATAAATACCCATAGTAAAAATTAAATTGTGATACCTAAATTTAGATTAACTAAAACTAGCAAGTCATTTCATATAAATAGCATCCGTTTTTATAACAAGTTGCCAAAGCCGGTTACAGAACTTAGCGATGGAAAGTTCAAAACCCTCATCAAACGTGTCCTTATCAAAAAATCATATTATAAGATTAAACACTACGTTGAAGACAAGGTAGTTTGGCAATAATATTCCTTCTGCACATGTGGCTTCCCCTAGCACCTCATTAACGGCATATCTACGTAGATGTCTATTAAATTACGATTTTTATCTATTTTTACATACGTCTTTGACATAATAAAAAAATATTATTTTTATTATTTGACATTATACAACGTGTTTTTTTTTTTTGATATCGCATAACTCTAGGGGGTCATTGTACACATCATTATGAAACGACCAATTGGAACCGTGCACCTAGCTTCTGACGTTTCATAAGTGCCCTTGTAGGCTTATGTGAAATAAAATATTTTGATTTTTTACTTCTGAACGAACTTCAGTCTAATTAGACCTTGCCTTTCTCTAGGATTTGGCAGTATGTCCTATGTTCACCATCAATACCTATTATCTTCTCAAACGTCATTCTACCACGATTAGGTTCTTATTAGCCTTGATCAGCTTTTTGCTTCGAGTCTCTCCAACTGGGTAATTGTGTAACACACTATCAGTAGCAAAAAGTTTTATTTTGACAGCTCAAAAACATTCATTGCGTTATTTACTTATTTACTTTGTAGAGCAGACAATTTTTTCGAACATAATTATGAAGCAATGCATTAGCAATAACCTTCAAAATTATTCAGATTCTGAATGATAGTGTGTTACGCAATTAGGGTGCACATGCTTCTAAATATAAGTCGCCTAATAATTTCATAAAAAAACCACCTACGTAATGTAAGAACACAAAAGAATACTCGTCCGTAAGCGATCGTATCACGATAACCCATTATACTCGTATCGACGTGATAAAGTCAAAGTCAAAACAAACTCGATCTGAGGATCCAATCACGTGAAGGACGAATGTCTAGACTTTTAGACAACTGGCTCGAGTTACCTCAACTGGTTTCCAATCTAGGGTAACATAGAATTTTCGTCACACATTTATTTAACAATCAATTGTATTTTAATTTATTAAATCATTCTTAATCTAGATGATGCATTCCACGTGCATTCAATTGAACATTGTACCGGATACGAAACGGATACAAAGTATTAATTCATTGATAATTATTAAGCTGTCTAAATAGCTAACAATTCGGAACACATAGATACCTAATAAGTAAAGTGTACAGAGATAACGATACCCAATGAAATACCTGTTTCATAAGGGTCTAGCAGTAGCTTTACGAAGCACTTGCTACCATTTGTACCCGTCGCCCGTCTGCGTCGGGCGTCGCTTTCTCCACGCGTTCACAGCTTCCATTCAATACTCAATACTCAATACTCAATTCTTTATTGCATTCCACAATGTAGGCTTAGGTGGTAAACATTTATTTGGTAGGTAACAATCGTGGACCCTGTCGGGCACAGCAAAAGATATAATTAATAAAATTTGGAGAGGACTTATCATTTAAATATCTTATTATAATTCAACTTATTCTAAAAACATAGACATAACATTAAGATTAGAATTAAAATTGCAAAAGACTTTATTTTTCAAGTTTTAGAGATTTATCATTTAAATATTCGTCGACACTATAGTAAGATTTTTTTAGTAATAACTTTTTTAATTTATTTACGAATAAATGGAGTTTTTTTTCTTTCCTTATTGATTCTGGTAGCACATTATATGTTTTTACTGACATTACCAGAGGACTTGTAGAATGTATTTTTAAGCGGGATGATGGTAGGTTGAGTCGTGTTTTGTGTCTGAGTGTATACCTTGTTTGTATGTCTTCTCGTTTAGTGTAAAAGTCTTGGTGTTTATGAGCAAATTTGCATATTTCAAGTATGTACATACAAGGCAGAGTTAAGATATTTTGTTCTATAAAATGGGGTTTGCAGCTATCTGTCTGTTGTATATTTACCAGGATACGGATAAGTTTCTTTTGAACGGTGAATAATGTTGGGGCATCTGTACTGTATCCCCACATAATGATGCCGTAGCTAAGCCATGCATAAGCATAGGCGTAGTACGTTACCAGAGCAGTCTGTAAATTTGTGGTTTTTTTAACTTCCCGGAAAGCATATGAAAATTTCGATAGTTTTGATTTTATGTTTTGTATGTGTAACTTCCAATTTATATTTTTGTCTATGATTATGCCTAATAGTTTGAATTCATTAACTGTTTCTATTATATGGTTATTGAAGGAAAAGAGTACATTTAGAGGAGTTTTTTGGTGGGGATGGAAAGTTATGAGTTTAGTCTTTTGGAAGTTTATTTCAAGGTTGTGTTCATTCATCCAGGTTATTATTTTCCCGAGAATTTCATTAAGGGTACTGTTTCAGTTCGTATTGTCATGACATTGGGTGAGAATGGAGATATCGTCCGCAAATAAAACGCAAGGTCCGGTTTCTGCAATAAATTTTGGGAGATCATTGATGTAAATGAGAAACAGAAGACATCCAATAACACTACCCTGTGGTATTGATGCGCTTATCGCCTTTAGGTCAGATCGAAACTTTTGAAGTTCGTTTATAGTGTTATTGAAGTATTCTATCTCTACTAGCTGTGCTCTATTTTCCAGATAAGATTTGAACCATTCGTATGCTTTTCCGCGGATCCCTAATCTATATAATTTATTTAATAAAATATCATATTGCACTTTATCATAAGCTTTGGTCATGTCAAGCATTAACCCTACTGCGTATTTTTTATTATTTATTATGCTTAGGGCTCCCTGTATAAATTTATAAACTGCTAACGCTGTTGATCGATTTTTTCGAAAGCCTTTTTGGCATTCGTCAAATATTTGATATTTTTCGCAGAAAGTGTACACGCGATTGCACATTGCTTTCTCAAAGATCTTTGAAGCTGTAGGCAGTAAAGCTATTGGACGGTAATTACTTGGCTCTGTTTTGTAATTTTTCTTGTGTAGAGGCTTCACTAACGCTATTTTCAGCTGGTCTGGGAAAACGCCATCTTCAAAAGACTGGTTTAGCAATTTATAGAAGGGTAGTGTAAGCTCATCAGCGCATTTTCTGAGTAGACAGGGTGGAAGTTCGTCTATGCCGTGGCTTTTTTTATTTTTTAGTGTTTTTAACATACTATTGATTTCGTAAGGGTCTACTGGAGTGAGGAACATTGTATTTTCGGTTTGTGAAGTCACGGGTATACTTTTCGACTCATCGTTAGTTCGTACTCGACTTCCCTCACCGATAGATGCAAAAAAGTTGTTAAATATATTGGCTACTTTCTTTGGCTCTGATGTTGTTTTATTATTACTTGTTTGTAGTTTTATGTTAAATTTGTCTTTTTTTATGATTTTATTGGTTCGCTCGTTTATAATATTCCACATTGTTTTGACTTTGTTATTAGATTTTTTTATTTTATCAATATACTGTTGTTTTTTGGCTGTTATTACTGACTTTTTTAATATTTTTTCATATTGTTTATAGTGTTGTGATAGTATTGGGTTATTTGTTTTGAGTGTAAATATTTTCAGTAATCTCTTATTTTTGCAGGATTTTTTGATACCTTTGGTTAGCCATTTTTTCTTAAAATTTGATTTTAATTTAATTTTACGCAATGGTATGCATTTGTTTAGGATATTTGTTAGGGTATCATTGAATGCTTTGTAGTTGTCGTTCATATTTTGGTCTTCTAATATTATTTTGTTCCAGTCAATGTCTTGTAGTGCAGACTTAAACTTTAATATATTGGTGTCGTTAAATAATCTCTTTTTCGCATACCAAGTAGGTTGCGATGTGATTACATGTGGTGTAGAGATTTGTAGTGTTGTTCCGCTATGGTCTGATAAACCAAATTCTTCAATTTTTGTACGTATTCTATTTATGTTACAGTTTGTAAATATTAGATCTAAGCATGTAGATGTAGTTTGTGTAATACGTGTGGGTTTTTTTACGTGTTGTCTAAGTTTGAACTCTAGCATTAGATCTAAGAATTGACTAGTTTTCCTGTTGCTCTCTAAAACATTTATGTTAAAATCTCCGCCGATTATAATATCAAATTTGGAATATTTATTTTTGCTTATATAGTTTAGAATCATTTCTAATTGACTTATAAATATATCTTTCTCTCTTTTATTCCAATATATCGCTAGTAATAAAATATTTTCTTTGGGTAATTCAATTGCACATAATTCAATAACATATTCTATGGACATATCTGTAATATCATTCCTCTCTATAAATTCTATGTGATCTTGGACCAGGATGCATACGCCGCCACCTCCTCGATTCTTTCGGCAGTATGAGGTAGCTATTTTGTAACCGCTAAATTGTATCATGGTTTGTTTTTCGCACGATAACCAGGTTTCTGATAAACATATTGCATTAAATGTTGGGTTTTCTTCAATAAAAGCTTCAAATATATCTTGTTTGTTATATATACTTTGTATGTTTTGGAATAAAATGTTAATATGTTGTCCTGTGGCGATTCGAGTGCAGATACACTCGTGCACTATTGTCAACAGCCGGCTGTTCATTTCCGATTGACATTTCAGCTTCAACCTGCTAAGCTCCATTCACTTTACTTCCCGTATTCACTCTCATATCCGCTACAATTTAAAGCGAGCCTTTAAACATATGTAGGTAATTTATGATTGTTAAATAATGTAGTGTGCTAGGTTTGCCATTTTATAGATTCTAGTTTCAGTTGGTAATATAGGACTGAGACTCATCATAGTCGGTTCGCTGACCGCTTATAAAGGCCATGTCTCACCGAGATGACGTTACTTAGTCAGGAGGCGTGACGGGTAACCGCAAAACCAAATACTATAGCAGAGGAGACCTGAGACGGACATTCCAGATGTTGTACATCTGTGAGCCGCTTAAAACTCCCAGAAATCAGCTCAACTCCACCATTTGAAGTTGTGAAACGTTGTCCGACACCCACATTTGGAAATCGTACGAATACATGGAATGCTCAGTGCAAACTGGATTATTCGCGAGTGGCCCAACTAGGTGCGAACCGCACTTAACCGGTATCTGAATTGAAAACGTACCGCCGCCATTTTGTGTCATGTGTGATGTGAGTGGAGCTGTTTATTACTCCGAATTACATCCCGAACGGAGTTCAAGGGAGTTGGCGGACTTGACAAAACGATAATAGAAAAACGAACAAGCTTCAGTTAAAAATTGAAATCAAGACAAGAAATCCAGAGAAAACAATATTTATAATTGCTAATTATTTACTAGCTGGCTAGTATGAAAAGGAGTAGAAGCATATAGGTAAATATATGTGCCAAACGCGAAAAGAATAATATCCTTACAGTTTGGTGATTTTAATAAAAATTAAATGATATTATGAAAACCTTGAACGCGGCCAAAGAAACATTAAAAATAAAAATATTTTCATCAAAATTTGTATTCCTAAAACAATCCCAAAATAATAATCTCAAATGGCCTTCTGGCTTCTGGTTTGCCAGTCACCACTCGCTCGGAATTCTAATTTTATTACAGTAGCAATGTGAAAACTAAATAGCGATAAAAATGTAAATAATCTACACATTGAGTATTTGGATATAGCCTCAAATCATATTATTGCTCCTGTAGGACACCTACAACTTGAAAATCCTATTGAAATTCCATTACATAGGGAATTCCTATCGTGGTATGGTTATTGGTTACTTCCAGGGCTTTATCCTGGAAAGCTGGATTCCACCCGATACTTTCTGGAAAGTTTAAAACTTTCTTTAAATTCTTTTCCTTCCAGCTTCTTTCCGTACAAAACCTCGAGTATTCCTATCGTAAATTAAAACCGAACAGTGTTTGTTTGCGGGCGAGCGGTTCGCCTTGAGCTGCGCCGGCGCCGGTCGACCTCAGCCACACTTCAGTACACAACGCGCGAATTGAACCTTTTTATTGCGTTGTCAACGTGCCCAGTGATTCAGACTGAGATATTATTTTGAGTGGAGAGAATGATCAAACGAATGGTTTTATAATGAAGCATCTTCGTAATCATTTCAATGAAGATCATAAAACAACTCCTGACAAATTACAAAATCTATTTACAATTCTCTACGCGGTAATGTCGCAGATTGCGTCACTGTTGTTCATTGCCGTTCAGTGATCTGTTGGTAAGTGCTTCTTGTCACAAGTTACAAGGCAATGTTTCAGATGGTACAAGAAATAATCGATTTTTATCAATACTGCACGCTTATAGTACACCAGACCATTGAACTTTTTCATTTTTCTAAAGGGTAAACACAAAGGTCGTATTAAGAGGAAAATCAACCGGATCGAGCGAAGTGGTCAATGATTTCATACATACGTAGTAAAGTTTTAATGAAATAACCCAAAACCTCGGACACCCCAACCGATTTTTATATTAATAAATTGATATGACATATGTATATCATCAGACTAATTTGCGCTTGCACTTTTAATTTATATCCCTAGTAACCCTATAGCTGTCACAACAAACATTTCAAGTGAACGGCAGTTAAAAAGATAAGTGCGCCTGCGACGCGTTGGTGCGCCTCGCATCCGGCGCGCGCGCTGATTCAGATCTGAACAAAGAATATAAGTTACAAGCCGGTTGATACATTGTGTTGCTTTTTGTACCTTATAAAGGTTGTTGAAGACTAATTACAAGCGATTTACGGTTGGTTTACAAAATATGTTGATATGTTGTAATATGTTTAAAAGTTAAAAGTCTGGAAGGAGGAAGTGCGGATTCGCAAAAAACAACCTCTTATTACTCAGGAGTGGGACAGAACAGAACAAGCTAACAAAAAGAAGCTAAAAAAGCATCTTTTCTAATGAGAAACAGAAACAGATTCCTAAAATTGAGCTAAGCAATGATTTTTCTTGCAAAAATAGCAGAATGTTGTAATTATTTAAAATTCAGAGGCATAAATGCAAAGTAGTGCTCTTTCACTTTCGTATTTCAATACTTTTGCATAACACAATCATTTCTACTATTCACACAGTATATCGCCCGGGTAAATAATCAACCAACAAAGAACATTGCATTAAAGTACTGGCACATAATCATAGGTACTGTGATGTTAATGAATGCTTGATACACAGAATCATAGCGGTAATTGCGCAGTAATCAGTTTACGCTCAAGGTGACAAGTGGTGCTAATTGCAATCATTACATAAGCTACAGCTAATACATAGATTTATTATTAAGTACTAATAATCATTATTAGTTATTACATAGATTCATAAGATGGTCGGTTTTCAATTTTATGAAATACAATGAAATTTGTAAGACAATGGAAGTTACGCAGAACTTTAACTTTCAAGCAATTTAGAATTGAGAACAGCTTTCGATACGTTCATTCAATGATTTTTGAACTAATAATCAACTTAACTGTTGAATCGAGCACTTTTACCAGGTGCCATTGTACTTGGAAATTGAAAACTAAACATTAACCAAAAATCGTTTAGAAGGGCTATGTTCAGCAGTGGCTCGATGATCACCAAGAAATAGTCGTTCCTCTAATGGTGTACGGTTCCCAGTAGGTATTTTTATTGGAACGTATGAGGATACAGCTGGCTACATTATTGACAATATCTCTAAGATGATTACAATAACGTCAATAGAAACAGGGACAATGAACACACATACAAAGCAACCTAATAATAAATCGTAGAATATTCTACTGTACCGTCTATAAACGGTATCTTTACACTTCGATTAGTCAAGTGATTAGCAAGTTAAAATTAGAAGCATTAATCACCTAACAAGAGCCCTGTACTCTGGCTTTATTTGTGTTGCTGTGAGTACTTACTTATCACTCTTACTGACCGTGCTACCGACTTGAGATGGTCTGACGTCTTCTGTATGGCGATTTTTATCATAATACAACGTAACAAGGATTCGAGACTTACATTATTTTCATGTCCTTTACGTCATTTAGTCCCAACATATTAATAATATTCATATCTGGCTACCTGTAAGCCAGACTTTATAAGTTTCCGTGTAGTCTCTTATAATGTCCATAGGACCTTCTTATTATATTTTCTTGTCTCCTCTTAGTGTATGGTCGTTAGCCTTCTACGTCAAATCGAAACCGGTTTCTTACAAAATCTGTATATTGATTGAGCCCGGACACATTAGTTTTTGGGGGCAGACCACATGACCTGACGTACGCGCTACCCTTTTTTATTCGCATCAGGCGGTTTTGACCCAACTTATTCTTAGAATTTTTATTTGATGAATTGATATTAAAGAAGTATCAATTGAATATGTCAATAACTTGATATGCAGATTCTCGAAATGATATAGAATTATAGATGGCTTGATTTTAAATCATATAATAATTTGGGATCGACAAGATGGTGAAGCCTGTCAACCTCACTCATTAGCTATTTTATTCACGAATCATCAAGAAGTAGAAGATATTTATTATAATGGGAAAACGTTCTCCATAATATGGTAGTAAATTAACTACATACATATTGCAAGTATGGAAGACAAGACATGATATGTGTGTGTTTGTGATAAATTGGGATAAAGGTAGGAGAATGTTGAGGATGATATAGAAACGTAAAGTTACATAGTAAGTAATATATAATAAAAATATTATCCAGAGAACAATTAATTGTTTATAAAAAGCTTAATTAACTTGTTCAATTAAAAACCATATCCTTCCGTTATACCTTTTTAACGAGCAAGGTTACTACATAAGGAAACAATAAAAAACATATATTTATACTAGCTGTGGCCCGCGGTTTCACCCGCGTTAATTTGAGGAAAAAACTTACTAAAATATAATACATTACTTTAAGAGTATTACTTATAGTATATTATGATACATGTGTGCTATGTTGATCATTGCTCCCGAGACGGTATTATTAGGAAGCGCAAAAAAGAAACAAACTCTTCAGCTTTATAATATTAGTACAACAAATCTAATAATCTGTAATTTTTTTTTCTGTCTGTATTTGTTTGTTTTCTAATAGTCTGTAATTTATAATGGTGCACATAATAAAGAGTATTCTATTCTATTCTACAACAAATTGTTTTCCTGATGTAGGTACAGGAAAAAATGTTATTTCGAATTCATTATCACAATTGGATATGTAAAAATCGATTAAGGTTAGGTATACATAATAATCTGGAAAAAAGTAGGGTATCATTTTCATTTATCAGACCGGTATAAATCGACATCACAACTGCCTGTTTTGTTTTTGAAGAAACTATAATTCACTAGAGATACAATGGCCCCGATTCTGTTGTTCACAAACTAAATTTAAGTTTAGTGCATCTTTTTCTTTCTATTTCATTAAGAAAAGGACAGAAGATAAATATTAATTTAGTCCTGTCAAATTAGTCAGCTCCTGACGTAAATTGACGTCTCGACGAATCTCATATAGATAAAGTCAAAGAATATGGTGATCGTAACAAAAGAAGACATCCAACAATCCAAGTTTTAAAAACAAACTAAAACTTCGCGAAGAAAACCTGTCTCAACCTCAACAGCTTGCGCGCCTTGCAGAAATCACCGCAAATACCAAAGCTAAGTTCAGTTTTCGAAAACGGCATTACGGCAGCATACAATCACAAAAACCTCTAGCGCAATCATAACAGAAAGTGAACAATTACATGAAACCAAAGTGAATGCAATCATTAGAAGAAAGTGACCACAGGCTCACAGGCTAGCAAACGTAATTGTGCAGCAATAAAACGGCAAATAAACTGGTTCCCTACCCAGTCCGGTAAATAGTCGCAAGTCGACTGACCACAGGTTATTGTGAAACGAATCAACTGGTCAGCTCGATCAATAGTTAAATTATGTACATGTTATATAATATCCAACCGCAGGCGCAGATAATCTCGGTGACGGCCGGGTCATTATAAACATCTGACGTATTCAAGATAAGTGTTAGTATTGCTATTATGGACATTTTGGTAATGATATACATAGTAACGTTTTGAATTAAAATATCAATAGTTATGGTTTATACTAAGTTTAATATAGTTCATATCAATAATTGGGTTGCTCACTTCGTCTTCAAGTGGAAGGATAAATATATTTTATCTATTCAGTTATACGTACCCTTCATTATAGGAAAGCAGTATTTGTAGGTGCCTGTACGCGAGCTAGCCCAAATGGAAACGAGAACTTTATTTTTTACAAGCTTTTATTTAACTTTCAATGTATGTTTGTTCGGGTGGAATCTTGCAACTCAATTTTGAAGCAGATATCTACAACCGATTGAGCTGAAATTTTGTATACACGTTTAGTTTGGATGACAATACATGGTTAGCTGTGTGACTTCGTTATAAATCCAACATGGCGGAACACCCAAGATGGCGCACAGTTATTTTTAATGCACTCCTACAATATGGGTATCAAATGAAAGGGCTTGCTGGGAATAACTCGAAAAATAAAGTGACGTCACTCTAAATCCAATATGGCGGACTAAGTTTTTTATGCTTTCCTACAATATTGGTATCAAATAAAAGGACTTACTGAGAATACGAATGCGAGTTAAACTCCGTTGCTCCAATCCGTCTGAAATTTTGGTGTATCGAGGCCTCCAAAAACCCCAGGTTTTCGGAGTCCCAATTTGGAGAAGACAATTTATATGTTATAAAAGGTTGTCGCGAGATTTACCTACCTGTGTAGATAAACAAGTAAATTAAATAACTTGTACTGATTGATTTTAATTTTTTGACTGACTGATTGATTAAAATTTTAAAATTTTCAAAGTAAGTAAACGTACGAGTACCTAAATCTCGCGACAAGCTTTAATATCATATAAATTGTGTATGACGCTATATGTTGATAAAAAGTTTCAAAGGATAAGTTTATTTTATTCTTTTTAGCGCATTTAAATAAAATCTTGTTTTTAAAGAGTTTTTTTTTTTACTTTTTTACCTTTTCCAAGATACACTGACTTGTCATAAGAATTCTCTATTCTCAATAGATTTGAGTTCAAGGCCTTCAAAATTTTTTCAATAACACAGGTATATCTAATGCAACGTTTTCAAATATTTCTAAGGTGCAAAGAATTCTCTTAATATCTTTGATATTGAGAATAATTCTTTGAGATGATGAAAACACGAAAGAGTGCAATAAACTTGGACAAACGTTAAAATACGACGAATAACTCCATGTTGCATCTGTTCTGTATCTTAAGGAATGTCATAAGCGCCTTCGTTTTGTATATTTTTTTTATATTCTAACTTTTGAATTGGTTTCAGTCGAGTATTTCTGAGAAATTTTACATTTTAATTTGGACTAATTTACACAGCAGCTGCACAAATAAGCTTAAATGTTATTTGAACTCCAACACTCTGGTATGATAAAATACATGATTATTGTATGATTTGATATCGATACCCGTCAGGTCTCGTGAAGGTGAAGTTTCGCTGATTAATTTGATTTTATTTTTATAAACCAACTAGCTAACTATATGTAAGCACAGCATTAACCCACTATTTATCTTTATGTATAATAAAAAAAATATTTATTAATTAGGTATTATATTTGGCACTAGAAGTCGTAAATCTTAATTTACAAACTTAGGCAAGTATTGAAAGTATGAAAACGATTATAATCCAAGTTTCGTACTTTTGATGAATGTAAAATTGTTTTTAATGAAAAACAAATGCATACGTAACCATTTGATCCAAATAATAGTAATTCCAAGGTTTCAATGCCTTGAAGAAATGTATGTTTCTTAAATTAAATAACATGTTCATCGCCCATTTTGTTTAGGTGCCTACTATTAATCAACCAACTCAATATTATAATAATTAAGGATACGATAAAAACAAGCCACTTCACAAATAACCTAAAATAATGATAATTATCGTTCTTAATTTGTTATCGTATTAACATTGTTGATACCAGAGTGTTATTATAACGGTTGATTTTGGGAACATTTAAGTAAACGAGACCGTTAATGTAATGTTAATGTATTTTCACTGGGTCTGTATTAAGACAAGAAAACAAAATGTACTTAAATTACTTTGTTTTGACAAAATATGTTATTTATTTAAAAGCGATTAGCTAATTTTGATGAAGTTTACAATAGCCTAACAAAGCATTTTAGTAATTTTCTTAATTATATTGACAAATAATTACTAGAACACCTCAAAATTATCTGTTTTCTACGTAAAGCGTCGATATCTTCTATATTTCACAGCAACCGATAAGAAATGCATACATCATGCATGAGTGTAATGTATTGTAAGTGTCACAATCATTCGAGTCTCAACAATTACAACGAAGGAAAAACAACTTTATTACGCGGAGATAAGATACGGGGGGAGCGAAAAACAAATTGTAGAAACAATACACAATCATACTAACATTCGTCTGAGGAGACAATGAGTAAGTACTTATGGTCCGTAAGTGTTCATTAGAATATTGATAATGGTTATTTATTACAAACATTATTTCTTATTCTGAGGGAGTCAAGATATGTTACATATTGAATGAATCAAACGTTTCACCATAATTCATAGGACTATAATATTTGGTAATAATAACTATAACATTATTGGTATTATAATAACGTCCAAGTAATAGCCACAAAGAGCCAGTCGACAATATAAAAACCCATATCAATTTCCGTCTAATTCCGATTTCTGGCTCTCCTTTTATTTAGAATTTACTGGTTGATTCGACAATGATGATGAAACATGAAGCACACCAGAGCGGCAATTCTCGTAATTTTTAAGAACGTTCACAGTCTGATCTCAGTCTCAATCTGTCAAAAATTCCTCAAATTTCTCTACATTTTGACAAG
Source organism: Globia sparganii (assembly GCA_949316385.1). NCBI lineage: Eukaryota > Metazoa > Arthropoda > Insecta > Lepidoptera > Noctuidae > Globia > Globia sparganii. The sequence goes on along the minus strand of OX438663.1, from coordinate 23,340,358 downwards.
TTTTTGACATTTTGTTTGTCGCCGAGATGAGACTGCGACTAGATTTTGAACGATTGAAATTACGAGAATTGGCCTTCTGAACAAAACTGCTGTTTCTAACTCCATATCACTTACGGACGTAACACAGGTTCAGGGCACGAACTAAGAATAAATGGGTTTGATGCAGAATATGCACTTCGCAAAATGAGCATTGACGCAAAATGTGCACTTCGCAAAATGTGCACTTCTCAAAATGAGCGCTTTTTGCGAAGTGCACATTTTGCGTCAAGTGCACATTTTGCGAAGTGCACATTCTGCGTCAAACCTGAATAAATGAAAACACTAATTTGACAGAGTTGTCCCAACTCCCGACGTGTTTTTGCCCGTTCGAAAAATTGAGCTTGACGCTTGTTTTGACGGATAAAGTACCTTTAGACTTGCCCGTATCTTCTAGACTTAGAGTAGACCCCCAGTATAGGACCGAGTGTATGATGCAACTAAAGAATCAGCTATGTCCGTCACTGGACTGCTATAAGCCGAGGTGAGTGATTGATTGACACTTCAGTTCTTAAAATAGCTTTATCTATGGTGATAGTATTGTGTGAATCTCAGGTGCTGATGCAATCGTCGGCGACGTCACGCCGCGCGCCGGTTCTTTCCTTTTAATAGTCACGGTACTCAGCGTCATCCCAGAAGTAAAACAATGCTAAGAAAATATCATCAACAAAAGCACTGAAATTCAAAATAATTAACTCGCAGTATCTATTTAGCAAAAAATGCGAGTAATGAAAAACATAATGGGAAGTTGACGCCAACTTCTTAGGCATTTCAGCTTCGCTACGGAACACCACTACCGACATTAAATGGATTCATCTTGACATTAATAACTGTTGAAGTATTTTTCTTATTATTACGAGGCGCCAAAAAGTTTTATGAATAAATGTTACTGTTATTAAACACGATGAATACCTTAAAAGTTATGGAAGAAGATGATGAAGATGAAGAGAACAATTAAAAATAAATCAAATATTCTCAAATAGGACCAAAATAATTGTTGACTGTTTGTTATTTTAAATTTGTGGAAACAAGTCAGTCATAACGGTAATGCTTTACTAAATATGTAACAGTAAGTACATAAATTATACATAAACGTTATAGAGAAAGTTTGTTTGTCCGCTGAATAACAGACTCTGGCTTCTGGTAACTTTCTCAACGTAACTTTACTTCAACTTTGTTATTTAAAATATATACTATTTTACTTTTTTCCAGAGCACCCTGAACAACATAGTTCAACAAGACTACATGTAGTGTTAAACGTAAATATTGGAAAACATTTGTTAACCACGAACTTTCTCGATAACACCCCAAAAATTTCCCACATAATAATATAACATACATACAGACCTACACTTGATTCTCTTTCAATCTTTGACTGTCGCTACATAAAAAGATTGAGTTGTATAAAATGATTTTATTAGTCACATTACCGACTCATTCGCCACTAAAACGAGATAAGAACATGAAGATATGGACTCGATAGATACCACTGGAGACAATAGACATAATATAACTAGACATCAAGTTTAAGTGGATGTCGGTCATATTTTAATTTAACTTACAAGCTCATTACAAGGCATTATAACTGAAGTATTTGCTGTGTTTGTTATTTCTTTTGGAGACAAGCATTCAGTGTCCAAATTTTCAAAAACTTACTGAAAGTTGGAATCTTTCAATAATTCTGGTGAATGCGGAAGTCCGATTCACCGACGCAATAATTAGAGAAACCGCAACGGTTCCTTAGGGTTAGGGGAAAACCATTTACTCATATAGATATATGAATAATCTGTCGTCTAATTATAGAAATGCATTAGATGCATTAGGTGGGTGTTCTATGGAAATAAAATGGACGCATTTTGATTGTATGAACGAGTGCTCCATAACTTTATTTGACTAAAATTAAGAGGCTCTCGTTAATCCAAATATGAGAGTAAGCCTAGGAGCCCATCCATAGCTTTGAGTTTGTTTGAATTCAATGGGTTCCTTAGGCGTATTTTGATGTTCAATGCATAGCCATGGCAGAACGTTGCCAGTTTGATGCCTATAATAACATATCAGTGCTCGGCCCACCGTTAGCGGAATCCAACAACAACAAACAAGACAATTGACATACCTATTTCTTTTCTGGTATAATGCCTCTGCTCATCATTGTGAGAATTCGTCGTCCCGAACGCCTGACCCATCTTTATATCACAGCACTGAGATCACAAATAGAAAATAACAAAAAATAATGACAATCAGCTGATTACACCAAACGTAATAATGCGTTTGTACGCATGCGCGGGCTCATATCACGGGAGACGTGCGCGCCCCGCGGCGTCTCATACAACACTGGAGTTTTCGTTTTGTGCAAAGCCTCGCGGCGTGCAAGCGAGACAGGTAACCTGTGACCGATAAGCTCCTCGTTGACCTACATACAACCGACATACGAGCGAAAGAGACAGAACTACTTAAAGTTGCACAGATGCAGGCAGACACGGTCTGTTTACATTCTGGGTAAGCGCAAAATGGCTACCGGCTGAACGTCTCAGTTCTCAGACAAGTTGCAAAAACAAACTAACATTGTATATTCTGCTTAGTTTCATCAACGTCACAGTAGTTCTAAACAAAAATAAGGATCGGGGCTTTGCTCTTCCTGAAAACAAGTACAGTAGAAAAGCAAGCCAGCTTCGGAAAACTCGGTGAAAACTTTTCTTGTTAAAAAAGTTTATGTGGTTCATGATCCTTCAAACTAATTGCAGCTTATAATTCATTTCGTTCACAAGAAAAGAGTGCTGAGATCACTAACTCGCAAGAAATATTGTTTTATAAATAAAATAAAAATAAAACAAACAATACCCCTCCCGACCGATTTCGGTCGCGGTGGCCAATCTCGAACGAACATTAGCCAGGTGCGCACAACTACTATATATACTATACTATAGTGCACAAGTGTGTGCACTATAATATCTAGCATACTCAGGTGCACTCTCTGTTCCTTTACTCTCATAGTCCGATGGGATGCAATCCGACACGATCGGGGAGAGACCAGTCGCAGGACCAACGGCTTTACGTGCTATCCGAGGCACGGTGGCTTCACACCACCAACTTCCAAACTCTGGGCTGTTACTGGCCCAATAACACTTTGCCCGACCCGGGAGTCGAACCCAGGATCCCCACGCTCAGTAATCGCGCTTGCAACCACGAGGCCAACGGAGCAGTTAAAAAAATAAATAATAAATTAATCGATCACGATTCTCGAGATCGGATACTTGTCAAAACCATTTAAATTGAAACACCACAAATAACCGACCGTAAATAATCTATCGAGCTACTGTATCTAATTATAATTGCCAATTAGACTTGAGGTCAGCACTTCATCAGCAAAATCTTTGACTTGGCACTGAGCCTCGAATTTCGAGAACTTAATGACAAAGTGCATTTTGGGCGGAATTGCTTTCAGGAGACAATAGGAAGAAACCTCCGTTTGGTAGAACACGTCCCAGCCAGAGAACAGATGACCTGAAGTCAAATGTGGCATGGAGCGGTTGCATTATAGGTCGAAACACGCTGTTGTGGCAGAAATATATAAGAAGGGATACGTTTGTCTCCTGGTTTGTCCCCAGATGAAGGTTGTAGGAATGAGCCGGACGCCAGGATCATCATCTTGATTCATATAAAGAAGTTTTGCATTTTCGATATGAATCTGGGTGGCTTATATTACAAAATCGTAGGGTCATTAGGAAAGTTGACAAGAATCAAAAATCTTTTGATAAGTCCATTGTCACAGTGCCCTTGACATGTTTGGAATGACGTCAAAACTTGAAAATGAACAATGCCAGTAAGTAAGTGTATCGAAATGTATTGTGGCAATATTGAATTGAATTGGGTTAAAAACACAATAGTTGTGAGAAAAAGGTATGAGCAATGAATGACTTAATAGTGATCTCATTTACAAATTATTTACTCTTCTTTTTTTTCTAAGAACGTTTAAGGAAAAAAAAAACGAAAAAAATTAAAAATAAAATTGCCAGGTACAGTAATGATTGAGGCAACGTTCGGCAAGGTAGTGTGGGCTGCCTGAACTCGTTCATTGGGAACTTAAGACACATTTCTTTTAACAAAAGGATTAAAAGATCTTGGAAAAAACACAGTGTTTGTTCTTAGACAGCTATTATATTTTAGAGATCAACAGAAATCAAGACTATGTGTACCACAGTGCTAATTATTGACCTGTTCATTAAACAGGAACATGTCATCAACCTGATGGCAGAACCACACTCGCCGATCAGCAGCTCGATACACAAAGCGCACTGTAAAGACAGGCGTGCACTGTATACCACAGATGCCGATGCAAGCCATTCCCAAAACAAACGCGGTGAAGTGCTGGATCACGTTACTGGTGCTATTGAACCGATTGTAGAGCGAGGCAGCTGGGACGCTGCTGCGGTTACCCTACATTCTAGAAATGTTGAATGTTTCGGCAAAGTGGTGTGGATTTTATCGATAAGAAATAGTGTTGAAGTGAATATTTAAAGGGTGTTCAACTGTGAAAGTTTACAGGCTGGTAATTTTGATTAAAGTGGTCGGTTCTATTTCTTGGCAAAATAACATGAGCATGTAGAAGAATTTAACACGTGCTTTTTGGAATGACAAACTGTCCACCGCAGAGACGTGGTGGGCTCGCTGGTAGTAACAGCAGTTAGAAATAATAAAATATATGTAAAATAAAATAATAAATAAATAATATATATGTAAAATAAAATTTGTCCTCTATAGTTTAGTCTACATAGAAGCTATTGAACCGTTCAAGGCACTAGTTGTTTATAGAGATAGATAACTAGAAGCTATTGTAATGAGGACAAAGACTGCTTGTATAAATTAATATCATCGTTCTAAGTAACTTTAATAACGAGAAAAGATATTTGAGAATTAACTTTTAATAGTGTAGCACGCCATGGCAACGTGACACCAAGATCTTATCCAAAAAACCGGTAGTCATTTCTACTGATAAAGGTAACAACACTTCTGGTTATAAAATCCAGTAACAACAAAATGTAGAACCAAGTCCATTTCCTAGTATTAATGGTGATTTGCCTAGATTTTCCGCAGTGAACAAGGGACAAAGACACTTGAGGAGGCATACCCTACGTACAGAGCTGATAAGAACGACCCCGAGAAGACGATACATGTGGAAATGCTACGCACGTATTGCGCAGTTTTTCACATACCCACGACATCGACGTGAATATGAATGCATTTGCATAAATGGATAAAGATTCTTTGAAGGCATTCCTACAAAATATTATCGGTTGAGGAAATCGACTCATCTAGATATATCTAAGAATTCAAAAAGTCGCTATAGATGGACAATCGCCCCGATTCTGTTGTTCACATACTAAACTAAATTTAAGTTCAGTGCATCTTCTTCTTTCTATTTCATGAAAAGGACAGAAGATAAATATTAGTTTAGTCCTGTCAAATTAGTCAGCGCCTGACGTAAATTGACGTATTTTTAGTAGCCAATTTTTGAATCACGTCTAAACTTGGCTATGGATTCTTTAATTTGATAGGACTAAACTAATATTTATCTTCTGTCCTTTTCATAATGAAATAGAAAGAAAAAGATGCACTGAACTTAAATTTAATTTAGTTTGTGAACAACAGAATCGGGGCCAATGTCTGGTGAAATGTAATAAATCTTATTCCTGAGCAGTCATTGATAGTATGTATAAGTGCAGTTAAAGTTTATCAATATACAGGGTAAAGTGAACTTGCTGTATTTTCCTATCTTATATCACCAATGTGAACTTGCGTATATCGTAAAGGAAATAAGACAAAACATTGAGCAAAGTAGATAACTTCTCTTAGCTGTCCTAAATACTTGTGTAACACAGTTGTTTTTCTGCTCTTCTACACGTGGCTACTGGTTATTGTATAAGCTTTTGTTATGGTTGTCATTGACCCCGATTCCGTTGTTCAGAAACTAAACTAAATTTAAGTTCAGTGCATCTTTTTCTTTCTATTTCATTAAGAAAAGGACAGAAGATAAATATTAGTTTAGTCCTGTCAAATTAGTAAGCGCCTGACGTAAATTGACGTATTTTTAGTAGCCAATTTTTTAATCACGTCTAAACTTGTATATGGATTATCTAATTTGACAGGATTAAACTAATATTTTATCTTCTGTCATTTTCATAATGAAATAGAAAGAAAAAGATGCACTGAACTTAAATTCAATTTAGTTTGTGAACAACAGAATCGGGGCCATTGTCACCACTGCTGGTGCATATCGTATGGTTGGACCATAGATTGGGACATTCACGATCGACGCCGACGTAAAACTATTAGTAAGTCATTGCAATGTAACTCTTATTTCGATAAGATAATAAATAAATGATTGCTGAGAGTTTTGTCAAACTCGCGGCAATAATTCGAAATAGTTTACTAGCTGACCCCGCAAACGTCGTTTTGAAAAAAAAAAAATAGATAGTAGCCGATTCTCAGACCTACCCGATATGCACACAAAATTTCATACAAATCGGTCCAGCCGTTTCGGATGAGTATGTTAACTAATACTGTGACACGAGAATTTTATACAGGGTTATTTGTAAAACACCAGCAACCTCTTAAGAGGTCATTGTACTCATCATTATGAACAACTTTTACTATGGGACCAAACAAGAAATCGCGAAAAAAAAATCAGCTGTTCCCTACATTTATGTTCGTATAACTCGTCAAAATGTAGGGAACAGCTGATTTTTTTTTTCGCGATTTCAGGTTTGGTCCCATAGTAAAAGTTGTTCATAATGATGAGTACAATGACCTCTTAAGAGGTTGCTGGTGTTTTACAAATAACCCTGTATATTAGAAGACAACAATGAGATAAGAGTTACATTACAATGACCTATTAATGATTATGCTTCCAAATCAGTAAACTACTAAACTTGGTGATTGTGATTAATGGCTGTTTGTTTGTCACGCACGTCTCATTCTCATAGTAGTATTTCGCCTTATGTACGATACCAAAGTTCTGAATAAATAATTTACGCACGGCTACACATCAAGCTATACATTTCCAGTTTAAGCTGATCTCAGCCGTCAGCTTATACTGGAATTGTATAGTTTTATGTGTAGCCGTGTGTACCATGTAATGCCAATCGCCATCGCCACAGGTAGACTAGTGAGTTATGGCTACAGCTTACAAGAAAAAATATTACAATCCTGGTAGAAAATGCCTATGGCATTTTCTGTCCGCCTCTTTACATGTATGTGCTTGAAGTATTAAATAATAAAAATAATCCTGATTAGAAAAAGAGGGCTTAGAGAAAGGACACATTGTCATGAAGTTTTATTGAGTCAAAATTGTATAACTATAAATCTAAAAAAATGACTTTTGCACCATAGGCAAGCCTGTTTGTGATTTTACAATATTCTTTAGTCAATGTTAGGCAACCATATTTCGAAGTTAACCTTTACAGGCATCCAGTGTTTACTTCACACTAAGTAACATTCATTTGAGGCCGAGTCGTTTTGTAGATAACTACATACAGAAATAACTTGTCCTTCAAATATTGTTCAGTCAAGCAAGTGTGACCTAGCATTTATGCCAAAATCTGCCTTCTGACTTGAAGCATAAAAGCCAAAGTCGAGTACAGCCTTCCAGTCTGTACACGGCATTTGAAACCGTATTAAAGTCGGTATTAATGCCGTGTATCATTAATCCTCTTCGAAGAAAACCTTTTATATAGTTGCTTGTCATCTGACGCGTACTGAAAGAGCGAACTGAAAGTTAATGATAGCTTAGACTGAGGCGAAGGACGTGTATACATCAGGGTATACAACTTATAGCAGCATTATAATATGCAGAATGAGACATCCTAGAGATCAAAGTGGGCGAGATAGTGACAATAATTACACAGATGAATTAGTGATACACAAATTGTAATGGAGTACTTATTGTGCTAATGGCGTAATGATGACAGAGAAAGATAAGAAGCCTGTTTGAGAAAATCTGGTGGACGTCAAAGCTGATGGGATCGCTAGCTATCACAACATGGCGCAATTTCCTCTTAGTCAAACATAATGTCAAGTGTGGTTCTAATTATCACACAGGTGCTAACTTTACCCCAGTCCTCAGTTTACCCGTTAAAGATCATAATTATTAAAGCACGTATATTCTCTCTCTCTCAAGGACCACTCCACATTTGAATGTCATCCACCTCGGTTCCAGCTTTCTCTTTGTTATAAAATGGAGTTGTGAGCAAGCGTTCGTGGAATACAAATATTATCTACATTACCTACTGAGAGACTGATGACATCCTTCTTGCAAACCTAACAAGCACTGGCGTGACAGAAGATATAATAAGACATATGTCACGGAATTAGTCCCAAATTCGTATGAGAAAATTGAGAATGCCCGTGACATATGTATGTCACGGTAAGCGTAATCGTTTCATAGTAATACATTGTCTTGTCATGAAAGATGGTACAAATAGGTCATTATCAAAATATTTGATATCAGAAGTGGTGAGTAGCGAGTTCTAGGAAGATGATATGATTAATTTTAAGAACAGAAGCCTATGCTTAAATGCTGATGTAACTAACTGTCAATGATGATAACGCGTATGCCCTGGCACACCACAATACCTTGTATACAGCAATTATACACACAGTAAAATGTATAATGCGTCTGGCATAGACTTACACGGCATACAAAGATCTGTTTTTTTTTAATAGGTGAGATTATTTATTGTCTGTTTATACAGGGACAAATTAAATTAGCTAGGAAAACTCCGCAGACATGATGGGTATTAATAAATGTAAACATGATAGAACAAAAGATAAATTAATTTGACGATTTATTTTTGTGGGGTCATCGACCGCAATTAGTGTATTCGCTTGAGATATCAGTTTAATAGTCAGTTATTTTGTGTTAACTTCACTGACGGGATTAGTGTCCATATTTAAACACAATAAAACATATTTTCTTAACTCATACTTCAAGTAACAACACTATCAGCGGTTGTTGACCCCTAAAAAAAATCATTTTATTTTTCATTAAATTATTTTCATCAAATTATTATCATATTATTTTATTATTAAATTAGCTAGCCAAAGCTAGCTAATTTAATTTGACCCTGCATATGTGTGTACCCACTACCTACATAAATAGTTAAATAAATAAAGATTTGACCCATACAATATTATAGGTATCTTTCTATATGCTTGTATGTATTATAAAATTCAAAGCTGACTGATATATCAACGCACAGCCCAAACCTCTGGTCCTAGAGACATGAAATTTGGAGGGAGTGTTCTTTGTGAAGAGTAGGTACTAGGTATCCACTAAGAAAGGGTTTTTCGAAATTCCACCCCTAAGAGGGTGAATAGGGGGAGGGTGAAATTCCACGCGGACGAAGTCGCGGGCATGGGCAGAAGCTATTTTACAATAATATTGTTTGATCTTATCCAAAAAGCTATAATAATATCTTTATTGAATCCTCCAATATTCGTCTATCAGTTTCAAGAAAATTGATAACTTACTTTGCGTTCACATTTTTCTGATGACTCAGTTTTTCTTCCGTTTAACCTGAATGGAAATTAAATAATGAAGTACAAACTACAGTTACTGGTATTTCTTGAAAGCAAACATTAGAGGCACTTGTTAAGCGTGTTTTTCGGTCAAACCGCAAACATGTTCACGATTTGTTTTCTTTATTACTATACACTCAATTCTCGACGTCATGTTGTTGTGTTTGATCTTAAACGAGCCAGTGGCGATGTTAGTAACAAGTCTTACCTGAAACAAAAAGAGAAAATAATTTAGAAAACATAATAATAAATCAAAGTCAAACAAAGCTAAAGACCATAAATTCAGTACGTATCAAGTAAAAATAAATAAACATGCCCTTTTTACAAGAAACGTTTAGAACAATGCGTAGAATGTTGACACAAATAACATAACATTGAACAAAATAGCTCTAATTAAAAATAACACCAGTCTTTCTAGTTCTTTGCTGCAAGCGCCTAAACATTTGGTCATAGCCACGAGTTGGAAATTGTTGCTATTACTTTTCTTGTAGGCTCCTTTATAAAATATTACGGGCTTATTAAACGCACAACAGTGAACTGGAGTTTTTCTCTAATTTTATTTTACTCAGTTTCATTTACACATTTCATGATTTTATAATATTTCCTTTAACAACAAAAACAAAAATAATGAAAATAACAGCACGCCATAAATATTTTTTATCACATCTATTCAAAAAGAGCTAGTGTGTTCTTCGTAAACAGGGACTAAAATATTTTTTTAATCCCTAGGGCCTAGTGATTTGAATTTGGAATGTGGATATAGTAAAAGTTCCAATCACCAAAGAGATCAATCACGAACATTGTAGAACAAGTTCGTGATTGATCTCTTTGGTGATTGGAACAAAAAAAAATCAAAATATAAAAAAACGCGCGAAAATCATTCTGCCCTCGTTCGTAATATTGTTTACTCAAAATTGTATGTAAATAAATAAACATACTATTCTTATTCATAAGTTGCACTTACTTATTTAACACTATTTTAAGCTCGAGTGACGCTTGGGATTCTACTCTAGAATCCTTCGCTCCGCTCTGGTTTCAAAGAAACACTCTCGCCTTCAAAATAGTTGTTTGCCCCCTTGGCAAACAATCTACTATTAAATGTCATCACACTCATTACGTAGAACTTAAATATAAATCAGGGGATTAATTAAGCGTAGGTCTACAAAGAAACGCGGTGAAAATAGTTGGCAGTTGGTTGTTATTCGAGGTAATGACCGCCATCTAGCGGACAGTAGAAAAACTATATAAGTATTTTCAACTTGTATTTTTTAAATCAAACACTCTGTTTAATTATCGTCTCCTTGTAGAAGCAATGATCCCTCATTAGGCCCAGGAGAGAAACATATCAGGCTAACAAAAAAAAAACCGGTCAAGTGCGTGTCGGGCCACGAGCAGTGTAGGGTTCCGTAGTTTTTATAACAGCCAAGTGCGGGTCGTATTCGATCGCTGACTGATAGTTTCGTACCATGCTCTAACTAAAAGCCAAACATGTCTACCTACTTAATTTGACTTCCTATACAAATCCTCAACTGATCCGACAATTTTCGAGTCAAATACAATTGGTCGACTAGTACTCGTAAACTTGTAATGCCCACTTAAGTGTGATAGTTTTCCTTTAAACTTCGTTATACAGGGTTATTTGAAAAACACCAGCAACCTCTTAAGAGGTCATTGTACTCATCATTATGAACAATTTTTACTATGGGACTAAACTTGAAATCGCGAAAAAAAAATCAGCTGTTCCCTACATTTTGACGAGATAGACGAAGATTTAATGTAGGGAACAGCTGATTTTTATTTCGCGATTTCAGGTTTGATCCCATAGTAAAAGTTGTTCATAATGATGAATACAATGACCTCTTAAGAGGTTGCTGGTGTTTTTCAAATAACCATGTATATAGGTAATACTGCCGTGACATTTGAATTTCTAACTACAACCGTTTAGTTGGTAGAGGGGGGACACTTGACTCTAACGAAAATTGGTACTTTGAAGCTTGATAACTCACGAATGGTTTACTTAATCAAAAAACGGTCTTCGCAAACCCCTAATATTTTTAAAAGACCTATCCAACAATATCCCACACTATGGGTAGGACCAAAAAAAATAGCATGCCTACTTTACATGGTAGGGGAGGTACCCTAAATAATTGTTTTTTTCAAAATTTAATTTTACCACTTTTTCGGCGTCATTAACGTGCATGCTCATGCCAAATTACAACTTTCTAGTACCAATAGTTTTTGAGCTAAACCGCGGACAGACAGACAGTCGAACATGGCGAAACTATAAGGGTTCCTTGTTAACTACGGAACCCTAAAAAGAGAATTTATTATTTTAGTAGAGAACAATTAATAATATAATCTTAGTTCTAACGACATCGACAGAGGATGTTAGGAAAAAAACTGCGTATCGCAATATTTCTTGGTCACTTTCTTTAGCTCCCCACCTTGGACCCGGTGTGAATATATTTCCACTTTTACCCGTCTGGCCTTCCGAATAAATCTCGCTAAAAGGGGTGCATGAACTCATTAATCTCCTGTTTTCCCATTCTATATCGCTTCGAGTGCTCTATGTACGGCACTGAGCAACTGACTGCCGAGCTAATTCTGTTGCTTGACGTACAAATTACTAGATTTAGCCTAGTTACATAGTATACCCATAGCCATAGTGTAGCCATAGTTACAACATGGCAATTGGAACATATTCGAGATATTACGTTTATTATATAAGACCCTCGGCAAACAAAAGAATATTCGTCTCGGCTTTTCCCTTCGGTTTCGGCTGTGTTGTCTGCCAGTGAGTTTATGATTAGGTATTATTAAGTATTTATAGATAAATGATTCTGCTATACCGTTGTTGGACGAACGTACCTATTTACATATACAAGACTAGAAATTTTCAGTTCATGCCACCAGAAATTGGCCCAGAGGCTGCCTCGCTAAACAAAGTCGCTACACCCGCTACGTAGCTCACAGAAGATGCATATCTGAGAAGTTTACAAGTGACATATATTACAGACCTGATTTACATGCATGCATGATTTAGTATTTATTTAATAAAACATCCGCCAGTAGCAATCAAAGTTGCAGTGCCTACCCCGCATGTTATACTATATTAAACGAATGGTTTCCGTTGAGTTTATTCCCATACCATACCTAGTATTATATACAATCAAGTATTTTCTAACTGAACAGACAGCTGTGCTGCTGGGGAGTTTGTTGCGCCACTTCTTCTCCCCAGCGAAAGCACTAGGAAGTGGTGAAGGGCGGGCGTTTTGGGGGGACTGTCTTTTGTAATTTTTGACGTTCGAAATGTCCTCATTCTCAGCCTAGTTTGAATAAATGACTTTTGATTTTGATTCCTAGGAAACTTACTCGGGAATTTTTCCTCCGGATATGAAAACATTCCTTTACATTTTGAATACTAAGCCTGTTCTTGAAAAATGCTGTTATGTAAGAGAGTACTTAGCTGACTGTAAAACATCAGTGTTTTGTCAGCAATAGGGACAGAATATGAGCCTCCCAATGACAGCTGTAATCAAAATGCATAACATTGCTTAATTAGCAGTGGCGGATTTGCAGTCTTGGCCGCCCTAGGCCCCAGGCCATGTAGTAAGTACCAACCACCCCTTTCTCAGCACCCATCATATGGACTAAATAATGATGATTTTACTTTATTGCCAACTTTTGTCGAAATCCATTCAGAAATTGAGTAAACTATAGGTAATACCTGCTAGTTTGTAATATTTTCTGAGGTTTCAGGGATAATTGCACATTTAAATAACACATTTAAAACGGTTTTAGGTTTTATTTATTTAACTATAGGTTTAGTCTCATACAAGATAAGATATAATAAGTGTTTTACAATGTGTTACAAAACTCGTCTGCACTTAAGCGCAGCAAAATCGTTAATTAAATCATCGCAATCCAATTTCCTTAAAAAATCAGCGTAAAGCAAGCTCGTTTAACAGTTACTGACGGGATTATTTCCCTTGAGTTAGGTCCTTTGAGTTATTTCTGTGTTATCATCAGTGAGTTTTTTTGTCACGATTAGCCGCCCCTAATATCTGGCCGCCCTAGGCCCAGGCCTACTGAGCCTTAGGGCAAATCCGCCACTGTTAATTAGAGAATAGTAATCACCAAGTTGGGCAAGCTTGGAAGATGAATTGGTGATCATTGATTGTTGTTGAGCAGGCAAGAATTTATAGATCGTACATTCGAACCCAGACAGGTGCTTTACTTGTAAATTATTTCATCACCACTGCTCTCGAAACGGTGATGGAAAACATCGTTGTGAAACCGGCATGTCCTAGAACAAAAAATTGGAAGACATGTGACATCCACTAACCCGCACTGGACTCACGTGGTGAATTACAGCCCACTCCCAATGTGTTCCAACAGTGGGATAATTCACATCTGCCTAGCCTTTTCCCAACAATATTGGGGTCGGCTTCCAGTCTAAACGGATGCAGCTGAATACCAGTATTTTACATGGAGCGACTGCCTATCTGACCTCCACAACCCAGTTACTGGGTAATACCATACCCCTTGGTAAGACTGGTTGTCAGATTTCCAGGCTTCTGACGACCCGTAACGACTGTCAAAGATCCACGAATGACAGCCGGGACCAACGGTTTAACGTGCTTTCTGAGGCACGGAGGGGTCTCGGTATGTAAAGATGATCACTCAGCAGTGGGAACATTACAGGCTGATTATGCTAGACAAGAAGGCCTACTACCAATGGAAGTCGGTATTTACAGTCAACCGCACATCTGAGTGGTAACCCTTGCGCTACGAAAATCGCCCTTACATCTACAACATAAAGATGCTGTCAATGTCAAATTGCTACCACTGATTTGCCATTAACTGTACACACTTCCTTAATTGCCATACGATGGCAGAAGTAGCAAGGGTTGTTTGGGTGTGATTTGTTATTTGCGAAAAACCATTTATGGTAGATTGTACATGATTTATTACATGGTACATGAAAGTTATTTTTATGTGTTTGTTAGCTGTATGTCTTGACACCCCAACTGACGTCAGGGAGAGCAATCTGGACGCGTTAGATAAAATGAAATATGGCAGAGATTTAAAAATGCATGTCTTCCACAAAACAAAGTTGTTTTCTTGATAGCCACGAGGCTTTTCTCATGGCTCAAGGAAAACAAGCTTTTGAGTTTGCTAAGTGGAATCGTCATCACGCTTGTGGACGAAATGAAGACTAAAGAGGTTGTAATGAAAATTTATATTCTGGAAATTAGCCGAGAGAACTTTCATAGAATGTTTCCCTACAAAGACCTATTTGAGACATAATTGCTACGTGCAAAATAGTTGAACCAAAAAAAGAATAACTCAATGATTCTACTAACTACTGTATCGGGTCCTCCCATGAGTTATCCTATATGAACTATTCATCAAGTTGAATATTCATTATTTTAGTTGTTTCAACAACGTTACTAATAACAGATAAACTAGTAGATATACTAAGAATAATTTCAATCGGTAATTCCAAATTAAACACCAATATTTAGTATATCATTCGTATTCAAGTAGAAACTTGTGATTGACCTAAATTGTACCAAAAACTGTAACCATTCTTTGTTATTAGCTGTAAGTTTCCTAATAAAATAATTTACGACCAGTCGTAAATTAACTAGTTAGGTTTTCCTACGATTTTCTTCGTTTTATCGCTGTTTTCCATATCGAGCAAAGAAAACACAAACGATGCTATCTTTAGCATGGTTTGCTTGAACGTGGCGCCGCATTCAAGCCGAAGCAGTTTTGAAATGGTGCTTTGATTCAGCCCCAGATTATCCCTTTCAACATGAATTCGGGAGAAACTGACCGGGATTCAGGATGGTATGGAATTCGGTTATCTGAATTTTCCTTTTATCTGATAACAGTGAAAGCATGGGCACTTTGGGAACAGATACAGAGAGCTGGCTGACTGTCTATGTAATAGTGATGACTAGTAGTATTGATAACGAGAAATGGGTTAAGAAATGAGGAAGTGAAGAATAGTAAAGTTACAGTAACCATAGCTCATTATGCAACACTGATAAAAGATTTACAAATAAATAAGTATAAGTATTCCAAAAGCTATCGACCATAAACGTGGGACTAGCTTTCAACAAAAATATATGATGATGATTATAGCCTACATCAGAGATAGCGAACCTCTATACATCTACGTGCCATATTTTCCAAAGAAACATTTTATGCAGCCATGACGTGCCAACAAACAATCTTGGCTTAGTGATTACTGAAAAAAAACGATAGACTTTCGCATTGTTATTATTATTTTTAATATCTCTTAACATTTCTCGAGACCCTGGGGTTCCAGACCTTTGGAAGGCGTAGGACGAGGGGCCGAAACCAACAGCAACACGCAGAGGCCTGTTAGATATTTTTAATGAAATGAGACACCAACTGACGATTGTCCCTGTTCACATTAAGCGAGTGCACCAAAGGGTTACCTCCGGTTGGTGTAGGACTAATGCAGTTGATACCTGCAGTTTTGAAATGATGCCGTGTCCAAATTATTTTTTCACGTGCCACCAATGGCACGCGTGCCATTGGTTCGCCATCCCTGGCCTACATTATAGGGGAGGCCTATACCCAGTGGAAGGCGCGCGTCGAATGCCTATAAACGCCGGTAACGAAACCATAGCGACTTCTAATTCGACGCCAACGCCATCTAGTTGCAACATGAACATTAAATGAAAATTTTCTTTACAGAAAATGTAATGGGAATTTTCAACGAATAAATAAGTGTAAGAATTTAGACGCAGATGTTCAGATGACGTCCGTTTAGATAAGTATATTAATATAATATACAAGGTTATTTGAAAAACACCAGCAACCTCTTAAGAGGTCATTTTACTCATCATTATGAACAAGTTTTACTATGGGACCAAACCTGAAATCGCGAAAAAAAAAAATCAGCCTTCCCTACATTTATCTTCGTCTATCTCGTCAAAATGTTTACAAGAACATAAATTTACTCTACATAAGCAAAAGCGACAGGAAATATTATAGCCTCAATAAATCTTCTAATTGAGAGTGATTCCGAGACAAAGAATTGAACAAAATTGCACATTATAAGGACAAACATCAACGACGGAAAGATATCGTTATTGGTTCATTGACATTAAGCCGGTTTATTGGGCATTACATTATAATAAATTATGCATACATAAATAAACCTAAACTATTGACATTTATGACAATTTTTTTCTGTCTAGTAACACTGTCACACAATTCGAAATGGGAAAAATTGAAGTAAACTATTGTAATCGAGGAAATTTTGCCTAGGTAGGTTCAGTCACCTGAGAGCAGTCGTGATGGGCCAGTGGATGAGGTCTCGCCTCTCATGCACGAAGTTGAGGGTCGAATCCGGGCAAGTACCAAAGCGACTTTTTCAATTCATATATTTTTTCTGAATTGAGGGGCCGGTGGCTAAATAGTAACAGCAACACAGGTCGATCGATCAGGTTTAGCTACGCTTACCGCGGTTGGTCTGTGGATGGGTGACCATCTTTACATACCGAGACCCCTCCGTGCCTCAGAAAGCACTTTAAGCCCTTGCCCGGCTGTCACGCGTGCATCTTTGACAGTCGTTACGGGTAGTCAGAAGCCCGAAAGTCTTCTTACCAAGCGGTATCGTATTACCCAGTAACTGGGTTCTGGAGGTCAGATAGGCAGTCGCTCCATGTAAAATACTGGTATTCAGCTGCATCCGGTTAGACTGGAAGCCGACCCCAACATAGTTGGGAAAAGGCAGGTAGATGATGATGAGTTTTCTGAATTGGACATTACTGAAAATTGGATAACTCCAACACACACACACACACACATACACACACACAATACACACACACACACACAAACATAACACATATATTTACAGTAGGTACTTTAGTACTGCCAAATATGAAAAAAATGTGATTTTCGCTTTAGCTACCATGTTCGAACTCCAATTTCTTCAAATAATGTCATTAAAAATACTTATTATTTGTATTGCTCTGGAAAGCCGAAATCGCCAACTGGTCTTGAGCAAGCGCGGCGAGCAATGCTCGGCTCGTGCCTTCTCTGTATGAGAAGACTTTTTTGCTCTGCAGTGGGATAATAGGCTGATATTATCCTCAGGAATAGCCTAAGTCTCGCAGATGAGGAACAAGGAAATAGGTTATATATCTGATTGCAATGAATGGCCACAGTTTTCATATTGCAGGGTGAGGAAACCTACTAAGCTTTCTCTTGTATATTGAATCTACTAAGTTTTCTCTTGTACATTGTAAGTATCTAATATTAATTTAAGTTATAACTAAACAAATATATCCAACTTTAGCAGACATAAACAGAGTTTCAAGGAGGAAAAGTTTAAAGACGATGGAGTGGAAGCCATTTGTTGTGACAGAGCTGAAAGCTTTTGAACTTGTTAGTAAATTGTAGTAAACTGATTTAAATTTAGACAAATGTCAGTTATTTTGACAGATAATGAAAATTAGCTACCATTAATAATTTTGGTGCTAGCGGACCCTAAAGCGCAAATATAAGTTAAAATAACATAGATCGACATAATTTTGACCACTTTCTGCTTTTGCATGCATAAATAACATCAATATTTAGAATTACTATAAAAAGTGTTTATTTTTTCAGATACTATGCTTTACCAGAGATTCTAAACTCACTACATGATCGGGTCAAAGATGGCGACAAACTTCCAAAAATAAATCCCTTAATTTTCATTTCTTTGCCTTTTTTACCCATTGGAAAAAGGTGAGAGTTTAAGTATGTATCATTATATGCATCTAATGAAAGTAAGTTAAAATCTAATGCCCACCGCATTGTTCGCGACGTCGCGTCATTGAACAAAGAGTTGCATGCGGCTATAAATAGCCTCCCCGTTGTCATCACACGGCCACTGACCAGGCCTTGGGGTATTTGTGGCCTGCGACTGTCATGGTGGATGGTGGACCACTTGGGAATTCGCGGGTGATTATAGCAAGTTATTCGATGATTTATTGTTATGGCCCCTGTTGGTAGGGTCGTCCACTGAAGGATTAATGAGTTAAGGCATCGTTAAATCTGTAGTTGCTGACTTAATTATTTAGATATAAACGCCTATTTTCAGCACTGGATGAAATGACGGGTCAAGGGCTGAAAATGGAGATTGGCTAAGCAATCGCTTAATATTAAAGTTAAGACGAGGTAGGTACTATATATTTTGGTGTTGAGGTCAGAGATAGCAACCAATAGACGGATTAGCGCGCTAATGGCACAGCACCATCCAATCTATTGAAGGGTTCAAAAAACAGCCATACTAAGTAGGACTGGTAAAACGTAAAACTTAAATCACGGGGTGCTTGCTATTTAAATGTCAAACGTTAGGCCAATGACCTAACAAAGTTCTCAATGAGCATAATATTGATGGACTGACCCAAATATATGGTTTATGTGGTACCTATCTCAGTGTTCAGAACATTATAATAAAAGTAGATGCCGATTGAAACAACGTTCATGTCTGTTTCCAAGAAAAATAGATTGAATTAAAATGAGTTCGGGATAATCAAATTGAGGATGGTAAATTTTAGATAGATGGAAAAAGAATAAATCTCGCCTGAGGTCAAGCCCCGAGGATATTCTTTAGGTAAGAAGTTTAAACGCATGAAGGGGCACGTAGCATACCTAACCCCTAGAAGAATTTGAAGGGGGCACAAAGCTTCGTTACCTTGAATTTGCTACATACTACATAATATCTATGGAATACCCATGAAAGCCACCAGTCGACGGTTTTGAGTGACGAAAAATTTAAGATGTTTAGGTGCAGCGCAGACGACAAACTATCCGTGACGCACTTTTTAGTCTGTGAAAATAGAACCTATGCAATTATATGCAGTAACGCACACGACGCGCATAAAGTCCGGCGCACAAAAAATCCGTGTAATTCGGGCAGACCGCGCCGCTCCGCACAAAAAGTGTGTGAAAAAAATTGAACGTTTGCTTCAACGCGCGGTAACGCAGACGGCGCACACTTTAGTCGGCAATCTGCATTTGCTAGGGGTGGACGTAACGCACGCGATCTATTATCATGGCGCGATTTATTATCAAAATAATACTTCGCGATCTCTGCATGATTTCCATAGCGTCTACGTCCCTACAGCTCTGCCGACAGAATGATCGAAGATGTGCGTCGTATGCGTTGAGTCTGTGAAAAATCCGCGACCGACTTTTTGCGCGCCATGCAGACTTTTTGTGCGCCGCAGACTCGATCGCACAAAAAGTGTGCCGTCTGCGCTGCCCCTTAACGTCAGGCAAGATTATTGACTTTTATTAAAACTTGTTTGGTCAAAATAAACTAACAAAAAAAACGACCTGGGGCCCAAGTCTGCTATTTTTATAAATTCTTCATTCCAACACGATCCCATTGTCATTTTGCTAAAAGTTCGTAATCTGCTAAATTCATAATGGTCGATCATTGGTCGGTAAATGGTCTGAGAAAAACTACTAAATTTCATTTAATATATATATATATTTTTACATATTACGTATTAGTGTTTGCAATCTGAAGTAGTAAGAAGTTCGTAAGTAGCAATAAACATTACATTTATTCATTTGTCATTATGTACGAGATTACCATTTTACGCCATTTCTTTCAATGGAATGTCAGTGGTTGACCATTGGAAAGTCATAATGACGCCATTATATTAGTAGATTACCAAACTTGTCAAAATTAACAATAATTATGAAATCAGTGATAGACCATTCTGACACTATTGTAATAGCAGACTTGAGGCCCTGGACCTATGTTCGACTGTTGTTAAGGAAACCTGCTTAGTATTCTAACATTTAACTTTAATATCAAAGACACAAATTCAGTTGGCGATGACGACCATCATGGATGTGACATGAATTTTTAAACATTTACATTCTCAGCTTGAATAAAAAAACTCATTATAACATTTTAAGCCTGTAATGGATTGCCGATAAAATATTCCTTTTATAATTGTACAAATACTCAAAGGGTACAAGGAAGGACAGAATTGACGTCATTGGCTTGGCGGTAACAAGCACGGAAGGTGACCTGCTTTTCCTAAGACCATGACCGGTTACGGTATGAAACTATGCCTTAATGCCTTTGCCAACTTTCTTAAATATGTATTGAAATAAGAGCTATAAATGTAGTCAACATGAGGTTCTAGCTGAATTCCCAACTAGAAAACAAGGTCATTCCCGAAATTAGGTTTCAGAAAGACTCGAGAAAATAGGCTTAATCCTGTCATAGAATTTTTAAAGTGCTGAAGAACTCTTCTGGCTAACCATTGAAAAAGCATCCTCATGGTAACATAAAGCATGAAATAAAACGAGCGACAAACTCCCTTTTATTCCTGCATTAGCAAGGAAACCAACGGAATTACTCAAATCATAAAAATTACTTTATTTTTCTTTCTCCTGATACGATAAACAGTGCAATAATACAATAAAATTACAAGACGCCGTTTACTCCGCACGACGTGTCCTTGTATCAACGGGGTGCGGGTGTAATACGAACAAATCAAATATAGCGTTCGACTAAATTCACATTTGCATTGCAATGCGTTCGAAACGGTACAACTCGGGTAAAATGTGTACAAGTGGAGAAACAAAGGATTGTAATTTCCGAGATGCTCGAGTTGAGTTTACATCTTCTTCGTGTAACAAAGATTATACAAGTTTTGTGTGGGTTGCTGAAAAGCACATCGATTTAATCACTATTTCGAATAGGTGTTTTGAAACAATAACTTTATGTTTATATATTTTACGTAGATCTTCCTTCAACGAAATCACTTCCGAAACAAATTGCAAGCATGCACGATATAATTAAATTGTTTCTAACTGCTCCTACGTGTCTCGTGTTTCGCTAAATGTAATTATTTTGCGCAGCAGAACAGTGTAACTGAAGACTAAGAAACGGCGATGAAACTAAATTTTTACGATTTTCCTACGAATGAAGTTGGCAAACGCTCAAAAAACGATTACTGTGGTAAAGAAGAAGCTTTACCACATCAGATAACGCTGGGATGGGATCAAAAACATTTATCGTTAAGAAAACTAATTAAATACCACGTCAAACCGAGTGAGGTCAGCGGCGAAAAAAATATTGAAATAAAACTTCGGCCAGAATTCAAAACAGTCGAAAACGTGGCAAAAATACAGAACATGCAGATAATATAAACATAATAGACCTGTAAATCAATAGAGAATATTTAAGTTTTGAGAAACATGCAGATTTGATGTTCAAACATTTACTTTTTATGGTTTCATTTAAATGCAGGTCAGAATGTGCACAAAAACTATGAAGTTTTCAAGCAGCTTTATATTTACGCGCAAATTGTACAGACGTCAGCACATCAAGCTACTACAATTTCTCAAAGGAGAAGTTACAACTTGCATAGAGAATTACCCTCGACAGACAGCTGAGAAAAATAACTAAAAAAATAGATAAAAATGAGTATTAATAAATTGTATATACCTCCGATTGTCATCCTTACTGGCTTGGCTATCATACTTTTTTTTATGGATGGGAAATCATTAAAGGACCCCTTCCGCTCTGGGTGGAGCAGAAGAGAATTCTTACACTCCCTTATTCACTACCGTGTTCCTTCCTTAGCCCAGCGGTAACCCTTTCGGACAATCCCGCTGCCCACTGGCTATCATACTTAAAATAAAATAAAAATTGCTCCAAATATTCTTTCAAGTGCAGTGTGTTACTTAACTTAATTTTTTTTTACTTTCAATAATGCAATACCTACTACTCTAACGACCATAAAAAAATGAAATAAAGATGACATAGAGATTAAACAAATGAACATTTGTGACATTCTAAATTCATTTGCTTTCTTGTTACAAGGAAGGTGTAAAGAAAAAATAAAATAAATAAAACTTATTTGAGTATTCCTGTTCTACATCTAGCAAAATATTATCTAAAAAATGTGCTGGGTGGCTAGAAACATCTTCATGTCTCGCCCAGCCAAGGTAATACAAAATAGTCTTTACATGGGAGCAGACTCCCAGTGTCCTGTGCATGGTACAACAATATTCTTTTATCGCATTCAAATGAGTTAATACAGTGTTTAATTATTTTTTAATTCTATTCTAAAACTAAAATCAGAAGTTAGTTTATTACAGCCATTACAGGTATTCTGCCCCTGAATTAATATTTAGAGCAATTTTTTAATGTGCTAGCCCATAAGGATGATCACCGGAAGTATATCATCTTTTTATACTCATTTTTAGCGATTTTTGAGATATTTATCTTTGCAGTGGAAAGTGGGACATTTCTACTACTTCTTCTTTCTTTAATAGATTTTCAACTTTATCGCTAAAATATAAGGTTCAAAGTTCATTGGGAAAATTTGACAGTTTCGGGTAGCTTGATGTGCTGGCGTCTGTACAATTGAACCGATTCATTAAACCATTTTACTACCATTCAATTGGGCTCTAAAGTCACAACACGGGAAGTCCCAGTGACTGCTATTTTAAGACCTTTAATATTATGACGTTCGTGGAAGCGGTAGACTAGTTGTTGGCATAGCAACCCACTCATTTATGCGCTGGGTACTACAACTTGTACAAACCAGAATTGCCGTTTGCAGTACGTAACTACGTACCCACGTCAATGAAACGCTGACGTTCAACTTTTAATATCGATACCAAAAATAGTATCACTTAATATTCAACAAACGAAAAATTGCTAATTCGAGCAACGTCTACGTACGTATCTACAATATTATCTGCGTAAAATTGGCGTCGTGTTGAAATAACTCCGCCGTCACAAGGTCACTGCTTACCGAACATGACCGAAGATTGATTCTAAAGTTCTAAACAAACAAATTAATTAACGGAATCATTAATTTCGTACTATCTTTACATGGAAAATTGTAGATGTTAATCAAAGTGCTATATTTTTGTTTCGTTCAGGTACCTAGTCAGAACACCGAATTCTTAGAATAAAAGACAAGGAAAGTTTATGCTTTTGAGGAGATTTCTAGTTACTTTAGAGTACAAATAAGGAAGCCGAGTGTGTAATGATCAATGCACGCGCGTTTCATAACACACTTGCGAGGAAAAAAAACAGACTTGTATTGTTATTAACGTTATGGAAAATGGCACGCTTGTTTTGTTTTTCCGCGCGCTGTGCTAGCGATGCGCGCGCAGGTGTAAATGAAGACACTGGCAAAACCGCCAAACAGCCTATATAAAAAATATAATAAACATAAGATAATGTTTAGACTGATCATAGTGTTGTCGTATGTCAAACTCTAGTTTAGTATGGAATTAGAAAGTAGTATTGGCATAGAGAAATATGTACTTACTTAGTTCAGGGAGAATCCGCAATAATAGAACGCCAGTCAGGGTCTTTTCCGTTCGGTTCCGGGAGGGGCCACGGACATTTGAAGATAAATACATTTTAGTTTATTTTGGGACCAAGGACAATACAGTCTATTTAATAAAAAAAAGTGAAATGTGGCCCGCGGATTCCGTTTGGCATGAACTCTCTTTGATGAGATTAAAAAAAGCGCACATTTCCGACTAGTAAATAGTTATCTGTAGCGTTAACGCACTAGTGCGCTAATAAAAGTAAAAAACACGCGTGTTTAATACACTGCATTAATGACCTAAAAGTGGTTCATTAAGAGCCACTTTACGAGCAAGTGTGTTGAAAATTGTTTTTCTAAGGATTCCTAAGCTGTTATTTATGGAAATTAGGGGAAACTTTTACAGAGACACTTCTGCGAAAAAATTAAATAGCGACCGACATGAAAACTTTTTACTCTCCTTTAATCTCCATCATTAAAAGCATTAACTCGCCGATTAATGAATGAAAAAAAAACGATCGTTGACGTGTTATAATTTTTTTACCATCTTACGGAAATTTTTATAAGCGAAACCTGGTCATCAGCCAGGAAAACTATTTTTGTGAAGCCAATGTCGTAAAACACCTGTAGAAGGGTCAACATACTGAAAACTACTATACCTTGACCGAGTTCTGAAAGAAACCATAGGCAAATATTTTCTTCAAATAAACTGCAAAAACAAAATGTTCAAATATCTATAAAGGCAGGTAGAGACAGCAGAATATTTGTAGCAAGTAAACAAAAGGAAATATGGAGAGAAAACAGGCATAATCCAAGAGTCAATACTAGCTTCTGAATAAACAAATAGGGATCTGTCTGGTATTCCGCAGCATCCAATCTCAAAACAGGAGACTTTACGATAGTCGGTGCACTCGTAAAATGGCATCTTAGTGTAGTTGCTTCAGAACATATATTAATGAAACTGAAGAGTTGATCCGAAAACCTCTGGTGAACCATAAAGTAGACATTAAAGCAATTGAAACGACTTGTACAGTTGCATTAGATGAAGAATCAAAAGTATACTAGGAAATTGTAGCTCTTTACTAAGATATTCATTATGGAGCACTAAATGCAAATCGTCTGCACAAAGATCTGGTAACAGTAAAAATATCTACGGAATATATTTTAAGCTCGAAATTGGAGAAAACTGACGCTAAACAAGTAACCATCCGTTCTTTCAAGCCACCAAACTTAGAACATACAAAGGAGCTAAAACCCCACAATTCGTTTGCCAATTTCTTGAAACAAACGTCCACATTAATTCCTTGGTGAGCATGTCACTGTCTGATTCAACAAAGAAGTCACTGACAATAAAATCAGTGACACAGTGAAAACAAACGAAAAGTGTTGAGATCCGTTGAGATTAATGACCCCCTGTGAAAACACAATGAAAAGTTACAACGCAAACAACTTGCCAAAATCAAAATTACCTAGAACAAGTTAAAATTTTTGAATGAATCAGAAAATTAGAATGTATGTCTGACTCGATTTCATTAATACCGATGTTGATAGAATTATCATAGGTAATGTACTTACGTGTAATAAGGTATATATTATCGTTGTCTGGTTTTAGTTTTTAAGCTCATTAGTCGCTTGTGTGGCTTCGACGTGCGTAATCAGGATTCCTGCGGTTTGCCTCTTCAACGCGCAAAAGGCAAATAAGAGAGAAAATAAAGAAAGAAAGTAGAAACTTGATGACTTCATAGCATAGCTAATTGTTTTTTAGAGATTTTTTTAAAATATATCTTTACTTGTTTGCGTCGATAAAGTAATTATAAGCACGCAAAAGATATGTCTCAATGAAAGCTCATGTCAAAAGACAAGATAGTGATAATTATGATGAATTGATGATACAGGCCAAAACAAGCATAGAACTTAAGCAACCCATCCTTCACTCACAGACTGCATCAAACCCCATCTGAAAATGGCAGGCTTCTGAGCAGATTAATGATAGTTTCTCCATGCAACTACTACAACACGTCACTTCGGACCGCAGCGGAGCAATGTTGCCAAAACTTTGCGTCAAGAGCCCTGGACAAGCTGGCACGAGACGGAAACTACGAGTATCAATATGATGGATGCTCTTCATTATTGGCGCTAAATGTTACGAGAGAGAAAAGGAAGATTAGGTTATTGGGTAAATCAGTTAGGATTTATTGGTTCTAAATCTGAGAGTTCAGCTGTGACAAAGAATTATCTTAGTGGAGTGAAGATGTAGCTAAAGCCGATTTTTTTACTTGCATATGACACATACAAAGGCTAGTCATTTGTCCACGATATAATTCTTTATTTCCTCTGTATGAGTATCATAGGGAGCGATAGGTGGGAGGCAGATACACGAGCACAGTATATGAATGTCAGTGTCTTTATAGGATCCATCCATCAAATTCAAACAGGAGAGTCGCAATGTTTGAGACGTTTAATATCTGAATTGACATTTTGAAGAGATATACATCTCCTTTCTTGGATATAACCATAATCGAAAAATTCCATCGCCATAAAAACCCACTTCTGTTGATCAAAATGACGACAACAGCATCAAACAGAAATGGGATTTTTTTATGATCTGGAAATTGCTCTTGTGAACAAAAGAGATTTGGAATATGAAGTGTTGCTTCTTTCATAAAACTAACAAAATTAATATGGGCATAAAAGTAAGCTTGAACACATTCGTCCTACACGTCGTAGGTAACTTAGTTCTCCTTACATATAACTTTATTTACGTCTACGCCACAGTCACAGGTTCAATATCTTAGAAATACCTCGTAAGCTTTTACAGCTCCGACGCTTTCTTCGTGAAACATTTACTAAAGAATAATTTTGAGAGTCTAACAGCATGATTTCTGTGAATGTTTTAAAGACTTCAAGTGAAACCCGGACAAATGGCTAGTGTAGATTAGCCTCGTAAATTATAATCACCAGAACCCAAATACCTTAGAATAAACCACTTAAAATCACTAATCTCGTATAGTAAAAATATAGTTAAATCCCAGACACTTGTAAATTGCAAGCGTTGACAAATGACAAGAGACGGAAATATCTTGAAAAAAAAACTGCGTGATGCAGCTGCTTCATCTAGAGAATATAGCTGGTATAATCTGTCATCAGGTAATATGTGGGTGTACAGATCACCTCTATTGCGTCAAATGAGTTCCTGACTATAATAGTATCGTTGCGTTGTTTTTGTTGTTGCTGTGTTGTATTGTTTTTAGGCAGCTAGCAGAGGTATACCAATAGTACACCAGGCTTTTGCTACCTATGTCTTTAGTCATGTTAGCCAACCGGGAACAAATTCAGACTCCGGGCTGTTACTGAGAAATTCCTGATGGAAACACTTTCACTTTCATAATTTCAAGTCACTGGCTCCACTTTCTACATAATAATAAAATGTATTCAAAACTAAAAGGACTAACATTAAATACAGTTTTTCTTAAATCTATGTCAAGTTCACTCATGATTCGCGCCTGAACTAGGTAATCCTGTGTTTCAGGCGATTGGAGGTAACATTAATTGATTTAATAATCACTCAGTTATCATATTTATCTTATTGGTACATATTATATAGAAAGGTGTATAAGTTTAAGTGTATAAGTTTAGGTGTATAATTAAAATTATATAATACTAGCGGCCTGTCCCGGCTTCGCACGGGTGGACATTTATTTTTTAAATATTTTATTTTTTTTCTTGCAATTAAAAAAGCCTATATTAATCAGTGATAATGTAGCATTCAAATGGTGAAAGAATTTTTAAAATCGGTCCAGTACTTTTTGAGCCAATTCGTTACAAACATACATACAAACCTTTCCTCTATAAAATATTATATTAATATTAATATAGACGAACAATATTTACTTTGGCACAAGTAATAACTTCTCTGTATCTTCATAGGACATAGTTTGAAGAGCCTCCATTAGGACATAAAAAGCCTAAGCAGTAGTGTTAGTCGTACAAGCCAATTATGGAAAATCAGTCTTAAGGGCGTACCTAGACGTGTGTCAACGACCCGCATGCTATTTAGAACAGTGCCAATTTTAACTGGCGTTCCTTCATAACGTGCGATAAAATACATAGTGAGTTCAAATGTTTCATCGTCATCCGCCTGTAGCAGTCCACCGCTGGACATCTGCCTCTTTACTGTTCCATCACCATCGATTTTCAAAAAGAACATACATATTTAACATCACGCCTGTTATCCCCGAAGGGTTAGGGTCAGCGCAGACAGAAAGGAGCGCAGCGGAGAGGATTTTATTAAGGCACTCGAAAATCAACTTTAAAATTATTCAAAAAACGCGCGCGTGCCTTCCCGCGTATCCTCGAGGACGCGCGAGCATTTTTTGTCAGGTTCAAGTATATATGCACTTTATTTCAATAATTTTAAAGTTGATTTTCGAGTGCCTTAATAAAATCCTCTCCGCTGCGCTCCTTTCTGTCTGCGCTGACTCTTAGGCACAACATTACATCCACATTTCGCCACAAATGTGTAAGTTCCATGTAATAGGGGGCGAAACTATTGCCATCAACCGGGCATCCGGGCTGTTACTGAGAAATTCCAGATAGAAAAACCCAAAATCACTTTGCCTGACCTTGGAATCAAACCCATGACATCAGCAGTAGCCACTAGAGCAACACGACAAAAAAATATAAGAAATAGTAGGAGTAATAGTTTCCTCTCCTCATCAACTAACGACAAAATAAAAACCTATATTTACAGTTTATCCAGTTCACAGCGTGCATTCATCCGGCCATTTTGCGCGGCAACTCGGCAAGCATGGCCAGTGAACAATGCGTTGCAGTAAAAATAGCGAGTTAGCCCCAATACACAAGGCCGCATGCGCTTTATTTTAGCTGTAAAGTGACAGTGACACGTACGAAGAAAAAGAAAAAAAAAATAACGGCAGAAAGTTTCTGTTCGAAGTTTAAAAGTCTGGCGCGAATTCAAGGATCTTTGTGGTCCTTAAGTCATATAAACTTACTAAAGTCGTCATCGTCTATGTTCCAAAAGGCAAATGAACTTATCGGGGGAATAGATATGATCATTCCTGGAATTTATTTGTTTCACAAACACAGGCAGATACGGCCAAGAATACAGCATGCCACAAACAACAGCATTTGCGTATGATGCGAACTTAATTAACTTATGCAACTAAACGCATTATTGCCTGCAAAACTACATGAAGAAAACTGGAGACAAGTCTACAAAGGTAATAAAAATATCATCATCAACTTTCAAATTATTGTTTCCATTATTTCTTTAAACCCGCTTTATTGGATTTATCACTCAAACATAGACAAAGTCAATCGGCAACATAAATCAGTTTTAAAACAAGATTCGAAGACGAACAGTCCCAGCCAATTCGAAGGTCAAGGTCGAGAGGGATTACGAGTGTCAAGGTCACGTCTGAAAAATACAGGGGCTTATGTAACACTCACTTATTTGATCTGCTAAGTCTATTTGTGAGGCGCTTGCGAGGCGTTGTATGGGTGCCATGTTTAGGCTTTTTATCAAGGCAAAGCCCTTTTAGAGTTTTGCGAGGATCCAATTTGTGTGTAGAAAAATGTATGTCATTGCCTTACCATTATATTTTACTGTATTTGACGTATTCACTGTTACTGAGATATTTTTTTTCGCGGAAATCCACTTATCTCCATAATAATGGCCACACAATGAGTGAGTTTTATTTAGGCATTTTAAAGTTTTCGCTAAACAGTAATTAAAACCAAAAGTACCGAAATAGAGTTCTAATGCTATGTCAGCAGATGGCGCTATAACAAACAAGACGTAACACGAAGGTCCTAACTCGTGCAAGCAAAGTTTGCATACTCAGTCTGTTTGTTTTAAACACGTTACGTGATTTTAATCCAAATTATATCGAACCCAAGGATGTAGTAGGGTTGTTTTCTATTAATTATTATTACATTATTTATAGCTGAAAGCGTTTGCATGCGCCGTACATGCGCCTGATTACTCGAAATAAGGCCGATATTTGCATATGCGTGTCTGCGTGGGTTAAGTTTCAAGTTTGTTCGATTTGTTAGTATTTATAGTTTAACGGTTCTGCAGGGTTGATGTAACTTATAACGACGGACTAAAGTTGGAAATGCTTATTGAATTTATGCGGACTTTGGACTACTTTTAAGTTGAGCTGGTTTTGGTTACAGTACTTTCTTGACTTCTAGTATTGAGACGTGAAAGGTCTTTGGTATTCGTTCCACGATGAGTTTGTCCACAATCAACCTAGCAAACTCACACGACCAAGATAGTGAACTTAGAACATCAACAATTTGAGTGATATCTTAAATCCTGTTCCTCTATCATTGGTAGTTCTCACATATCAATTCGAAGTATCATTAATACTTCATGTATTATCATCGGCCAGTCGTATATGATTCAGAGGTCCGCAGCAATTTGAGGACATTACGAGCGCCCACACAGGCTCTTTTTAGTTATTGACTGTATGCGACTCCAGCATTGAGATTTAAGGACCCAAAACGTACCTTTGGATATTTTTTTTATAAACTGTTTTTAGGAAATCCAGCCAAATTGACCACGATTCACTTAATCTGCATTTTGAAAGTTTATGGGTATGAGGTGTAACTCGGTGTAAAAACGGCGATATTCGTTTCCAAAAACAAAAAAAGGAATTATACAAAGATTAAGTAATCTTGGGGTAGAACAATATGGTCTACTGGTGACTCCACCACCAAACCACTGGCTACTCCACATTTGTGTTAAAATAAATACAGGTTTTTGCAAAACATTTGTAGGTACGAGTAAGTAATAATAATATGGTACTAGAATGTAGTACGGAACTATCGCTAAAGGAGACAGTTCTGGCAGCAGAACACGATATTAAAATGATATTATAACTAGTTGCCATTCATATCAATTTTAATTTAAACGTTGTTAATCTTTGTTTTTTTAAATATTTTCTTAATGTATTTAGCTGCAATGCGCCCTGTCGGCGCACAGATATCTTTTGCCATGTTTCTATCTAACATAATCCCTCTTGGGTTATCTTTATCTATGATGTCTCTTACGACATCTTCATCAACTGTTGGGTTAACGTCATTTGGGTCTTTAAGCTCGAATCTCTGACAAAAATTGTGTAACATCGTACTCTAGAATATACGGCCTACTTCTCCCGACCTTCATTCACACTATAAAATATTAAAAAAACAAAGATTAACAACGTTTAAATATTAACTTTTTGAGTCTAAAATAATGATGGCGTACTCCGGCCACT
The DNA here is from genome assembly GCA_949316385.1 of Globia sparganii. Taxonomy (NCBI): domain Eukaryota; kingdom Metazoa; phylum Arthropoda; class Insecta; order Lepidoptera; family Noctuidae; genus Globia; species Globia sparganii. Next base: position 23,309,109 of record OX438663.1, on the reverse strand, counting down.
GAACACATAAATCAAGCAAAGAGTAGATAATAATTACTGTTGGACATTTTTATATAAATCGCCGAGAAACCGGCGGCATTTGCGTCAAGTAATAAATTGCAATTTGGCTTTATACCAAAACATCGTGTAAGTGATGTGTCTAACTATATTAACGGATTGATATGAGACGAGTTACTCGATGTAAACTTTAAAGCCAGCAGTAGTTTTCCATAAAAATCTTGGAATAAGAGAGGAACATTGATCTTTTACTCGGTGATATAGTGCAATTCAGAAGAGATCCTTCTCTGTGTCAGCAGCAGGCTGATAATGTACATAGTTACCAAGCACAAAATCAAAGGTCTTGAAACCATGAATCTCGATTGAAATCAAAACAACATCTCCCAACACTGGAAACAAATTGAAAACTATATTCCGTACAACATTAGTATAGAATATAGATAGGTGTATTCCTGGCAAATGAAAGGTCGTTCGTAATACTGGGGTCTGGCGTGACTGCTACAGCAATTTCCAGTTTAATTAACGTTTATTAAATTACTTGAAGAATCTTCTCCTTAGGTACAAATAGGCTTACTGCAAAATCTAATATTTGGGTAGCTTGAGTAAACAATAACGTTGTCTTTCAAAGTCACGATTAAAAGATTATATTTAACCAGTAAAATCAAAATCCAACCATTTTCTCTTACAGCAAGTATCTAAAACATCACCGATGTGAGTTAACGACCTACGACAACATGCTCGTTGTTATGGCAGGCCACATCGATCAACAGACGTGACATTTGTTCAAACTTGGTTAACCAAGTCATGTAATTCATCCAGCAATCGATATTATACTGAGACGTGCTGAGAGCTACCAGATTCCTTGCATGCGGCATTTCATTGTCCACAAGATTTTACCTGAAAGGCTTTAGAAATGCCTGTGCAAATAGGTAATTTAATTCGTGTCCAAGCCTAGCATAAGTATTGGCTTTTCTTGCATTGTCTCATATGTTGAGAGAACTCTCATAAATACTAAAATGGGACAGCTGCAACTCTTGTTTAACAAAATTAAATTAGAGGTAGTAAAAAATCATGACTACCAGTGATAGTCAGTTTAATAACTCATTCAAATTCAACTTTGATCTTCATAAGAGTACATCGTAGTTAGAAAATACAATCCTAGATTTAATAGAAATTAACATTATAAATGGAACACATCAATAATTTTGCGGGAAAAAACACACCTGATGACGTCAATCCACTAGACCAGCCTAGTGACGTCAAGGAAGTAATGTGTTTCTATTGATGTTATCATTTCATCAAGATAGGAGAAAAACCCGCTAAGCGGTTTAGCCTTGTGTTCACCAACATTTAAATCAACTGATTAAATATTTAATCAGTTCTATATTTAAAATTTCCTTAGTAATTTGACATAAACCAACTGTTTAAATACCTAACCGGTGGTTTGAATGTTGGTGAACTCAGGCCTTAGAACCAAAAGCTCAGGGACCGCATAAAGGATTCGGTACAAAGAGAATGACGCGTAATTATATTATACTAGCTTCTGCCCGCGACTTCGTCCGCGTAAATTTTTTTTGTTTCCCCGATCCACCCCGTCGCAACGTGTCGCCGGCCTGCGCTATTACTTCGTTTTCGCTTGGCGAAAACTTCAGACTTTTTTTCTTTTTGCTCAACTCCTAAGGGTCCTAGCGTCAAGTTTAATAGAATATAGCCTTCCTCAAGAGCTGGGCTATCAAACGCAAAAATATTTTCATATATGCGACCAATACTTCCAGAGATTTAGAGCTTTCAAACCGTGTTTCAAACAAACAAACTCTTCAGCTTTATTATTAGTATTATTTTAAAACTATGATATCTCCTAAGATATTCATTGAAATCAAATGATGTCACAGGCAATTTTGTTCAAAATTAAATACATGTGATGAATAATGTATTTATTTGGACAAGGATTAATACCATGTTTATAAAAACACCTTCGCAAATAATGCATTATTTTAGAACAAATTTGTTTAGCATAAAAGAGGTTATAGTGAGCTAACCTTAAAAGATAGACATATGCTGTCGTGGATTTTTTTTAAGCTTTTAAAGGGGAACAATTCTGTCATATATGATTTTTGCGAAACTTTAACCGTTTACGCAGCGGAAGCTCTCAATAGGAAAAAAATCCCCCGATTTTGAAACATTCTTCATTGGTGCTCCGCTCCTATTGGTTTTAGCGTGATGATATATAGCCTATAGCCTTCCTCGATGAATGGGCTATCTAACACTGAAAGAGTTTTTCAAATCGGACCAGTAGTTCCTGAGATTAAATCGTTCAAACAAACAAACAAATAAACAAACAAACAAACTCTTCAGCTTTATAATATTAGTATAGATGAGGACAACATCCTCATTATCTGGGACAAGTGGGAGACTAAACGACATCAAACAAAGCTGTGCGTTGCTGCAGGATCACAGCGGGCTTGGTTTATTCGCAATAATTAAGTATTCTGTCAGAGCCTACACAACCGGAACGTGAACAACAAACACAAGACAGCCTCTCAAATAATTGGACAGATCCAATTTTGTACATGTTTTGTAGAAAATAACGTTCCGTTATTACCAATCACTTTTCGGCGGAGGATCCATTACAAGGAACTGAGGAAACGAAGTTACGTATTTTGGAGATTGAAATGTTTTTTTTTCAACCGTAAAAAAAAATCCCTGATGTTCTCAATTATTGGGTTATACTTGGAATATATTTTTGTGGAAGATCAAAATTACTCTGGATTCGGTAATGATTTCGCAATCGCAGCTAAAATGAAGTCTCCGGAACGCATAAGTCAGATTTCAAATGAGCTTATTGATAAGTCGACATTTATAAAGATCGAGATAAAAAATGAACTTCCTGTGGAAAGCTGTAAATTAACTCAGACTTTTACAAGATCGTACGATATTGCGAGCCTATGTCATTGCCATGGCGACATTTCTTCTTATGATATAAAGGTCTTTGTGCACTGGCTAGTATCACTAATAGTTACAACAAATGAGGAAACGTAATGATTTCACCAAAAAATTCTAAATAGATTTGAGTTATAAATTAAATTAGAGAAGCAAAAATATATGAACCTAGGATGCTTCGAGAGTATTGATCCTTTACCATAACCACTGTCGTAAGGCGATGTAAACATACAACCTATATTCTGCATTATATTCTTTTCAGAAAATTCAAAATGTTGGAAAAAATGTCACTGCAATAATAAAATCGATTAAAAAAGCTTCTTCAAGCAAACTGCCTCCGCACACTAGTGGATCAAAGCTTAAAGATATGAATCTGCAAGCTCGAAGAAACATCAAAGATTTGGCATAATTTCACATTTTTTGGAGGTGAGAGACAAATTATCTGATCTATTGTGGACTGGAGATGCTGTCACTGCGACACGGGAGTTTATGTATATTATGATACAGACATAACATGATGACATGATGGTTTACGTGAGTTTACTAAACTGGTAAAAAATAAACAAATAGTTTTTTTGTTCTTGCTAAAGTATACCAAGTGCGTGCTACGTGGTTGCATGTGGTAAATTACGTTTCAAACATGATTTATTATTTGACAAGCACAACTTAGGAAATAACATTGTTCAAAACGGTTGTGATGCGAGCATTTCTTTTTTCATTAGTGTGGGAAACTCTAACTGAAACTATTGCACTAATGTAATTTTACTATAAAACCACAAGACATTTTTTTCCCATCCGCTTCCACTCAAACCATAGCGTTACAAAGACACATGAATTATTTAAAATTTTACTAACGAAATCAAAGTAATAAAATACCAAAGCCCATAGCAATAGCAGTAAGCAATGCAAGCGCACAGAGCGGTTAACGAGAAGAGCTAAAAATACCGGCGCGCGACACGATAGCTCGGCCTTTGAGGCAATTTTTATAAACCGGTATTGTAATTCAACTAAACGAAGAAATTCCGTCAATTTCTTTAATAATTTAGGAAATATCATGATCCTCCCTCAAGTAATTTTACAAAGTACAAGATTATCCTTATCGATTTTTATGATCTCTTCATGCAAAATCCAATTTTGGATACCCTGGCCCTGAGGTTATCTGGGACCTGTTTTATTTGGTCAGATAGTAGATATTGGTTTAGCATAAAAAATCAAGTACTTCCTTGTTAGGCAGACAAATAGTACGAAACTTGATCAACTTGTTTTACTAACAGACAATATAAATGTCAAAAAAATTATAAGGAAAAATGTATTCTGCAAAAAATACATTAAAACCGCCCGATGCGTAAAAAACATTCAGAAAATCTATCGTAGATTCGTAAATATAGAAGCTAAGAAACTTACAACTCACTCAAATGAAGGACTAATAAATTATTGCGAATAATCGGAATATAAACACAATCGCTAAACGGAGCCGACCAGCAGGCCAATTCTCGTAATTTAAAACGTTCAAAATCTAGTCGCAGTCTCATCTCGGCGACAAACGTCAAAAACTTGTCAAAATGTAGGGAAATTTGAGATATTTTTGACAGATTGAGACTGAGATCAGACTGTGAACGTTCTTACAAATTACGAGAAATGCCACTTTGGAGTATTTCCAAATGATTGGCGAAAATTTTGACGTTCAAAAGTGCCTTTTAAGTACCTATTTGAAATAAATGATTGGACTTTGACTTTGAAAAAGGAGCGAATTACTAATGGGAAAACCGGCGATAACTCTGACAAAGATATCGCCAAAAGGAGAACAAACAGGTTAATAAACAATCAATGACGCAAAGAATCTTAAACATCGGTAAAAATATTGCCATTAATTTCAAGGAACTCAAGGATATAAGGAGTGCCTACAAGGCAATCTTTCCCACGCACAACTCTGTTTTCGACATCTTTCTCCGAAATCAGACTTCAAAATCCAAACCCCGCATCCCGGAAGCCTCAAGAACTCAAGACCAATGAACCTGATCACTTATTACGCAAAGAAACACGTGACGAATCTAAATGCAGAACTTTTAATTCCTGGCGAATGCACAGGCGAGTTCAGAGACCGGCGGTTCGAGAGTCGGGGAGACTGAGTTAAATCCCGTCGTGATAAACACGGGAACTGGCGGGGATCCAAAGGGAATCGAACCGCACCCACTGGGGAACGTCCCACAATAAAATGCTGGGCTATTGTTTTTATAGATGTTAATGGAATTCCGTCAGCGGTATTGACTTTATTTGGAATACCATCGCATAAGTAGAAAGACAAAGGATTTGGAAAGCACCAAAAAAAAGGTTTCTGGTAGAAAACGAATAGCCAGAGGCCTATAATTGAAAAGAGCAATGGTTTTCCACCCCTAAGGAGGTCTACATTAAGTCATTTATCCAACTAATCTGTCATTCGTTTCTTGACATGCAGTAGGCGTATTTATAAAAAGAAGGACTGACATATTCATCTCGAGTCTCAAGTTATAATTATGTCATATCCCTATGTATTTTACTGTGTGTACATAAATCATAAAATAAATATTCAATTCATAAGTTTTCACATCATCAAGGCACATTCCAGGAAACGAAAGGCGCGCGTGTTAGTGAACTTGATTGTTAATTTTGGACATCCGGAGAAAAATCTGATAAATATAGTCCGCGTTCCTGTACGATGTTCTTTAAATAGCTTTTCACTAATATTTTTCTCAGTACAAAGTTGATTCTGTTGTATTTTTAAAACAACTGACACAAAATATTGATGCTTTAAGTAAATACACTTGAAATTTTTTTTTACAGGGAAAACTTAATATATTTGGGACCACTTAACCGGAAAAGGCATGAAGTAATTGACATTTCCGAAAAATAAATATTTTTCATGGAATATTGATTATTTTATTATGCATCTCAAGTTTCAATAACGTACAATACAATGTAAGTTTTCAGCAAAATCGACATGTGCCAATAGCGGCACAGTGAGATGCGCGTACGCACTATTTAAAGCGGATGTAGGGCAAGTCAGTGGGGCGGCCGAGTCCAGGCTAGTGCCAAATATTGGCCAGGTGGCAACCGCACACGGTTACTGACTAATTTAGATCTTACTACAGCGTTTGGGCGCAGATTTAGTTTTTTAACGAAATTATATGAATGGGTCAATAATAGCTCTTTATTTTGGATGTTGCGTACTCTGCTTTAAATCCCTTTTATTGATATGGTTTGCTTTCATTTTCCCAACTATCTTTACGCTAAAATATATCCATCTTTTCCTCTCTATTAATCCTTTATGCACAAATTGGAACTTTTCTCCGCCTAGACTGAATTAAGCGAAATTTAATTGTTCCTCTGCATTCATAAATCAATTCATGTCTAGTCTAAAGCTATGTCTGACCTAGTTTTATTGTTAGCGCATATAGAACATCGCTGGTACTAACTGTGCTAGTATTTGGAACACACGGATATTTAACTTACGGTCACAAATAAAGTTTGCAGTTAAAATACATATTGGAGTAGCTTTTAACTTTTTGATGGGGTATGACCGAATCAGATTTTATGGCGCCAAAAATTCTTGACTCAAGTGAGATAACTCAGCAGAATGAACAAACACTTAATTAAAAGAGATGTAGGTGTCAATCCTGGCACTTATAATGAAAACTTAATCGCTTCTACAATACAACGAATCAGCCAATTAGGCAAAAATGCGCTAAATAGACTTGAATTAGTTCCAAACACGAGACACCGTAACAACTCTATCAGTTAGCACCTGGACGTGACCGCTACAGCCAATTAGGCACAATCTCGTGCGGTTAGTAGTTCCGACACGCTGATTCACTTCTTACGCTTAATTCGACGCTAATTCGGCAATTTTCTAGTAAAGAAACAATATATTTTTTCAAAATAAAGGCAATGTAAACAAATCTTTTAATATTGCTTATTTTTGATTATTGAGAATTGGAAAATCAAGCGGAGGTCGTCCTTTGTTTATTGCTAATTTGCTATCAGTACCTACAACAGCCGCATCCGGTCAAATTGGAAGCATCTACGCGCAATCTACTTGACTTTGGGATGATAATGACAGATTTTCCATTCAGGAGCTGGCTTAGTGGATGACTCAAACGCTTTGTGCGTAAACAAACGATCGCAGAAACCATTCTATCCAGCCCTGCAAGAATATTAGTTCGTTAGAAGCAACCAAGAAGATTATAACAAAAGAATGGGGAGCCGCAGTCCGTACGTTCCGTGAGAGGCATCTTATGACACCCTCGGGATTAATATGGGGTGATATTCATAGTCGGCACGTGTGTGTGTTTAGGCGGATAGCGTGAAGGTTCACAGACAAATAGAAAGAAAACATATTGTATTAAGCTTTTTCCTCTCTTATTTTCCGGTGCACGGCAGTTCTGGATGATCTCTTAGTTTCTAGCTCTTGTGCAGGAACCAGTTGTTTAGTATTGAGGAAGGTTTATCGCTTAGGTCAATATTTGATCTACGGTGTCTAGCCACAGTCCTATGTCAGATGTGACCCTATTCTTAATGCATTGCCTTGGATAACAAGAGAAACCTTCAGTCATCTCTATGCCCATCTCATTCGAAAACTCAATCAGGGTAGGGAACTGGTAAAAATTGTGAAACGCCAGTGAATGGGTTGACTGGTAGAAAATGCCTATGGCATTAAGTCCGCCTCTGTACATGTATGTGCTTGAAGTATTAAATAAATAAATAAATAAATGGGTTTCATAAAACCGTTTATATGTGGTTGGAAGAAGCTGATGAATTGCATAATTATGTGAAATATGGATTTTGTGTGCAGCAGTCTAAAGGACGTAAAACCATATTATGATGCTATTTCCCTCAACAGCACAAACTTGGAAAGCCCGTAACTGTTAAACGATGTCTCAGGTCCCAGGTGCAGCCACGTGGCGCACATTTTATGTGTGGCTTATGTGCTGCAGTGATGCATAAACGGCTTCTGAAGTTATGGCCTCAATTCACCTGTACACGTTTATGACATAATTATTTCGGTAAAGTGAGAGACTCAAAGATTGTTAAGTTACAAATAATATTTGGACGAGAGTACGATTTTCTTTAGCTGTGTGTGGTTAGTGTGATTACTCGAGTATTTGGAAAATTGGGTTTAAAATGAAGAAATATTTAATTGGTCCTCTAAAAACTTATTGATCTTCTAGTTATGTATGCTTTTTTAAATGAATAAATCTCTAAAAACTTTGTGGGCGTCTAATGATGGACGGTTTTTTTTAAATAAATGAGCCTTTTAACATACTAATGAAGCAAGTTAATATAAAGCTTGTAAAGCTTTATATTAACTTGCTTCGTTAGTATGTTTCCGGTTTCTGTTTTTTTCAACCATTTTTAACTTTCTGCCCTTTTCTCAGAGTTGGCCGCAATAACTATGCTAAGGTTCCCCGACCGGGGTAACCCCAAACGGGTTAGGTGAGAACTGCGACCACGCGCGATTCACGTGAAGCACGGTTCGATAAATACATGCCCATAAAAAATGTGATCGTAAAATGTTATTTCCTCTGGAGACCCAATTCGCAGAAAGTCATGTTTCAAGTTTTGGAGTATTGCTCATTTGCATAAGCTTTGGGTTCTGACTCTGAACTGTAGAATGTCTTCTTGTGGATAGTTAAAAGTGAAATCATCCAGCATCAGTGCCAGCAGTTTTCCTGTTTCTCTCCTAAAACTGGGTTCATGAGGTCAATGTTCCAATTTCGTTAGTCTGACTAACTTATGGCTAAGATCTGATTGATTGACAGGCTAATTTTTCTGTCAGAGTTTTTATTCGTATAATTTTCATCTTCTTTAATATTTAAATATCTGAAAAGTGCGTCATTTCCTGACAGAATTCGTGTCGCGTAAACATTACGATAGCGGATAGGATAATAAATAGAACATTATTGAGGCAACTTCCTCGGGTAAACTGCTACATTTCCACTAGGGAAGCGACCCTGCGGATACGGACCGACTCGCGGATACAGATACGAGAATTGTGGCGGCAAGCGATTACGATGTTTGTGAGCTGTGAATGTTACGCGGGTTTTCAAAGCTCTTTTAACACTCACTTTACCTTATTATTTGGAAACAAAATATTTAGGTAGGTAGATTGCAAAGTTCTACGTTGTTTTAGCAATTCGGTATAGTAGGTACTCATAAATTGATTCCACAACGCAGGGTGCAGATGTAAAGCGAAGCTCGTAGCAGTTACGTTTAAAATAAATCGCAGTAGTAATTTATAGTGACAGGTTGTTAGCCTATCCACAATAACCTAGTTCCCATAGCTGATTCGTGAAGCTTGCTCGGGATAACAAACACCAGATACACTGTCTTACTTCCAGAACAGTGAGGAAAATAAGAGCAATAAAAACTAGACATTATTGTAAACAAGAATAAGACGCAAAAACTCAGTCGTGATGGTTCAAAAACATTGTTATGATAACACAGTAACCTAAAAGACCTTTATGGCAGCAGATAGTTCTTCAAAAATATGCAGTATTGCTAAAACATATTCTTTGTTTAAAAATTGCGGCATAATATACTAACAGCAGTATATTTATGTCCCATGTCTAATTCCAAAAACTAATTCGAAATTCAAACTGGCGGATATCTAGCTGTTTACAAGAGAGGTAGCAGCACTAGTTTCATCTAAATCGTAAATATTAAAATTAATATCAGAGCGGAGTGACGCGCCATTTGATTTAGCTTTTACGACAAATCGGGATCAGAAGCTAGTCAAATGTCAGACTTATTTAAAGTCTGTCTGTCCTGTCTGGACGCCTGTCATCTACAGCGTGTTTACACTTGCCTGACTATAGTTGGAATGGAAATATATTTTAATGGAAGAAATTATCATTTAAATGATCTGTATCAGAGGCTGTCAAGTAAATCTCTTGTTGTTTCCTAATGTTCATGAATATTTAAAATATTCAAAGACATTACGGTTTACATTTAATTTAAATGATCAGTCAGTTTCCTTTCAACTTATGAATGGAGTCAAAACTATTGTTCGGCATATTTTCCTGCAAATGTAATTTAAAACAGGATGTTTTAAAGCTCATTAAGCCCATGGCGCGGCAAAAACTCGCTCCTAGATCTTCATTAAGCAAAAAAAGGTAAAAATAAAACACGCTTAAATTACAGCTCATAAAAAGTAGAATAAAAATATTTAGTCAAAGGTACGCTTTGGCTTTGCCTGTGTTCATTCGTAACTTGACTACCTGACCGGGCAGACAGAGGGTAATGTAGCGTTAGCAAAAAAAATACAGGGGCAGGGACGTCGATGCGCAAACTGTAACTATGAATTCAGCACATGATTAGATCATGACCGTTACTAGAAAAACTCTACGCTAGGGGGCGTAGAAATATATCGTCGGTTATCAAAAAAGAAATGCTGTTACATCAATCAATCAATCAATCAACTCAGCCTATCGCAGTCCACTGCTGGACACAGGCCTCTCCCAGACTGCGCCACAACACCCTGTCCTCCGCCTTCCGCATCCAGTATACCCCAGCTACGTTCTTTAGGTCGTCCATCCATCTAGCTGGGGGCCTTCCACACTACGCTTGCCGATACGCGGTCACCACTCCAGGACTCGTCTGCTCCACCGGCTATCAGTCCTTCGACAGACATGGCCAGCCCACTACCACTTTAGTTTGCTCTTTACCGGATAATTTCATTCCTGGTTTTACCCTTCAAAGAGACTCCGAGCATAGCTCGCTCCATAGCACGCTGAGCGACATTGAATTTGTGAACCAGCCCGACCGTCAGTGGCCACGTTTTGTTACATACAAAAGTGCAATACCTACCTAGGATGCCAAAATGTATGGAAGAACTTTTTTTTTGATGACCTATTAAAACTTTTAACGTAAGAGGATCAGACTCATGTATTGAATCTATGGTAACTGGTCGCGCGTCGATTTCAATGCCATCCTGTATTACACAAGGCACTTTCATAAAAAAAGCTAAATAACCGGAACTTAATCCTATAAGGAGATATTTTAAGCTCAGTTAATTTACTTTAAGGGAGTTTCTTTTGCGTTACGAAATAAGGAGTTTATTGTATAGCTAAGAGGACCGAGGAGTCAGTTTGATTTATTAAAACGTTTTTAAAGGTACGTTGTAGCTACACAAATTATTCCGATCCAGAAACCAATTCTAAAACTGTCAAAATTGATGCTGATATGATGTGGACCTAGGATTGAGTATAGTATGCTTTGTGGAAAGCTTATAAATTGTAGCTACACAAAGTATTCCAATCCAGAAACTAATTCAACAACTGTCAAAATTGATGCTGATACGATTGCTTTGTAAACACTGAAAATACGTATCAAAAACAGTATGATCGGTAACTTTTAATGATTAGCAAACTGATCTTTTCTATTTTCATTGACATTTTTACGTGGCTAGCTCGAAAGTTCTAGGTCGCCTAGTCTAGTGCTTGTCAGATCAAGTAGCTCTCCGCTCTCAACATCCCCTCCACACTGTCTGACACTATTATGTCAAAGCGTACTTGTCACAGAATTCGGGCAAACTCCACTATTTATAGGACATGTTACAACTGTATGATTTATTAACTAAACATCCAGGATCCAGGTAGCTGTTAGGTAATGGTGGACTGTGTTTCATATCTAAATTATTTGTTTTATAAAATACTTCAAGTGTAGCTAGACAACAGTAACGTTAGGTAATAAAAGGACGAACAAAAACATCTAGATACAATATTGGTTGAAGCACTTCAGAAGCTCCACTGATAAAACGATAATGTTAAAAGCAACTAAAGTTATCACATTTTTATCTGGATCACGAAAATTTTGCTTCAGCCGGGAAAATCCATGTTATCAAAGAGGAAAACCATTACAATAAAGGGCGGGGAAACAAATATAGTTGAAATGGGCAATCACAACGAACATCCCACACATAAGGAAAACTAACAAAGAGGCTACGACCGGGCATTATTCCCCGATATGTGCGGGGAAAATAAACACTAAAATATCATTTAGTTTTCCGAAATCACAACAGAATGGATATTAGTCGCACACACGTTAGTAACACACGCACCTTGCGCTGTGCCGGCGTTTTCATACTTCGATTTGAGCTTAGCGGCAGTCGCACGCGCATCCGACCTGACGGTATCGGTCGCTGTCGAGGCGGTGGTGGTGGTGGTTCTGAACGACAGAGTCGTGGAGAACGACGACGAGAATGAGGATCCAAGCCCAAGGCCGAGGGTGGTGCGGTAGCGACGTCTGTACATAGTGGTGGCGATGTGAACGCTGCGGTAGTCCGAACGCGACTGAACGACGAAAGCGCGTGCGCCCCAACCCGGAAAAACGGCCGCGATTTATTATAGTACGAGAAAGTCGCTCCCAGACGCGTAGACGCACGGGAGTTAATAGTGATGTTGCTGTCACTTCGTGGGATAAGCAGAAATAGCGCGGTGATAGCTCAATGACATGACAAGACACTTGCCCGTGTGTGTAGCAATGATCATAATGGCTGAGGTGAACAAACTAAGTATTTGAATAGTTTTGCGCCAATCATGCCAGAAATATCTCACGCGATGACGCCAAGATACCTCCGCGTTGATTGCGATATTTTATGGAAAACCCGATCCTGGACGCAAATGTTCCAGCTCTGTTCCATTCAGGTTATTTGCTGAAATTAAAAACTCCAACGAAAATGAGAACAACGTAGTCGAAAGTTCGAAACCAAGTTAATTAGAAAATTTTCACCTTACAAAAGACAGGTAATATCATCCTTATTTGTTTAGTGATTTTAATAAATGGGATTTATATGACATTTGTCTCTATTATATATAAACTAAATGACTCATGAATATTGAAATTGGACAATAAATGCAAGGCAGCAGTCAAAAGTAACCTATACTAGTTATTAAGTAGAGGTTTTAGTGCTGGTCAATGATAAGGGATTTCAATTGTATTGTAAAGAACAGCCATTTGCAAAAGCTTATTTATTTATTTTTTGCACATTATTGCAAAAAATAAATTTGAGCTGTGCAAAAAGAAAAAAAATATGCAGACAAAGTCAAGGGCAGAAGCTAGTGTTTCATAAAGATTGAAACTAATCAGTCTTAAGTCTGAAACTATTGCACTGTGCCTATTATTCCAATCTAAAATCAGATCAATAAATATTAGTCCATTATTCATTTATTTCTAAAGATATCTGAGATTGCTTTTGTTTAAAGCATGCCATATTAAGAGGCTACACTACCTCAAATGGCTTAGCATGATCCTCCGTTATGTCGAAAATACTGCAGCATTAATTTTGAAATAAATATATGGTAAAGTTGAGGATAAATGTTAAGTCCTATGTTTGACGAAAACACGATTTCATAAAATTTTCTCGATAGAAAAAAAATCCAAAATTACCTCCAAACCATATTCGGTTTGGAGGTAACTTTGGATTTTTTTTCAGGTTTATTGTTATAAACCACTGATATTCAAAAAATACTTCAAATTAGATCATGAAACTTTGCATACTAACTGAACTAACTATAAAGCAGGTCTTATGTTTTTCAATTTTTTTAAATTACCGTTAGTTTTCACTGTAAAAAGCGAATACCTAAACTATTGGCGCTGCCTGCCGCCCAGCACCGCACTCTGTCTCGCTCTCACTCAGTCCGCGAGCAGTATCATGCAAGCGTGATAAAGAGTGAATTTTAGCTGAGGTAGTATAGGCTCAATAAATCAAGGAATATTTTAATAAATCAAAGAATCCTATTTCATCCTGCACAGTTCTTACTACACAAATCATGATTTCATTCTTATAGTCTAGTACTTATGAGAATTGTTTTATTTTAGTTGAATGTCAATTATATTGGAAAATTTTGTGCAGGCCGAAGAAGTATTCTCAGAATACTAGATGACCATAGCAATAAAAAATTAATTATAAAGTTATTAACAAAGTAAAATATTTAACCTTTTGACCGCCACCTTCGGCTAATGCCGACAAATGAAAATGTGCCCAACACACCACCGTCAGCTAATGCCAACAATAAAACACCATTTTTTAAGTATAAACATAGAAAACTGAATTTAGCTTATTTATTTTGTACTTAAAACATGGTGTTTTCTTGTCGGCATGAGCTGAAGGTGGTGTGTTTGCCACATTTTCATTTTTTGGCTATTCCTGACCATGGCGGTCAAATGGTTAAACTTTGTCAAAATGGTGTGAATAGGATTTGCATATAGCAAACTTAATTAGCATTATTTTTTTTTGCACAAGTTTTTTTAAACTAAAATTATATTATGAAAAATGCTGCTTGTTGATGGTAAAGCTCTAATAGTTTTCCAATAAGAATTAAATAATGTGGATATACCCCTCTAAGCATAAATTTTGCTTTTATTACTACTGTTTTTTATTATTTTATAGATTAGATTTAGTCTTTTATTATTACTGTTTAACCATAAATTTTTGACAATTAAACTTCACTTAAAATTAAAATGTTTAGCAAATAAACTTTAAATTAAATAAAATCAATGTTTATGAATAAATCCCTTAATGTTTAGTAAGGAAAATACAACAAAAAATTGGACTAAGAATAAATTAATTATTTGAAGGTATTTCAAGAAAGATAATTGTGTGGCAAATAGAATTATTTATATTCTCCATACTTCCAAACATTTAAATTGTGTAACACAACAATTTGTAGACAGAAATAGACCTTATCTATTACAGGGAACTTGTTATTAAGCTGATCAAACAATGTTCTACTCATGAAAACATATCATTTATCTCAGAAATGTGCCAACTGCCACTTGACAGGTTCAAAACAGTCAATTTGAAACATTACATGATACTGCTGCCATATCTCACAATGTATTCAATGCAAGCACTTTGTATGTTACACCTACTTGTGCACATAATACTATTAATATTAGTAATGAATGTGTTCATACCCATTGTTATTTTTGTAAAGCAGTCATTATCTTGCAAAATAAAAACTGTGATGATTACCTAACAGCAGATAAGACTGCCTGAGTATGCATTAAGTGCTGGTTGAATGGAAAATATTTGTTGAGGGTACTCACCGTTTATGGACCAGATGTGTGAGGGCAGCGAATGCGCGGCGTAGACCCGGCCGAGCGCCAGCGATGTGCCCGGCACCGGGCCAGCCTCCTCGTTGGAGCTGGAGTCCGTATCGGGGCTGGCGGCCGCCGACGCCTCGTAGCTCTGCGAGTTGGGCGGGATCGCGATCGCCTCGTGAGACGCGTGCAGGTCCGGCACCGACGACAGAGACCTCGCTCGCTGGCGGTCGTTCGTCACCTGTATCCCCGGTATCGCCCTCAGCAGGCTGAACCCTGCGTTGCCCACCACCTCTGAGCTGGAGCTCGTGGAGAATGTCCTCGTGCGCGGACTCTGCCCCCCGTTCGCGGTACTCGCCTTTGCGCCCATCGCGACTCTGTTACGCAAAATTCACACCTGTCACGCACTAAAACCGAGAATCACGACCACACGCGGGAACCGGCCACCGCGCCGGTGGAAGACATCGTACGACACACAAAAATTCAATAACTTTTAGATAAAAAAAAACACTGTACCGACAAACACAAGTATGTTACGAAATTGTAAACAGCCTTTGCATGTGCCCTGCTGCAAAATTTTGACAGATGTATCTTTTTTTTTTAATCAAGTGAAGTTAGAACGGGTGCTTGCGATATGCGCAACCTTCGTTCAAAAACAAGTTTCTGTTTTGGTCTGGGTCTACTGTTATAGGAATATTAGAACAATAATTGAGTATATTGTAAACAGCCAAATAATAGTTTATATCGCGTACTTGCATAGGAATAAAAAAATGATTAAAAATGTCTAACAGTTAACTGATTTGTTGCTCTATACGACCACTCGTCGTCGTTTCGTTCAACAATTAAAAAGTTCAAAATGGGACTAGAGAAGCTATAACGGATTTCTATCTAATAATTATATAGGCTCTCACTAAAATCTTTAAGACTATGCCGAGTATGCCGACCGCACAGTAGCGCCCTCATCGTTTGTTTGGTTATTTCATACAATTTAGAATAAAAGGTTTGTGTGGCTTTATGAAACCACGGTAAAAGTGAAACTTTTTTTCACATTATAGACATTTAACTAAAAATTTCACTTTATCCCTACTCCGCGGCCGACCGTCACGCGACATGCAACACACAGACGAAAAAGTTTGAGACGATGTAATAAAAGTTTCACTTTAAAAATGCAGAAAATAAGCACGTTAAGTTGTGCTTCACAAGATTATACGTTAATATTATTAGAAACGGTAGTTTTATATTGTTTAGTTTTATTATAATCCTTAAAACGTAATAAAGTGGCCACTGTTATCCGTTTTAAGGACTATAATAAAACTATAAAAATAAAACTACCGTTTCTAATAACGTATAATCTTGTGAAGCACAACTTAACATGCTTATTTTCTGCATTTTCATTCTAAATTGTATGAAATAACCAAACAAACGATGAGGGCGCCACTGTGCGGTCGGCATAGTCCTAAACAGTATTTGAATTTACGGAAAGACTACTCCATGACTCAATCTTTCGATTCGACCTATGATTAATTTGCTCGAAAATATAAAATTGGATCTCTATTTAACTATTTTTATCTTAGAGCATTAAACCAACTTTTATCAATTGGTTGAATTTATAACTTTGTAAAGTCACTAAGTAAAGTCAATATCAATTTGGGCTTGCGCTTGCTTGCTTGAGCGTACTTCGACTGTGTTTATTTTAGTGGTGCTAAATCTGCTAGTTCCCAACTTAGTTCCTCTAATATCCTGAGAAGCAATTTTCGTAATTTTAAAACGTCCACAATCTAACCTGTCAAAAAGTACAACTAATAATAATTAATGATTAAGTATGGATTTTTATCTGAAGAAATAATTAAATAATTTATTACTATTATTATTTAAAAAAGGTAAGTACCTCTGATTTCCCTAAATTTTTGACAAGTTTTATGGTATTATTTTGTTTGTCGCCGAGGTGAGACTGAGATAAAATTTTGAACGTTTTAAATTACGAGAATTGGTTCTAATAACAGATATGGATTAGGAAGCATATTCAATGCAATCGACACCCTCTTGATTGTTTGATCTCAAGTTCGCACATAAAAACAACATTCACGTGAACTTGTAATGTTCGCGTAGTCACTTTCTTTTAGAACGTCTTTGATTTCGTAGCTCAATAATAAATACTAAAAACATTTGCAGGCTGTAGTTTTAATTATTATTTTTACATCTGAGCTAAAGAACCACAAGAAACTTTTTAGAAAAATACATAGGTCCATGGAACCCTAATCTGACTGACATGTCATCGCTTTTTCATTCCACATTTTATTGTCAGTGTCAACTGTCAAATAATCATGCTTTCCGCAATCCTGATACTTGCTTGTAATATATAAAGCATGCATTGCGCGGTTTTCTCTTTCTGCCAAATGCAAAGAGTATTTATTTGTCTCTTGTGCAAAATAGTTAATGCTGTCAAGTGACGCAAAAAAAACTTGTTGTCGAATTGTCGAAATAGTGATCGATGACAGGTATAGCTATTCTGTGTCGATGACATGAAAAAGGAGTGTTTTATTTCCATTATAATTAAAAATACGTAATATTTATAGCATAAAGTGTAGTCATTAGCAATTAAACAAAGATGAATAATCCAGGAATGAATTCGGCGACGGTAAGTACTTTAAATAACTAATTTCAACTACATTTCTCTAACATGTTTGGAAGCAGCGATTGATTTTAGTTTTCTTATCATTCCCCTAATTTACAAGATCATTATCATTGAAATTATAATTAAATCATAGCCCGTTACTGATATTTAGTCCTTAGCTGTTTTGATTTGCGAGTAATTATGTAGAGAGAAGTTAATTTGGAGCTCGATAGTGAATGGATAGCGTTGTTGATTTGCTTTGCACGGCTTGAGTTGATGTAGTGTTGTTACCGCGCTACTTACAGCCAGGTGTGCCGCAGGTGCCGTTGCTCGACGACGACACTCTCGCCTTCGGTGAAGAGGATAACGCTACCAAACAATTTGTGTAAGTGTCAGTTTATTATACCAGCTGTTGTAAACTTGTAACTACATTACAACATGATAACTTGTAGGGGAATAAAAGATATGACATGGAATATATTTTAGAGTAACATTGTGGCTTACAGATTCAAAAACAATAACAACATTCCTAAAATGAATATTTTAGATACGCTATTACATAGGTTTCAGCAAAAAGTTTCAAGGTTGATTTATCTGACGCGACAAAATTTCGAAGCGAAAATTAGTTCTTACAAGTAAACAAGAAATACCCTTCTTCTGATTTTGCTGTCCCCATCAACAAACAGCAGAATGTTTACTATTCCTACTGTTTATTCTAACATTTCTAACTTCCATAACATCATTGATACTCATATCATTTATCTTATACCTAAAAAAAAAAACAAGATTCCAATGTGTTTTGAATCTTTATTTATAAAAAATTGACAGCATTCTTAAATGCACTAGCACTTCTACTTAACACTATGCACCACAAAACCATTTTCATCTTGTGAGAACAACAAGTTATAATCATGTGTCAAACAATTTGCAGGCACCCATACATAGTGTTCTTCCACCTAGTATTCCGGTGCTCAGCTATTGTGGTCTACATGCTGTGCGGCTGGTTCTCCGACTCCTTTATCGCCAGCTTTGTTCTTGTCATCCTACTGTTGTCCGCTGACTTCTGGACTGTCAAGAATATAAGTGGTATGTATTAACCTTGTCCTAATAGTATAGTATAACAACCTGGTGTCAACTCCACATCCAAGAGCATATTTTGCAAATGATTCTCATAACGCACCCCCGGTGCGACACTGTCACTTTTGCAAAAAATGCAAAAATGAGTTAAATATCTAAAAATGATCATAAAGCACCCCTTTACTTGGTGCGATAACGTTACTTTTGTAGTACGCATAGTTTCCGTATGAGGGCGTGAGTGTCATTGCCGTTTTGGCGCGAATCACGCGTCGCTGGGAGCAACATCGTTTTTAGATATTTAACTCATTTTTGCATTTTTTGCAAAAGTGACAGTGTCGCACCAGGGGTCCGATAATGAAAAAATATAGACTTTCTACACAGTCAGGGGTTGCATTAGCAATCATACAACTGTTGTGAAAGTTTATTTATTTATTTAGAATAGGTACAGCAACAGCAAAAAATTAATTAGCTGATAAAATGGAAAAAATTGTTATTTTTTTTTTATGTGTTATTGACATAAAGATTAGTGTACATTAATTAATGGCCATAATTATTGTTATATTATGAGGAAACCATGCACTCTGCCTGCCAAACGAAGTAGGTAACCCAAACTTTCTTGCTAGTATTTGTAGATGACACAGAGTATTTAGAAATGGAGAAATAATGTGCAACTGAAAAGTATTAAACCCCACCTCTATGTATATTGCCAAAATTAAAAAAAAAAAATAATTTACTTTATTTGAAGACAAAATATTAATCAATCAACTTTATCGTTCCTGGTGGTTGAAACATAATAATAATATTAAAATGAATGCCCTTGGTAGGGGAGCCCACAGGGTTTTTGAGCAAACATATGCAGGGCGAAAAGTTGATAACTGAGTAAGTGCGGCATGATGAGAGAACACCAAAAATATATTTGAGAAGTTTCTGATCCCTGTGGTCAGGAGGCCACTTTCAGATTTCAAAAAAGGGCCAAAAATAAATTGATCTTCAGAGCCGTTGATTTTGGAATGATCGTGTGCGGCCTAACCCATATCATACTTAAATAGAAAAAATGTGCTAGAGAAATTGTGAACTTTCCATAAATCTGACGACTTTGAAAACTCAGATTTGAACAATTTTTCCGTCAAATCCACCGCGACAGCGCTGCCCGCAAGGCTGTATCCTTAGAGAATAGCATCGCACGACATGTAACGCTATTGCATAGAATAACTTTTATTCGCCCTGAATATCCTTTTAAAAATTGTTCAAATCTGAGTTTTCAAAGGCTGGCTGTAAGGCTGAGAATAGCTCCCCTGATAGTGATTATATAAATATCTGACGGATTGATGGAGCCTTTTCGAAAATAGGACGAAATTTCATCGATTCGCAAAATTACCCAAAAGTGGTTATAATTTGACATTTATCTGTAAATCCACTAACCGAGTAGCTTTGATTTCTATTTGAATTTGAAGCAAACCCTTTTGTGAAGATTTGTCGGTATTCAGCAGTTGGAAAATATCAAACACTTAATAGTAATTATTAAAAGTTAAGCAAAATTAAAACATTGTCGGAGTAAAAAATTAACAAGTTGACTATTTTAAAATTTTACTATGACATTCAGCAAACCAATTATTTTAAAAACATCCTCATCTTATGGGCTATCCAACGACCTATCAACATTTTAAAAACATATTGAGAGATGCCCGTTAATTGTTTGATGAAAATGACAAAAATGGAAAGTCATATACTTATGTACAACAGAAAAGTGTTACGACTTATTTACGTCGTAACACTTTTCTGTTCGTTTTATTGTAATTATGAACGATAACACCTCGAATTTTCAGCTATAGTTCGTTTTTCTCCCCTACCACCTGTTCAGTTACAAACATTAAATAATACTATGTCATGTTGTGTCTTATGAGCAGATTTCATATTACTAAATTGTTGATGGATGAATTTTACAAGTGTTTTGTATTCATGATGATTTTTCCAGGTCGTCTTCTAGTTGGGTTGCGATGGTGGAACTATGTGGACGATGATGGCAAGTCACATTGGGTGTTTGAGACAAAACAGGTAAATGTGAGTGTTATGGTTGCTTCTACACCACTACTATAGTATACAATAACCAAATTTTGTAATACACTCTACACTCTTTTGTACACACATCAAAAGTGTCTAGGGATCAAGCATTTTTATGCGGATTTCTTGAGATTGAGATGTGGCTTTGTAATAAATTTATGATTTTATAAATTTATATGGATCCTTTTTGGTGCATTTCATAATTTGAATCAGGAACTGTGAATCAAATTCGAGTAAAAGATGAAAATCAGCTGTCAATATTTTCCCTATAAAAACATACAACGCATTGAAGACATTATTAGTGCTACTGTTTCCCTACTACTGATTAAAACCAACGTTATTATGGAGCGGCGACGTCATTTAAGCAGGGAAGAAATGCTCAGAGCCGTGGGAATGATAGAAGCTGGTTCCCGGCAACGTACTGTGGCTTTAGCTCTGAATACAAGTCAGAGTGTTATCAGTCGACTTTGGACACGTTACCGAAGCACTGGTACCGTGGCTGAGCGCCATGGAGGACGGTATCGCTGCACCACACGGAGACAAGACCGATACATTCAAATCTTAACTCGAAGAGCTCCAACAATAACCGCCATGATGTTAGCCGTGAGGCTTCATCACTCTTCAGGGAACTTAATTAGCGACCAAACAGTCAGAAACCGCTTGCATGAAGTGAACCTTCATTCCCGAAGACCGCTACGGGTACCACCTATAGCAATGCACAATCGTAGGATTCGATATCAATGGGCTCTTGAACACAGAAATTGGGCAGAAGAACAATGGCGTTTCGTGTGCTTTTCTGATGAGTCTCGTTTTGGTATGAGACCGGATACAAGACGTATACGACACTGGAGAACCCCTGGACGCCAACAGCGATTAAAATCCTGCCAGGAAGTCCATCCTTATAGTGGTGGAACCATCATGGTATGGGCGGGTATTTGGATCGGCGGAAGAACTGAGTTGATTTGGATCAGAGGCAACCTCAACGCTCAAATTTATGCTGAGACGATTGTATCAGACGTCATCGTTCCTCTACAAGTGCAAATCGGTCCCTTATTTCAGTTAATGCATGATAATGCACGACCGCACACCGCAAGAGTTGTAAGACAGACTCTCGCCGCAGCTAACATCAATGTCCTGCCCTGGCCTGCTCAGTCGCCAGACTTGAACCCGATTGAGCATGCATGGGATATGCTACAGAGAAGAGCTCTGCCGAATATGGAGGGTATCCAGTCGCAAGAAGACCTTTTTTTGTTGTTGCAACGAACATGGGCGGCCATTCCACAGCGTGATTTGGATGAACTCATTTTGAGTATGCCAAACCGATGTTCTTGTGTTGTTAGTGTTCGCGGTAGAAACACGGATTATTAATTGTTTAAGTTACCCAATAAAATTTTAGAGAAAACTGTTATTTCAGTCTTTTTTTCGAACTTTTGTGTTAGTGGTTCAAATGTCAAAAATCCCTTTATTAGGAAAATGGCAAATTTCTTTATTAATGCAAAGGTGACTTGGTTTATCGTTACTGTGACAAACGAAAACACTTTATTTGATGAATCCTTAAAGAAAATTTTAATTAATATCAATCAGGAGAAAAGTTATTGCAAAAATATATGTTGATCCCTAGACACTTTTGATGTGTGTATTTTAATATAGGTACTTATCTATTTTCTTAAGCCAAAATAATACGATATCACAAACGCTGAAATACTCAAGGTGGGAACAATGCATACCGTCATGAACAAGATCAAAAATATCACAAAAAGCTTCCAGTTATCCTGGTATCTTTTGTGATATTTTTGATCTTGTGAAACTGGAAAGGCACCCCAAAGATCTGGCTGCCGCGTGGAAAACAAAGACATTGTGTAGTCTCACTCCACCTGTGGGGACCTAAGCACGAATACAGAGTAGATGGCTCGCTGGAGTCACGCTCTTCTCGCTAATGTTTACCTCCAGCTCTCCACAAAAATTATTAATGCTGGTTGCATAGTGTCAAAAAAGAAAAGCCTTATAAATGC
This sequence comes from Globia sparganii, assembly GCA_949316385.1. NCBI lineage: Eukaryota > Metazoa > Arthropoda > Insecta > Lepidoptera > Noctuidae > Globia > Globia sparganii. The sequence continues at coordinate 23,286,330 of OX438663.1, read as the reverse complement.
CGACTGCATAGGAACAATCTACACTAAGTAACTTTGTAGTAAGAAATCATTATACTGTTTGCAGAATCGTGTGAACCAGAACGAAAGCCGTCTGTTCTGGATGGGTCTGATCTTGTGCCCGGCAATCTGGTCTACATTCTTCATCTTCTGCCTGTTCGGGCTCAAATTCAAATGGATGGTATGTTACGATGAGATAAAAATTCACAAAATTTCACACATGTTTAACCAACACTCAGGAATTTCTCCAGAAGTTTATATAGGCCAAGAACTTTAGATATGGAATCTAAGGTAGAGTGAGAGGACCAACAAGAGGCAACAGCGTGGTTAATCGCGCATTCGTAACAAACGGTTTTAAACGATATCTCAAGGTACACCAAAGTTAATAAGTGTCGTAATCAGATAAGGAATATAAGACATGGTTTACCTATTACGAATGTTGAACAACTGGAGTGATTACTAAAGTTCTGTCATTTGGCACTAACTTACTAATGTCCAAGTATTTTTCAAACACATTTTTATCAATGACATGATTTGGAATTCCCTAATACATTTTTATAGAAGAAAGTTCTGCAACGATCCCGACCCTAGTGACTAGTAGTCTAGCAATATTAATCAATAAAATCCCTACATACATAACTAATGTTTCCGACTATTACGGCGATACTTCTACATGTCCCTAAAGAATTATCAGTAATTAGCAGAAACAGTAACATACTCCTCTTGTGTATTCTATATTAGTAAGAAATAAATAAATCGGCCTGTCCCACTGCAGCGCAAAGGCCTCCCTTTCCTTTTTCCACACAACTAGTAAGAAACATAATTTAATCATAATTATTATTTTCTCCCAAGCTGCTAGTCCTCATCGCACTAACCCTGACGGGTGCCAACCTGTACGGCTACATCAAGTGTAAGTTCGGAGCCAAGGAGAACCTCAAGTCTGCCACCACCGAGTTCGTGAAGAAGCAGCTGTTACAGAACGCGACCACGTTCATGTTCACACAGCCTGCTCCTCCCACTACCGGAAACACGGGCGTCGTGTAAAAATCTTAAATAGGCCTGTATACAATGACTAGATAATTTTGAAAATTGATGAAGCTAAGTCCAGTTTATACAGTATTTGTTTATGTACTAGATTATAATAATGTATTATGAATACAACAGCTTCATAAATACGTATGCAGCTGTTATGTACAGACGCCAGCACATCAAGCTCCCCGAAACTGTCAAATTTTCCCAATCAAATTTGAACGTAATGCTTTAGCAAATCTATTAAAGAAATTTGACAGGTTGTAGTAACTTGATTTTCTGGCGTCTATACATTAAGAAATGTTCAAATTTTTAAACTTCAGAGACTTTGATACTATTCGACCTTCGCATTGTAGCCAGAAGTTATTAATACAAAATAAATCGGAATTTCTACTTTATTAACCTACGAATAAGTAAAAAGTCAAATAACTAATAATATTCGTAATTAGTAACTCCTAATTTATCACCAAAAAATCATTATAATATATGATAATAATTTTTTCTCACGATTTCGACATTGCTTAAACGTTGTGTCTTAAATTAATTTCGCACAGTATACAAGCTCTGCATGTAATCCTAAATATAATATATATATAAATAAAACAAAGTCGGGTTAGTTACACCACATGATAACTCAAGAACGGCTGGGCTGATTTTTATGATCTTTGATTTGTTATATTTGTCTCCGCCACGAATAGCAGAACAACCAGTAAAATAATGACGATAATTAATTTTCTCATGCATTTTGTATGAAACGGCTTTTTTATGGTTCTGAGGCGGTACAAAGTTCGCCGGGGTCGACTAGTATATAAATATACAGGGTTATTTATAAATCACCAGCAACCTCTTAAGAGGTCATTGTACTCATCATTATGAACAACTTTTACTATGGGACAAAACCTGAAATTGCGAAAAAAAATCAGCTGTTCCCTACATTTTGACGAGTTACACGAACATAAATGTAGGAAACAGCTTTTTTTTAAACCCCTGTATATATAAATAAACAAATGCTGTATGAAGCCAGTTTCACTCGCCAACGTGTTTCGAGTATAAATTGAAATTGTTTTAATTGATTTACATAAATATTTACAAATTAGGGTCTTGAAACTAGAAGTAGGTAAGAAATTATTGGATTCTATCTGAACTAGGAATAAACCTGTATCTCAGGTATCTCACTCAAGTGCTTATACATAAGTATTATCTAAAATTCCTACAAATAGTAAATACCTAATTTATCTACTTTAATTATGGTTATATTTAAATTGAGCAAAATAATTGGCATTGTATTCAGGCCTTAATAGTGGTATTTATAGTTTAAATGAATATGTGATGTAGTTTTCATAATGAGTCAGTCGGGAGTTCCTTGTTTGTACTTTATTTATTTGTAGTAGTCAGTACGTCTGTCCAAGCAAATTAATTATAATAATAATATCTTTATTCAACAAGTAACATGACTCAGTTGTATTAGTAACAATATTCCACACAAAAGCGCGTTTTTGTGTATTAAGCCACACAAATATATCAATTATGGCCTGTTTCTCAGTTCCGGTTAACTTATCTGACAGATAATTTCACCCAAATTCTGTTCCTTAACTGAATTTATTTGGTAGATAATGCGTATGTGGAAATTGTGAAGCAGGTCCTTAGTCGTTTCGAATAAAACAATATAGATAACGTGTTTGTATGATGTGATTTTAGCCAGAAGCTTGTCATTCGATCTTGATGTTTACATATTTATTTATATGTTTCAAGCACGTGATTATTAATTTCTAGAGCTACTTGTTTTAATGTTAGTAACAGCCATGTTGCGATCATACTTTCCAAGGGTAGCAAAAACACTGGTCATAGAAATATGACAATGAACACTCCATTTACTCCGTATTCTGTAATTCAAAACATACCGTGTACTTATAGCTTCTATCACAAGGATCTCTTGGCCCGCGGCCAAAGTCGGAACTAACGCCGCCATCTTGTGTTTTTCAATACCTACGTACAGAGGCCAGCACATCAACCTACCCCAATCTGTCAAAGGACCATGCCCATATTAGTATGGAGGTGAAAGTCAGCAATGCCATGCAATGCCCAAATTGCAGCTCTATGTCATACGATAACTTATTAACAGTATTTTTATGATATCTAGATTTAATGTCATATAAAGCACTGATTGAAAAGTTATTGGACGTTAAACATGATAACTGCCTACTGGTATTGTTTATACATTTTATCGTTTACAGACAGCATTGCTATTAGTTTTTCACTAGGAACTTCATAATCATGACATAAGCTAGGCCAGATCAGTGTTATTTTATATACTTAATAAATGTCTGTAAACATTTCAATTATTTGGAATTATCTAGTCTGTTTCCATAGTATCTCCATCAATATAAATGCGAAAACAATTTGGTTAGATGCAAAACTTAAGTAGGTACTAGAGTGAATAATAATATGGAAAGAGACCAGTACCTCATAACAAACCGGTATTTCTGATGAGATTATAAAAGCACATTGCAATAAAATCTACATGCGGCTACTTTTTGTGAAGTTTTATCTTGCCGATCTTATCAATAATACGCAAATAAAATCGCAACACTATACTAGTAGGTATTCGTTATCATCGGTAACAAGCAACAACACTATCATAACTAATGAATAAATCGGCCAAAGGACGTGATTCCAGACCGTAATAAACTGCACTTTTAGTGCATGAATGAATGAAACATTATTATTAACGTACTGCAAAGTAAACAAGTCTTTATTTTCGTTTTTTTTTATCCAGTGCTTGTTAGGTTTCAAAATTAAAAACGTAATTCTAGTTATCATTTATTAGTACAATCTTGTGATTTACTTTATCTGGGCATTTCTGGGGCGCAGATGGGCATGGTCCTTTCTTTGATAGATTTTCAAGTGTATAGGAATAAGGTTCATATTCAATTGAGAAAAATTGTCAGATTGGGGTAGCTTGATGTGCTGGCCTCTACATTTCTTAAAAAAATAATGCACAATTGTTTACCAAAAATTTGACATCCTCTGTTAACGTCACTGAGCGTCAAACGGTCCCTGTAGCAGTGTATTCATGCTACTAGTATGTTACGCTGTGTTAAATTATATCTGTAATCATGATCGTGTGTATCAAATATCTTTCAATATAAGCATTGTAAGGTTCATTCAAACAATACAAATGACCTGCTAAAGTTTGTTAGACCAATAAATTCATGACTCAAATTGTATTGTGGTTTACAAACTGTATTTAAAAATAATACATGAGTAATCTATAGCCGTAAAGTTGATATTGTTTAATTACGACTATACCGACCGCACAGTGGCGCCCTCATTGTTTGTTTGGTTATTTCATACAATTTAGAATGAAAATGCAGAAAATAAGCACGTTAAGTTGTGCTTCACAAGATTATACGTTAATATTATTAGAAACGGTAGTTTTACATTATTTAGTTCTATTATAATCCTAAAACGGAATATAGTGGCCACTGTTATAAAACGATAAAAAAAAAATGTCCCTTACTAGGTTTTGAAATGGGACAGCCGAAACCTGAACAATTTTAATTATATAATTGGAATGTCGAACTGTACATTGTTGAAGGCCCGATATTTTTATTATAATGTATATAATTATTTTAAGATAATCAATAAATTATATTAAATATATTATTTCTTTTATTTATGTATTTCTTTGGAAAATTAATGAAGTGAGGCTTCAGAAGATTTACAAAAAAAAATATGCACGTAAGTCCTTATTTGTATGTTCTTTTTCGTAGTAAAACAGTATTTAATGAGGTAATAAATACATTTCCAATAAAAAGTATACATTGGTTAAACACATATTTATCTACTAAACATATGTAGACATTCATCAAAATACAATAGCCAATTAGCCACTAAACAGTGACTAATATACGATACGAAATGACGCATCTAATAACTGCCTGGATTAAATATGCCTTTTACAATTTTATTCTTAAAATTATTATCACACAGTGATAAAATTACATTTTCCTCATTGTTCAGTATTCTTAAACATACAAACAAAAAGATTGCTCCAGGTGAGGCTCGAACTCACAACCCCGGCATTACTCACACGAAGCACTGTCTTATAAGTACCGTGCGCTAACCAATTGCGCCACTGGAGCTATGGAGGGCTTGACGAAAAATCAGACCTATATTTACATGACCACCAAAGTCAAGCGACGTCCCTTTTTATATTATCAAACGTCAAATCAGTTGTTCGTATTACCTTTCGTGGCACTTGTTCGATCTGAAAATTATGGTATAATTTCATAGTAGTTAATAAAATTAATCCTAAAATACATGTAACAGTAAAAACAAACTAAAATACTTTGACAATTGCAAAATTCTTTCGAAAATTAAATAAACAAAATGGAAACGTCATCTGGTTTGTTGTGATAAGTTGAAGTGTATTTCCATGGATAATTTCATAACAACCACGATATTCAGGCTGCTTTAGGGGTGATACATTACTATGTGTTTTGATTGAGCCGTGGTTCGTGTTGTGTTGTGTCTAATGCTCCGACAAAATGAATTGGTTCGACACGTCAGGCTTCACGAGCCTCGCTAAGAACGCGCTGAAGGAAGCACAGAAGACTATAGACAAGGCGCTGGACATCCAGGACGAGAGCGGGGAGGAGCCGGAGGAGGAGACGACCCCGCAGACCAGCGCCAAATCGTCTCCCGGACACAGCAACACGTCACTCAAAGACAACTCGGATTTCTTTTCCTCCTGGGGTCTGACCGTCAGCGCAGAGAGTGAACAGAATGCTCCTATTAAAGATCAGCCTGTCGTCACCGAGAGTCCATCCAAGTCCACGTCGCAGAGCATCTGGGGCTCGTTCGCGGGCTCATTCTTCGAGCAACCTAAAGAAGACGACCCTACTATTGTGAAACCACCGAAAGCTAAGTCTATGAATGTTCTTTCTGATACTAAATATGGCAGTCACGATGACTTGTTCTCCAAAAGTCAGCTTATCATGTCAGATAGTGAGGCATTAGATCACAGAATCACAAAATCTTTGAAAGATGAACTCCCAAAAGTCGAAGAGAGACGTGATTCAGCAAAGTCACACAGATTGTCTCTTGTGTCTAGTAGAAATAGTTCCGATTCAGTAGAAGTGTTATCTCAGAGTTTAAAGACAACTCCAGACTCGGAGGCATCAGTTCACTCCATATCACACAGCAGTAGTACGGGCCAGAAACATAACTCAGAATCTGTAGAAATATTACCCGATAGTCTGGTGAGTCCTAGTTCTATTGAGTGCCTTGGTTTTGATAGTTACTCTAGTGGTAAAAACAGCAACTCATCTTCCCTCTGCCTGTCCCCTGGAGACCTCAGCGATAAGAAGTCCACTCCCATTGGAGATAAGACTGAGAAGGTAGAAACTGCTGACAGTGTCAGTTTAGTTGCTGATGACGATGAAGATACAATGTCATACAACTCCATATCAGAATGTACAGCACCCACTGTGTTGGATACTGATGACAAGTCTGCAAGCCCCTTTCCCAAACTAGTCAAAGTAGACACAGCAAGAAAAGTGCTGGACAAAGAATTCATGCATTTGGAACAAGCTATCCTCCCACAGAGGATGCAAATAAGTGAGAACTCTTCAAATGATGGCTCTTGGTCTGATAGGACTCTAAACGCTGACAATGACAGTATTAACTTAGACATAACTGCTGAAGAACAGAAGAAGGAACAAGAAGATGTTCTTATTGATAAATTGAGTGACTCATCATCATTCTACAATGTCAATGTTTCTAATGACATGCTGAGATCTGAAAGTTCTGCTTTTGTCAATGTTGAAAAGCAGCAATGCAATGCATCTAGCAGTAGCTCTTCACAGAAAGATGGCAGTGTTAAAGAAAGGACATCTCCAATAAGTTCTGATAGTAAAAGTGACTTAGTCAAGATAGGGTCAGACCGCACTTCAGGGCACACATCTGGGGACGAGTTAGAAACAGCTACTTCTTCAGATATTGAAATAATTCCTAGTCCTAATGGAGATGGTCATGGGTTTAGGAACAGTCCTGCTAAGTATGCTTTTAAGCAGTCAAAGTTTGATGGCACAACTTCACCTAACCTAGTGGACTTAGTACTGGGGAAGTCTTTAGCAACAAAGATAAGGGGGCACAACCGAGAGCTATCAGAAGCATCAGTGCAGAGTAACACAAGTGATGAGAGCCAGGGTTCAGAGAATGAGAGGTTGATGCGGAGGCTGTGTGAAATGGCAGAGCTTTTGGAAGCAAGAGAGAACAGACTGTTGGAAATGAGCAGAAGTAATGCGGACCTGGCAGAGAATAATGCAGACTTGAAGAGTCAGGTGGACTCATTGATGTCGAAGCATGAGGGCAGCGATATTAACACTATTACAGAAGATTACACTCAGAGGATGTCGGCACTAGAGAAGAAGTTTCAGCAGGCGATCAGAGAAAAGGTATGATTGATGATTGAACAATTTTTAATGAAGGTTTCATTTAGAAGTTAACCTTTATTAAAACTAATAACACTTTAAAATATTTATGCTTTGATATTTAACACTTGTGTCTTGTTCAGTGTCCTTCAATTTGTTAAATGGTTTGATTTAATTTACATTGATGATTATTACGTTGATAAAAGCTTCAAGATTTACAATATTTCATTATAATAATGATGTGAAATCTTTTAAATCCTTTGGATTACATAATCTTGATATATGATTGTATTACAATAAAACGTGTAATCTCTAAGAGTAATTTTTTGTTTACAAACCTAATCTCTTACAGTCAACTGCACATCAATAGTAACAATTTGTCCTCGAAAGCCCCTTTATTTCGTAGCGGTTTTCATAATTTATTCTTTATTATACAACTTTTTTCAATAGCTAACAGAACTTACATCTCCACAGGATCAGCTAAGAAAGCAACTAGACGCCTTCAAATCTGAGTCTTCATCCCGGAAGAACTCCTCAGAACTGGAGAATGCTCTCAAAGAGAAGGACGAAGTGATCGCCCAACTGCAAGAAGAAGGCGAGAAGCTGGCACGCCAGCAGCTGCAGCAGTCCAACATCATCAAGAAGTTGAGGAGCAAGGATAAAGACAATGAACAGGTCATTAAGAGCTTGAGGTGAGGCAGCCAGAAATGGTACTAAGCTTACATACACACACATTTAACATGTTTAAATTAAAAATTTATATATGCCAGACCATGGCGAAACAAGTAAGATCATAATTTTATTAATAAGACCTTAATGTAACATGTTTGCAAATAATTATATTTTATTCCATACACATGCAACTGATTGCGTCATTCTTGGCAATATTGTGGTTAACGATAACATAGTCGGTAATACCGACCAATTGCCGGCATTACCAATATTGTATAGAAATTGCCAATTGCGCAATAATAGTTGCCCATCTAAATTGAATATAAAGCTTAGCATCGCGCTTGTATTCGTAAAGGGGTAGTCAGAGATATTTAGTACACTAAGATTGGAGTGGCTGTAAGTTTACTAGAATGTGCATTGTGCGTATGTGCATATTAAATAGACTTTAGAAAAATTGGTCTTAATTAAATTACTACGAGGGGCGGCTGAAAAGTTTTGAGCCTAAGGTATAAAAAATGGTGATAGAAATGTATAAAAAATTTATTTTTCAATGTAATCTATTTCAATACACTTCTTACATTTATTGTAAAGGGCTTTTAACCCGTTCAAAAAATATTCACCGTCTTTGGCTTGAAAATGTTCATTTATGACCTCCTTCATCCTCGTCGATGGAAAGTCTCCGTCCTCGGAGATCTTTTTTCAAATTGGAAAAGAGGAAATAATCGCTGGGGGCCAGGTCTGGACTGTAGGGTCGGTGGTCGATTTCTTCAAATCCTGTCTCGGCTAGGGCACGCTTTGCAACGCGTGCAGTGATGTTCACGGTTCAATAACTTAAAGCGTAATGATGCTAATTACATTAAACTAAGGGTACCCTCAATTAATGATGAGCTGCCAGAGTCAATAGTGACTCATTAAGGTACCTAGGCTCAAAACTTTTCAGCCGCCCCTCGTAGTAACAGAAGAAGCAAGTGGTTTTTGGAAATAATGATGTGTCTCCTTTTGAAAATATTTAGCGTGTCACTAAAAGTGTTTAAATAATTTTTCCAGGGATAAAATAGCCGAGCAAACAACAGAACTGGACAGACTCAAGCGCTCTATAGCTGCTAAAGAGGAGCTGGAAGTTAGCCAAATTGAAGCAGTGTACCGGCTCACCACTTCTAATAAGAAACTTGAGACTGAACTTATGGAGGTACAGACAGCACATACTAGCTTATGTTATTTTGTCAAATTGTGGCTTTTATTATGGAGGTTTAAATGACCTAAACTCTAGTGGCCTTATTACAAAACAAGGTATATCTTTAGACCCAGATTTAAACCATCAAACCATTTTTTAATTTCGAACTACAGTCCGAAATTAAAAAATTGGCTCGATGGTGGTGGTGGTGGTGGTGGTGGATTACAATCCGACAAAGTTAAAGTTCGTATTACAAAAAGCGATGTTAAACCTGAGTCGAAGTTGTCAATTATGCATTAAGAACTTTACTTTTGTCGGCATAAAGTTCAAAATACAGTATTTATTTATACAAAGTGTTAAAAAATTATCCCGACAAATTTTAAGAGGTGCTTTAGAGTTTTAGACCCTCGAACTAAACAATTTTCACAATGGGATCAACTCTAATAATACCTAGAAAATGGTTAAGTTTGGGGTATGATGTCTCATAGTCAAATCAATCAGGAATGATGGAAACTACAAACTCTTAAAGGATCTAGGTCGACTTAACCTGTAGCCCTGTATATGTAACTGGCTCGAAGGTTTAGGCTAAGACGGCAGGAGTCTCATTATAAAACGACTTCCAGCTTCAGAACCATGTTTAAAACATCGAGCCATTTTTGATTTTCGAAATTTATTCCAACTATGGTAAAGTTCTAGTAAGTATTATTTATTTTAATTTTATTAATTACTAGCTTTTGCCTGCGGCTTCGCCCGCGTGGATGTCGGACAAAATATCCCACGGAAACGTATTACCGGGATTTAAAGTACCATATGTGTTAATCTAGGTTATAAACCATATATGTTCCAAATTCAGCCAATCGCAATTGGTTTACGCGGTGCACGCCAGTAAAGCTCCCAGTCATATTTTTTTCCGACATCTTCAACAATCACAAAACATTAATGATTAACGGACTAACCACACTTATTCAGCTCTGTTCAGCTTTTGTCCATAGAAAATAACGATTTTGTATGAGATGTATACGCATCCGTTCAGCCGCGGAAAGCTGAACGGACTTCATACAAAATCGTTGTTTTCTATGGACAAAAGCTGAACAGAGCTGAATAAGTGTGGTTAGTCCCTTATACACCTAAACCTTCCTCATGAATCACTCCGTCCATTGGCGAAAACCGTATGGAAATCCGTTTGGTATTGAGTTTATCACATTCAGACAGAGAGACGCGGTGGAGGACTTTGTTTTATAATAATTATGTAGTCATGAGTATTTCAACGCATGTTAGAGAATTGAAGTGAATTTTGTCTTCCACAGAATATACGTACATAATTACAGAAATGGGACAAGTAGTAGGTACATTGAAGTTAATTCCGTCTTAGCCATTGTATTCCAAAATTATTTCAGAAATTACCTATTTGTATTGAGATAATCAATGAAAACTAGTAAAATGTCCTGTAGTTAGATGTTTTATGTTTTGATTATCGCGGCGAGAGTTCTTATCAGTTGTGTAATGCGACACTCATACGCACCAAACAAACGGAATTCAATGTTGTTGTGTATGTAGGTGCAGATTTTCTTCATTGAGAGTTAAAATAATAACATAATAGGGGCTTTGAAACAAGTTGGCGCGTCTATTGACAGATTCAAGCTCAGCAGGCATTTGTTTCATCCTTATTTCGTCTGGAAGAGACCTTGTTTGGAAGAGACTTTGTCTGGAAGTAAACTTTGATACTCGAGTTCATAAAATTGATAGAAAGAATTCCTTAATTACTCGACCTTCACCATTCTATGCCATTTTCATTGCTATTAATACTCAGAAAAATTTAGTACTAGCTGATTTAGTACTAGCTGATTTTTTTTGCCAAACTGTTTAACAGTATGCTAGCATAATACACTATACTACATTTCCATTGTAAGACACAATGGATTTTTTTATTGTGTCTGTAATCGTTATTTATTTATTGGTCTATCTACAAACATTATACTATTCAACCTATTAACACAAGCTGACATTGAAGCCAAGTGCATAATACTAAGCGATAGACACAGCATGCATAAATTAAATTTTACCAAAGAAAATATTACGATAATAATACAGAAATGACACAACGCAACAAGATTTTGACGCGCGGCCAAAATCGGAACAAATGCCGCCATCTTGTTTTGTCAGTACAATTTCTGTAACAATTTCACAAATGTTTACCTACAACGCCCCCCTGTCAATGTCATTCAGGAGCCGAAAAATCCTTGACTCAACATAATTTTTACAAATTAAAAGTATTTTATTATAATTTTACCAGACAAAAAGCCAGTTAGACGACACGACACACAAGCTGGAAGGTAGCCGAGCTTCATTAGAAGGGGCTCGGCGGGAACTGACTGACCTTCAACGAACCAGTGCCGACCTGGCGCGAAGGAGTGCCAACCACGAGCAGGCACAGGACAACCAGAGGAGGGCTGATGAGGAGGTGCAGAGGCTGAGGGCGGAGTTACAGCAGCTTAGGGTTGAGATGGTCAACGGTAAGCAATAAAATATAGAATTAATCATAGAACAAATATTTATTTCATCATCATCATGGTCAGCCCGACTTCACCCACTGCTGGCCATAGGCTTCTCTTTGCTAGTGCTAATCTTCAAGCTGCTGTGATAGCCTCCTCCAGGAGGATCCTCTTACCCGCGATGGCAAACATGATGTCAGGTCATCTCGCCGCTGGAAGATCTACACAGCCCACATCCAGGGCCCAGATTCGGACTAATGTATAAACATTTCAGCAGTCGTCTCTCGATTGAATGTTTTAGACATAATTATGTTGAAGACACAATCGAGAGACCACTGAAACATTCGTAAATAACTGGAATTAGGACCCAGTTTTTGAATTGATTGATTCTTCTTCACTTCGTCACAGCCTTACTTCATCAGTCATCACTATTTTCATTTTTTAGAGGAAAAAAAATGGGTGGCCCGCGAGGAAGCTCTACGTCGTGAGCTCTACGAAGCTCGCGAAGCTTGCTCCGCTTTAGAGAGCAGTGAAAGCGCTGGCGCAGCTAGCGACAGCGGCGCGGCCAGTGTGCTGGCGCAGCTGGCGCAGCTGCAGCGCGCCGCCGTGCAGCGCGACCAGGCGCACGCGCAGGCGCTGCGGCACAGGGCGGGCCAGCTGGGTGAGTACTGAAGAAGGGATGTCACTTTTAAGGTTTGGAAGATGGTTGATGCTGAAAATAAAGTCAAAATGAATGATAATATCTCATTGAAAATGTAGTACAGTGGTACCCAACTGATAAGGCGCGTCGTGAATCTTCGTTCGCACAGAAAAGAAAGTATTGCCCCGAAGATTAACGAAAGAATGCTTATAACTTATAATCAACCTTAGATCACTACTATAAGGTTCATAATACACTGCAGCTGTTAGTTCCGTCTCACTCGCAAGTCACGCCCCTCCGCACAATTACACTTCGTGCCAATTTTATCGGGCCACCAGTTTTCATCAAATACATATTTAATTAAAAATACAGGTTATTTAAAATGCACGATTTATTTAATAAACAAATAGATATTTATTCAGTAAGCAATAGAAAAAACTTAATCTAAAGGCCGCACTCCTGCTATCCCAATATTACTCTGAGCGTCCGCGTCGCTACTATTACCATCACTATCACGACTCGAACTATCCGATAAGGATGATGTATCTTCGTTGGTGTTTATTACAAATTGGTCCAATCTATCGTCGATGGCCTCTTCCAATGTCATAAATTCGTCTTCGCATTTAATGGCATGATCTAAAACTTTTTGCCACTCTTCTGACCCGATGGATGCGAATTTTTCACACAAAAGACGCTGCACTTCGGTCAAATTCATGGCAACATTAAATTTGCTTACGTGACCTTTTACCTGCGACCAAATGTTTTCTATCGGATTGAAGTCCGGATGATATGAGGGAGCCTTAACACTGTGTGGCCGTGAGCTTCCATTATGGTGTCAAGCGAGTAATTTACATAGAGATGCTTATGGCGTTTAATTATATCGTACAATTCCGGTTTATACGCTTTGATATTGAAAGGTATGTTTTTATCTTTTAACCAATCCTGCATAATCTTTTTTGCAGAGTTACTGTTAGGTGCCCTGTCCTCTAATGTGCTATGGTATGACGCATTGTCAATGACAAACACAGAATTCGGTTGGAGGTTGGGAATTAATTTCTCTTGCAACCATTTCTCATAATTTCCTTTGTTCATTTCACTGTGATAGTCTCCTGTGGTCTGAGCCGATTTGTACATGAGCAAAGCATTTGGTATGAATCCATTAGCACCACCAGCATGCACTATAATCAACCTCGGTCCCTTCGAAATTGGTTTTTTTATGCCTTTGCCTTGACCATCAGACCAGGCTTGTTCCTTGGTGTGGGTCGAATGAACATAGGTCTCGTCGCCATACACAATAGGTCTCCCTTCATGACGATACGTTTTTATTTTTCTTAAAAATTGTATTCTTAATAGCCTTACTTCATCTTTTTCCGCCAGCAACTTACGGTTCGTTTGCGTTTTCCTAAACTTAAATCCCATCTCTTTTACGATTCGGCGTAGAGTTTCTCTGCCCCCTTCGAAGTCGATATCTCTTTTTAATTTCTCCAATAGCGCTTTCATTGTGACTACCTGTTTTTCTTCGCGGTGAAAGTCATAAATTTTCCTGCGTATGGCTTGGTATGAAAAATCGTCCAATTCCTTACGATAAGTTTTTTTCAATTTACCCTTTTTCGGCGTTCTAAAAGAAGGCCCCGCAGTGTTTTCACTCGTATGTTGATCCTTCTCTTTAAGAATTCTCGTTATTGTTCGTTTTGAAATTTGTGTAGCTTCGGCCGTTCGGTCAATAATTTTCAAAAATCGATCTTTTATAAATGTTGTGTTCTTAGACTCCTGAGCTTCTTTCTTCATAAACTCGTGCACATTGAAAATTATTTCCCGAGCTTGACTTTTAAGTGGTTGCCCCCTTTTTAAAGAACTCATTTTAAACCATAAAAAAGAAAACACTTTTATTGCCACTAAGTGTACTTTTGCCTGCTGCGCGTGCACTCGATTAGAAGTATGGCGGCTGACTAACATGCCACGCGGCGCGCGCTAACATGGCGGCAGCTGCCGACCAATAGCGGTACAGGAAAAAGAAGTGCGGCGCGTGGAGCGTGCCGATTGGTCAATAGCATTTCCCGCGCTTTGAAAATTCATCTTCTGCGCAGGTACATCGGTAAGCCATATCAGTTGGGTACTACTGTAACTTAAGTTGTTTGTTTTAGTTTAAATACCTAAGTTAATAACAAAAACAAAAAGTGGTTTTTGTCTATGATTTTCTACTGCCGGGTCTTCTTGCTCCCATTAAACGCAGAGCAAACATAATTTTATTTATATATAGTACTAGCTGACTCTGCAAACGTCGTTTTGCAAAAAAAAAAAATAGATTCTCAGACCTATCCAATATGCACAAAAAATTTCATACAAATCGGTCCAGCCGTTTCGGAGGAGTATGGTAACTAACACTGTGACACGAGAATTTTATATATTAGATTTATTAAAATTTGATGTAGCATATTTTGTAATTTTTTGCCGATTTTTTTTTTTTGCATATTTTAAGTGTTTATGATGCATATTTCGACCATAATTAGTTGCATATAACTCTGTCTCTATTAGTAATAATCCTGTCCACAGCCGAAGTAGAACGCTCATTAGCGTCTGCGGTAGAACGCGAGCGCATGTCGCGCGAGGAGTGCAGTGCAGTGCGCGAGCAGCTGGCCCAGCGAGCCGCCGAGCTGTGCGCCTGCAGGGAGCAGCTGCGGGACGCCGCACGCGCAGAGGAGCAGCAGCGCGGGGACATACAGCGGCTACAGGGTGAACTGGCCCTGTGAGTACAGCTCACACTTTTTATTTACCCGACTGCGCGACGTCCAACACTGACTCATGTTTTTTACGCGTATTTATGTATGTAAAGAAAGAAAGAAAGAAAAATAGGTTTATTTGTCACAGAAACACGTGCAAACAAAAAGATAATTAATTCTAATGAGATCATAAATAATAAAAACAAAAAAAAAATATCTTTATACATGAGCACAAAGCATAGATAGTCGACGGTCGAAGTAAGATTCTTTATAGGATAGGAAATAGTTTGGCTGGATGGATTTTACTATATTAGGTGTTTGCATTTTACTATATTTTAATTGATGGGAAAAAAAAGCCGACTGCAACTAAAAAGTTGAAATCAAGTTTTTTAGGTGTTATTGAAAGGCAAAGCCAACGGCCCACCTGATATTAATTGGTTAGCAACATCTTTAGCCATCTGCAATATTGGAGACGTTGCAGATGAGACATTGCAGATGTCTTGTCATCCTAGAGACTATGCTAAAATAGTTCCCATGTTTTTCTCTATTAAGGAAACGTGGCGAGATAAAATGGACATCCATTAAAACATTTATCGCTTAGGATATTTGGTTAGGTGATCGAATCTTCTGAACCAGCAGTACTATTCAGTAAAAATCTCACCGTAAAAACTAAGGTGAAGTGAGCTGTCATTCCACCTGATGTTTGGGATTGCCTCCATTGATAGTTCACTTCACCTATGTTATCACGGTGAGATTTTTACAGAATCGATAGGCTGGCAATTGAAAGGCGCTGCACAACAGTAAGTAGTGCGTTTTCTAGAAATGGTTGATGTATTCTCCTTTTAACCCAGAACCTCACGATACATAAGTACTACTTTAATGGCCTGTTTCATACCTCCTGGTCGGGTAGATAATTTCATATAAATGCTGATCACGACGATAGGTCGTGCTGGGGCAAAATGAAAGTGATAGCGGACTGTTTAACATGTATCACGTAGAAATCGATGAAATTACAACGGACAAATGTTAATGAATGAGGGCGCGCTGCGGGCCACCAGCGCGCGGCTGAGAGAAGACAACAATAGTCTTGTCAACTGAAAAAATCTAATTAGTCCGTCAGTTAGATTATCAAAAAATATTTGACCCGTATTTTTTCTTTTTTTACGCAAACCAAAATTGACGAAGATACGACGCTTTTAAAATTCTCAATACGTCACACCTTGGTATAATTTTTAGTGCGTTCTGACGTCACGAGCCCCCACTCCCGAGTTTTATCTTTGTCAATATTCATTGATTTACAAAAACAAAAAATACGTGACAATTATTTTCCAATACTCTAACTGACTGACTGATTTTCAATTTATTGATGGTGGAAACTAGCCTATTCTGTTTTATTTGTAATTCATTTGGTAGATCGTAACTATCATACAAATTGTTAACTAGCCCTTTAACGAGTACTTATCCACTCAACAGAAAGACTCAAGAATTAGAGACACTCCGAGTTGAGCATGACAGCCGTGTGACAGAGCTGCAGCAGCGACTGAGCGACCTGGAGCAACAGCTGAGCGACGAGAAGAGTGCGCTCGACACCGAGAAGAAGAGGAATGTTATATTACAGGTATTTATTAGAAATAACAATCGCTTATCCCGCACAAAATAAACATAATCTAATTAGCCAAAAGCCTTGTAAGTACTCAATAATAAAGTAATAAAAAAGTTTTAAATTATAGTATTTCATTATTTTACGTCATTATACTACTGCTTCTAATGAAGTTATATCTCATGATAATAATGCAACTATGAATCTGTCATCACACGGACGTAATAATGAAATTGCCGCCAAACATTACAACTGCAATTTACTGCAGAGTTACTAGTAAAAAATATTTATTGTAAAAGACTTTTCATCAATGTTAACTGTTGGTTTTGCTTTGACGAGAGCTGCATTCATGGTCTGTCCGTCTTCTAACGCATCAGTTTAAGCTCAACGTTAGTCACAATATAAGGCTGTAATGTCATCATCTGCCTAGCCTAGTAATACCAGTATTTTACATGGAGCGACTGCCTATCTGACCTCCACAACCCAGTTACTGGGTAATACGATACCCCTTGGTGAGACTGATTGTCAGACCTTCGGGCTTCTGATTACCCGTAACGACTGTCAATTATCCACGAATGACAGCCGGGACCAACGGCTTAACGTGCTTCCCGAGGCACGGAGGGGTCCTCGGTATGTAAAGATGGTCACCCATCTACAGACCAACCGCGGCAAGCGTAGCTTAACCTGATCGATCGACCTGTGCGGCTGTTATTGTTTAGCCACGGGCTCCTCATAAGGCGTTAGTCACAATATAAGGCTGTAATGTAAAGTAGTATAATATATTGATTGTGGCATTGTGTGTTGTTTCCAGGAGCAGATGTCGACCCGCGGCGACCTGTCCCCGCCGCACTCGGTGGCGTCAGACTCACTGTCGGCGTCGCTGTGGCAGTCCGTACGTATGCACGCTTATTTATTGATAGTGATGTGCCGTTCCCGGGAATTTTGGAAACTTTGGGAATATTCCCGTAAACGTGCCCGGCAATATTCCCAAAACTGGAAATTTAGGGTAATATTGATGATAATGTACTTTAGTGTTTTTTTATTATATGCTAGCCAATTAATTAGGCAAATTTGCGTACTATCGTGGTTACGTCGATAGTTGATTATACATATAAGTTGAAAATTTCCAAAGTTTCCAATATTTACGGGAATATTCCATGTAAATTTACAATTTTCCCGTAAATATTCCCGTAGTAAAAAAATCACAAAACATCAGAAAATATGTTTTATTAAAACATTTTTAATCACATTGGTTTATTAACACAATTTTACAATCAGATTCTGAGAGTTGTAAACTTTTTAATAAAGTTAACAATTTTAATAAACCACGGAATCAACACACTTTTATATTTGTTTAAAATTAACAAGTATCTAAAGACTAAATATACTCGTACTAGCTTTTGCCCGCGACTTTGTCCGCGTGGGTTTCGTACTTTCCTCAAATAAATTTAACACCCTCTCCACCTTCCCTATTACTAAAATTATTGCTTACGATCTTTATACTACTTATATTTAGAGAAATAAGTATTCGGACCATTTTTTTAGTTAAACTACTGATGTTTCAAATAAACTGTCCTCCCTTTTTATCACGACAGGGCTTGTTTCTAATAAAAAAGCGTTTGCTACGTTTCCATTTTTATGACTTAAGAGTAAACTAGTCGCGAGCTCGAACTCGCTGGTGGTCATGGTCAAAAAGCACGCTGTCTCGTATGGCTTCGTGTCCGACAGCGCTAATATCAGTGATGAGCAGTTAAACGCTAGTCTACACGAAAAACGTCTAGTTTTCACACACAGAAGCACCGTGCCGAACTGATAGACGCGTAAAAAGATTTGAAAAGTGCTTCGGAAAATCGAGTTTTATGAAAAAACCACTGCATAAATCAATTACAAATAAAGTTTATTGATCTCTTTGATAACTGAGCTTTGTCGGTACGGACTTGGTTTTGAAGATTTTACAGTTCTTTTATTACTTATTGACACCCAAAGTTATGTTAAAAATAGCAAGAAAAACGATTCTTTGTTGGCTCATAACTTTTTAATGGCTTTTTATTTTACTATTCTGTTTCCTTACAGACACAATTATTAACAAGTCAAAACGATATCATGTTTAACTTTGGATGCACAATGTCAAACAGTGGAGTAATATTCTCCCGAAATTTGTATAGAAAAAATATCGAAAAGTGGCACCTTAAGGGCCAATACTACCTCAAATGGCTTAGCATGATCCTCCGTTATGTCGAAAATACTGCAGCATTAATTTTGAAATAAATATATGGTAAAGTTGAGGATTAATGTTAGGTCTTATGTTTGACGAAAACACGATTCCATAAAATTTTCTCGATAGAAAAAAAATCCAAAGTTACCTCCAAACCGAACAAAAAACCGCTGGTATTAAAAAAATACTTTAAATTAGATTATGAAACTTTGTATACTAACTGAAGCTTGTTTTACAAGGGGTGGGGGCGATCGCTATGCCGTAGCGCAAGCTAGTGCAAGTACAAACATGTAACGACATGTTTAGCTGTGGTAATAGGAGTATAAATATCGCGTAATGTTAGTTGCACATGTGTAATTATACAGTATATACGAAAAATGTATTAAATACATATTTGGAAACTTTGGGAATACTTACGGGAATATTGGGAATATTGTGTAAATTTACAATGGGAAAGTTCCCGTAAATTTTCAATATTTCCAGCGGCACATCACTATTTATTGATGACTGCCCCGTTGGTCTCGTGGTCGCACGATTCCCGGGTCAGGCAAAGTGTTATTGAGTTTTTCCATTAAGAATTTCTTAGTAACAGCCCGGAGTTTGGAAGTTGGTGGTGTGATACCCCCGTGCCTCGGAAAGCACGTTAAGCCATTGGTCCTGCGCCTGACCTCTCTCCGGTCGTGTCGGATTGCCGTCCCATCGGACTATGAGAGTGAGGGAAGAGGGAGTGCACCTGTGTCTGCGCGCACACTTGTGCACTATAATTTCTCCTGCGTACCTGGCTAATCTCCGTTGAGATTAGCCACCGTGACCGAAATCGGTCGGGGAGGCTATTATTATTTATTGATGACAAGCCCTGCGCCTGATAGGATTCTCATCGGCAAAAATGACGAACTACCATGCAAACTGACACCACCCATAACGCCCATAACAGTTTATTTTTTATTATTTTTAGGACACCAGCCCGTATTACCTACGGTATTTTTAGGGTTCCGTACCTCAAAGGAAAAACGGAACGGAACTGACAAATAATATTATGGTTAAAATTCAATACATAAGTGATACTTACAATAAAAAAAAATTGATTTCCAATTTTCAATTTTATTTTCAGACATTCATATTGTAATTATATATTTTGGGGATTGATTTTGGAGGGAAAGGACATGTCTGGTGGAACAATGAACGATTGTCTAGGTAGTCAAAGAAAATGTTCAGTAATGATTGTTATATTATTATAATCGTCGTATTTTATAGTTTATCAATTAGTAAGTTTCAGGAGTGAGGATCTTGCGGAAACTGGTCAAAATAAGGTTTATATGCTGGGGATTTTTCTTAGTTTTTTTTTATAACGCCATCTGTGAGCGAATACAGGTACTAATTGGTGATATGCCTTTGTCAGGCTAATGAAACGTTTAATATTTTGTTAGTCTGAGATCATATTCTTCAGTTTTTTTGGATATTTCTATTTGTATAACAAAAATGTAAAGCACTTATTGTTTATCTATTAAATACTTACAAGTGTTACTAAAACATTTTTAGTACTTCCCGTTAAAAATGACGAAGTGGAAGCTACGATTGAGTAGGTACTGTTTTTATGAGAATTATGTTACGCAAGTAATACTGAATTATAAATCCATAGTAATTTAGATATACATTTTTAAATCTTAATGTAAAACCTTAAATCGTGAACATTATCGATACAAGAATTACCAGAGGGCAGAAACTGGACATTTCCTTTAGAACTTAATCGGAAAGAACGGGAAAAATATTCGAGACACGATTCCCGTGATATCTATAAATTTGTACGGAACCCTCGGTGCGCGAGGTCGACTCACACTTGACCGGTTTTTTTGAAGTGAAACTTCTTTACGCACGCTTGACTTGGGGAGTAAGCTGGCGAACGCGTGACGTAAGCGTTACGAAAAGTGTGATCGGGCAAGGCGAACGGAAGTTAAGTGGGGGATATAAGCAAGAGACAGCAGTGCGCGCGCACATTTTCTTTCTCTCTTCCTCTCATAGCCAAATACGTTCCGTATATCTAAGCACACTGCAGGCTTATTGTCTGTATCACAGTGTAGGAGCAAGAGAGAGCAGTGCGCGCGCACATTTTCTTTCTCTCTTTCTCTTATAGCTAGTAAATGAAATATACATACAGATGGAGCGAAAGAAGTTTCACTTCAGTCGTGTGGTCATAAGCACACTCGTTTTTTTTTTTAGCTTACACTGTTCCACTGTGGAGCAAAGGCCTCTCTCAAATCATGCAACCTTTTCTAAAGTCTATTCAAATTGATGTTATTTCAAGTTAAACAAATATGAACTTTATTTTAATTTCAATTAAGTTAATTTCAGAGTGACTAGCACTATTGAAAAAGTTATAAAAATGTTTGAAGTTGTAGCGCAAACTGAACTTTATTGTGTAGGAATTTAATTTTCTCTATAAATTCATATTTGTTTACATTTTTGGCAAATAAATCGCGAATGTAGATTAGAGTCATCTCGATTTAACCATGGCGGTAGGCGACCAGGCCCCTCGGCCCGCAGGCCTGCGGCCCAGCGCGCCGGCCCCACAGCCGGCAGCCTGTAGCCCACGTGTAGGGTCCCCGTCCTGCAGCCCAGCGCGCCGGCCCCACAGCCGGCAGCCTGTAGCCCACGTGTAGGGTCCCCGTCCTGCAGCCCAGCGCGCCGGCCCCACAGCCGGCAGCCTGTAGCCCACGTGTAGGGTCCCCGTCCTGCAGCCCAGCGCGCCGGCCCCACAGCCGGCAGCCTGTAGCCCACGTGTAGGGTCCCCGTCCTGCAGCCCAGCGCGCCGGCCCCACAGCCGGCAGCCTGTAGCCCACGTGTAGGGTCCCCGTCCTGCAGCCCAGCGCGCCGGCCCCACAGCCGGCAGCCTGTAGCCCACGTGTAGGGTCCCCGTCCTGCAGCCCAGCGCGCCGGCCCCACAGCCGGCAGCCTGTAGCCCACGTGTAGGGTCCCCGTCCTGCAGCCCAGCGCGCCGGCCCCACAGCCGGCAGCCTGTAGCCCACGTGTAGGGTCCCCGTCCTGCAGCCCAGCGCGCCGGCCCCACAGCCGGCAGCCTGTAGCCCACGTGTAGGGTCCCCGTCCTGCAGCCCAGCGCGCCGGCCCCACAGCCGGCAGCCTGTAGCCCACGTGTAGGGTCCCCGTCCTGCAGCCCAGCGCGCCGGCCCCACAGCCGGCAGCCTGTAGCCCACGTGTAGGGTCCCCGTCCTGCAGCCCAGCGCGCCGGCCCCACAGCCGGCAGCCTGTAGCCCACGTGTAGGGTCCCCGTCCTGCAGCCCAGCGCGCCGGCCCCACAGCCGGCAGCCTGTAGCCCACGTGTAGGGTCCCCGTCCTGCAGCCCAGCGCGCCGGCCCCACAGCCGGCAGCCTGTAGCCCACGTGTAGGGTCCCCGTCCTGCAGCCCAGCGCGCCGGCCCCACAGCCGGCAGCCTGTAGCCCACGTGTAGGGTCCCCGTCCTGCAGCCCAGCGCGCCGGCCCCACAGCCGGCAGCCTGTAGCCCACGTGTAGGGTCCCCGTCCTGCAGCCCAGCGCGCCGGCCCCACAGCCGGCAGCCTGTAGCCCACGTGTAGGGTCCCCGTCCTGCAGCCCAGCGCGCCGGCCCCACAGCCGGCAGCCTGTAGCCCACGTGTAGGGTCCCCGTCCTGCAGCCCAGCGCGCCGGCCCCACAGCCGGCAGCCTGTAGCCCACGTGTAGGGTCCCCGTCCTGCAGCCCAGCGCGCCGGCCCCACAGCCGGCAGCCTGTAGCCCACGTGTAGGGTCCCCGTCCTGCAGCCCAGCGCGCCGGCCCCACAGCCGGCAGCCTGTAGCCCACGTGTAGGGTCCCCGTCCTGCAGCCCAGCGCGCCGGCCCCACAGCCGGCAGCCTGTAGCCCACGTGTAGGGTCCCCGTCCTGCAGCCCCGGCCCCACAGCCGGCAGCCTGTAGCCCACGTGTAGGGTCCCCGTCCTGCAGCCCAGCGCGCCGGCCCCACAGCCGGCAGCCTGTAGCCCACGTGTAGGGTCCCCGTCCTGCAGCCCAGCGCGCCGGCCCCACAGCCGGCAGCCTGTAGCCCACGTGTAGGGTCCCCGTCCTGCAGCCCAGCGCGCCGGCCCCACAGCCGGCAGCCTGTAGCCCACGTGTAGGGTCCCCGTCCTGCAGCCCAGCGCGCCGGCCCCACAGCCGGCAGCCTGTAGCCCACGTGTAGGGTCCCCGTCCTGCAGCCCAGCGCGCCGGCCCCACAGCCGGCAGCCTGTAGCCCACGTGTAGGGTCCCCGTCCTGCAGCCCAGCGCGCCGGCCCCACAGCCGGCAGCCTGTAGCCCACGTGTAGGGTCCCCGTCCTGCAGCCCAGCGCGCCGGCCCCACAGCCGGCAGCCTGTAGCCCACGTGTAGGGTCCCCGTCCTGCAGCCCAGCGCGCCGGCCCCACAGCCGGCAGCCTGTAGCCCACGTGTAGGGTCCCCGTCCTGCAGCCCAGCGCGCCGGCCCCACAGCCGGCAGCCTGTAGCCCACGTGTAGGGTCCCCGTCCTGCAGCCCAGCGCGCCGGCCCCACAGCCGGCAGCCTGTAGCCCACGTGTAGGGTCCCCGTCCTGCAGCCCAGCGCGCCGGCCCCACAGCCGGCAGCCTGTAGCCCACGTGTAGGGTCCCCGTCCTGCAGCCCAGCGCGCCGGCCCCACAGCCGGCAGCCTGTAGCCCACGTGTAGGGTCCCCGTCCTGCAGCCCAGCGCGCCGGCCCCACAGCCGGCAGCCTGTAGCCCACGTGTAGGGTCCCCGTCCTGCAGCCCAGCGCGCCGGCCCCACAGCCGGCAGCCTGTAGCCCACGTGTAGGGTCCCCGTCCTGCAGCCCAGCGCGCCGGCCCCACAGCCGGCAGCCTGTAGCCCACGTGTAGGGTCCCCGTCCTGCAGCCCAGCGCGCCGGCCCCACAGCCGGCAGCCTGTAGCCCACGTGTAGGGTCCCCGTCCTGCAGCCCAGCGCGCCGGCCCCACAGCCGGCAGCCTGTAGCCCACGTGTAGGGTCCCCGTCCTGCAGCCCAGCGCGCCGGCCCCACAGCCGGCAGCCTGTAGCCCACGTGTAGGATCCCCGTTTTGGAGCGCAGCGTGCTGTTTTGTATTCTGATACTTACTTTTATTAAATAAGGAATTTGTCTACATGCCTCTAGATCCAGTGGTTGAGGCTATGCGTTGTGTGTAGTGATGTGCCGCTGGAAATATTGAAAATTTACGGGAACTTTCCCATTGTAAAGGAGACGGGCGAAAGTTCATAGGAAGTTGGGCCTGGCGTTACAGTAACGATTACTGCATTATTTTATTTAGATACTAATACCATTTAAAAAAAACTAAAAAGTTTACAATTTCTCCATGGTAGAAAAAAAATATGGGGTCTTATTGGTTTTATACAGAACCAACATTGTTGCTTATAAGTTATTCTTACACCGAGCTCTCACATTATTATTTAAAAAAATAATTATCAGACTTTATTGTAGACTAGAATTTAACAGGTTTCATCGTAGGAAATTCACACATTGCGACCCACCAACTAGATTCTAGAGGTTTGGCAAAATTATAAAAAGCAGCGAGAGTATGAATTAAAAATAATTCTTTTAATGGTTTATTCACTTCGTCATTTAGGTACTATTGAAATATCGTTTAAGAACTGTGCAGGCAGTATTGCATTGCTGTATAACTGAAAGAATGCCTTCGTCTTCTATTTGATGTAATCCTATAGAAGGATTACGCCACCAAGTAGCTATGCCGAAGTTGTTAAAATAACTATTTTGATCACTTATTGTATTTTTGTTCGAAATCCAGTACATGAGGCTGAGCCTGCTGAGGTAAGTCGAGCAGGCAAGATAATTTAGTCCGTTGTAAAAAATGCGTGGGTCGTTCGTCTAAGTAATACCCGTCAGAATCCTTTATACTTACGTAGCCAAAGTCGCAAAAGAATACTAATCGAATAATAAGTACTACAGCACACGAAAACACGACAGAAAATAAAATATCCACTACCACCGCAAACTCCTGAGTCTCCTGTTAGCCAACCGAACGAAGCAAATTGTTTAGTTGACGTTTGTGTTTGACGTGACATTGACATGATTGACATGAATTCCAATGTGTTGCCTGAATATTAAAACAAATGATGATCTATTGTGAAATCGATTTACAATTATTAATTCTTACGATTTTTTTAGAAACGTTGTTGTGTCACTGGAAAATCACCAATACTTTATAAAAATGTTTTTGTTTTAAACTTATCTAAAGAAGAAAACACTGTCTCACTTTTTATTGTTTTTTTTTTTCTATTTGTATTTTTAAGTATCGATTAACTTACCTATTTCACCTGGCAACATTGTTTAAAAGTGAAAATAAGGGAAGTCAGTATTTTTTCCAATAAATATTTAATTTCTTATGCCATGATAAAACTGCTTAATATTTCATGATTAACTACAAAAAAACTGAAAAAAATTATTGATAAATATTTCATTTGTGTAACGTTAGGCCCAATTTCGCCCGCCTCCTTTACGCAATATTCCCAATATTCCCGTAAGTATTCCCAAAGTTTCCAAATATGTATTTAATACATTTTTCGTATATACTGTATAATTACACATGTGCAACTAACATTACGCGATATTTATACTCCTATTACCACAGCTAAACATGTTACATGTTTGTACCTGCACTAGCTTGCGCCACGGCATAGCGATCGCCCCCACCCCTTGTAAAACAAGCTTCAGTTAGTATACAAAGTTTCATGATCTAATTTAAAGTATTTTTTGAATACCAGCGGTTTATTGTTCGGTTTGGAGGTAACTTTGGATTTTTTTTCTATCGAGAAAATTTTATGGAATCGTGTTTTCGTCAAACATAAGACCTAACATTAATCCTCAACTTTACCATATATTTATTTCAAAATGAATGCTGCAGTATTTTCGACATAACGGAGGATCATGCTAAGCCATTTGAGGTAGTATTGGCCCTTAAGGTGCCACTTTTCGATATTTTTTCTATACAAATTTCGGGAGAATATTACTCCACTGTTTGACATTGTGCATCCAAAGTTAAACATGATATCGTTTTGACTTATTAATAATTGTGTCTGTACGGAAACAGAATAGTAAAATAAAAAGCCATTAAAAAGTTATGAGCCAACAAAGATTCGTTTTTCTTGCTATTTTTAACGTAATTTGGGTGTCAATAAGTAATAAAAGAACTGTAAAATCTTCAAAACCAAGTCCGTACCGACAAAGCCCAGTTATCGAAGAGACCAATAAACTTTATTTGTAATTGATTTATGCAGTGGGTTTTTCATAAAACTCGATTTTCCGAAGCACTTTTCAAATCTTTTTACGCGTCTATCAGATCGGCACGGTGTTTCTGTGCGTGAAAACTAGACGTTGTTCGTGTAGACTAGCGTCTAACTGCTCATCATTGATTTTAGCGCTGTCGGACACGAAGCCAGGCGAGACAGCGTGCTTTTTGACCATGACCACCAGCGAGTTCGAGCTCGCGACTAGTTTACTCTTAAGTCATAAAATGGAAACGTAGCAAACGCTTTTTTATTAGAAACAAGCCCTGTCGTGATGAAAAGGGAGGACAGTTTATTTGAAACATCAGTAGTTTAACTAAAAAAATGCTCCGAATACTTATTTCTCTAAATATAAGTAGTATAAAGATCGTAAGCAATAATTTTAGTAATAGGGAAGGTGGAGAGGGTGTTAAATTTATTTGAGGAAAGTACGAAACTCATGCGGACAAAGTCGCGGGCAAAAGCTAGTACGAGTACATTTAGTCTTTAGAGACAGATACTTGTTAATTTCAAACAAATATAAAAGTGTGTTGATTCCCTGGTTTATTAAAATTGATAACTTTATTAAAAAGTTTACAACTCTCAGAATCTGATTGTAAAATTGTGTTAATAAACCAATGTGATTAAAAATGTTTTAATAAAACATAATTTCTGATGCTTTGTGATTTTTTTACTACGGGAATATTTACGGGAAAATTGTAAATTTACAGGGAATATTCCCGTAAATATTGGAAACTTTGGAAATTTTTAACTTATATGTATAATCAACTATCGACGTTACCACGATAGTACGCAAATTTACCTAATTAATTGGCTAGCATATAATAAAAAAACACTAAAGTACATTATCATCAATATTCCCCTAAATTTCCAGTTTTGGGAATATTGCCGGGCACGTTTACGGGAATATTCCCAAAGTTTCCAAAATTCCCGGGAACGGCACATCACTAGTTGTGTGTATGTTAATGAATGAATGTTTTTTTTTATTAAGTAGATATTGGCCCCGATTCTGTTGTTCATAAACTAAACTAAATTTAAGTTCAGTGCATCTTTTTCTTTCCATTTAATTATGAAAAGGACAGAAAATAATTATTAGTTTAGTCTTGTCAAATTAGTTAGCGCCTGACGTAAATTGACGTATTTTTAGTAGCCAATTTTTTAATCATGTTTAAACTTGTTTATGGATTATTTAATTTGACGGAACTAAATTAATATTTATCATCTGTCTTTTTCATATTGAAATAGAAAGAAAAAGATGCACTGAACTTAACAACAGAGTCGGGGCCAATGTAAAACTAACAGTGTTCGTTGATTTTCGTTGCTGACTGTTCTCATGTTAGAAATGTTCTCAGTGATCATATTGCTAGAAATTATTAGTATAAAACAATAAATAAATACTTGTATTGATAAAAACTATATTATTTATAGAACGACCGATACTAGTTACACTATTTAAACATATTTGTACAATATCAATAAAAAGTGCTAAACCAATGCCAGCGTACTCGTAATTCAACGACGATTCTGCTACAGGAAGAGGGCTACGCGCCGCCCACGGCGCCGTCGGCCGCGTGCGTGGAGGACACGCTGGCGCTGCTGACGCGGCGCGAGGGCGAGCTGCGCGGCCTGGCGCGCCGCGCCGACGGCCTGCACGCCGACCGCGCCGCGCTGGCGCAGCGCCTGGCCCGCCTGCAGGCCGCGCTGGACGACATGCAGGTGCCTGCCCACGTTCTTTATCATTTAGTACACTTCTCTCTTACACCAGCTGAAAAGAAGTTACTGCTACAGTAAAACATTCCCTAATCTCGTTTACGATTTTTTACTCAAGAAATAAAATATGTTGCCGTCAATATGGCACATCGCGTTTTTTCTAATGTTCTATTTCGTAGAGCTTCATCCCTGATCATCTGTCAATATAATATATGCGACAATCTCTGAAACTAGATGTCTTATATTAATTACTCAGATAAGTTAAATCAGATAGACAGTCGCTCCATGTAAAATACTGGTATTCAGCTGCATCCGGTTAGACTGGAAGCCAACTCCAACATAATTGGAAAAAGGCTAAGCAGATGATGATGATTATGATATAAATTTCTTTCGAAAAAAAATTCTTACCCTAGGATTTGTCCTAAACGCTACCACACATATTACCATATAAATCACTCCATACAAAAGTCGCTAGACGCTACGAAAAGAAATATACCTAACCTCACAAGCGTAAAATGAGTTTTGCTTTGTAGCTGCGCACCGCCCCGCGTGGTTATTGTGAATTACCAAGGCTACCTCTTTCGATAAAGATGTCAGTTCTTACTACAAAATGCAAAGATAGGTATTTGCATTTTGTAGTAAGTACACTTTATGAAATAAAATAAAATGCTTTTTAATGTCTCAACACCTTTTATTTTTATAAAATGATTTTAGTTATTAGATTTTTGCTAAACGTAATTTTCAAATGACAGTTGAAAAATGGAGGTCATTGACCTTTCTATTCTTATCTCAGACGCATAGTAGAAGTAATTACGTACCTACCAATAAAAAAACAAAACATGCAAGTTTAAACAATTTACGTATTTGTAAAACGATAATAAAACAAATTACGTATTCAAATTTCTGTATCAGTAGGTAAACTGAAAAAATATAAGTTTTTTATATCTTCTCTTGCTGGATCTATATCCATCAACTGCACATAATGCACCAGAACCAGCCATATCATAAGGATTTGAAACTAAGTACGTCAAGTCGACCGAAATATATGCGTACGTACGCGCCTCGCGGCTGTCGGCAACCCTCTGAGAAATGGTTCGCGTGCGAACCGCCGCCCGGTAGGTAGCGTGCGTAAGTACTTGGAGTGATTTATCTGTTAGTAATCTGTGGCTATACGATTAATATTCGTTTCGTACAGTTAATTCGTGCTCATGAAAGTCTCGCTCTCATGCTGTGTAACGAATTGTTACATACTGATTATTGAATTATATCAGTCACATCAGTTTTTAACTTTTTAGTTAAAAACGTTACGTTACTTCGTTTTTTTTTAGTTAAAAACTAATACTCTAACGAACCTGTTAATTCCCAATTTCCAGACAGTGCAAGAGCAATACGACGCCCTCTTACAAATGTACGGCGAGAAAGAGGAGCAGATGGCGGAACTACGCCTAGACCTGCAGGATGTCACGCAGCTGTACAAGGCCCAGCTCGACGAGCTCATCGCGCTCAAGCAAGCTGCTAAACGATAGCATACGAGCTGCCTACACCTGTGTTAGAAGCGGAGGAGATAAGCCAGCTACTAGGACATGAAATAGGCTCAAATTCGTTAAGAAACGTAAAGAAAAGCCTCAAAACACAAGGCCCCACCAAGCGCTATCATACGCCCTGTCCATACCGGTGCTAGGTGCAAGATGCACCCGCTACAAGGACCTAAAAAAACAATGGGATGGTAGGGCGGGTGATGTCACCAAGACACCAGCAGGCCAATTCTCGTAATTTAAAACGTTCAAAATCTAGTCGCAGTCTCATCTCAGCAACAAACAAATGTGAAAAACTTGTCAAAATGTAGGGAAATTAGAGGGAATTTTTGACAGATTAAGACTGAGATCAGACTGCGACCGTTCTTAAAATTACGAGAATTGCCCCTCAGATGATTGATAGATAAAGAAGCCGATAGTCTTTTGTTTTACCAAAACTTCGAAACTTAAAAGTCAAAATTATTTATTTGGCAGAAACACGGTGCGCGTTACGCCTCTGATTATGTCTTGAGCATAATAAGGCCCTTCGCACACACACGATTTTCATGCTGTGAAAAACTACGATTTATTCTCCGTACGTAGGCACGGTCGTCAGTGTTGTATGCATCACAATGGAAGCTTGTTGACAGCCATGTTTTTTCTACGTCGTACCGTAAAGAAACCGTGTCGTGTACAAAGGGCCTCAGGGAGACTGTCATCGAAGGGATGAATTAATTTCACTTCATCTTCCCAACTATTGACCTCATCACCCTAAATGTTTAGCCTCACTTATCATTTTACTTTTGGGAACACGAAACGCGAACGTTTAAAAACAATCTCGTTGTGTATCTCACAAATTGATTAATAGTTGCTAAAGGGTCGAGCAAATACTATGTTATAATACAGTTTTTAGTATATCCAATGGGCTATTTATTGGTTGACCCAACCATACTTGTTTCGATAAGAGCTTCTTTGACGCAAACATTATGGACATTAAAATATTCAGCACGTTTCATTCACAACTGAAGCTTTTGCTTAGACCTCGTAACAGCTACATAGGTCTGGGTAATAGCTTCCAGAACATTGCGTGCTAATACTGGATATTACTAATGCACTGAGAAATGGCTTGATTAATAACAAGCGGATGTTACTAACACTAAGGTCAATGAATGAATGATACAAGATTGTGTTAGCCACCACGCCAGTTAGTACAGTCAACAGCAAAAGTAGATGGTGAAAATCAGAAATTCAATACTAATGAACGGAGTTCGCGTCAGTACTGTGTGGCATCGAAGTAGTAAATGTTTGGTATAATTTACAATCACATACTTTTGAGTCACTTCGACGCCACACAGTTCTGCCGCGAACTCCGTTCATTAGTATTGAATTTCTGATTTTCATCTAATTTTGCTGTTGACTGTACGACAAGCATACGGCATATCAATAAGCAATAAATAACAAAGATGTGTATGGAGACATCATTGATAAGTCACACAAGTCTGCTTTGTAAAATGAATATAATCTTCGTTCGCAAATGAATAGAAGCGTCAATAATATCATTTTCACTTCTCATGCTCTAAAAGTTAGGTCATTATTTTATGTTGTGCGCATGGGCGACAAAAAGTCGCTTTTTATGCTCTAGTGCATAAAGTATTTTTTTTTTCTAAGACTAAGAAAATCAGGCCACATGCACGATAAAAAGTCGCATATTAAAGTCGTTATTTAATTTAATTGACTTTAATTTATATTACTTCCGTGTTTGCTATCGTTAATTTAATAAAACTTTTAAAAAGTTTCGTGGCGGGAATTAGCTATTATTCTCTTCTTAAATTTTGTGAAAATACTGATATACACATGCTTGTTTCATTTTCTCGCAATCGAAGTGAAAAGCAGAGTGCATAACTAGGACATAAACGAGCCTTTTTACACCTCGACATAATGACGATATTAACATCTCGTCGCGGATTGGCTACTTTTATGCACTAGTTGTACAATCTACTATTATGTCAGTCCATTTTATTGAGGTCTCTATTCGTTGGCGACCGGTGATTATTATCGTGGACAGCTGTGGAAGTTATAGATGAAAGTATTTAATCTCCAATATAGACATGGCGCTAAAGTATAATGACAACTATCTAACGAAATAAGTAATAGTAATAATGGTTGACTATAGATGGCGCTACTAGAAGGTTTCTATTTACTAAATTATGTATAGAAGTAAGCAAATCGCGCTCGCGATGTTTTCTATAGATATATTGTTTGCTTCCGTCTTGATAATATTATATTTGCCAAACGTTGAACGTTCCTTTATATTTCGATCTTGTCATATTATTATTATTATTGTCATCTAAATGATCTTTATGATATAATTATTATTATTGAAATTGTATAACAGGAGTTATTATTGCACATAGATGTAATTATTAATGTGTACAGTTTAGTATAGTTTTAAATTCTTTGTGACATGTTGGACTGTGTTGTAAGGCTTCGGGGATAATTATGTAATTAGGAAGACAAACTAAGATATCAGAATGATGTCGTAATTCATAATGATTTAAGCCTGTTTTCACTAACTAAATGAACGCCTAAATAAAAGCACACTTTTGGATTTTCAACTCTCGGTGCTCAGCCGAGCGTTGAAAATACAATAGTGCAGTCAATGCTTTCATTTAAGTGTGTCCTAGTGTCAGTGAAAACGGGCATTAATGATTCAAATTTTTTCAGTTTTCTGCGGCTCAAGAATACTCGCACAAGAACTCATTCTTCCTTATGAATCTAGCAATACTCAAAAAAGGTTTTCCAAAAAATCTAAAAAAAATATATAATTAAAGCCGCTATGTAAATCAACATAACATTATTTTGTCTTCCTGCACACTTCGCTAACGAACAAACACGTGTTCGTTAGCGAAGTGTTGAAGTGATATCACTAATTGTTGTTGATTGTGCACGAAAAGTTTGTGTGACGTGCTTCATGTGATATGCGCGGGAGTGGTTTTGAGTATTCTTTTAGTTGTTAGCTATCGGGGATCAAGGGCGTGTTTATAGATGTATTTCGTGGAACGTGAAGTACAGCAGACAGACGTTTGGACTAATACAGTATACTCTCGTCCTAAATTGTCTTAAAAACAGTAGGAAGTTAAGCCTGATTTACACGGTACGATTTAATTGCCTGTGGTATACCATAAGTTGAAGCAACATTAGAAGTTGAACCTTGTTTAAAGATGCAAGTAATTTGTTGCTTCAATTTTATTGCATGTCAGAAGCAAGAAACTTATATCGTGTATAAAGGAGGCGTAAAGGACAACGTTTGTAACTGTCGGCTGTACTTCACGTAAACTTTAATTTAGTAAACGTATTGTATTGCGCATTCCCATATCGCACCTTCGGTAGAACAAGGGCATAATTGCAGTTTTTGCTATTTTACAGGAGAGCTATTTTAAGATATTTATTGCATTCAGTGAGGTCTTGCTCTGTTAATATTGCTCGAAAGTTTTTCTTCTTTGCATGATATAAACTATATACTATATCCTTTTTAGGCGTATAGTTAACAAGAATTAAGAACTTTTAGTTTTTTTTCAATTAATTTTAATTTTAAGGAAGGGATACATTTGTGCCCTTGTTCTACCGAAGGTGCGATATTATGAAACAGGTTCAAATTATTACAATATTTTAAATTACTTCACTTTTCATCCCACATGTGATTATTGTTATGTAAATAAATATAAACTGCCAATTATTACACTGTGTTTGATTCATCATTTCGATTATTAATTACTTTATTTTATAGAGGTATGAGGAACAGGGCGTAAAGTTCACTCATACTCTATAGAAAAGGGAGGATCCTCCGACCAGACGGGTGTCCTGTCTGGCGGGCAACTGCCCGATGATTCATGTCGGGCCGTTGTATCTATGCTAGTTGCGCGGTAAACTCTGCTTGCGAGATGCAGGATTTTGTGACGTCAGTATGACGCGTTATTCGCATGTGGCGTTGTAGATACCGCTACCAGACAGGTGGGTGTTGTATTTGGTCGTTTGCTACTACAGTATTTTTAACTCACGCAGCGATGCACGCTTTACTTGTGGTTACCAAGTGTACAAACACGATCGTGAATGTATGTGTAGGCGCAGCTCTGCGTACCGTCCGACACAATAGCGAAGTCGGAAGTGTGTGTGCGTATTATGTGCCGACTCTACTCGTTCTCACGCATATATTCAAAGCGTGTTTGTACATCTGATTACCACAAGTAAAGAGCGCGTCGCTCTACTGCATCCGATGGTTATCATGGGTTATACACACGGCATATTTTTTGGCATCTGCGCGCTGCAAACGCAACTAGCGCTGAAGTTTAGAGGCAGAACGCCCGTCTAAATACACATCGTTGGAAAGAAACCATTCTCCCATTCCTCTCGATAGGGGTTAATTTGAAATAAAACCACCTGCTCTACATACACCATTTATTTTAATATGAAGCGATACAGTAACACAGTCGATGGATGCATTGTAACGATTTAGACCAAAAACTACGCGTTACAGGGAAATACATTTAATGCGTTACTTTACAGACAATGCTTGGGGACACAACATTCATCGTATTTAACATCCAATATTACTTTTATGAGCCATTATTTTCTATGAAACAGCAGTCACTGGAAACAATTAGTGTGCCGCTTCATAATTATATAATATTATCGTCTATCTATTGGGCCGTATAACTCAATATACGGCATCTCCTTTAAATAGTACATTTTTGAGTGATGCCGATGTTTTGGGGAGGGTAGCCTAACTCTTAGTACGTAAACCTATCAAGCCTCGACTATTAAGGCACAATTATCTTTAGTTCGGTGCTCTCTTGAGAGTCGGCGCGCCTCGAAAGGTTCAAAGTGGTCTAAATCTGGATGGTAACGGTATCAAAAGTATCGAATGCATCCACGTGACAAGCACACTACGTCCTAGAGACGTGCGGAAACGCGCACTACGTCTTAGGGACGCGTGAAGGTTACATAATGCGGTACGCGATACATAATATTATGTTATACTAATGTACTCATCTCCTGTAAAAGAATTGTGTAGGGAACATTTTCTGACAAGTTTCTAACACCATGAATTTCAGGGAATAGTATTTTGTTACCATATCGGCCGACTTATCATTGCATTTAGAAAACAGTCAGTATTTATAATTAGTAGTATTTGTATTTTTTGTTTTTTTATTGTATTCTAAAAAGATTATTAACATTTTATGATGAATCTGTTCTATGTAAATTAAGATTTAATGATCAAAAACGTTCACGTGCACATAGAGATGTTTATTATATCGAAGTTCTCTAATGCTAGAATGAGGGACTTAACTTATAAGTACGGAATGGCCGACACTAGCGCAAATAAATAAAAAAGACGAGGCACACTTCTTTGACGTTAAATTTGACCTCGTTATTGCTTTACCACTTTTGCCTACTCCCAGTAAATTGAACCATCACTAAGGTTGAAATTATCTAAATGATACAATGTCTTGCTAGCAAAAAGATCGAGTCATTATATGACGTGCATTCACCTTTATGATGGATTATAACTACTGGGGTCTGATGGGGTCTGATGGCCTGTGACTGAACATTTGTGCCTATAGGTGGATAAAATATTGTGAATCTTAATTTATAATAACATACAAAGCGTGGGCCGTTCCGTACAAATGTGTGTCGTCCCTTAGCCGGTCGCCGGTTGTTAACCAATTTTTATGTAAGGCGCCACCTACACGGGCAAGTACGTATATCGCAATAGTTGTGCTACGAGCTCATCTCTCATCATTCGCAATATGTCGAGTGGCAGTATACGAGGGTGGGGCCAGGCAAGCGTAATTTGAGTCGCTCAAAATGAGTCGCGTTTACGTTCGATACAATTTGATCATTTTGCGAAGACTTATTTTGCGTCAAGTGTGACGCAAACCGCAACGTAATGTCGGTGATTCAACTTGAGGGGTGTAAATAACGCTGAGTTACGCTTGACTTGCTCCGCCTTTAGTGTGTCTTGGCCCTGAGCGTCTGTCCAGCGTAGACGCCACGTAGCTGTTGTGTGCATATACTGCATTAGACGTGATTGTATGGAAAATACGTTTCGTATCAGCGTAAGCGACGCTATTACGCAATCTGTGCTGCATAGACGCTGGACAAAACTGACCTCGACCCACGATAGATGCGCTAG
Source organism: Globia sparganii (assembly GCA_949316385.1). Taxonomy (NCBI): domain Eukaryota; kingdom Metazoa; phylum Arthropoda; class Insecta; order Lepidoptera; family Noctuidae; genus Globia; species Globia sparganii. The sequence goes on along the minus strand of OX438663.1, from coordinate 23,250,638 downwards.
ATGTGTGTTCGCGTATCGCGACGTGCACGTTAGGTGTCAGTGACAGAAGGCATGTTCTTCGCGTAGGTATTATGCTGGCACTCGACTTGGCGTATTTGCGCAAGTATTCGTGTTATTTCTTCGTCTGCGATCCAGGATGAAAATTAGCCTAAGTCCTTTTCCAGGTCATGGTCTACCCATGTGCCGAATTTCATCCAAATCCGTTCTGCCGTTTTAGTGTGAAAATGTAACAAACTAACTTTCGCATTTATAATATTATGTAGTTAGAATAAGCAAGTAATAACGTGAATATTTTAAGAAATGCGCCAACTGTAGTGCCAGCATTAGATAAAACAACCCATAACATATTGTCACATTCGCCGGCGTATCGTTCCGAGTCGCCACTACTCGTCACGGACGCGTGGCGAGATGTCACCAGTCGTAATGATACGCCGGCGAGTGATCGTTCAGTTGTTGTTTATTGACACGTAAGTAGTAACAGTGAGTTGATATAACAGTCGGCACAGGTCGATTGTGATTCTTACCAAACTGTAATAGATCAGATTGGAAAGCTTATTATGATTTAGCATTTAAAGCTGTTCGTGTTACATTGAAGAAGTCAACGCGCTGTTACTACACTGAAAGAAATAAAGAAAGAAAAGAAAGAAACTGAACTGAGTGCTCCTGTGACGAAATAATTAAAATTATAGCCAGTGTAGGTGGCGCCGTATTCATATTTCTTTTGAAAGCTCATAAATAAACTTTCAGCGAAAGCTTTACAGGAAATGAGTACAACTAAATTAATGCCTACATTAAGATACATTTATGTGTTAGAATATATCGAAGTTTAGTTATAAATGTATGTGTTACATGAGTATGTTAATATGATGAGAGCTACAGAGTAACGTGCAGAATCCAAACTATGTATTCAGTTTTCTATGTCAATGGCCTATTAAATGGAATATAAATCTAGCTATTATAATACCAATGGATACAATGTGAAACTGCTACAATATTATTATTCAATGGAACTGTAATTCTACACTGCGGTATAGTGCACTACTTCAGATGAAATGACATTCAAATTACATTTAGAGAAGAAAAATGAATTATTCAGTGTATCCATTCTGCACAGTTCGTGTCGTTATTATTAGTACTTATATTTTTTTGTATTTTATAAGTTTTTTATATCAAAAATTATCATAGATGAGAAACAAATAAATTTTGTACGCCAAAGATGTCACATAAATGTTAAATTTCGTCGCCTCGACTCCAAGATGTTTATAGAAATAAACACAGTAATCGCATAGATATTATAAAGAACACTTACTTAAGTTTACACCAGGTAGGTATTTTATTTTGTGTATCAACAATTTTTCTGTAAATATATACTACATACGTTTATAGACTGCGTCATATTTCTGATACAATACCTCCACACAGAGGGCGACACATTCAGTGACGCGTGAGTCACGATTAGTTCTAGATGGCGCCACCAGTCTGCTCTCATCTGACAGACAGGTCTTAAAACTACGCCGAATATATAGTTGTGATACAAGTAGAGACGCGGCGCCCGACTCGGCCGGGGGCGCCGGTGCTACAGCTGGTCAGGGTCGACTCCCGGCTCGTTGGCCTGAGCCGGAGAGCTTCTACAGAAACCATAATCTAACCCTAATGCTCGGCCCGACAGCGAGCGACGTCACAGACGCGCTGCGCTAAGTACGAACACGAACAAAAAAGATAAAACTAGTAAAAAAACGTGGTACCGAAGCTGAGGTTTAAACGAATCGTTTCGCGGTGCGGCAGCGCTGAGGTCGCGGGCGCGCCTCGCGGGCGAGGACGCGGGCGAGGACGCGGGCGCGGGCGCTCGCGTGCGGACGCGTGCGGTCGCGTGCGGCCGCGTGCGGTCACGTGCAGGGCTCCAGTCCGCGGCGCGCGGGCCGGGCGGCGCAGGCGCGGCGGACATAGGCGGGGACCTCAGACCCACGCCATCCAGCCCTCGTACATCATGCACAGGTTCTCGGAGCAAACAGCTTCCTTGATCATGTGGTCCACCTGCGGATGACAGCAGAATTACTCATTTGTCTAACGAAACTATAGGCTGTTATAACGTCTACGGGGTGATTCGTTGAGGTGGGTCAAAATATGAAATTATGAAGTCTTAAAGAACCACGTCGCCGATAATCGAGTTAAACCGCAGTACCGAGTACTTACTTGGTCGTGCAGCGCATATCGCCGCGTGGTCTGCGAGTCGTCGCGTCCTTCCAACTTCAGCCGCACGCGCTTCCACACGCCCGCGCCCACGGCGTTGCGCTCTCCTCCTGCGATCACAACATTTATTTATTTATTTATCCCTCTTAGATCAATCATTACAAAAAAAAAAAAAATACAACGTATTTTTTTTTTAACATACATTTTTAATATAAGGATATTTCTTCTTGACGCCTTCACTATTTAACATGATAATCTCAACAAATTTTGAAAATTAAATATGTAAGTAACCGCAATAATCGCTACATTGTTGCGAATCTTGTCTAGCGTAGCAGTGGACACCTTTCGGCTGAATTGGTGGACATTGTAAAGATAATCAAATGTATAGTGTAACTCACCATGTCTGTTGTTGGCGTTGGACTTGCCCGCGGTGATGGCGGACTGGCGCGTCAGTTTCCGCCCGCTCGCATCGGCCGGCCAGTTGTCGTATAGTCTGGAAACATACGAGTATTATGTTAGTTAACACTCTATCATCTAGCATGTCGTGGTCAATAGCCCCGATTCTGTAGTTCACAAACTAAACTAAATTTAAGTTCAGTGCATCTTTTTCTTTCTATTTCAATATGAAAAGGATAGAAGATAAATATTAGTTTAGTCCCGTCAAATTAGATAATCCATAGACAAGTTTAGACGTGATTGAAAAATTGGCTACTAAAAATACGTCAATTTACGTCAGGCGCTGACTAATTTGACAGGACTAAACTAATATTTATCTTCTGTCCTTTTCATAGTGAAATAAAAAGAAAAAGATGCACTGATTTTAGCTTAGTTTGTGAAGAACAGAAGCGGGGCCAATGTCTTCTAACTAATACTTTAAAAAAAGGTGCTGATTTAAAATTATTTAACTTATAAAAAACTATAATATTGCCGAGTGTCATAGGATATTTAAAAACTTTAAAAAAAAGTATCACACTGAAGGACTCGCGGCAGAAGCTAAGTTAAGAAGCTACTCCATAAAGTTCAAATTAAATTTCTAGCAATTTTAACGTAAACCATGCCAGAAAGTCTTTTAAGATAAGATAAGGTCATTGATTTTTCCAAAACATGAGTATACACACGTGGACTGCAACATGTTACATTAAATAAAATCACAGTCATAACTGTTTACCTTTACACTGTTAAATTAATATTGAAGACAAAATGGCTTGGGATTGAGCTGTTTCAAGTTTTAGACACTGAATTAATATTGTTTATTTTTGCAATTTTTATGTACACTTTTGGCATTTCATGAATATAATTTACACTATGAAGGCATTAAAAAGTAAAAGAGTTTTTTGAACCAAAATTTATCATTATTATAAATTAACCACGATTTTGAATTCAAGTATAATCAAGTAAGTTAATAGTGAGCAGGAGGCGACTCACTGCAGCAGCTGGTCGTGATGTGCGGCCAGCTGCGCCAGCAGGTAGTTGGCGGCGTCGCGTGCGGCGCCCGCGTCGTGCTCGCGCACGCGCAGCAGCGCCGCCGTGTGCGCGCTCACCAGCTTGTCGCCCGCCAGGAACGACGCGGCCGGGTTGTTGCCCTGCGGAGGATTACACGTGTTGCATCATTCATTGTACGGCATATACCGTGCGTGGCTTATATACACGGACACAGAAAACTTCAAGAAATTTTGTCATGATCATAATTTATTCCCTTGTGTATTTACTTTTGTATGTTTACATAGACTTAGTATTAGGTATTAATATACCAATGTGCTTTCTCTCAGAGTTGTTAATTGATTCTTTTTAAACTAATTTTATTTAATTTATTAGGTAAATAAAAAAATTGAGTCATCGTTTTAAATTTAGATTTTTTTTTTGTATTTTATTGGGATAATGTAAACGAATAAATAAAATAAATAGTTATTGAAAAAAATTAAAAGTTATAAAACAAGCAGAGTAATGTACCCTGGTCTGTCCACTTGAGGAAACAGTCATTTGTTTACTATCGGTTCATAGAAATATTTGTGTATAAATCGTGTTTATGTGGCTAGGCGCCCCGTCGCGCGCCTACAAAAAATGTTCGGGAGCATTCTAGGCGACGACACGCGTATAGTGGGACACTTGAGTGGTCCAATGTAGGGTGTCGTATATCATCATTCTTGGGTCCGATGGGACCCGGTACCGAGTCGGCAGAGGTTCGCGTGTTCGGGCCCAATCGGGGACGCTTCCGAACTATACGGTTATCTAGATTTTAGACTGTAAGCTTCCTGAAGAATAGATAGTAGTGTGTCGCGTGCCTACCTCGTTGACAGCTTGCAGCGTGTGCAGCTCGGGCCGCACGTCGTGCAGCAGCAGCGCGCGCGCGGCGTCGGGCGCGGCCAGGCGCTCGGCCGCGGCCCGCAGCGCGCCCGCACTGCCGCGCACGCGCACGCGCCGCGCCGCCGCGTCCGCGCCCAGCGCCGCCGTCATCTCGCGCAGCAGGCCCGACACGCTGTCCACCTGGACCGACGCCCACGGGTCAATTATCACCAAATAAAATAACAAAAAGTCGGATAATCTTCACCCTGGTTGATTTTTATGAGATATCCCGACTAAGCCAGCCTTCTAGTAGGTCGAAATCGGTTCAACAGTTTCAGAGCTAAATGTTTTACATAGATAACTCTTGTTTTTGCGTCGTTAGTGTAACATAAGACATTGAAATTAAGTTTTATTATTAAGAAAATGACTTACCCATTGTGTATCAATGTTTCCTTCAGGATGTAACATCTCCATGAGCGATTCTTCGACTGGCGATACTTTCAGAGAATACTTCTGTGCTAGTGTGCACGCCTGCAGGTCATTATACAATAATAAATATATGTTTGTTGACAAATTAATTAGGACAAAGATAGTATTTATTGACTTATAAAGTTATAATTTGTGTAACGGGGATTTGTGATATTTACAATAATTGGTAGTAAATATGGCACATTCGTATTTATAAAAAGCACACATGAGGCAGGCACATTATGAGTTATTTATTTATTTTATATTTTTCTGAAAACTTACAGATAGGCAGACACAATATTTAAAGTTAATAACATGAAGATGGCCAATTACAAGTTTTCACAAATAGCATGTAAACAAATTAGAATTAATGGACCGTGTTACATTCGCGTTTTCCTTATTATTATACAGTGCAAGAGCTAAGTAATGCTATCGAAGAAGTGGTGATTTTATGGGTGAAAGGGGGGGGGGGGGGGACAACCAACCAATCACTGGTCTGACAACCAGTCTTACCAAGGGGTATCGTATTATCCAGTCACTGGGTTGTGGAGGTCAGATAGGCAGTCGCTCCATGTAAAATACTAGTATTCAGCTGCATCCGGTTAGACTGGAAGCCGACCCCGACATAGTTGGGAAAAGGCTAGGCAGATGATGAGGGGGGGGGGGGGGGGAAATGACCGTTATTGTCGTTGAATTGAAGCATCTTACAGTTGTGCACGTTGTTTTTTGAATATTCATTGTACGGCGCGCGCGTGCTGCGCCAGCGCGGGTGTGTAGTAGTGACATTACCTTCTCCCAGTGGTGCAGCGCAGTGTGCAGCGCGTGCTGGTGCGTGGCGCGCGCGCGCTGCGTGCTGGCGGCGCGCGCGTGCTGCGCCAGCGCGGGTGTGTAGTAGTGACATTACCTTCTCCCAGTGGTGCAGCGCAGTGTGCAGCGCGTGCTGGTGCGTGGCGCGCGCGCGCTGCGTGCTGGCGGCGCGCGCGTGCTGCGCCAGCGCGGGTGTGTAGTAGTGACATTACCTTCTCCCAGTGGTGCAGCGCAGTGTGCAGCGCGTGCTGGTGCGTGGCGCGCGCGCGCTGCGTGCTGGCGGCGCGCGCGTGCTGCGCCAGCGCGGGTGTGTAGTAGTGACATTACCTTCTCCCAGTGGTGCAGCGCAGTGTGCAGCGCGTGCTGGTGCGTGGCGCGCGCGCGCTGCGTGCTGGCGGCGCGCGCGTGCTGCGCCAGCGCGGGTGTGTAGTAGTGACATTACCTTCTCCCAGTGGTGCAGCGCAGTGTGCAGCGCGTGCTGGTGCGTGGCGCGCGCGCGCTGCGTGCTGGCGGCGCGCGCGTGCTGCGCCAGCGCGGGTGTGTAGTAGTGACATTACCTTCTCCCAGTGGTGCAGCGCAGTGTGCAGCGCGTGCTGGTGCGTGGCGCGCGCGCGCTGCGTGCTGGCGGCGCGCGCGTGCTGCGCCAGCGCGGGTGTGTAGTAGTGACATTACCTTCTCCCAGTGGTGCAGCGCAGTGTGCAGCGCGTGCTGGTGCGTGGCGCGCGCGCGCTGCGTGCTGGCGGCGCGCGCGTGCTGCGCCAGCGCGGGTGTGTAGTAGTGACATTACCTTCTCCCAGTGGTGCAGCGCAGTGTGCAGCGCGTGCTGGTGCGTGGCGCGCGCGCGCTGCGTGCTGGCGGCGCGCGCGTGCTGCGCCAGCGCGGGTGTGTAGTAGTGACATTACCTTCTCCCAGTGGTGCAGCGCAGTGTGCAGCGCGTGCTGGTGCGTGGCGCGCGCGCGCTGCGTGCTGGCGGCGCGCGCGTGCTGCGCCAGCGCGGGTGTGTAGTAGTGACATTACCTTCTCCCAGTGGTGCAGCGCAGTGTGCAGCGCGTGCTGGTGCGTGGCGCGCGCGCGCTGCGTGCTGGCGGCGCGCGCGTGCTGCGCCAGCGCGGCGCCGGCGCGGGCGAGCGCGGCGGCGCGTGCGGCGGCGGCTGCGCCTGCGCGCGCCAGCCCGTCGCCCACGCCGGCCAGCGCGGGGTTGGCGCCCGCGCCCCACTTCACTCTGCAACGGACGACCCATGTTACTCAACAGGAACATCGCAACACGACCGGCCGGTCCTAGGCGTCCGGAGTCGATTGATTTATCGTCGTAGTGAACGGACGTATCGAGCGATTATTACAATAAACAAATAATCATAGCGGTCTCGCGGTTGTCTCGTGTGCACGCTCGTACTAAATAGCTCTCGTTCTACCCAACTCAAAATAATGATTCCAAGATTCAATTAATCGTTGTCGACAAAATGTGTATCAACGATAGCCCTTGGTACTAATGGTAAAATAACTACAACGATCGGACTCAAGCAGTAGTCTCAACTCCAAGAGACCAGCAACCGAAAATGTGAATGATTGGCGTACGCCGAAGCGGCTACCTGTTGCAAAACGCGCAAAGTTCGATAGCGCCCGAGATATTCCAACCCACAACAATTTCCAAGATCTGCCAGACATGGCGTCGCCAAAACTTCTGGTAATGAATTCTACCTCAAAGCGACCGTCAAAGTCAAGAAAACCGGTCACATTCCTCCTATTATACTGGATATGAAGACCGACTGGACTCATGAGGTCGTAAAGGATAACATTGCTCAATTTACAAATCGTTACCACCTTCAGTATAGAAATGGACGCAAAGTTGCCATTATATGTCACACAGCTGACGGCCACCAGGCAGTTAAGGATGGTCTTCGTCTTCAAAATGCCGCCTTTGTTACTTTCACCCGGAAGGACGAAAAGGTGCCTAAATCAGTGATTCGCGGACTTCCGGCATATGTTGAAGAGGAACTACCTGAGGAGCTGGAGAAACTTGAGCCTCAGCAAAACCTCTTAAGTCTCGCAGTGGTTTGGACAATCCTTGTCCACCCTTTCTAGTACAGCTATCTGCAGGGGCAGATATCACTAAATTTCGGCAAATAAGGTACCTGTGTAGTTGTGTGGTTACCATCAGCAAATTCAAGCCAAACCGAGCTCATGGCACTCAATACTTTTGCTGTCAAGAATCTGGCCACGCATCCCAATTTTACAACAAGCCCCCTCGCTGCGTGAAGTGTGTAGCTCCTCACGCAACTGCTTCGTGTACCAAGTCTGACCGCACTAGCCTGCTCATTGCTGTAACTGCAATAAAGCTCACCCGGCGAACTACAGGAAATGCAGTGTAAGAATGGCATATCTGGACAGTATCAAGAAAAAGAAGGCTTTAGATCGTAAGCCCGTACCTTCAATGATGCCTCCGAAATCAATATCTTCGTCAATTCTCCCAAATCTGATGCATCCGATCTCTCAACCAGCACCGACTTCAAATTACAGACCCTGGCCTACTGTAGGAACCAGCGGCATGCCATCGATAAAAAATCAGGTTCCCATTGATCACCTTACGCCTGGGCCCAATGATAGTCTATGTTACTAAAATTTTCAATGGCTGTTTTGGCCTGGGCTATTTCCCAAACATCTGGAAAAATGCTAAAACAATACCCCTAAAAAACTGGAAAACACAGTACTTTACCCATAAATTACCGCCCTATAAGTCTGCTACCTTCTGTTGGTAAACTTTTTGAGTCTGTAATCTATACAAGATTATTACGCGCCACAGGGCGGTTTTTGATCCAAGAGCAGTTTGGGTTTCGTGTCGCTCATTCAACTACCCAACAGCTAGCCAGGGTGACCGAACACATATCCCATCACCTAAACCTCAAACAGTCCACAGGGATATTTCTGCTGGATATTGAAAAAGCATTTGATACCGTGTGGCACGAAGTCCTGCTACACAAGTTGCTCACCCTGGATGTGCCTATGCTTCTAATTAAACTAATTCAATCGTACCTAGTGGATCCTAAATTCCACGTTCACATCGGAAACACCACTTCATCACCTCAAAATCTCCCAGCTGGCGTTCCCCAGGGCTCGATTGTAGGACCCTATTTATTTCTCCTATTTCTAAATGATATCCCTATTCAACCTCGAACCAAATTAGCTTGCTTTGCTGACGACATTGCCTCTTACACATCTTCGAATGATACCGATTTGATCATAGGTCGCCTACAATATTCTATAGATTTGCTTCTTGACTACTTTAAGAAATGGAAACTGAAAATTAACGAGGATAAGACGGAAGCAATATTCTTCTCCCGTGCTAGGCAACCCCCCTCAAGAACTTTAAAAATAGCAGGCCATACAGTGCCTTGGAAAACTTGTGTGCGTTATCTTGGGATCAAAATGGATAGTCATCTAAATTGGTCTAAACATATTGCTGACTTGCGATTGAAGGGAGCCCAAGTCCTTGGCTCCTTAAACCCTATAATGAATCGCAAAAGTAAATTAAGTAGCAGTACTAAATTAAGAATTTATACTACGCTTGTCCGTCCGTGTATAACTTACGCCTGCCCTGTCTGGAGTAGCACATGTTTTTCAAACCATCAACTACTGCAAGTTGTCCAAAATAAAGCAGTAAAAATATCCTATAAAACCAAATTTAAAACTAATCTTAAGAAATTACATAAACAAATTAAATTTCCCTTATCATTCAATCACGTAATTAAAATATCATCAAGATTTTATCATAAAAACAAAATTAATACTACTAATCCATTAATTTCAAATCTGTATTCATTAGCCTTAGACAAATTACCATATTATATCGATAGATACGGCACTTAACGTCTACACGTACGTAATTGAAAACAAACAAAATGCAATTTAAAAAAACACAATCGTATCACAGTTGAGCAATAAAAATCACAATATAAAACCATGGATCACATCAGGTCTTATTCGCTGTATGAAACACTAACTTCTGCCCGCGACTTCGTCCGCGTAAATTTTTTTGTTTCCCCGACCCACCCCGTCGCAACATGTCGCCGGTCTGCGCTATTACTTCGTTTTCGCTTCTTTTTGCTCAACTCCTAAGGGTCCTAGCGTCAAGTTTAATAGAATATAGCCTTCCTCAAGAACTGGGCTATCAAACGCAAAAACATTTTTATATATGCGACCAATACTTCCAGAGATTTAGAGCTTTCAAACCGTGTTTCAAACAAACAAACTCTTCAGCTTTATTATTAGTATTATTTTAAAACTATGATATCTCCTAAGATATACATTGAAATCAAATTATGTCAGAGGCAATTTTGTTCAAAATTAAATACATGTGATGAATAACGTATTTATTTGGATAAGGATTAATACCATGTTTATAAAAACACCTTCGCAGATAATGCATTATTTTAGAACAAATTTGGTTAGCATAAAAGAGGTTATTGTGAGCTAACCTTAAAAGATAGACATATGCTGTCGCGGACTTTTTTTTAAAGCTTTTAAAGGGGAACAATTCTCTCATATATGATTTTTACGAAACTTTAACCGTTTACGCAGCGCACGCACCGGAAGCTCTCAATAGGAAAAAATCCCCCGATTTTGAAACATTCTTCATTGGTGCTCCGCTCCTATTGGTTTTAGCGTGATGATATATAGCCTATAGCCTTCCTCGATGAATGGGCTATCTAACACTGAAAGAGTTTTTCAAATCGGACCAGAAGTTCCCGAGATTAGCGCGTTCAAAAAAACAAACAAACAAACAAACTCTTCAGCTTTATAATCTATACATATAATAAAATCGTAGGAAAGTTAAAACTGTACATTGAATATTTTTTAAAAAGAATACTTGGGGCATGATCTACAATCGATATCGAAGCCAAAAATATAGTTTTTAGAATTTTTGTCTGTTTGTCTGTTTGTCTGTCCGGGATAAACGCAAAAAGTACTGCATGGATTTACTTCAAATTTTGCATGAATATTAATTAGAGGTCGGGTCAACATATAGGCTACATATTATCACGCTATCACCTACGGGGGAGGAGCTGTGAATCTTTATTTTTCTTATGCATTCTGTGACAGCGTGTAATCTAACGACGCATATTTAAATGTTGTTTTTGAGTAAGCCACGCTATTATCTAGCTTTACACTATAAAAACTACGCCATTTAAGTAACTTGGGCAGAGAAATATAGTTTATTGAATGTTAGTAGTATAAAGACAATTTTAAAACAGCGCCATCTATGAGATTTCATAAAAATCAAATCAAGTTACATGTTAACATTTTTTGGAAATTAATCATTTAAATTTGATCATGTTGGCGAGGTAAGTAGTTAGTTATTCTTAAAATTCATAGATGGTGATGTGCATTTTCTTCATAAAAGTTGTATCGTATAGTTCGTTTTGACAAATTCAAGTTCCAACAAAACCCTCAAAATCTTGAGCAGAGTTGAGGAAGACAATTAAAAAAAAATGCGGTGTTAAGTATTACAAAAAAGTTATGTTCATTGATGATGATCATTTCATTTCATGACACCTTCGCGGAGGCTAGCGTCAGTGACAGTCCCAGCCGCATGCGTCATCTGTTTGCCGTCATCTTGGTGTTTTGTGGAGTCGCGAACCCGGTAGCTTTGTGGGAGAAGTATCGCCATCATCTGTCTGAAGATTTTCTACGAGTTTTGAGGCGTGCTACTGGAGACGAAGTCGAAGTAACTGATGAACGCGTGCTGAACACCTGTCTCAGTTCACTTCAAGATGATTGTCGTCATTTCTATCGGCGGCAATCCACTGATCGAATATGGGTTACCAGCTCCCCAATCATCACCGCATCAAGACCGTGGAAATCGAGAGTAACGCTGAGACAAATTACGATCCGGGCGAAATGACCACCATACGAAATGACCATGTCGCTTTGTGCTCTTCAGAGCAAAAACAAATTTATGACATCGTCCATTTGTTACCACTGGCACACTTGCAGAGGTCAGGAGGCAAGGCAAAATTGCTAATGCTGTAGCGTCGTCGGGAATCGCTGCCACACTGCTTCCGAGTGGCAAGACAGCACATGCCATGTTTAAAATTCCCATCGATTTAGAGAGCGCCGAAACGCCTGTTTGTGGTGTGGCACGTAACAGCGTTAAGGGACACGTACTCAAGGATTGCTCTCTGATCGTATGGGATGAGTGTACGATGGCAAACAGGAAGGCAGTTGAGGCCGTGGACAGAACCGTCCACGGCCATCCGCAGGAACGAACATTTGATGGGTGGTGTCACAGTTCTGTTCAGTGGCGATTTCCGGCAAACGCTTCCTGTGGTGACGCGGGGGTCGAGGGCTGACGAGGTGAATACTTCGTTGAAACGATCTTCGTTGTCGTCACGAGTTCGTACGCTGCGCTTGACCATTAATATGAGAGCTCGGCTCGGCGGCAATGCACGTGCTCAAGAATTCTCCGATGTCCTTCTAAGTCTTGGCGAAGGCACTCTACCAGAAGAGATAGGTGGACAGGTGGTGCTTCCAGAGTCTCTCGGTAGAGTGGTATCCAGCTTAGAAGAACTCATTCGCTGTGTGTACGGGGACATCAGTCGTATACCGCACCAGCAGTATTATTGGGTGTGTGAGTGGGACATTTTGAAGGGGCCCGTGGCTAAATAATAACAGCCGCACAGGTCGATCGATCAGGTTAAGCTATGCTTGCCGCGGTTGGTCTGTGGATGGGTGACCATCATTACATACCGAGATCCCTCCGTGCCTCGGAAAACACGTTAAGCCGTTGGTCCCGGCTGTCATTCGTGGATCTTTGACAGTCGTTACGGGTAGTCAGAAGCCCGAAAGTCTGACAACCAGTCTTACCAAGGGGTATCATATTACCCAGTAACTGGGTTGTGGAGGTCAGATAGGCAGTCGTTCCATGTAAAACACTGGTATTCAGCTGCATCCGGTTAGACTGGAAGCCGACCCCAACATAGTTGGGAAAAGGCTAGGCAGATGATGTGAGCGGGACATTTTGACGCCCAAAAATGATCAGGCTGCAGCAATTAACGAATGCATTCTCTCGGAAATTGAAGGGAATGAAGTGGTCTACACCTCGATAAACACTGTTGCCGAGCAAGATGACGCCACACATTATCCCGTGGAATTTCTGAACTCCCTGTCAGCAAGTGGACTTCCAGCGCCTACCATCAAGCTGAAGGTCGGTGTTCCGATTATGCTTCTTCAGAACCTATCTCCTCCGAAGCTGTGTAACGGGACCCGCCTTAAAGTCATCTCGCTCCACAGACACACCATTGAGGCGAAAATTCTTACGGGTTGTGGCGTCAGCGAGGCAGTATTCCAGTTCAAGCGCGTACAGTTCCCCGTGACGATGACCATCAATAAGTCGCAGGGGCAGAGACTGAGGGCAGCGGGTGTCGACCTCAGGACGAGTTGCTTCTCACAAGGGCAACTGTACGTCGCTTGCTCCCGCGTCACCAGTCCTGACTCTCTTTATATTTTGGCTCCTGGCAGCATAACTACCAACGTAGTTTATAGGGAAGTGTTGTAAGGTATGATACCTTTGTACGTATTTTTACTCTTTTGTGTCCTGGAATGTATTCCTGCATTATTTTCTCTATTTCCTTCAGTCACATCTTATGACTGAACTCAGCAGGATTCCCATATAACTCTCTTCACTTGCTTCGCTTGCAAAAAAAACTTAATTTTAATGCTATTTTAAAAGTTGTGTACCTATAATACTATAGCGACACTGGCATCTTAGGTATTTTTGGTGCTGTAGAGCCTTCACGCAGACGACGTCGCGGGCAGCAGCTAGTATTAGTATAGATAGGAAAGTGAAATCTAATCCTGATAATGCAGTGTTGCAACTTTCGTACAAAAGATATCGAAACTGTAATGATCTCCTTAAGAACATTAAAATAAACTACGACAAAGTGGCATTGGAAAAGGCTGGAACCTGACGAGACCAAAAAAAGTGAGAGTCTCAAAAAAGCTGTAAGAATGTCTGTCTATAAATCAGGCAGCGAAGAGCAAGTGACGAATTATAGACATATTTACTGCCTCCCATGTCAAAAATATTGGAAAAAAAATATAATAAAAGGTTGTTGAAATATTTGGAGGATAAATCAATTCTGTCTGAGCGGCAGTTTGTATTTAGGCCTAAAGTTTCAACTGCTGATGCGGTACACCATCTGACTGACTATCTAGCGCAAGAACTTGACAAGGGTAACTGCACAGTAGGAATTTTCCTGGACCGCGCCAAAGCTTTTGACACAGTTTCCATTGGAATCCTGTTGCGCAAGCTTGAGATCATGGGTGTGAAAGGCACCCAGCTGAAAATATTCAAAAGTTATTTAGAAGATCGTTCCCAGTGCGTAAAGATTGGCAATGTTCTCAGCGTTGTTCAAAAAAACACATTTTTTTGGTATTCCTCAAGGAAGTATTTTAGGGCCCACTCTGTTTTTGATCTACATAAATGATCTTTGCAATCTAAAGTTAGAGCATGGCACTATCATAACTTACGCTGACGACACTGCTCTACTTTTTTCTGCTGACTTACAAAATGAAGTCTACAATCTTGCGCAACACGGATTCAATATTGTGAATAAATGGCTTCAAAATAACTCAATAACCCTAAATGCAGAGAAGACAAATTACATTAAATTTTCAATGCGCAAGCAAACATCGAAGATCCCCTCAGCGTTGCATGCTCATTGTTGCCCAGTCCCTGCAGATAGCCAGTGTAAGTGTCCTAATATTAAAAGAACAGATAAAATAAAATACAAACCTGAGTATTATAATAGATGAAACGCTTTCCTTCAAACCACATATGGAAGCTCTAAATAATAGAATTCGTAAGCTGATATACGTATTCAATAAGATACGATTTATTGCAGATCCAAAAATAATTAGGCAATTATACTTTGCTCTTTGTGAGTCAATTTTGACGTACTGTATTACTTCATGGGGTGGGGCGAGTAAAACTTTGTTAATGCCCATTGAAAGAGCTCAAAGAGCAAGGTGGCTACTTGCCACCGTTTTCTTTTCCCCACTAACAGCCTGTATAAAGCTTGTAAAGTACTTACAGTTCGACAGTTATTTATAATGAGCACTGTACTAAAGCAACACGCAGCTCTTCCATACAGCACTAAATTTACAAAAAGGACAAAATACAAGGACAAAATATGCTTTTACAGCCAAATTTTATATGTACCTCGTACCGGTACTCTATAATAGGCTAAATAATAAAGGAAACATCTACTCCTTAAATCACAGTAACTGTATTTTACGTTATTCCTTTTAGTCTTGAATAAATTGTATTATTTATAAACATAAATCCTTTTTTTTTTCATACTTTTTAGCGTATACTTTTAGAATGTGCTTATATAAGCCCTTTCATTTGATACCCAACACAGCATGATTAAAAAAATGTTTTTTAGGTAATTTACTTTACGTCCGCTAGAGGGCGTCATATTCAATTTAATGTGACGTCACATAACCACCAGCGCAGCACAATAACTAGCGGACAATCAAGACGCTTCTATCGATACTTCATTTGTCGAATTATGACAAGTAGTTTAGAAGTTATGAAGTAAAAGGTGAACATACACACGTACATTTGCTTCGTCGTAGTCGGGTAAAAATAACAAATTATCAACGTCTTTATTCAACGCAATGCGCGTGACTTTGGGTCACCTCAGAACTCGTTTTTTTTTTAAATTGCTGTTTGGGCCCGCTCTTGACCTCGATCACGCCTGCTCGAAAGCGATGGATGAGGCCTATGATGGATTGGCGTGCCCAGAAAATGCCTAAGGCATTGGAATTCCTACATTTTGTTGGCGTTCCCTCTCACTTGTCATCTCCTTGGCAAGCCCGGTAGTCATCTGTGCGTGTCGGCTCGTCACACTGTCACTTGCTGGCTGCGGAGGCTCACGCTGCGTCGTTTATTCTTAGAGGCGCGATTTGTTCGTGAGACCTTCATGATACGATTAATCTTATTATTCTAATCGACTAACAATAAGTATAGTAATTACCTCTGATGAGCTGCGGTCAGTAAGGTTTGCGCTTTGCTAGCGGCGGTGGTGAGGCGTTCTACTGCGGATGTCAGTTCTCGGGAGCGACGCGCTAATGCTGTGCTGGTCTCTTGGTTGCTGCCCAGCACCTGGATCAAAACATGAATGTTATTTAATTAAAAGTAAAATTATTACACTTTTATTTAGGTACTAGTTTTTGCCCGCGGCTTCGCTCGCGTTAAATTCGGGGTAACACGGTTAAAACAAAAGTTAGCCTATGTCACTCTCCATCCCAACTATCACCGCTTAAAAAATCACGTCAATTCGTCGCTCCGTTTTGCCGTGAAAGCCGGATAAACAAACAGACACACACACTTTCATATTTAGGTAAAACTAGCGACCCGCCCCGGTTTCGCACGGGCGCAATGCTGATACTAAGTATAGGTACTTTAAGAATGTCAGCACGCGCCGCTGCGGCCGGTACCGCAGCAACCGTTATGTCCCTGCATTTTAAATCTGTAATATCTTTGAAAATATTCATTTAAATTACATGCTGTAAAGGGCCATATTTATCTATATTAAATGCACAATGTATTTAAGGTACTTAATTGGATAAGGATTAATGCTGTAGGTATTGCTTAAAATCGCTTCGTAAATAAGCCATTATTTCTCGTAAAAAGTAAAGGATAAAAATGATTATTGTGGGTTATCCCTAAGAGATAGACATATACTATCGCGGATTTTTTTGTAGACCTTTTTAAGGTGTACAATACTGTAGTACATTATTTTGACTTATGTCGTAGGGTTCAACCAGCGTTTGAAAAGTAAGCGCAAAAAAATGTGTTTATTTACATTACATTAGAAACCTCTAAAATTATCAACGTTTCTCTATTATACATGCATGCATGTATTATATATATAAACCTTCCTCTTGAATCACTTTATCTATTAAAAAAAACCGAATTAAAATTCGTTGTGTAGTTTTAAAGATCTAGGCGTACATAGGGACAGAGAAAGCGACTTTATTTTATATTATGTAGTGATATTAGTATGGATTCATTTAGTTGCATATTAGTGCTTCGGAAAGCACGTTGAGCCGTTCCCTGTTGTCATTCTTGGATCTTGACAGTTTGTATGGGTCGCCGCCCGCGCGCTGTGGCCGCTCGTTACCTCCGCGTGCAGCTGCGTGTGCGCGGCGTGCAGCAGGCGCGCGCGGTGCGCGGCGGCGGCGCGGCGCGCGTGCGCGGCGTGTGCGCGCGCGGCGCGGGCGTGGCGCGCGCGCGCCGCCTGCGTGCGCAGCGCCAGCGCCGCGCCGCGCGAGGCGCTCGCGGGGCTGCCCGCGGAGCTGCGCCGCCGCGCCTTCTCGCACAGCGACTCCAGCGGGACGCTCCACGACGCGCCTGACGACGAGACGTACGTTACTTTTTACCTTGCACGTTTCTGAACATTTTTTAAATTAATTATAAACATACTATAATACAAATCAGTGTTAAATTACGAATGCAGCTAACCAAACATTGATATAGTAGATTGTACAACTAATGCATAAAAAAGCCACTTTCCCCGAGATATTTATATCCACCTGAGTCGCAAGCAGATAATTAATTCGAGGGGTAAAATAACTTGTTTATGACCGAGTTCACTGTACTTTTCACTTCAATTACGAGAATAAAAACAGCGATAAAGTTTAAAACAGTATTTTCACTGTTCAAAAAATTAAAAACTAATTCCCGCCACGAAACTTTTTAAAAGTTTTTTTTCTTAAATTAATCATTCGACTTAGGTACTTACTCCATACTACGAAATCATAAAAACGTTTACGTTTTTAAATAACAACTATTTTATTGTGTATATGGCTATTGGACCTAATTATCTGTTTTATAAAATAAATACATTATGCACTAGAGCATAAAAAGGGACTTTATTTCGCCTACGCACACCATACAGACGAACTTTGCACAAGTAAAAAATCGGTACCAAGGCGAACTTAGGGCCAAAGCCACTTTAAAGTTGACTGGTAGAAAATCGGCGATCAACGATCTAACTAATTTTTAGAAGCTAAATATATCAATCACAAAATCGCCGATGCTAAAAGTAGCGGTAGCGTGTGTGCTTTGGCCCTTAATTCCTGAGACTTTTCTACCAGTCAACTTTAAGGTGATGCCGAGATAATAAAACATGGCAGGTGCAATATAAGAGATAAATATCTATTAAATGTCCCCCAACAAATTTTAAAATTTATAATTTTATTGGCATTATACAGGGTGTCCCTGGAAGTATGGATCAAATCAAATAGCACCCCTATTTCATTTGATCCATACTTCCAGGGACACCCTGTATAATTAGTAAGTCTTATTTTACAAGTAAATGTCCCGAATGTAAGTTTTTAGCCTCACCGATCTCTTTCTGCTCAACTTCAGCGTGTAAGTCAAGTCTTGCTCGACGTAATAGTAAGCACAGCACGCTGGCGAGTGCCTTGGAGTGCACGCCCAACACGCAGCGCAGTACGTACTCAGCTGTGAACCTGCAACGTACTCATTTTAATAGCGTCACAATTTAATTTCCAATTTATATGATTTCGGAAAAATAACTTATTGAAATCAACTTAATTTATACTAACGGAAAGTAGTATGTTAATGAGAAATAACGTCGATTGGAAACAAGAATTTTAATAGACTGAATAAACGTAATTCCTTTGTGTTACCTCCGGACAGGCTTGCAGAGCGCGGCGTCGTCGAACAGCGCGGGCGGGCCGGCGCCCTTGAAGGCACATGCGCTCTGCGCGCACATCGCGAACACCTCGGCCATGGACTGCACGCGCCGCACCAGGAAGATGTCTTCGAGAACACCGCGCAGCACGGGACTCTGCATTGCTGCCTGGAACACAAAGACAAATAATTTATTAATATTGTCATCTGTTGAATTTGGAAAAACATTGTGAGGAATCCTGGACTTGTAATTAATAACCCATCTACCCATTTCGCCTGTAATTTCAGAAGTCAGTACACGGTACACTCACATTTCGCCAGGTATGTTTCAGTTGCCATCAACAAGGCTCAAGTCCACACTCCGGAGCTGGGAAAAACCCAATAGCACTTTGCCCGACCGGGGATTCGAACCCAGGACCTCATGCTCGGCAGTAGCGCTTGTGACCACTACACCAACGAGGCCATACTTTTAACCTTTTTCACCTTCTTCTTGGTAGTTCCTCAGTACCACTACTTGTATGATATCCGACAGTAACATAAAGCGATGTTTTAAAACAATAAATATTCATTCAGATTGATTCGTTACACATCCGTCTTTCCTCTAAAATAATATTAAGTCCGAAATCGCCAACCCGCTTTAGGCAAGCGTGCTGATCAATGCTCATACCTTCTCTGTATAAGAAGAGGCTTTTGCACTGCAGTGGGATAGTAATGGGCTGGTATTATTATTGAAACTGGCGCTATCAACACACGTCAGTAGAAAGAGGAATATTTTTAAGGAATCGATCCTGATGACGATCGATTCACCTTCTATTCTAGTAGCGGCACCAACTATAGTAAAATACGTGGTGCTACACACCCTTACCCTATTTCAAGTTAAACGAATATCAACTTTAATTCAATGAAAATTAAGTTGATTTTAGAGTGACTGGCACTATTGACAAAGTTATAAAAATGTTTGAAGTTGTAGCCGTAAACTGAACTTTATTGTGTAGGAAGTAAAGTTATTTTTCCATTAATTCATATTTGTTTACATTTTTTGCCAAATAAATCGCGAACGCAGATTACAAACAAATAGCTCATACCTACCATTGTAAAAGTAGAATAGAATACTCTTTATTATGTTACACAACATATAAATTACAGACATAGATTTAGAAATTTTGCTAAGGGTTAATTTTGCAATGGGCAGTAAGTATAAGTCAATCAGCAAGTTGGTAGCGGGGCTGACTTTCTAGGGTGCGACTATCGTGCACCTACAAACACACACACGGCGCACGTTTACCTGTGTCGTAACATAGATAAATGTTCAAGCCTTCACCAATGGTATGCCTTTTGTTAAACACCCCATAAAATCCACCATATTGGCAACATACTCACCGACATATGCATAGACTCGCTAATATGATCGATCTTCCTCCACGCCGGTGGTATAGGTATGGCCAAGTGGTCAGCCAGTTCCCTGGCGCGCAGCTCCACGGCCGCGAACAGCCCGTTGAAGCCCATGAGCAGCATGCGGCCGGCGGACTGGCCCTCGGCCGACAGGAGCGCTTCGTAGCGCGACCGCACCTCCGCCGCCAGCAGCGGGCCCGTGCTCGCTGGGGACTGGAAGGGAACAGTGAAGATGTCACTAGTGCGTTACCTAACGTGAACAGTATATCAGATATACTTTGTTAAAAGGTAATCAGTGGATACGAAAAAATATTTTCCAAGCTCAAACATAAGGGTTCATTTACATAGAGCTTACAATTGCCTGTTAAATGCAATATATTGAAGCAGTATCAAGTTATAGCGCAACAACGTTTGTATATATTGTATACTTTAACAATGCTAAAATTATACATACGAGCATTGTGCTGCTAAACTGCTTCAGATAAAGGTGTTTTAAAACTTATAAAAGAGAATTTCATTTTGGGTTTCCTATAACGCTTCTTCATTTAGGTAAAACAGTTATTTCAATAATTTGTTTACAGAAAAAAATAAAAAGCACAACTCACCTCCATATCCATGATCAAATATCTAAGATGTAGTTC
Source organism: Globia sparganii (assembly GCA_949316385.1). NCBI lineage: Eukaryota > Metazoa > Arthropoda > Insecta > Lepidoptera > Noctuidae > Globia > Globia sparganii. Next base: position 23,230,133 of record OX438663.1, on the reverse strand, counting down.
TAACTGCGTCAGTAACTCGTTGAGAGGCACCGGCGAGTTCATGATCACTGCATTCAGCTCGCTGATCATCAGCAGCACGGACGGGTCCTCAGAGTGCACTTTCTTCAAAGCCTCCGGTAGTATGATGGTGCTGAAGTTGTAGTTCAGCTGCACCAGGTCGGCAAGCAAAAGGTTCGCGTTCCTGACGCACTCCACTGCGACTGCCATAGCTGCATCTTCGGCTGATGCCGATTGTAGAGGAAGTAATGAGAGCAGCTCAACTGCTTGCATAGATAATGCACTCATGTCATCCAAGAACCATTCTCCTTCGCGAGAAGTAAGGTCAACAAGACAGTCTCCGGCGCTCTGGGCTCCATTCTCCAACATCAAGTAGCGTCTGTTCAAGTTGCAGAGCATGCCAATGACGACAGATTCCAAAACTGCTCCCGAGCCTTCTTCAGCCCTCACCCAGTTACTGATGTTCGTCTTCGCTTCGCGGTACGATTCTTGAGCTAACGCTAAGGCATCAGGACCACCTTCCGACTGTAGTTTATCAATAGCCTTGGTCAAATTAGCGTTCGCTTCAGCACTCATGGTTTGCAAACGGTAGTTGTAGTTTATGATCTGTTGTGAAGTGTCTCCTTTGTTGTTTTCAGCGTTGATGAGGGCACTCACTTGGTTGGACACGTCGCGGCACACTTCGGGAGACTTGCTATCTAGCGCTGCAGCTAAGAATTTTCTGAACATAACCATGCGATGGTATTCTGTGTGGCTCTGAGGGTAGTACTGAGACACCGCCACGTATTGTGAGAGGAGCTCGAGGCAGGATCTGACGAGGTGGTGCGTCTGCTTCATGCTCTGATACAATTCCGTCTCGGCTTGCTCACATTGCGATATCATGGCACCCTGTCCAGCATTGGTAAGGAACTCTTTAATGTGTTCGAATATCGGTTGCTCTTCTTCGTCGTTACCTGAGAACTCTTGCACCCACGTCATAAGTTGTGGGCCGTTGATGGCTTCTGTCGTGTTCGCGAAGTTTTCGATTTGAGTGTCGAAGTCTTTGAGTATCTTCACTAACGCCTTCATGGAGTCCTCCACGGCGTTCTTTGCTTGTTTGTACGACGTATACTTCTGCGAGATGGCGTACAACGGATGGTTGTTCAGATTCGGTCCGTAAGCTTCTATTTCCTTGATGAGGGCCATCTGTTGGTGACAGTCTTGCAGTCTCTCCTCCACAGACTTCAATTCCTCGTTCTCCTTCAGCCAGTTTTCCGCACACTGCTTGATTTCCGGCAGCACAGCTAAAAATTGTTCTCTGAAACCATTATTCGGCGATAAATAAACACTTCACGTTATGAATTTTTAACGAGACATTATTGAACGCGTGGAATTAATTATTCAGAGGGAACAGGAAGCGCATTATATTGGCGCGTCTTTTAGTTGGCACATTGACTTTGAACATGAACACAAATTGACATGAAACATTGGGTGACATGACAAGTGCAATTCGTGAAATTATTGTTATTAAAGAAAAAACGACGCTATAAAGCCTTAACACCAAGACAGACTGAGGGGTGGGTTTCTCTGTAACGATCGCCGCCGTAATGCAATAGATGTAATTTTGTGTTGATAAATAGTCCCGCAAGAATTTGTTTGTTTGTATGTAAATACTGAATCGTACAAGGTGGAATCCATTCATCAAGGGCGCTAAGTAATTAAGCTACCCACAAATGGGCACATTAGAAGCTACAAAGCGCTTTCGATCCAACAATTTACTGAAACGTTAACGACAAAACTTTAAATAGGTGTGACTGTGTGATTTTGTATCTATGGGGACTTGTCCTTATTATACTCGCTGAATGCATGGGAAATCTCTCTTCTTTTGTTTGAAGTCGGTTTCCAGGTTTCCTATTGTATTTTAAAAAATCTTAAGTTCCGTCTTTAATGGTTCCATACAATAAACAACCACTGAGCTGTCTTTATCCCAATTTTTAGACCCAAACCGTAGTTTATGTAGACAGCTCAGTGAACTATTAATAATAATATTCATAATCATTAACATTGTTCTGTTATACAATTATTGGACAGTGAGTATATCGGTCAAACTCGATCATATATTTTAACGTGTTGGGTTGAGAGAAGCTTTCAATACTCTGTTGAGTAATACACTTGAAAACTGATTTCATAAATAGGGAAGGGATGGGTGAGATATCGATATTTATGACTTTAAATAATAAATCTTGCGGATGTCTTCTACAACAAATTTACGTCAAGTTGAGATTTTCAACTCAATAAAGACAGGGAGCAACTCTCTCTACAGGGTGAAATTGAAAACATGCGACAAATCGAAATGGGAAATTGTACTCACCATTAAGAACAACTTTTACTATGGGACCAAACAAGAAATCGCGAAAAAAAAATCAACCAAAACAAAAAATTCCCTACATTTATGTTCGCATAACTCGTCAAAATGTAGGGATCAGCTGATTTTTTTTTTGCGATTGTAGCTTTGGTCCCTTAGTAAAAGTTGTTCATAATGATGACTGATGAGTAGAACCCCCCATTTCGGTTTGTCGCATGTTTTCATTTTCAACCTGTATACCTGAGCAAGACTTTTTGTTTATCTCTAACATTTAACAAATCATCCACAGATAATAATTTTTACATTACATTTACTTTCGGTTAATTTAAACTTTTCGCACTCAAAAAAGGTACAAAGGCGGCTTATATTTTTTAATTACGCGACAAAACAACAATAAAAGATAATAGACAGATTTCCTTTATGTAACATACTAGCAGCGCCCCGCGGTTTTAGATAAGAATAAAAGTACAGAAAAATAGGTACACACGGCTACACATCAAGCTATACATTTCCAGTTTTAGCTGACCACCGATTGTATAGGTTTTTCATACAATCAGAAGTCAGCTTATACTGGTCATGTATAGCTTGATGTGTAGCCGTGCGTACAAAGGTGAAGGGGGTATGGTGGTGGTGAAGTGGTGAAATATATTTTTTTTTCAATGATATTTTTTTGCATTGCCCATCCCTATTACTGATATAAATATACGCATGGTAAGAGCGTCCATCGCGTCAGATAATGTGCAGTTTTATTGAGAACGTAAATCTGCGCGAGATGAGCGTCGTATATCGTGGTGTAACAAAGCAGCATGGCGGCGACGCAGCGCGTTCGCTACACGAATAGCTATTACACGGAGTAGACTATGTATCTTCGTATTGTGAGGAGTCTTTATTAGTTGATGCTCATGTGGGAGTAGACAGCGTGGATGGAATATATCGTTTCGAGTCAATTGTGTCAATTCTTGAACCTATCTAAATGTCAAATTCAAATATGTTTATTGTTTGTTATGTAGAAAAAGATCTTAAAGTTCTGTCTTTTAAATAATTACAATTCTATATTGGACTGCCAAGTCAATACTTTTGCAAATAAACATATTTGTATTTCGGACACTTATGAAACTATGAAGGAAATCATCCGGAAATCTGGGAGAAGTCTGTCTGAAATCGCCAACACGCACTCACTGAGCTAACGTGGTAATTATTGTTCTCTCTCTACGTGATAAAAGGCTTTCGCCTGGCATGCTGCAGTTCGAGATTATTAGGTCAGTTTAGTACAGTGTGATGAACAGCTAAACAACAACAATACTCACGTGACTTCAGCGAAGTGATGCTTCAGCTCCTGCGCCCTGATAGCCATCATGTCCAGGGCTGCGCGCACGTCCCTCACGGTGCAGCGGCGCTTGCCCCCGGAGCCGGCGGCGCCGCCCCACTCCACCAGTGGGTCGTAGACGAAGGCTTCCAGAAGCGTGAGGAGAGTTTCGCGACCACGACGCATCGTGCGCAGGACATGCTCGCATGCGAGGCGGAAGATACCCTGAGGAAGAGAACATATTTAATTATAACTGTTTCAAACTGGAGGAGAGACAGAGGAACCTATTGGTTATGTAAACTGAATCAAATTTAGCCAGTTAATGAAGTTTATACTTTACAAATGGGCCTTATTAGAAGGTTAAAAGTTACCTAAAAGACAAAGTAGAGGGCTATGGCTATGCTTGGAGTTTTCCTACCTGATCGAATCAGAAATGATGAGATCCGCAGGAGAAGCAAGGTATTCGATCGACATTGCCCGAAGAATTGCCAAACTTTAGTGGCAGTGGGCAGAACACATTGATTGCAGAACAGCCGATAGGGCCAAAAGATTCTGGAGTGGAGACCGCGTACCGGAAGACTTACCGCTGGAAGGCCTCTCACAAGGTGGACCTTTGACCTTGTTGAGGCCGCGAGAATCCGCTGGATGCGGGAAGCATAGGACCGGTCGAAGTGGCGGTGCTTGGAGGGGGTCTGTGTCCAGCAGTGGACATCTTTCGGCTGAATTGATGATACTTTACAAATATTAAGTAAGTAGCATTGCAAGTCTATAGCAATTCACGAGAGTACACATTCTTTTTGTAGTAATTGTTTCTGAAGCCAAGGTCAAATCGAGCAACAACACTTTAGTTTAAAGTGTGCACAATGACCGGCTGTCGCAACACCGACACACACTTTTAACTTCTCACGTTGTTCGATGAATTTGTAAGAAATAAGTTAGAAGCTACAAAGCCTGTTCTTGTCGATACAATTCAGGTTCATATTAAAGCCACAGTCGGTAATAATTCGCGGCGGTAATAAGCCGGCCAGATTGTTGCCCACTGCCGCCTAGTTTGACCCAATTCACTCGTTGACTCTTAGCTGAGACCTAAATAACTAATAAACTTCACTTTCAAGCCATTTTAGATTAGCTTAATAGGGTACACATAGCAATTTACTGCTTTAATAGAGCGGATAATTTGTAAACAGCACTGTAAAATATGCACACATTTCTGTATTCCAAAACTACTGAATATAGAATGAAAATACAAGATGAACTTACTTGGGTTCCATATCAAGAACAAGCCTTACAAAAGCACATGCAATTACGTCACACATTAGAACCTATTTCAATTCCAGCTTAGAGCAAGTTACATGAATATTGGCGGCAACTTGTACCGCCTCCCGCGGATAACATTATGGATTTGAGACGCCACGTGCCGCAGTGTAGCACCTTGTTATGAGTTCGCGCCTTGTTCTACTGATTATAACTTGCAGGTATACTGAAGGTCGACCACAGAATTGTAGGCTTTTAGCTGAGACATTGTATAATGTGCAAGGGGATATAATTGAGTCTTATTGCCTTAAAATAAGACTTAATTTTCTTTGGCTCAATCGGCGGATAGTATGACAAAATACATAATTTTTGAAAAAAAAAAACCTATTTTAAAAGTTATTGAAATCGATTCATTAGTCAATTATGAACAAACTATTTTCAGGTTTTGCGCATTTAACGTTACACGTTGTGTATACTAAGGTCGTATTAGCGCCACTGGCCTGAAATTAGTAACGTTAAGATTATCGCCTTTTTAGAAAAGCAGGCAGATTAGTGATCAAAATATTTGACTTTGAAGTATATTCCTCTATGAATGAGGAGTGTTGATTTATGATAATGGTAATATTGTCTTGTGTGTCATTCGCTTCTAAGATTTCAATGAAAATTAGCTATGTTACGCCAAGTAATTTTGTATTTAAAAAATAATCGCTTCCCTAATAATATCTAAGCTGCTTTCGCTCCCGAACCTCAATATGTAACCTACAAACTAACTAAAATTTAGTACAGTGTAGTGTTGCATATTATAAGTGAGGCACAAAGATGTTGCAGGAAATATTCCGGGTTGAGCTCACAAAGGAGCTGGGCCGCTCATTTCGCTCCAAATATGTTGGAGCAGCTCTACCTTTACTTGCTGAATATTTAACGAGACCTAGTTTACTTTTTGTCCCGAAGAAATGATCGGCTTTGTTTATTTATTAGTTTGTGAAAGTATTTTTGAGATGGGTTGAGTTGAGATACTTTTATACTTAGCATGTCTATATCCGAGGACTATTTAATTGATTCAACTTTCGGGGCCTATTTCTGAAAAGTTGTTTTAGGATATTCTCATGGCTGTCGGGTGCTCAAACTGCTGATAAATTATTTTTAGACTAGCGGCCTATCCCGGCTTCGCACGGGTGGACATTTATTTTTTAAACATTTTATTTTTTCTTGCAATTAAAAAGCCTATATTAATCAGTGATAATGAAGCATTCAAATGGTGAAAGAATTTTTAAAATCGGTCCAGTACTTTTTGAGCCAATTCGTTACAAACACATACAAACCTTTCCTTTTTATAATATTAGTATAGATTATATTTTCTTACATATTGTTTTTGTAGCTGTTCATAAAACCATTAAAAGGAATAAGCTCTCAACTAAGAATATCAACTTTATTCTCATAAAACCTACGATTCTCTAGCACCAAACTACAATAATTGTCAAGATCAATCACAAGACATTTTAATCCCGTCCCTCTCATATAACAACTAACCGTACATTATTTACAAGAGAAGGTCAGCAGGCTCCCCGAGGGCCAGTAGTGCACAGACACATTCGTTCCCACGCGACGTCTAGCGCCAATTGAAAAATTCCGCCGTTTGTCGCCGACAATACAACTATAGTGCACTGGGGAGGTACACACGGCAAAAGAGATAGGTTGACAAAATAGAGTTAAGCATTTATTTCAATTAAATAATTATTGGGCACTCTTAAATTTAATTTGTAAGTCCTGTGTCCGATGGGATTTCCCATCGGTAAAAATGACGTAGGTACTTCCATACGTACAAACTTCCTTCATCCTCCATTTAACTCCTTTAGCTGGTGAATTTTCAATCCTCATCTTCGTTTACAATTGTTATGCAAAATTGCATGGTTCTAAACCCAGAGGTTGAGGCTGTGCGTTGTCTGTCAGTTTCAGTCGTTCAAGACCTAAATTCTTGAATAACTGAAACTGACAGACAATTTTTTGTTTTTTAAATTATTTGTATTCCAATTTGTTGAATATGAAATGATTTTTACAACAATAAAAATTATACAAAAACTTGCATATCCTAATAAAATGTTATTCGAATATAATGTGCAAAAAAACATCTAGAAACACAATACAGTAGTAAATTTAATCCAACTAACACATAGACGTAACTATTGCAACATGATAACTTGTAGCTGTGCAACGAGATACGGCGTAGCAGCGTAGCGGCATAACCTCGTAGCAAGATCTTTGAAACTAAAAAGGTATTCCGAATATTACTGCAATATAGGATAACTAGCTGCGCCCCGCGGTTTCACCCGCGTAAGTTTCGATCCCGTGGGAATATCGGGATAAAAAGTATCCTATGTGTTATTCTGATGTATAAACTATATTACTGTAAAGTTTCATCAAAATCCGTTCAGTAGTTTTCGCGTGAAAGAGTAACAAACATCCATACATCCATACATACAAACTTTCGCATTTATAATATTAGTAGGATTCAAATTATCCTAAGATAACACTATGATTTTTTCCGTATTGCGTTCGAGGACCAAAAGGCCTACAAAATAAAGTCAATTTATATCTAAATCCTAGGCGTAACCGTAGCTCCTCGTATTCTATAATCCTGGTCGATAGGTCATCCGTAATACATGTTGAGTGCTCTCAGCGTCGCGTTACAGCGGACACACGAGCTCTATCTGAGCCTTATTTCGCTTTTGACTACTACTTCTACTTTTATCTGTAGGTACGTTTGATTCAAGACGATTCAATTCTCGTAATATGGTTTTTAAGTTCGATATGAATAGAAAAATATTTCATCATAATTTTTTTTTATTTTAAATTTTCACAAGAACCTTATTATCTCGATTCCAATGTAACTTTTAACCACAAGAATGGGTCTGGTCGACATGACACCATTACAATAGTTTTGGCTTCAAAACCATACAACAACGCCAATATTGTATTCAGTAACTATTTTCATCTAAATCGTGCGCTCGAAGTGACTATTACAGTCACTTACATAATCAGCCTATAATGTCCCCACTGATGGGACGCAAGCCTCCTCTCTTAGAGAGGGAGTGGGCCGTAATCCACCACGCGGTCCCAGTGCGGGTTGGTAGATGTCACACGTCTTCGAATTTTTGGTTCTAGGACATGTCAGTTTCCTCACGATATTTTGAAAAGTGCCTGCCTGTTTACAGTCAATTGGTAACATTAAATCGATAATTAATAAGTAACCCCTGACCTAAGGAAGCACTTGTGGGATTTGCGTAAGTTATACTATTGTAATAATGCTATAACTTATCGACAATTGTTCATAACTGTTATGGCCTCGCAGTTAACTGAATTATGAAGTTCAGTAGCTCGTATACTGGGTGTTTGGTTAGGTTATGGCAATCTTTGAAGGGCAGGTAAGGGGCTAGGTCAAATAGTTTACCTACCTCAAAATAACATTATTTTACCATTATGTGAAATGTGACATAAAGCTTTTTTCTTTTATTTAATTTTTTCTGTTTATTATTTTATATAAAGTATGTTTAACCTCCTATAGCTTTTTGTGAAGATAATATAAGATTTCTTGATTTGTTTAAATTTGTATACATACAAGAGCATGCAAGATATTACATCGTTTGAGTCCAATCATGTTTATCCGTAAGTATCGGCGTACAAATATTTCCATAACAATGAAAAGAATTAACTATAAGGAAAATCGAATAATGCAATTATAAAGTTTTTAATTCAAAAACTTCACAAACTATAAATTATTTTTATGTTATAATGTCAAAATTCAATTGGTATTGGTAATAGGTGTGTTTATTTGTAGTTGTAATTTTTATTATTTTTAACTTGTAATTAATAAATAAAATAATGTTTGTTGTGACGACTGGAATAAAGAAATATGACTATCCAATTCTATCAATTTTACAAGCTTTTATACAGTTTCATTTGTTACAAATATAAATTGACATTAGGTATTTTCAATTAAAACATAAAGATATGATATATCCATTCATTCTAACACCCGTATGTAGGTAAGTTAATGTTCTGTGTACTTTATTGCGTAATTAACATTTATGTAGATGGCCGTCAGACCTATGTGTAACCGTTACCCTGTATACATATTGTATGTGCATAACATATGTTTGATTTAATATTCATATTTAAACAGCTTCCCGAGAGGCCGTACGAGTATACCAAACCTGAATAAATTACTGAACGATAAACAGACTATTACAAGCTTGTTTAGTGAGACTACGTGTAAATAGAGCAGTTTCATAACTTAGGATAAGTTTTCCAGGGCAGTTGTCCTGATTTTTGAAACTACTGTTACTCATGAACCACTATAAGTCTAACAGATTTGTCTACTACAGTCTTGACTTAAATTTTTTTTCAATTCGCGATTGTCTTTTACGATTGCCGTTTGCTGGATAGACACAAATTTTACTCATATTAATTTATCAATATGATTTCATGACAGATGACTTTGCTGAATATCCGCGGAGCATGCAATCAACCAAATTCAAAATATTTTATTTCACGTAAACCTACATGGTCACTTATGAAACGTCAAAAGCTAGATGCACGGTTCCAATTGGTCGTTTCCTATGGAGAAGAGCCGGCAAGAAGCTCTAGTGCTTCTATAATACGATTGCTTGTGTATTTATTGATAACTATAATATTCTGAAACGAGAAAAAAAATTTAGCTTCCCGAACAGCACAACTTAACATTCGACTCAAAAGACCAGTTTTTTTTTTTTTTTCTTACGGACATCGGACGCGTTGCCCACGCACCGACTACTTACACATTCATGATAAATGTAAGAGATTGAAGAGGTTTACTGTTTCGCTTTGTTGCGATGAAGCCTTCTTATATACTGAGAAATGTTCGTAATATAGTTTACAGGCTTAATTTATTTTGAATTGACATAATGATGGAAAGTGTAATTAAAAAAAAGGTATATTTTATTTTAAGGTCAATGGCGGTATATGTGGTATTAATTGCCGTCACCACTCTAAGTGGTAGACAAAGTTTTGAAGTAATCTAGATTGTCACAAAATACAGAGAATAAACCTTACTTCCAGAAAGACACGTAATGGTAAATGGCATTTTGTAAGACCGAGAACATTTTAAAACTTTGCCCGACATTGCAAAGAAGCCAAATACTAATGTACTATTGACAAGTTAACTCGCTAAAATGTAGTTCACTGAAATTTCTCTTTACTGAAATTCTTTGAATTAACTTTCTGGGCTTGTAAGGTTCATATTTGAGACGTGGAAACCCAGCTAAATAATTAACTACGGCGAGGAGAAGAAGGCGGAGAAAGTTTGTGTTATGTGTGGAAGTTTATTTGTGCTAACATTGTTTAAGATATTGTTGAGTAAGTGGCTGCTTATGTGTTTAAGGGCGGCACGCATCAAACTGTTGGTGCCTAAGTAAACGAGCATCGAGATATTTTGTCACATTATTTTGATATTGTATTTGTCTTATGTTTGAAACTAAAACGTGGCAGGATCTTTACAAATGACTAAAAATTCTTGCGTTGGAAACCCTGAAAAAATAATAAAAGGCGCGGTGTATTCATGAAATCCTTTAGGTACTTGGTCGTAATTTTTCAAATCCTAAATCCTGTTACACATCTTAGTAACACTTCCCTCAGTATTTAATAAGGTTCCCTCGTCTGAGTACGTTGTGTGTACAATTACGGAGCTAATTACAGGTCAAAGGTGCGGCGTCCATGTTTATTTCACGCGGTGGGGCCCTTTGTATGAACTGTTTGCGCAGACTGAGGACAGACCCGCCTGATCATCTATTTGCATGTGCTTATAATATTGTGGTTGGAATTCTGAAGCAGAATTGGTGAGAAGAATTAATTGGAAATGATCCGAATTAAAGATCTTTACCAAAGAGTCAATTTTTTCACATGATATCCACTTGGATCTTGTACGAGTCGATCCAGAGAAACAGAATTTTGCTCGTCTTGCAGAATTGATTAGGAATTAACTTCTCAATACTTCAAGCTCTTGACCCACATGAGTTAATCCATGACTCCCACAGATGTCGCTGGTGGTTCGCAAGTTCTAGTCAAGTGCGAGTCGGTAAGCAGTTGGCGCTAGTTTTTAACTCGGGGCTCGGGGTGCGACAGTTCATTAAAACTTGGGCGCGCGCTCAAAAATATCTCGCCCGGAGATATTGTCCCAATTCCGGCCAGCGCTGATGAATTGCGCGTTTTTAGATATGGAAGAATTATGTTGTAATTTGATGGAAGAATAAGTGAGATTTATTTGGTGGACTTTAGTCTGCATTTATAAGAACTTTAATTTTTATGTGTAACAGTATACTTAAAAAAGCGCATTTAGTTTCCTACTTTATTTTTTTAAACGACAGTTACGTAAGTAAATGTGGACTTATCTTTTAAATTCTCAGATTAGAAAGAGTGGAAAACGTTCGGTGAAATAGAGATGCCAAACTTTTACACTCTTTCACGAAAACCGAGCATTACGTGGACAAGCAAACGCGATCTTTTTAAAATAAAGTTGGATAAAATCGCGGTGCGAGGCAGGTACATTATATATTCAAACCTTCGATGCTTGAGAATTTTAAATTCACGTTCGTATATGGCGGGCTTAAAAACATTATCGAGGAGTAACAATACAGAGTGCCGATAATGTTACCGTTCAACGTTTCATAAAGATTTTGAAATAACAATTAGTAGTACCTACTACCTAAAGTCGCCGCCACGAGAAGCTATACATTTTGTAAATAAAGAACTTCTAATAAGTTACGTAGCGACGATTAAATCAACAACAAATAATCCCAAATTCAATCAGCTCAAAGTAACATACGTGTAATACAAAACTAACTAACAATTTCACTTGGCCAGGTTATATTTTAGCAATTTAAAGCGCTGTTGTCTAATGTTGTGTGGTACTGGAAAGCGTCTGACTCATGGAACGTAAACATTGGACCGCCATTTTGAAGTAAATTCACGCTGACGCTGTCAGACCTGCAGAATGCAGATGCAGAATACTCACGAATCGTCTGACGACAGTAATTAGATGTGTGTGTTAACATAATTATATCCCAAATCAAAAATTAAAATCATTACAATTTTTTTTTTTAATTTGATCTAAAGGTTGCGAGCTCCTGAATGTGTGTTTACAAAATTTATAGTTTCTCGTACGTAAAACGTAGAACTGTGCAGATTAATTCCAATAAGATATTTTTCTTCCTTTCTAAAAAATGTGAGTCATTGGGAGTAATAAATCAACCGTCGATTTCTTTGCGAAAGATTTAAACGTAAAGTTACACTTGATTGTATTACGCAGGTACGTTTCGAGGTCTCATTCTTTTATTATACTTTCTCACTTTTGTATCTTGAAAGGTCACGGTGTCTTGAAACGAGGTAACAAAACTATGCAATTTGTAATCAACTAAGCCTATCGCAGTCCACTGCTGGACATAGACCTTTCCCAGGCTGCGCCACAACACCCTGTCCTCCTTCTTCCTTGCGCGCCATCAAGCGCTATGGCTCCATCACTGGAGAGACGGCCGAAATTGCAGAACGTATATTCAGTTTTGGTTCTGTTGATTTTCAAGCCAACATTCTCCAGCTTCTGTTGCCATTTCTTCAATCTGCTCTGGATATCAGGTCCATCTTCACCGACAAGAATAATGTCATCGGCAAACAGCATGCACCAGGGTGCCTCGGCCTCCTCATGTGTATCCGTCGTCAGTCCTGTCGACGTGTCGTGTAAAGCACGCTAAGGCAGAGATCTCTGGTGCAAGCCTACAACCACACTGAACTCGTCGGTTTTGCCAGAAATTGACTGCACATAGCATGAATTAACTCTACGTACATACTTCCCGGGCAAACCTTTCTCATTCAAGGCCCACCACAGCATTTCCCGAGGTACCCTATCACACGGTTTCTCCAGATCAATGAACTAATAATATAAAAGAAAATAAAATGTATTAAATGGATTGAATTTGAAAATGTTCTTATTCAAACCCTAGTGAAAGTATGTCTTACTTTGCATTCGATAGCAAAGCTGACTTATTATCATCTCCAGCCTCCGAATAAGTCATTATAATAGTGCTTTATTTGTCGCTGAGAAGACAAATATAAAACTATAAAATATTGCAGATAATATTTATCTCAAATGCATTACTTTTCGTTTATCCCTCGATCAGTATAACTTGTCAGATCTGAAAGCAATTCAATTATCAAAAGTAATATAACGCCTATTTAGATTTAAAGTAAACTAAAAGATGTCTTGGAAATTGATTGGAAATTAATTCAATGATAATAACAATCGTTACAATTTAAATCTAAAAGCGTCTTCGTGTGACATTGATTTGATTAAGATTATAGATTCGGTTGACTTGATTTTTTTAAATAAAAATGTTAAAGAACAAGGTTCTTATTTATTTGACGATGCAAACATAAGTTTATTAGTATATTATATTAGATTAAACTTATAACACCCTTATGTCGGGGTTTAAAAATGACATAGCGAACGAAGTATGGCGGCGAAGCTCAAAGCTCAGTCCGAACTGATTCAAATCAGTTTATATAAGCTGATTTTTGAGATCGGACTTCAGGCGTATCTGAAATTACCTATAGGTAGTAGAACTAAGTGGGTAAAGGAACCATGACCGAGATGACCCCGGTCATAGTTCCTTTACCCACTTTGTTCCTTAATTTTAAAATTGCAGTTAAATTTTAGTATATTTTTAAATTTTAAATATTAGTTTCTTTAAGTTTTCTAACACTATCGTCAGGCCTGTTGGTCTAGTGGTTAGTGACCCTGACTGCTATGCCGGAGGTCGTGGGTTCGATTCCCACCCAGGACAAATGTTTGTGTAATGAGCACGATCATTTGTTCTGTGTCTGGGTGTAATTTATCTATAATATTTATGTATTTAGAAATATATAAGTATGTTTATCAGTTGTCTAGTACCCATAACACAAGCTCTGTTTAGCTTGGGACTAGATGGCGTTGTGTGATAGTTGTGGAATATTATTAGTATTATTGGAATATTCTTACTATTATAAAAAGATAAAAGTATAAGTAATCCTTGAACATCATTATCATGTATTCATTCGACGTTACTATACAACCAGTTAGTTGCGTTACATATTAAATAAATAACTGATTTGCAGACATTTTGATTTCTTAAAAGCTTTTTCTCACATTATATTAGGAGCACTCACAGCGAAAAGTTAGTGTCAGAAATTATTCAAACCACAAATTATTGGAATCCGTTCTATAAATAAATAATGGATGTCTACATAAACAATATTGGAGATTTGCGCCATTTTAATATAAATACTTGCGACACATCTCATTGGTTATTCCCGCGATACTTTAGCTTTTTATTTATTTTTTGTATAAAGTACTTGTAGGAATGATAAAATATTAAGGAATTAAAATATTAATTTGTTTTTTAACATACAACTCAGTCTATCGCATTCAATGTGACCACCTAATAGGCTCAACCAATAAACCAAGAGAAACGAAGAAGAAAAATAGTACCATAGACACGAAAAGAAGAAGAAGAAGATCGCATTACAACGCTAAACCAAGTTCTAGCTAGCCATTCCCAAGTGACTACTACTACTATATGTATGCGAAATCACCAATTAAGCTCCAATTTTCATGAGGTTAATTAAAATATACCGGGCTATAAACCGATTTCGGCAACTTTATTAGACAATTAAACATAAAAATAACGTCAACGTGATAAAAGCAGACACATAACTAACATTAGTAAAATAAAATACACCGACAGCGACTGTCTTCGCAGTACTCCGGCGGATAAGTTCGGGCTGTATATTGAACATGTCAGTCAGGAGCGTTATAAGTAACGTTCCTTGCAGCACGTCTCTTCGCCGTGACGCCGTCGTCACGTCACATACATCCTCATTATAAGTGACAGTCAATACCATCGACACTCTGCTAGCTTACGTCATCGATTTATTGACAAACTCCAATCGGTATCAAAGTTATAACAATTCAGGCTATAACTGACGTTTTTCAAACAGCAAAAACCTAGTTGCACCATCAAGAGAAAATGAGTTTACTCGATACTTTGAGCGAGCAATATGTGTCAGTGCTACGTGGCTACATGCTACGAGCGTAGACTGCTACGCCGTAGCATGTAGCCACCGTAGACGGGTTACGAAATTATTTTGGATCTCTTTAAGAATTCATAATGCCTACGCCTTTGAGTTCTAAAACTACATTACACATTTTGCAGATCCGAGGTTCGTTTTGATGTTACAGTTTGAATCTTTAATTTAATATTTCAATGAGTTATCAAATGACTTTGATTGTTTGTTGCCAAATACATCAATTTATTTGTGATAATATTAAGGAAAGGGCAGAAGATATCTGAAGGCCAATTCTCGTAATTTAAAACGTCCAAAATCTAGTCGCAGTCTCATCTCGGCGACAAAAAAATGTCAAAATGCAGGGAATTAGACGTATTTTGACAAGTTCTTGACATTTGTTTGTCACCAAGATGAGACTGCGACCAGATTTTGATCGTTTTAACTTATGAGAATTGACCTTCTGACTGTGAACGTTCTTAAAAATTACGAGAATTGCCCCTCTGACTTCAGCCTCAGTTACAGGCCGATGCTTACGCCAATCAATGTGACAAGTATTCATTTTAATTGGTTCTAAGATTTGAAGTATATTGTGAGCCCGGAGCATTGCGACGTGATGACATGTCCTCACAAACACACGATCCGCTTTAGCGATACGATCTGGCATTAATCAGATTATGTCAAACGGTTTTATATGCAGACGAGGCTATGTGAAAGGGATCCGTTCAGTGGAGATATCTATCTGGCTCATTATAGGCGTCTTTGTGCGACATACGAGCTGCCGTCGAGCCGCTGATAACACTAATACGTCTTAATGCCAAGGATATTAGGAATCCTCATGGTATGGAAATTCAGGAGATAGGCGAAGCCTTGATGGTTTATGTCTAGAACGCAAAGCTCGGATGTATGAATGGAACAGACCGCGTTTACAAATAAGATAGTAAATACGCTATACAGCACCGAAAACAGACAATAGTTACAGGTACTAGTTCTGTTGCTATGCGCGATACAATTCGACACCTCCATGCAATAACATCGTAACTCACTTTTTGTAATTTTACAGGAGAGCGATTTTAAAGTTTGAAAAATTATAGCAAACTCAAAACACGCCGTACAATTTTTGAAGCTGGCTCTATTTAATATAGTTTAGGCGGATTATAAATAGGTATGGTCAAGTTGTAAAAGAAAAATTGTTTTCATGGGTTTTCATGACTTACGTGAAAAACAAAACAGTGAAATGACATATAAGTTACGAGGACAAACATTGTATCTGAGTTACAATTTAGTTTTTTTGTAGTTTAATTTATTTTTGTGGTCAGATAATTGTAACTCCAAGGTGTTAAGTTACATAAAATGTTGTTATATAGTAAAAAATAAGTTAATTCATGCAATCCAAAACAAATCTGTAAATACACATCTTATAATGCGATAATGTATTATTATTATTTCTTTTTTTGTTGTGTTTGTCATTATAGAAACGAAAGGGAATAGAATTACAATGATAGAACAGAAAAAATGCATTTTTTTTACATAACAATGCCGTTGTAACTCAATTTTTGGAAAAAAAAGTGAGTTACGATGTTATTGCATGGAGGTGTCGAATTTTGCGCAACAAGAAATAGTTTCGTATGTCATTGTTTTGTGTAACAGTAGAGGTGACTGTTCTTCACGTAACTAGCAGACAGAACTATTGATTCGGTAAGGCCTTCAAACTACACCTCTCCGACTACACGAACAATCTAGGCACAAATGATTTATTAAGATACCATCCAATCTAGCGATTTCTACGCTATGTTTAAGTTATGTCGAGCTACAAACGAGAATGTGTACGTTTGTCCATTTGTGGGCTAACATTACAGTCAGCTTTATGTCCTCCAAGTGTGTAAGCTTTTAACTCTGTGGGTCAGCGCCGCTTTTGATTTATTTAACTGTCTGCCCCGAGCTGTTTGTTGGCTGTTTGGACAATTGTTCTGCCTGTTATCATACACTACTGTATGGATAGTTATTTGATGTTTGAATGTAGTTTTGTGTGGTTTCTATTGACCACGTATCGTGATAATGTACGAAACAATCAGTCTATCAAAATGTGGGGGTGTCACTCTCCCGCAAAGCATTTGGTATAATTTGGTAAGAAGAGTAACGTATTATTTATTTTACACAATTTACTAAGTAATAAGAACTTTAAAACAATATCTTATATACTAAATACTCAACACAATAACATACTACCCACATAAATCCTTCCTACTATAAGAATATTATAAATGCGAAAGTTTGTGAGGATGGATTGATGTTTGTTACTCTTTCACGCAAAAACTACTGAACGAATTTGGATGAAGTTTGGTACACATATAGTTTATAAAACCAGGATTAACACATAGGATACTTTTTATCCCGATATTCCCACGGGATCGAAACCTACGCGGGTGAAACCGCAGGGAGCAGCTAGTCAATAATAGAATAAATAATAGTGTCCTTGCTAATTCACTCAAATGACACGTTATGTTGCAAAAAGTGTGGTCACTGATTATATATAAATAATAGTTTCTTCATTGTTACACATACGTGAGGTGGGTAGGTGTGGGTGCTGTGGTCATCCATCCGTGAGCAAAGTGAAATGTAATATACGACATTATTCTTGAGTTTGTGTGTTCAAGTGAGTAATTCCATGATGAATGAACGACGGAAAATATTGGATTCTTGCTAGTTCCGCCTGAGTTGACCACGTGAATGATGGGTTCCGTATATAGATTACTTGGTAGACTTCTTGAATATGGTGTAAAGATAAAACATACGTAATAAAATAAGAACTATTAGAAAAAGAAAACTGGATTTCAGATGGAGAATTATTAGTCACGAGAGCCCTTTCAACAAATCTAATTCGGTGTTACAATTCCACGCGAATGGTCTAGCAATATCTTACACAACTCCGCGTAATTAATTGTATTTATCGGTTTATTCAACGCTTGTTATTCACGGCCGCGTCTCGTTTCCAATCGTGTTGCTGCAAATGAAAATACTCGTAACACTGTAATTAGGTTTCCATGTTTTCCGAGGGATAAGTGGCATCTGGAAACTGTGAAAGCATTGATATTAATTTATTTTTATTGTTTTTAATCGAATAATCGTGAATACAAAATGGTTACTTAATTTTAAACGATGCAATGGTAACTTTGGCTGCTTTGAAATCTCTTTAGCTAAGGGTTAACTTTTGGAACTCCCCTAATTATTTTAAATACCATCACCAATAGTATATATCCACATCTCGGCAGTTAAATCCCATGCAATAGAGGGCGAGCCTATATCAAAAACAGGCCACAAAACCAGACTCCGCTGCAACTGAGACCAGATGAAAAAACCAAATAATATTTTGCCCGATCCAGAAATCACACCCAAGACCTTATGCACAACAGTAGCGCTTGCGAACAGTACACCAACAAGACAATCTTTCCCTAATTATATCATCACACTTTGTCCTTAGTACGTAGCGGAACGACGCAGCATACTAACAAACAAACCGATGATGACCGCTGGATAACTCCGTGCAATTCATCGCTAAACCTCGTGTCGCGATATAGCAATACATTTCTGTATATCAAATTGCACCGCACCGCACGGCTGGGTTCGAATGTAACATTTTGAAATCATTCGTGCGACCTTGATCGCTTCTGGTGTTCTATCATGCTTTGAGTAAGCTCAATACCATGAACGACCTGAAAATTATCAGTTTTTATCGACAGTATTTAAATAACATTTTGATCAACTTAATTGCTATGCAAGTTGTATAAAGACTATATCGAAAAGAAAATACTGAGAACCTTTTATGAGTTTTGTCGGACTATAATAATAATATTAATGAAATTAAAAATATAACAGAGCCATAGAGAATGAGCCAACAAGTTCAGTGTTCGCATCAACTGCAGTAACTGGCGCCACAGACGGCTAACGAACACATGGCGCGGAGGATTCATCTTAAGTAACAGTTAATGCACCGGTTCATGGTAACGTGGAGTTAATTGTGTTCTATGTTATGTACAAGTGTAGGATGTCTGAAGTGCAACTTTGTTAACGCAGGACTGATGTATTAATATATTTTAAGTAATTAAAACATATTGAAGTCTGAAGAGTACATAATAATATACGTAAGTTAGGTAAATAACCACAGAACATTAATAACAGCATTGGAAAATGTTGGCAAATAAATCGTTAGTTCATAAATCCCACTTTTGAAAGTACTTGTTGTTATTACGTTTTGCTTCGTGTTTCTAGAAAAGAGTTCATGTAAAATGAAAACAAATTTTATAAAGGGTTCTGCTAATTCAGCAAACACTATAAAGATACAATTCTTCTAGAAATGTCATCTGCAGGTTCTATCAAAGAGAATCCAACAATTTGACAATGGAACTATAATCAAAAGTAGCTTAAGTCACTATTATAACATCGGAATTTCAACTTCATGAATTTCAAATTTCACATTTGTGAACGGTTCATGCATCACGAAATGATATGAAAATGTCAAGAAAGGAAGACCTTTAACGTTATTTTCTTTCGTGATATGTGAAATGGAATGCATATTGAAATCAAATCCTTTTACTAGGTACAGAACTTTATTTTCTTCTCCTATTCTAAAAATAAATCAACAATATTGCAGCACGTACACCACATTTTTAGTGTCAAGTTTCTTCAAGCCAAAGCTACAATAATTGCTTATAGTTTCTCTCGCGAATAGCTATTCTGAACACCTGCCCGATGCTTGGTAGCCGGTAAACTCCCAAACTTAAAAACTTCTACACATTTCAGTGTAACAAGTTAATATTTATACCTTAGGAGGAAGGTAAAACTGGCAATGTATTGTTGTATATTAATAGCCTGGTAATAAGCTAATTAGGAATGATATTATGAGGAAAACTTTATTAAATGAAATCCAATTTCGGAACACAACGGGAATATTACCTAAACATTTATTTTTAACTACAGATTATAATTCATGCCAAAGGAAACAGATCACATCACTTCTCTAGATTCTAAAAAAAGGATAGGCAATGAAATCCTAAAGAAATTAGCAATTACTCATATAAAAAGACGTTTCGGTATAATCTGTAATTGATCGAAGAAGGCAATTACGGACACAACAAAGCGTTTGAGCGACATGGCGGCACAACAATGTATAATAGACGCCAGGTGTTCCGCTCAATTGTCATGTCTTCGGGGATTCTTCAGAATATTATATTTAATACGTCCTTTCAAAGGCCGATGTTTAAGGAATCAAAGGCGAGAATGTTTAGTATGTGTAGGCGTGATGATAACTAATATTATTAGAAAACAGACGGAAATAAACTCTTCTTATTTTGGTGCCTCTCCATTTCTGAAAATTGGTCATCAACTCTCGAATTTTTTTCCTAGTCTTGAGGGGTGGGTAGTTACGATTGAACTACGGCACCTCTTAGGATAAATTAGATTTTAGATTCATATTATAAGCCATTCAATCATCTCACTACTGCGACTTCGAGATTACATCATGTTCCAACTTACTATTCTGATACTCTGCCGGCCTTCCATCGCGTCATACGACCACGTAGCATATTGAATATCGAATCCCGCGGGCCGGCAATCTGTAACGTACCTTACAAGTGTTTATAGCAACAGCTTGTATATTCGTTATCTTGTTTATTCCGTGAAGGGCTCTAAGGACTCAGAATGGAAGGAAATAGACTGACAGTCGATAAAAACCTGAATAATACTTCTTTTTTCGGGCCTTGGTTTGGTTTAATGTTTTTCATACGAAGAATTCAGTAATCTTGGGTTAACATTACGACTAAGGGTGAATTCCACCACTTTAAGTCTTATCCTTAGAATAAATCATATTCGGTTTGCGCAAATATGACCATGTTTCCGAATTTCGTGTGAAGCTCAATTCGCCTTCGCCGGAATGCTCATATTCTTTCCCTATTGTATAATGTGCTCTTTTCCCCTTCCACCCCTCTCTATGTTAAAAACCGTTTTCAGTATCTTTGCGACTCCCACACGAAGTTTTTGAGATCATCGGATAATTGAAAGCTTAAAATGCCAATGCATTCCACAACATTTTTCGACAAGTCCTTCTCTGTTCAGGCCGCTCGTTTATGGAATGCATTGCCAGTTCAAATAAAACGCGCGCAATCGTTAGCTGTGTTTAAGAGACTGGTGAAGGAACATTACTTGTTGTTGTGATCTTGTTTTCGTAACGCAATAATCTGTAGTCGTCATTTATTTTCGTTGTTTGTATGTATATTTATTATGTATTTATTTATGTATCTATTATACAGCTTGTGTGTTGCACCACTGACAACCCCATTTTTATATATCCACGCAATCACTGTCCATTCCAAGGTTGCCTGGAAGAGATCGCAGAAAGCGATAAGGCCGCCCATTGTATGTTTTGTAGCAATAATTGTTTTTTTTTGTTATGTATTTTCTGGTGTACAATAAAGTATATATAAATAAATAAATTTTGAATTTTTGTCAGTTTTTCCATATTAGAACTATCAGACGTCAATTTTATTCCACGAACGAAAGATACCTGACTTTGGTAAAATCAGCTCTAAGAATAAAAGTTATTTACTAATATTGTATGGTTTTAATTAATTCTGTCAGTAAACTTGTGCCGAACTCTCTGTTATTGGTTTTACGAATATTATTCCAAACTAAAAGTAACTTTTTATGAAGCAAACTAACTCCTTTTCACTGTAGCTATTATTTTCAGGAAAATAGGGTCAGTTTTCAGTAAAACTGTATTTCCTCGGAACGACTGACCTACGAAATCCAATTACCTACTGGAAAATATAGGTAACCTAAGGTTTACTTTCCCAAAGTAATCAAGTGTAACTCTAGGGTCCTCTCGTGTTCCTCCAACGAAGTAGATAAAAATCCTTGACCAGCAAGAGCAGGCAAGGCTACTTTTTATTTAAGTTAATTACATATTTTCTATAGCGGCCGGTAAATAGAGAGCGGTCTTAGTTAATTGGACACCATTCGGGACATTTGACCTGTAGACAGGGCTGCCACGCGTATTATGTGAAACTGAAAGCTTCGAAACACACATGCCTATACGTTATCTATTTATTTAATACTTTAAACACACAATTGTACAGAGGCGGGCTTAATGCCATAGGCATTTTCTACCAGTCAACCTTTGGGTGATGCAGAGACAAACAGTGGTAGGTGCAATCATGAAAATTGAGAAATAAAAATAAAATAAATATAACGATACGCATAAATCTATTAAAACTATAAATGAACCACCTTACTAATAAACGTTGTATAGCGTCTGTATAGTTACACAACGCTTTGTCTTCTTTTTTTGAAAGCCAAATTACTGACGACTGACTGAAAGAGAGAAATTGGTGTGTAACTATTCATCTGATATAATACGTTTATTAGTAACGGGGATAATATATACCTAATTACATACAAATATAAACACAAATACACGTATATACTAAAAATACTATTTGTAGTGAACTTTGGCGAGAAATCTTTCTTTAAGATTAGGCATATAAAAACTTGTATGAATCCACTGATAGAAAACTAAGGAATCAAGTACAATAATTTATTATAATTGATGATTTTATAGATGCTGTGAGCATGATTGTGCCTCCCAAGTGTAGTGTTAGGATGCAAGATCTTTCGCAGGTGTGACGAGGCCTATGATCAACAGTGGGCATCTCGGTCGTGACAGCCCTACTCGTAGAAGTACGCAGCGACTTAATGACGGACGAGGTAATTAAAAGTTTGTAAAAAGTACACTTTAAGGGTATGTTGTGTCTTTTTGGTCCATCCGCAGTCTAGGGAAATGTCGTTTTAATAAGTTTCTATACAAATATTTGCTGAATGATAAATTATATTTATTTCTGTAAATGAATTTCATAAAGGGACTTTTACGAGTCAAAATTAATATGTTTTTAAGACTTAATGAGTTCGGTGTTTTCTAACCGACTACTCTAGGAGAAAGACCGAAACCAAACTCAAAGGTCAAAGTCTCTTTTAAAGTCCTGACATAATCTTGGTCAGGTCATAAAGACTATGCAGATTATTGTCTGAGATGGTCTTTTGAGGGAAGTACCTCACAGACTTGGGTATACTTGTCCAGTCAGTGCACGATTTCTCAGTAATCGTGTAGCTGTTAATTATACAGCTATTGCTGGGCTGTTCAAGATACTGCTTTATGTAGAAATCGTGACTGATCAATTATTCAACGTCACGGACCAAGGAGCTATCCTTTTAGAAGCTCTTCATAGCTCAGCATACTACATGTAGATCAATATTAATATTTCACGAAGCGGTTGCCATCTGACCTCTGCGTTCAATCAATGCGCGAGATACTGCATATCTTTACAACAGTTATTGATGCCTTTCGGAAATTTTGGTGCCGTAAAGGTTACGACTTCACTGAAGGTGTCATAAAATAGTTCGATAGAAGTCTTTTTTATGGTTATATTCTTCTTTCAATCGCTTTTGGATAGCTTCCACAGACATACTACCTGCTCGCGTATAATTAAACTACCAAACTATTAAAGGTGTGATAAAAACGAGAAATATTACACAAAACATTTTTCATTTTATTTTTCATCTTTCAGTTTTTAATTTGCATGACATTATTATTTTTAATTCCTTATTTTGTTGACTGATCTGTATTTACGATAATTTTATTTTCAATGACATTGTACTTTATTGAATTGTTAAATTAACAGTTAAAATTCTTGTTTTATATTTGCACACATTATATGGTTGTTAAGAGTGTACCATTTGACCTTTTGTAACATCCACTGAACCTGTTTTATGAAAATAAAGGATTTGATTAAAAAAAAAACGGAATTGTGAAAAGTTTAAAGTACAGCAAAATGTCAATGAAAAACTTATTAACAATCGACAACAAAGCAATCTGGAAGCTATCGTTCTAAAAGAATTATGTTATTTTTCCCATCATTGAATAGCTATTGCAGATGATGATGGAAAAGACTTGGTCCTAGGTTACAGACCCGCGGCTATATAATTTACTCCATAAAAAAAATCAAATGATACAATAACGAAACACGATAGCGAAACAGCTATTAAAATCATTTTACAGATACGCTCGTTCGGAAACGATGGCCCGTCTCAATATCCTGGCGCAGGTACATATCGCCACAAGATAGATATATACAGAAGGTTGGTTCTCTACAACTAGAAAAACAGGCTGAGTTTGTTTCGGTGGCTCAGAATAGTCGTATGGGAAAAGCCGAGCTCATCTGGTTTTTAAAATATGATTAACTTGTAAAAGTGTTTGTACAAACCTACATACAGAAATAAAATCATTTATCAATCGGGCGTTCTGCGCCAAAACCATCTCAAAATATGCACTCGCTGTACGTAGACGCGCGTCTATTTGCGTGTAAAGTTTTCCCTCGTTACATGGAGCCGACTTTCTGTACGTATTCTGTGCTATCGCTTATTAAGCTCAATTGTACGGCTGCGGCAGCACCTTGTTATAAATAAGCTGATTAATTAACACGGTGAATAAAATTGGAGCTAAAATTTTGACGTTCAAAAGTGCCTTAACAAATAAATAAAATTGAAATGTCTGTTTGTAATGTCAAAATAACTTAATATTTAATTTTATTTATTAAAAAAAATAAAACAAAACAAAATAATTTTTACTAAATGAAAATGAAAGTACGGTACTTATAACAAAAAAACAATTTTTATCTGTCTGATTATTCCGACTTATCTCCGAAACGATTAGACCGATTTTAATAAGATAAAAAAAAAATAGATTCGGTATGGGGATACTATGAACCCTGGGGAAGGACATAAGGTACTTTTTATTGACATATCACGTAGGGGAAGCCGCGGGCGGAAGCTAGTTTGAAATAAATTATTTGACTTTTAGCGTTGACTTTGGTGGTAAACTTCACCACCGTTTTAATTAATCTGTCACGTTTTTCTGCACAAAACCATTTTATATGATCGTGTAAGTTTGTTAATGAACATGGGTATCGTTGCAATTGAGTTTAATTATAATTTATGAAGTAATTAACGGGAAAATATGGAAATTATATGACATAATAAATAAATTTTAAAAAATTAAACCAGATCGTATTTTTTACAAGGGCTTTATTAAAAGTGACTCTCAAGTATCTCAATCAAACCACTAAACTCTTCTAAAATAGTCCATAATGTCAAATCAATCAAATATTGAAATAAATAATGACCTCTACCTTCTTGATATTAATATTGAATCAATCAATAACACTTACTTTGATCAATCAACACTCGTCGCAAGAGGGGTGCGACTCGTAATTGATTTTTAACTCGATTATCTGAACAAAGCGCGGATACTTGAATATCAAAAGAAAGTAGGTATCGAATAATCGAACCATTTAATCACAAGTATTATAAAATAAAATAGTACAGAAGGACCAGTTTAAAGAGGATTTAGAAAGAGCTACTAATTAACCACACAGAGTTTATAAAAAAACATACAAGAGCGCTAAGGATTAGTACCTAGAAAGAGGAAAATGTGAAGTTGTCAGTTTCAGATAACAGGAGTTGTATTGTTATTGAAGTAGTGGCAGTTGCGTAAGAATATGAAAAAACAATCTTAGGGCTATTTCAATTTAGACGATTCGTGTCGGACTGCTGCGGCGCCGCAGCGGTGCGGTTGTCGTATTGCGAACGGCTAGTCGATTTTTTCCATACAATTATTGCAGTTAGAATTTGCAACGTCGCCGTCCTGCTGTCGTGCGTGCGCGGCACCGGCGCCGCACTGCGAGTTTGGTGCATACGTTGTATGGAAAAAATCGACTAAACGTTCGCAGTACGACAACCGCACCGCTGCGGCGCCGCAGCAGTCCGACACGAAACGTCTAAATTGAAGGAGCCCTTAGGAAGGTATTTGTTTTTTTTTAAACAACGCGCTTTCCGCAATGTCATCGGTTCAGTTTTGTTTTGCGACTATAATTGACGCGGCTTCTAAATCGCCGATGACGCAAGGGATCTTCCCCAACACTCCATTTTTATACCACTCCATGACGGCAGCTTATCTCAAAACTTCTGCACTTAATCTACATTGTGTATTTATACAAGTTTCGGTCCGTGTCGTCCACTAACGAAATTAATTAAACTAACTAGTTATACGAGAATGCTAAGTTTTAGTCTGCACGTTAAGACACGCCTATTTAGCAGGTCTAGAGCTACGCGACGCGAGAGATTAAATTAAACGCTCTGTTTATATTTTGCATTTGTTGGGTTTTGCTATCAGCGCAAAGTAATTAGCTAAGTTTTCAGGAAAGCTGATTTATTTCACAACTGGCTGTGCCCACAATTCTGCCCCTGTGTTAAGGTTTTGATGTACTGGGATGGAAAGTAAAACATGTTCTTCACCAAGTACGTACCAAGCTACGTCCCTATATGTAATTCAAAAGGAATTTAAACAGAGATAATGCACTTTTCACTCGTATTCCTTGGATTGATGTGAACGTGTACCTACCCACCAATACTCGCAAATATTTTACATTCATTGTTGAATCGATTTAAATTTAATTTGATAAACGAACCATTTGTTTTCTATTAATTAAATTAAATTTTATTCGAAAACATCAATCGGTTTCTTACTAAACTTCATCTATATTCGACGACCCTGCATACTTATCTCCTTTGCTGACTGTACATAAATTGTATTTGAAGAATTACGGTCATAGTCGTTGACAACAAAAAATACAATTTGCCTGTCCAGCTGATAGTGATTAGAAAATTAGCCACTGGGAACATTAAACGGACGGTCAAGCCATACATTTGCCGGCCATTAGGTACTACTGATGATCTAACTAGGTAGCAATTTGTCGAGAAAGGTCACAGAACATACACAACAATTTCAACGACTCTTGACAAATTGGAGTGGACCGCGACATATCAAGGACTAATTGAACCACTACAATAAACTAGTTAGCGACTTTACGATATAATATTATATAAATGATTGCAGCAGTGACTGTATGTGGTGTATGGTTTGATATGTGAATACATAAATGCCTTACTTACGCATCAGCTTTGGTATTTTGAACAGCACTTTGATTATCATAATATGTTTTTAACTAGCGTTTACTTATTCCGTGGTGTTAATTTTTGCTATAAGATACATCCAACTGTTGCCTTCAGTATGATAATTAAATAAGGACGATATTATTTTACATATATTCATAAACTCACAGGTAGGCATAAACTACAGAACGCCACCCGCTACGATCCTTACGAGTAAACTAGTCGCGAGCTCGAACTCACTGGTGGTCATGGCCAAAAAGCACGCTGTCTCGCCTGGCTTCGTGTCCGACAGTGCTAGTATCAGTGATGAGCAGTTAGACGCTAGTCTACACAAACAACGTCTAGTTCTCACGCACAGAAATACCGTTCAGAACTGATAGGCGCGTAAAAAAATTCGAAAACTGCTTCGGAAAATCGAGTTTTATGAAAAAAGCACTGCATAAATCAATTACACATAAAGTTTATTGATCTCTTCGATAACTCTAATTTTTCGGTACGGACTTGGGTTTTGAAGATTTACCCACCCAAAGTTACGTTAAAAATAGCAAGAAAAACGAATCTTTGTTGGCTCATAACTTTTTAATGGCTTTTTATTTTATTATTCTGTTTCCGTACCGACACAATTAATAATAAGTCAAAACGATATCATGTTTAACTTTGGATGCACAACGTCAAACAGTGGAGTAATTTTCTCGCGAAATTTGTATAGAAAAAATATCGACAAGTGGCACCTTAAATACTCCTTTTGCTTCGTTTATGTTGTATGTTAAGTTTAACACACATAAATACTCACAAAGTTACAACTACTCGCCAAAGAGCAGTGAGCGGCAAAAAGGTCAAGAGTCCCACGTTGGACACTACTGGTGCACACGCGAAACCTCACGATCTCCTAAGCTACGCCACAAAACTCTCGCGTTCATAAATACAACATTACACACACAATACTTACAAAATGTGAGTGTGCCAAAGCAAAATGAGCGGCAGAAAAGTGAGGCCCACGTCTGGCGCCACTTGCGCTCACACGTCTGTTAACGACGGCTCATAAGCTCCACTATACAGCACACAACACTATAAACACATAATACTCACAAAATTACAACTACCCGCCAAAGCGCAGTCAGCGTCGGGCGCCATTTCCGCACACGCGTTGTGTCCCAAGCTCCGCCACACAGTACACAACACTTTTATTAACTAAATAAAACTTTATTATCCACACTGCTGGGGAAATTGGGAGACGTTTTAATGTAGAATAGCGTGCTCGCCTCGTTCTTGGCACAGAAGTAATTTTAAGATTGAAACTAATGTTTTACACTTTATATTTTACTTTCTAGAACGGGATTGGTTTTTATAATCAGAACTTAAAATCTATACTCAAATCTTAACATACTAAAATCCTCAATGGTTAATCTGTTAGAGAGTAACAAAATAATGCAGCTCTAACACGTTTCTTATCCTTCACCCAAGTTATATATTACAGAACGATATTGAAGCTAATATATTATATTAAGGTCGTTCTCAGTACCAACAAAAAAAATTTAAACTGTTTCACGTAACCAATAAGTATTCCTTTCTTACTTATAGGCTTTCTCAACCAGAATTTCAACTTAAGCGTTCGACATTTCCGTCTACCGTCAAGAAATTTGAAATTATTTATGTCTACCTTCATTTGCAGTCGCTTGCAATGTTTGACCTTGGCTTGTAAGTACAGAGCACATATGTTATGGTTATAGAGCGCACATTAGTAATGGCTGAGCTGCACGGAGCGACGGATAACGTAAAATCACGAGTACATTATTCAACCTGTTATGTACTATGTATTCTGGTTTAAAAGTTGGAACTAAGTGACAGTGCTGTTACAGCAGTTGAGAACATGTTGTAGTGGAGATTAACGTTTTTGTGGTCGAAAGATGAGATCAGCTGACTTTAAGGATTGATCTAGACGACGAAAAGCTTTTGTGGTCATATTGTGGTCAACTGTATCGTACAGTCGGACGAAACAGTGAAGATTATACGGCGGACATGGATGAGTACATGTTGTAAATGTTCCCGTCACTATTAGCGATAAAACTAAATATTTTTAGAACACGTGTGGTTGGAAAATCTCCATAGTGATGATGAGGAAGTCAAATAAAACAACCAGAAACCTTTAATATTTCTATAAATAATATAAAAGCCATAGTTGTAATATTCTCATACATTCAAAGCTCTCAGTGTTGGTTTTATTCGCTATTTGTGAATCATAAATGTAGCTTGATTAAAATTAACATGTAGGGTATTTCGGGTGAGCCGGCTATGATGAATTACATGAAATAATCTCGGGCTTAGCTCCATGTTAATGATACGTTTTAATGTGAACCGTGCGAATATGTTTATCTTGATCTTTATTATGTATGCTAATCTCGTCTCCTCTATTATCAAAATGTAATTAGCTCACCCTCCATCTAGTATTAATGAAAACATTCCAAAATAGCTCCATGTGTCAAAATGTCGGTGTTCTTTGAATTTCATATATCGACAACATTATATTGTGTTTTTTTTTTATAATCATGACAGCTAGAGCAGAATTTAACCCTTAACTTGGCAAGTGTACTAGAGGGGGCATAAAAATAAGATATGGGTTTCGGCATGTGACCTGTAGAGCACGTGTCTGTTTAAGGTGAATGCGAAGTGGTAGACCGCGAAATTCAAATTTTCTTACGTTTTTTGCAATTTGCATGTCAGTGTCAGGTTGTATCTTGATCAAAATATGATTCGCGACTATAACAGGTATTTACAGAATTATAATCATTAGAAATATTCGTATATCTTTATATGTGAGATTTGTACCATAAACACTTTTCCCTA
This sequence comes from Globia sparganii, assembly GCA_949316385.1. Lineage (NCBI taxonomy): Eukaryota > Metazoa > Arthropoda > Insecta > Lepidoptera > Noctuidae > Globia > Globia sparganii. The sequence goes on along the minus strand of OX438663.1, from coordinate 23,200,206 downwards.
GGAGATTTCTTCTTGTGGTACAAATCTAACTTAGGAAGATGTATTAATGATTCTAATGACTATAATTCTGTGAATAAGAACCTGTTATAGTCGCGAATCATATTTTAATCAAGATACAACCTGACACTGACCTGCAAATGCAAAAAACTTAAGAAAATTTTAATTTCGTGGTAATCACTGCGCAATCACCTTAACACATAACATACTTTTAATCCCGATAGTACGTTCCCGTAGTATTTTACCGACATCCACGCGGGCAAAGCCGCCAGCAAAAGCTAATAACAATTAATTTCGTCCCCTCTTTCTAAAATATTCTGTTCCGTTTCCGAATATGCAGCTATAGTTCTCCAGTGGCCCGTGGCACGTGCCGCGCCGCGACCCTGACCGGCATCAGTATTAGCGCTGCACTTGAACTGACAAATTGTGCTCGTAGGTGCCACTGCTATTGTAATCACGTAATCCCATAGTCATTGAAAACGTTTAGACTTGGCATTTTGATTATGAAGACTTATTACTCATCTATACTTAATATTATAAAGAGGAAAGATTTGTATGTATGTTTGTAACGAATTGACTCAAAAAGTACTGGACCGATTTTAAAAATTCTTTCACTATTTGAATACTACACTATCACTGATTAATATAGGCTTTTTTAATTGCAAGAAAAAAATAAAATGTTTAAAAAATAAATGTCCACCCGTGCGAAGCCGGGACGGGCCGCTAGTAAATAATAACTTAGTTACGTTTTAATTTGTTACCTAAATACAAAATTGTTATTTTGATAAATATAATTTTCATGATACTTTATGTGCCACAACAGCTGTGAATTCTTCCTTGAATTAAAATCAGCGTATCTGCTCGATCACATTGATTAAAATGCTAATAAGGACAGCACCATAAAGTTAGATATACCTATGTTCATGGGTCTGTGTGTGAACAACAAATCACTGTTAAACCGACCTTAAAGGTTAAATCATGACGCTGATTAAATTCCATTACTACGGAACACAGAACAATTACTAAAATTGACTATATTTCCATTGGGTTCAGTACATTTTTCATCCGCGATTACAGGAGGGCAAACCCACGAAACAGTAATTGCTTTCAGACATTAACTGCTGACGTTTGCATAATACTACATAGAAGAGAGATTCAGAAATTCCACTTATATGTACAAAAGGCACAGTTGCTAACTACCTACATAGAACAAATAAACAGAGTTTATTACAGTCCACCACTGGACAAAGCCCCTCCGAAATAACGTCACAAATATTCATTCAGTCAATAAAGGAAGTAATATGAGCTTGTCCTAGTACAGAAGGTTGCAGATTACTCGCACTTTTGCGACATTTTGATGTCTTATTTGGTCGACTATGCATGCGTTAGCTTATTTTCGTGTGCTATGACAATAGTGGAGCTTCTATTCCTATCTGTGTTGTGACAACTCCCCCATCGATGTTTCGTGTAATGGTTCCGTACATTCAATTAAGTGAATTGAAACGTTTTGGGAACGTCAAGAGTATTGAGACTTTGTTGAGCCAACCTGGAATAATAAATGGGCAAAGCCAATTGGGGGCCATGTTTGACTGTGATGTGTTCGAGATTACCGGTGTAATCTCGAACAAATCATAATAATTATACTTATACATCTGATTCTACTGCTGGCTGCTAAAAGCAATACTGAAAAGGTACAGTCGTTCTTTATTTTTAAAATAAGTAATTTTCTTTTAATGAAACTAATAATGTTTTAATAGGACTGTAAACGGTTTATTCAAGTCTTGATACTATTTATAAATTGAATTAAAGTAGGTTGCACGCGACTTGGTAACGTTTGTTATTAGTTTCTCACTGTTGCTGGAAATATGGCAACCAGAAATTGTGTTTTTATACATACACATACAGTGGCCACCAAAAGTTAGTTAACATTTTTTCACTTCAGCTTAGACACACCATTTATTATGATTTAAAATTCTAGTGATCCAAATGTTTGAACTGCTATAACGTTTTTGTTGACTAATTTCTTTGACTTATCTTGAAAAAAATAATCGAGTAATCCCTTAAGAGTATCTGATTATTTTTTTTATTTTAAATCATAATGTGGCATCAAACACAGGTGATGTGGAAAAATGTCAACTAAATTTTGGAGGCCACTCTACATAATTTTTGGTAGCCATTGTTCACACTGTTCAAATTAAAACAAGTCTTTATTCTTCTTAGTATTTTTCAACTGGCAATGAAATGCGACATGAAAAAAAAAATGAATTCATGTTGTTATGCATGTTTCTCTTTGTCTGTACTCGCTGCAAAACCAAAAAGTATCATCAATAACATCTCGAATGTCATGGAAATAGCATACTTACAGCTTATACCAGTACCTTGAAAGAAAATCAGAATTTTCACTATGAAAGTAAATGACATCCACAATAAAAAAAATACGTTCTTGCTTCTAAAGCTTATAGTCAAAATGTACCTGTATCTTAATACCGTCGTGTGTAACAACGCCAAAGGGGCTCGTTCTCAGTCGCCTAACTTTTTGAGCAAGAAAATAACTTGTTAAGGCATTACCTTTTATCTTTCGAAGAGAAACTAGTAACTATTGCTACCACACCCCGGTGACAGATCGTGCATGCCAACACAAATATTTACATGTTGACTATTTGCCAATCCGACAATGATCACATGTAGCAATTTGGAAATTGACAATATTATGAAATCTTGTGCCAAATACTATAATATAAATAATCTGTTTATGAAAACGTTAATATTACGAAATGGTGTTGAGCTAGTAATAAGTTCGATGATAGTCAACTTATTTCGTTTATTTGCTGCATATGATGTTTTATGAGTGAGTATTCAGTAAGATACTGTGGTAAGCAGAGTTGATTGATTGAGTCACTGAAGCGAGATATCGCGTAATTAATCTTAGAAGCTCTCATGCCCCGTGGACCACGCAATCGGGTTACGGTGACACGGTCACTCTGCACCCGTAACTTAATCACTGAATCCCACCGGATGATCCTTAGGCAGGTAATGCATCAGATGGCTAGGCTCTTAAGCCAGGCTTGTGGCAATAGGGGCTTCTATTGCTACAAGAATAGAAAAGCAAGTAATACAGTCATCAATATTATTTACCTATCCAATACTGGATGAAACTGTTTCATGAAAACGTTAGGTCTCAGTCTTTAGAAATTGTGATTGGTCCTCTCCGGATACAAGGTTCCAATCTCCCCAAAATAGTTAAAAACGAGTTGCATTAAAACGTTAAACGCAAGTACGATTACTGCATGCAGTACTCGTACCTACGCATGAATGCTGTCGGCGCGGCAATTGTCGAACACGTGGGCTTGCAAGCGGCATGCATTATTCAGTCGGCGCGGCACGACAAAGCAGAGAAATAACGAGGGGGAACCGACGACATTTTCGTTTTCAGCTTTGTGCACATGTACGCAACAAGAATATACAATTATCTTCATTGTATACTAAGTTGCTGGACAGAGGGTCTGGTCTTAAAGATTTTTCTTCTCGTGTATTTAATGTTTAAACTCCGCCTAACAGTGTTTGTACACAGTGCCTTTGTCTAGCAGTATTAAGGGCCTATACTACCTCAAATGGCTTAGCATGATCCTCCGTTATGTCGAAAATACTGCAGCATTAATTTTGAAATAAACATATGGTAAAGTTGAGGATTAATGCTAGGTCTTATGTTAGACGAAAACACGATTTCATAAAATTTTCTCGATAGAAAAAAATTCCAAAGTTACCTCCAAACCGAACAATAAACCGCTGGTATTCAAAAAATACTTCAAATTAGATCATGAAACTTTGTATATTAACCGAACTAACTATAAAGCAGGTCTTATGTTATTTACTTTTTTTAAATTACCATTATTTTCACCGTAAAAAGCAAATACCTAAACTATTGGCGCTGCCTGCCGCCTAGCACCGCACTCTGTCTCGCTCTCACTCAGTCCGCGAGCAGTATTGTGCGAGCGAGATAAAGAGTGAATTTTAGCTGAGGTAGTGTAGGCTCTTAATTTTAGTAAAGCTTTTGTTGGTCTCCCGTTCCTAAGGGTGGGTTGCATTAAGAGCTCCGTTATAGTTTCCGTCAAAGATAATTTTAACAGTAACATTAGTAACAATAACTATAGAATCTAACCATCTGCTGTTGCACCGTCATGTAAAATTGTGAAGTTAAAAGGGTGACAAGTGACACGATGTCTTATTTCCCCAAAATGTACAGAGGCCAGCATATCAAGCTACCCTGTCAAATTTTCCTAATTGAATATGGACCTTATTTGTTTGTGGTAAAGTTGAAAATTTATCAAAGAAATTTGACAGATTGGGGTAGCTTGATGTGCTGGCCTCTGTACGTGGGTATTTTTTGAAGTGAAAACTTCTTTAGCGGCGCTGCGTATTTTTTTTGGAATGGGTAAAAATCTCTAAACTCGCGTCAGGACACGTGACCTGATCGAGAATTCGTAAGACGGATGGAGAGAGGGCAGGCGGCGCAAGGCGCTTGCGCGAATGTTGAAGTGAAAACTTCTTTAGCGGCGCTGCGTATTTTTTTTGGAATGGGTAAAAATCTCTAAACTCGCGTCAGGACACGTGACCTGATCGAGAATTCGTAAGACGGATGGAGAGAGGGCAGGCGGCGCAAGGCGCTTGCGCGAATGTTCGATAATTGTCATGTTTGTGTACGATAGCGCAATGAATAAATATTGTATCCTACCACATAAATAATAATACTTTTATACTGATAACGAAAGCAATTCGTACAAAATTATTCTCTAACCATTCCAAAATATCAAAAATGCAGAACATTAATATTTAAGTTTTCACTTTTGCCGGCACTCCCGGAGTGCAACCCGTCGATTTTTTTTGACAGGGTCATGGCATTAATTATCGTTGTAGTTGATGCAATTCACTCTAAATATCAAATCATAAAAGAAAATACTAGACTGGGACTGGTAGACTGGTAGAAAATGCCCAAGGCATTAAGTCCGCATTTGTACAGTTTATACTTGTGCATAAAGTTTTAATAAATAAATAAAATGCGACTGTTCAAGACGACAAATAATATTTAAATGAGACCTACCCTGTAATGGCTGAATCAAGTCGACAATACGAACCACAGCCGTCCCTCGGTGCTTTATACAATCATCACAACTTTGCCCAACTATTGTGATGGAACTCTAAAAAAGATTACCTTTCGCGCAAATAATAGTTTATTCAATTCGTTTTACATATTTTAAAGGTACTATAGGGCCGCATTGAAGATTTTGAATTTGCATATTTTAACTCTAGAAAGCATAAACTGCACCCTAATTGCGTAACACACTATCAATCAGAATCTGAATCATTTTGAAGCAAATTGCTAATCCATTGCTTTATAAGTTCGAAAAAATTGTTTGTTCAACACGTAAATAACGCAATGAATGTTGTTGAACTGTCAAAATGAAACCGATTCCCGTTGATAATGTGTTACGCAATTGCCCCGCTGATCTAAATATGAAGTAGAATAGTATGATCATTAACCAAAGATGCTGGTCCGTTACATTTCTAAATCTGAATATATTACTTTTACATGATAAATAGAGTTACAGCTCAAAAACCCGTTGCATCAAATATGCCGTATGGCTGGCTGTATTTAATTAATTCAAGCCTACAGTTCAGCTATATGTTCGAATGTGTTACGGATATTGGTTGTGATCGATCGGGTGCGCGGTGCAGGCTTGCAGCTGAACTCCGAGGTGACAGAAAGACTCATTGCTGTCTAGGAATGCTGTATTTCATGGGAAATAGTCTAGAGATGGGCTTAACGACGGTAAAGACATATACAGGGTGTGGCGTAAATAGTGGTCCAGATTATAGGAGTCGATACACTGTATTCTTATGTATCACACACCGAAAATTTAACTATTTCTAGTTAAGGGTCTCCGAAAAAAAAAACGTTGATTTTTAAAATTTCTGTACTTTGCTTCACGAATTTGGCTGTAATTTCAACAAATATCAAAACAGAATCAAAAAATATTGATATTTGTTGAAATTACAGCCAAATTTTTCGATGACCCTTAACTGCAAGTGGTTAAAATTTCGGTATGTGATACTTAAGAATACAGTGTATCGATTCCTTTATTCTGGACCACTATTTACGACACACCCTGTATATGGAATCCGAACGGTAGAAAATGCGCTTATTTTTCTAAGAAAGATAAGAACTATTTTCGAAACTAAATCTCTTGTTTCAAGGTTCTTGTATCAAGGTTATAAAATATCCGTGAGCCAAATTCCTTCAACCGTTTTTGCGTGAACAAGCAACAAATATTCAAACACCGACGTCCACACATTTCACATTTATAATATTAGTAAGATGTAGAACAAGTTTATGGAGAAAGAAATAAAAGTGCAGCCCAAACAGTTGCAAGGAACAAAAGTGAGGTCTCCAAAAATTGAACAAAAAAGCGTCCCCGCTTTCATCGTAGCAAAGTTCGTAATGAGGGACTACGAATTCAAAAGAAAGGTGCTGCAAAATGTATTGCGTTGCAGCACGAAAATAAAAGATGACCGGAAGGGCTACTTCACAGCCGGAGTTATGCAAATAACAGAAAACTTGTAGTGAAATAGAAAATTGAGGTGTTCTAGTACAGAGGAATATGAGAAAAAGATGACGCTTAAAAGAAAAATGCGAAAAGTATTAGAAAACGCTAAAACTTTTCAGTTTAAGACCGTTTTCTGCATCGTTCGAGGTCGCATTCAGGCACGTGTAACTTTAGAATGAGACGTTGCATCCACATCTAAGTGAAAAGGAATGGTTAATCCAAGGAGAAGCGACTAGTGTTTAACATAATAACGCAGTTAGTCATGTCCGAATGTGAGAGGTGTTGGACGAATATTTCTTTTTTATTTCTCCTTTCGTAGGTTTGCTGGAAGAAACGAAATTAGCAGTACCTTGCTACTCAAAAGTTATGCGTCGTTTCCCAATGTATTTTACTAAGAGTACTAATATAATAATAAATAAATATTTTTTTTTTTTTTTTTATATAAATGTTACTTAAGTACCATTTATGTATTTCTTTATGTCCGTTTTCCTGCACCCTAATTGCGTAACACGCTATCAATAACAATCTGAATAATTTTGAAGAATATTACAAATCTATTGCTTCAGATGTTCCAAAAATTTGTCTGCTCAACAACACAATGAATTTTGTTGAACTTTCAAAATGAAAGCCACAGCTACTGTTAGTGTTGCGTAAATTACCAGCGGGTTTTAAACTGTTACATTTCAGTAATTATTAAACTCAAAATAATTAGGTGTCACATATTCGTAAGTTAAATTTACAGCATCTGGTGGTAGAGATCACTTTTGGAATAATCTTGATCCACTGATTTGAAGAGTTTTCTATTAAAATAAGACACTCGGTAGCTGTTCTGAGAACACGTGTGAATTTAACAAATAACACATGAACGAAGAGAGCTCTGCCTTACAACACAAACGCCCGGGGGTAAGCAGAAGTCGTGCTTATCACGGCGCGTTGAACTTAGCTGAGAGCAAACTTCTACACAGAATACTTTCAAAGTCTTTTGTTGAAAAAATTAAAATACATTGCATGAATGCGATTTGTGTTGAAGGTTTTTAAAGCGGGGTGTGTTAGAAGGTACCGCTGAGACGGGCGTTATATCCGAAGATAGCATAAATATCGACAAAACATAATTTATGCAAACCTTTAACCCAACTTCCAGGCCAATATAAACAAAATTAAACTCAAAGTGAAAAGCTGTAGATATCATCTGCCGAATAAAACTAAATAATTAAATTTAGCGTCAAACTCTGCCACAGACACCACTTAAACGCCTATGTTATCGTATATATCCGGCCGAGAGTCCGCCGAATATTAGAGGATTAAACGCCGGATATTCAGCCTCGCCGGGAAACTAGCCTGATTTATTCATGGAGAAAATTTTCGAAACTACACATTGATATATTGCTTGCCCATTAGTAATCGTTCACTCGAGGTATTTATTATGAACGACTAGTGATGTGCCGCTGGAAATATTGAAAATTTACGGGAACTTTCCCATTGTAAATTTACGCAATATTCCCAATATTCCCGTAAGTATTCCCAAAGTTTCCAAATATGTATTTAATACATTTTTCGTATATACTGTATAATTACACATGTGCAACTAACATTACGCGATATTTATACTCCTATTACCACAGCTAAACATGTCGTTACATGTTTGTACCTGCACTAGCTTGCGCCACGGCATAGCGATCGCCCCCACCCCTTGTAAAACAAGCTTCAGTTAGTATACAAAGTTTCATGATCTAATTTAAAGTATTTTTTTAATACCAGCGGTTTATTGTTCGGTTTGGAGGTAACTTTGGATTTTTTTCTATCGAGAAAATTTTATGGAATCGTGTTTTCGTCAAACATAAGGCCTAACATTAATCCTCAACTTTACCATATATTTATTTCAAAATTAATGCTGCAGTATTTTCGACATAACGGAGGATCATGCTTAAGCCATTTGAGGTAGTATTGGCCCTTAAGGTGCCACTTTTCGATATTTTTTCTATACAAATTTCGGGAGAATATTACTCCACTGTTTGACATTGTGCATACAAAGTTAAACGTGATATCGTTTTGACTTATTAATAATTGTGTTTGTACGGAAACAGAATAGTAAAATAAAAAGCCATTAAAAAGTTATGAGCCAACAAAGATTCGTTTTTCTTGCTATTTTTAACGTAACTGGGTGTCAATAAGTAATAAAAGAACTGTAAAATCTTCAAAACCAAGTCCGTACCGACAAAGCTCAGTTATATGTAATTGATTTATGCAGTGGTTTTTTCATAAAACTCGATTTTCCGAAGCACTTTTCAAATCTTTTTACGCGTCTATCAGTTCGGCACGGTGTTTCTGTGCGTGAAAACTAGACGTTGTTCGTGTAGACTAGCGTCTAACTGCTCATCACTGATATTAGCGCTGTCGGACACGAAGCCAGGCGAGACAGCGTGCTTTTTGACCATGACCACCAGCGAGTTCGAGCTTGCAACTAGTTTACTCTTAAGTCATAAGAATGGAAACGTAGCAAACGCTTTTTTATTAGAAACAAGCCCTGTCGTGATGAAAAGGGAGGACAGTTTATTTGAAACATCAGTAGTTTAACTAAAAAAATGGTCCGAATACTTATTTCTCTAAATATAAGTAGTATAAAGATCGTAAGCAATAATTTTAGTAATAGGGAAGGTGGAGAGGGTGTTAAATTTATTTGAGGAAAGTACGAAACCCACGCGGACAAAGTCGCGGGCAACAGCTAGTACGAGTATATTTAGCCTTTAGAGACAGATACTTGTTAATTTTAAACAAATATAAAAGTGTGTTGATTCCGTGGTTTATTAAAATTGTTAACTTTATTAAAAAGTTTACAACTCTCAGAATCTGATTGTAAAATTGTGTTAATAAACCAATTTGATTAAAAATGTTTTATAAAACATAATTTCTGATGCTTTGTGATTTTTTTACTACGGGAATATTTACGGGAAAATTGTAAATTTACAGGGAATATTCCCGTAAATATTGGAAACTTTGGAAATTTTCAACTTAATATGTATAATCAACTATCGACGTAACCACGATAGTACGCAAATTTACCTAATTAATTGGCTAGCATATAATAAAAAACACTAAAGTACATTATCATCAATATTCCCCTAAATTTCCAGTTTTGGGAATATTGCCGGGCACGTTTACGGGAATATTCCCAAAGTTTCCAAAATTCCCGGGAACGGCACATCACTGTGAACGACGAATTAATATTAATAGGCTTTGATCGGCCTGAATGCTAAATAAATATAAATTTTGTTTTGCTGGAGAATATGAAATGTATGTTTCATGTGCGAATAAAACAAACAGCGTGTGGATGATGAAATCATAATGTTTTATTTTTATAACAAAATCAAAAAGCTTTATTTACAGTCAGATATTTTGTTCAACAATGGAAAGGTGAAAAAAAGTCGTCAATGTGGCATCAAAACGTTATTTCATAATCAGAACACAATTAATTTTTAAGCACTTTATCTGTGTGAAAACTTTACTAAACCAATTTTTGCTTCAATAGGAGAGGCTACCATCTACCTATAAATCGGTAATAACCGTCATGCTCTATGAATAAAGTGGCGCTTTCGAATAAACCCCCAGGGCCCGGGGCAAGCATACCGAGGTCCATTTCCAATTTGCCATCGTTATTTTACCGGGAACTCCTGCAGTTGTTCCACTCCAATAATTTTTATAATAAAATACTCAATCACTGACCGCAGAAATCTGTTCCAATAACCGGTTATAATAATAATCGGTATATTTATCGGGAAAACAAACGATTATAACAACCGAATGGCGGAATAAATAAGAGATAATATACCAGGAAATCTGAAAGAGACATGATGTCACAAAAGAGGCAGGAATAGAAGGTTGACAACTTCAAGCACAAATGGGCAAAAGCACAAGATTTGAATAGATTCAGCCTTGCCGCGTTGTGTATTAGCATATCCTAGGAAATATCGATGAGCTCAAAAGCTTTTAGAAGACAAAACAAATCACTATTTGTATAACAAAGTTTTTGACACAATTTCCTTCTGACAATTCGTGTAATTTAAAACGTTCAAAATCTAGTCGCAATCAAAATGTAGGGAAATTCGAGATTTTTTTGACAGATTGAGACTGAGATCAGACTGTGAACGTTCACGAGAATTGCCCCTCTGGTGTCTTTCGGCGATATTGCTCAATTTAGTATTTTTTGGGAATATGCCTTCTACCATTTTTCTATAATATGAAACAGGAGTGAAAACAATCGGGTGCGACGTTATTATGATTGATTCGACGATACATTAGCCGGTAATGTGCTCGTCTTAAGACATGACACGGCCTGTCGCGCGAGGAGATGACAGTTCGACGATATGGCGCCACTTCTTAGCAGATCTGTTTCAGTACATAAATATTTATATGCAAGATATTTTCAGGGTAAGTCTATACTTAATGATAATTAAGCCTTTATTTCAGCGCTGTGCTATGGGACTCGCATAGCGTAGCATCATGCTGAGTGGAAGCCTCTTGTCACAGTCACGATGTGCAGCTGTCGAGTATTATTGTTTCGTGCTCATAATTATAGATTTCTAACGTTTCAGGTAGTAAGCATCACTTATTCGAGTTAGTTTTCGAGAGTTCTAAAGCCAATAGTGAAAATCAAAGATGGCGGCTGCGAATTTTTTTTTTAAATTTGTCATCATGGGTGTCATTTTCATGGTTTTCGAGCGTGCTGAAGCCAATAGTGAGGACGAAATGAAAATCCAAGGTGGCGACAACTTTATGAGAGTTTCTAAAAACTTATACTAGATAGCTCTGTATTAAAAACGCGCATTAAATTCACACGTTCTCTCTATTTCTGTCTTTTTGTATTATATACGAGTATCGCGTAAAGAACTTCGTTCCTGGGGGGGCCGCACCGTTTTTTTTTTAAATGTAGTTGTTTCTGTGGCAATAAAGCAGTTTTTCTTTATTTCTTCTGTCTTTCTTTCTATTTTTGAAAAAAAAAAGGATTCAAAGCTACAGCTTGGGCACTAACTAAGAATACTTACAGCTTGTGAAAAGCCATGTGTTTTTTACGTAACACTAATAAATTGCAAGCTGCCGTAATGTGCTGTGAACTGCGCTCGTGCAGGCTCCACCGAGCGCTTCCAGTGAGTTACTGCCACCACCGAGCGGTTGGTGCTCAATTTATTTGTGAATGTGGCAGCAATGGTCAACGTGACGAACATACTGAATGTACGGAAGGTAACAATGGGGCCCGCTTATCAAGAATGCAGCTTCTATACTAGGATAGGCTTATTGACAGTGTTTAATATAAGGAGTGGCGCATCAATGGAAATTGTTGAAAAAACGGGACAAAAAATTGCTATATTGCAGAGTACTTTGTGTATAATGATGGCGAGCCGTATTAGAGAATAATGGAAAGAAATAATGTGTAGGTATGTCGAAAATAAATGCAAACAGTGCATGATTAGTTGCGGCTAAACAGTGAATTAGTGTCAAAGGCTATATAAATGTCAAATATTATTATTACTCAGTATTCAGTCAACCACTAAAACACACAAACAATGCCGAAACAATATTCATACAAAGCTATTAATAATAATCAGAACACATACTCACTAACTAGTAATTAAACAAGCTAGTTAACATAGTACACTTAATACAAAGACACAGCCATCGAATGAAGCATTGAGCTGAACACGAGGAGTCGCGTCGAAATTGCGTTAAGCGCACAACTTCGATCACGCACCGCTTTCAAAGCCGCCAGTTTCTATACATCATTAACGTCGTAGTGCAATTAAAAGGTAACACGCTGGGTTTGTAAAGAAAGTGTTGAAAATGCCGACTGTAGCAGCGCCCGCTGTGCTCTCCGTGCTCTATGGAATGAAGTAACAGCTAAAACTAATGTTTGTGATGTTAACGTCTACTGGGAGCAAACAGCAAGTTCCATTTAAGTTAACAATAGTTTTAATTTTAGTTGAAATCTAAACGGCGCATAGTTACCCGCGAACTTCTAACTTTCCTTTGGGCTGAGAAGTAAAATTTAAGTTTTCAGAACTTAATGGAGGATTGAATTTTCTACGAGCAATTTAAACCCTCTTTTCCCTCTCTCTTTCTGTGGATGAGCGTGTTGTGTTGGTGATTCCTTTAAAATATGCTAAGTATTTATAGTTAATTTGGTTAATGAGAACTGTTTGGCAGACAATACTTCGAACTCATTAATTATTTCATTTGGAGTTTCTCAATAGAATATAGCATTTCAACCTGTCCAAGTCAATCAAGAACCTCTTTCAAAATACCGCTTCTATCCTGAACTAGATGTGCATACAAATTGCTTAATATCCCGTCCTGTCCCGCAGATTTGAATAAGGTGGGCTGATTGTCTTTCATCCGGTTACCGGTGTGCAGTTAATTTCGCTGCCAAAGCGATGGAGACTCGTATTCGAACAGTGTTCATAGTCAGCACACGTGGTGTTTGGTGGTTAGGTTAGTTTAGGCTCACATTCAAACGCTAAAGGTCTAATAGATCGTGTATAAATTGTTCGACAATTTACCCTATGCCCTCAATAACGTAGGTACGTTTGATCTCGGTATCCAAGAGCACATAAATTATTGCCAGAATTGAGAGGAAAGTATTGCGAAATTAAATTATAGAGGACTAGCTGCGCCCCGCGGTTTCACCCGCGTAAGTTTTGATCCCGTGGGAATATCGGGATAAAAAGTATCCTATGTGTTATTCTGATGTATAAGCTATATTACTGTAAAGTTTCATCAAAATCCGTTCAGTAGTTTTCGCGTGAAAGAGTAACAAACATCCATACATCCATACATACAAACTTTCGCATTTATAATATTAGTAGGATAGGACACCCAGAATCACAAAGTCTCATAACTTACGCCCAGGCCCATCATAATGGTTACACCTACAAGAGAACAAGATTACATTAAGACATTCAAAACTTAAGTAATAATTGGACATCGCAATAATTTATGAAGTCCTCATTTCTAAAGTCACATAAAAACCTTTTAAGACAGACACTAGCCTGACATAACCAACTCATCATACATCCAAACAGCCCATATGTCTAACACTCCCTAGTATTCGGTCTCATCAGCGAGCACTCGACCCGCGTGCGGCCGCCGCTTGCAGCCGATCGATTGTCTTCAAACTGCATGGCTGTCAACTTCAGGGGCAGTTGACAGAATAAACAATTTAGATGTGTTGATTATTAGCTCAGATAAGCCGAAGTTTGGATAGACTGTGGTTTAAGTAACCCAACGGCTGAAACTGTGATAAAACGAATGGATGCATTATATCGACTTAATAAGACACAATGCAGGTAACAGCATTCATTTGGCATTAGTAATAATAGTTACTAAGAATCTGTTTATCAAGTGTTAAGGTATGGTCCTTCATCTCTTGACCTTTCGTGGAGTATTAGGAGTGGGAGTGATATGATTGATCATATAAACAAACTAATGTGATTATGAAGTGTAATAATAAGTTTAGTTGATTAATACATATAGCCTTGAATCCTCCTCCCTATCCACAGGAGGTAATCTATTTCTTGAATGGATGGTTTATTTTACAAACTGTATACCTACTTATTTCTTCAACGAATGCCGTTGACAGATAATACGTATTATGAGCAACTAAAATGTCCAATAACATTTATACATAATTATTCCCAATAGAATAGCTGTTTAATTTTAGTGTCATAATTTTAAAACAATTCAAACTATTAACTTTTCTTACAACTGTTCAACAAAAGTGAAAGTTTTACAAACAAATTAATATATCTGTTCAGACAATCCTTTGTTCTAAACTTGGCGAAGCGTTTATTTTCGGTTTCTTTTATTTTCAAACACCGAGTTTGGAGCACTCTCCAATTGATGTTTTTGTTGAAATATTGAAAGTCGGAACAAGACTTTGGTTTTTTGTTGTTGTTTATTACTGAAGATACGTAAGTAATGAAAAATTGATTGTGAACATTGACATGCCATTTTTTGGCATTGGATTAAAATAAATTAAAATGTTTACCATTAATAATAGTGACATAGTAGCAACGGTTGAAAAATATATATACCTGTAATACTACAACAACATAATTTCTACGTGATGATGTTCGAAAGCCACTAATGATAAATTAAACAGTCATAAGCTTGGTTATCAACAAAATAACTAATATTGCCAAAAACAAAATCATTACAATTTTATTGAAAATAACACCCAAAACCATTAGCATATGAAATTAAACAATAACATTAATATAATTGTGTGGAGCATCATGTTAGGCAGTTCTGAGTGCGGGTGGCCGCCAGGGAGCGAGGTTATTACCGCCGACATGACCAAGGACGTCCGCACTACGGATGCTGGTATACAAAGCACAAGGCATTTGGCTACTTGCTCTGTATGCAGTTAGGAACTTTTTGTTATTGAGGATTACGAGAATTTTAATCATAATTAACAGCATTGTTAGTGTAATACAAAATTGAGACGCCCTTTTTTACCGAAACTGTCTTTACAGACGAAATACCGTCTTCATGGAAAACAAAAGTTGCACAAAATTGTTTCAACATGTTTTTGTTGCGGGAAACATGTGCTGGCCACCATGATTTCCCGCTTTAACCTTTACTCGTGAAGAAATTATGTAACGCTGTTCCCACTGCTAAACATCTACAGCTAGCCTTAGCCTCAGCACTTCATCAAGCCTATGTTATTACACCAGCGGTCAACGAATACAAATTACTCCATATTACATCTTCAGACCCTGGGGCCCTAACTCCGTCTTAATAATACACGCCTAATTTACATGTAGACATTCAGACTTACGGCTTTAGGTTCCCCAGGGGAAGGGAAGTGAGCGATGTAATACCCTCAAGTCAATTGTGTAAGGATTTATTTATTAGCATATTTTGGGGAAACATGTTTACTTGTAGGATTAGAGGAACTTAACCATATGTTAGTGAAGGCTTACTTGTAAAACAAAGGAATTACAGCATTTGACAAAAAAAATGTAGGGTAGTAGAAAAAACTTTTGTGCTATGCGTAGCCAAAAATGGGACATACATTCCAGCACAAACTGCTATAGTAAAATGTTGCAGCACTGATATTGATAGAACAAAAGTATCATAAGCCGCAGACAGAAATAGAACCTACACATTTATCTAACCAAACCACCCTCCACACGTAAATATGTACTTAGTTAACAATAACAAATTAGGTAGTTGCCCTTGTAACGTAAACACAACGACTCATGCATAATTCAGTGGCTGAAGAAGAGTGACTCGTGGCGCTTATCAGCAAATGTCTTTATGTATGCTGATGACATGTTTAGCGCCTATTATGTTCGATTGAGCGGTAATGTGAGAGGCTTATGGTGGAGAGTGCGTTATAATCTTGTGGTGCCCTCAATATTGTATCTGAAATTGTAAACGCAAATTGAGTTTAATTTGGCGTTTAAACTTATATATTTATAACTATTTCTTTTTTTTTTTCAAATTAATTTTATAACAGACTTTATCCTACTAATATTATAAATGCGAAAGTTTGTGAGGATGGATGGATGGATGTTTGTTACTCTTTCACGCAAAAACTATTGAACGGATTTTGATGAAACTTTACAGCAATATACTAATATACTATATATATACTAATATACCTAAACTATATACTAATATTATAAATGCGAAAGTTTGTGAGGATGGATGGATGGATGTTTGTTACTCTTTCACGCAAAAACTACTGAACGGATTTTGATGAAACTTTACAGCAATATAGCTCAGAATAACACATAGGATACTTTTTATCCCGATATTCCCACGGTATCGAAACTTACGCGGGTGAAACCGCGGGGCGCAGCTAGTACTTTATATTTAAAACAAGTTGAGACTCAAATAAAACTAATATAAAAGAAAAGCCAAAACGATATTTTATATGTCATTAATACAAACTAGAACCCGATTTTAAAAACAGTTTCAACTTAAAACTGCAATGAGGTCCCGAAGTAAATACTAGTGTAATATACGAAGGAGCACAAAAGCCCGAGTATCTGGTGTTTGCAGCCCGCCAGCCAATTCAGAGGTATCATCGTTTCCACATCAATGGAGCCTTCTTCCACTCCCAATAGATCCAAGACTTAGTGGAATCCCGTTTAACTTTCCATTGGATTCTATTGTTGGTTTTTATCATATTATTATAAGTTTAAAATGAGTTCTATGAAAAAGCAGATTATAAGTTGACGTATTTGTCAAAAGGGACGATATTTCTGTGGACAAATAAAGAGGAAAGTAGCACCAACTTTATTGATACAAATCAGAATTATCATCATCGGTAGCCTTGTTCCACACACCGCTGAGTATAGGACTCCTCCTTGTGTGCCATGTTTCCCTGGTCTGTGCAAGCCTCATCCAAGTCTATAATGTCTCAGAAATCAGAATATGATTTAGGCGACGATTTTTGCATAACAATGTCATTCAGCTATTTATTAAGCATATTTTATACGCATTCCATACAAAGCATTAACCGTGAAAAAAATTTTATTATTGCCCTACCCAGTGCTATTTAATATGCTAAATGACTTAATATTATCCCACATAATAGTCATAAAACGTTTAGGAGAAGAATTATTTTTTCAATATTGTGTAACGTGTTGTCCCGTTGAGCTGGTACATACGAAGGGGTATACACATAAATGTTATTTATAGTAAGATATGCTTACCGTCTGTTGTTGTATTAAATTCCTTATATGGTGATGTTTGAAACAGTGTAGAAATTGATGGTCACTTACCTGAAACAAAACGATTTACGTTAATTTTTAACCCATCAAACACAGACAAAGCAGACACAAAAATCATAGACAATAATAATCTCAGCCATCTCACAGCAGCACACTCTCTTTAAACAACAAACAATTGTAGCTTCCAAACAAACCTTATTTATAATTACCATACAAAACAGGGAAAACAATCTACTCGCACAAACAGACGAAACTACCCCACATGTTACATTCACATCCGTAGACAAAAATAGTACGTTTATGTATACGAAAATACCGTTTGGTTAAACAAATAAGGTTGCATCATTGTTATTCACACTCCCGGGTGCTGCCGGAGCCGCCGGGGCTACTATTAAAAACAAGTTACCGCTACATAACCCGCAGCAAACTGTAGGAAAAACTTTTACGACCTTTTGAAAAGAGTTTAATAATACTATGCACAAAATTCAATATTTCCACAGTTCGACAAGTGCAAGCTTTTGTTATACTTAAAAAGCTTTCAAGTATATTAGCAACTGAAGTTTATTTTCTAATCCAATGTGTTTTTGAAAATGACAAAAGTGATAAATGTTTCATTGATTTATGAACCGAACAGACAGAATAATGGAAAATACACAAAAGCTACTGTCGTAAAAATAGATGTATTAAAACCCATCAATAACTATAAAAACTGAATACAAAAAAATACTAGGTTATATTTCACTTTTCATGTATGTAAAACATCGAATGTGTGCATATAAACCCGCATATATGTATCGTCACGGTTGTCTCCCCCGAGCGTTCCAGGCTTAAAATTTTAAGCGATACCCAGTACCAACGTATACGAGCCTTAATGTTACCTAGTTTTTGTTCCAGACAGCGTAATCTACTTTCAACAATAAGTCGTAACTTTAGAGCTAAAAATAACAATGACAAGTAATGCCGTCTATGTTCTGTGACTTTTTTTCTTTTGTGGATGGGGAATCATCCAATGACCCCTCCCGCTCTGGGTGGAGCAGAAGGGAGTGTCAGACTCTTACTGACTAAAACCCACCCGTGTTCCTTCCTTAGCCCTTTGTGTTCCGGGGTAGCGGTAACCCTTTCGGACAATCCCGCTGCCCCGGCAGGCTTCGGCCCTTTCGGGCCCCTTCCTTTATGCTGACATCTCTTTGAGGCGCGCGTGGAACACGTACGCGCCGTCCGGCGCGGGCCTGGTCCTGATCGGACGGAGAGTTACCCATTCCTCTCCGCCCGCAGGCCCGCGCCTACGGTGGCAGGGAGTCGTCACGCGGCTCCCGACGCCCGGAGCGTCTCCCGCGGCGGCTGGGACGTGAGGCTCTCTCCCTCAGCCGTCCCGCCACCTCCTTCGCTAGCATGACTGCTTCGCAGAAGGAGGTGACTGCCTCCCACTCCCTCTCGCCCCGGACCATGGCTCGAACCAGGGACGGGCGCGAGAGGTCGCCGCCGCTGCCGATCGCCTCTGCGAGAACACGGCGGTGCTCCGCCCAATTGGGGCATACCGCCACCGTATGCTCCACCGTGTCCTCCGGGCGACCCTCGCAGTGGTGACACCCGGGCGTTTCCTCCCGCCCGATGGTGTGCAGGAACCTCCCGAAACACCCGTGTCCGGTGAGGACCTGCGTCAGGCGGTAGGTGAGGGCGCCGTGGCGCCTCTCTAGCCACTCCTCAAAGAGGGGTCTTACCGCCGCTATCGCGGCGTGCCCTGCGCTGGGTTGCGACAGTCGCTCTTTCAATGCCGCCATGAGATCGCGCCGGAGGTCGGTCCGCTCTGCCGCGATTTGCCGCGGCAGCGGAGTTTCCCCCCGGCGTAGTGCCTCCGCGCGCCACTCGTACAGGCGTGCGAGGACTATCGCCTCCAGATCCCACGGCGGCAGTCCGGCAAGGAGGCTTGCCGCCTCGCCCGAGATCGTGCGGTACCCCCGGATCAGCCTTACGGCTACCACCTTTTGGGGCGCGTTCAAATAGTGGGCGGCTCGCCGCCGCAGTGAACCGCCCACACCGGGGCCCCGTACAGGGCCATGGACCGCACGACATGTTCTGTGACTTCATACTTATACGATACTAAATGAGACCACAATCTTGAGTCAATGGATGAAATGAGTCGCAACCCTTCATCATAACTCTACCGACATCACGGCCGGAGTTGAACGCGTGCTTAAAATTTCAACTCTGACGAAATTGACACTCACATCACGTAAGTTTTAGTGTCCACCGGCGCTTCTGGGACTTGTAATTCAAATCAACCTAAGTGCTGGGGACCATGTAGGACCAAATAGAAAATTTCCGAACCTCTTGGGCCCCGTTGGTGAACGAGACCGGAGAACCGAATGAGATATTGCAATGAAATGCAACACAATAATAAAAGACGAGTCGGAAAGTAATATATTTGATGGCGCCCGACGTGGGACTCACAACAACAATCATGTTTACGGGCGCCATCGTTGGTAAAAATTTAAATTGGACGTACCAATTTTTTGAATTTTCGCTTTATTAATACGAAATTTAAATAAAATTCCTTGTAATCTAAAGAAATATTTTTATTTTTGATACTTGAAAAGCATTTTTGACTTGCTTTTGTTAATCACTACATCTAATTGAAACATGATTCAGCGGTCCTTGAAATAATTAGGTGCTAAGTAAACTTTCAAGTCACTGCCACCAAAGTGTCACCTTTCAAAATAAAGTGATATTGCTGCACTAACTTGGCTTGTCATCTCTGGCATTGACATATTTCAAACGGCTCTTTCGTTCATTCAAAATAAGTCGAAACATGGAAAGCAATAACCATTTATTTGGCGCCCAACGTGGGGCCCGGCGCAAATGAAACTGCTACATACAAACGTTACGTATACCTGTATAGAGATAATGCGACGCCCCTGAATATGTAAATGCGTGTATTATGCCTACACTATAATGTCTAATTACATAACAAGCCAATGCATTTCAAAAATTCGCTAACTACTGCTGACATACTGACTGGTAACTACATTTAGTATTTTTAATTTCATACTGAATTTAATGAATAATGAAAGAATACAATTAATCATTAAGTTAATTTTGAATTATTATGGAGTGACGGGTTGGTTAAAACTGTTTTGGGTATTCCCAAAACGTTTTAACCAACCCGGCACTCTACTATTTAATTGCCTTTAAAGCTTAACTCAAATATTCCGTTCACTTAAAGCACGATTATAGCATTCGCCGCGAATTCCGAGAGAAAATTAAAGAGGTTTCTATTAAAACAATGAGAACATAAACTGACACGTTTGCGAAACAAAATACTTGGTTTTAAGCGCGTCTGAAGAACATAATAAGCAATTAAACACGGCTTAAGAGACTCCATTCGTTTACCGAATTAATTAAGCTAAATTATGAAGCTAAATTAATACACCCACTTACGAGTGTGTGTGCTAATAAGATTGAAATACAGCTAGAATAATAAGGAGATGTAGAACAGTAAGCATCTACCTTTAAAGCACATGGAAATAAAAACGGGAAGAAACATTCAATTTTCCAAAACAGTCATATAGGATCAAATATTTAATTGCTTAAAATTGGACCAAATATTTTAAAAGCTCCAGATTGGAACAGTAAACTAAAAAATATATTTATGTACACAAAATCTTGATAAACACATAACGTAAAGTTAGATTGTACTGCGGGCATAAAGCTCCCATGTACCAAGAAAGATAAATATGTACTGAAATGATTTTCGTAAACCTTTGTCTGTTTAGGACGCCACACAAAGGGGGTAGTACCAGCTACTCAGCAAATAACGCTCCTCCATAAAATTATAAGCCATAAAGAGTTTCACATTACATAATGTATCAATACGTTTATTTAAACTAGGCTCCCAAAACGTTTTACAGTCCTCGATAGATGAGATGTTCATTATCCTACTTCGTGTTACGAAATGGGAGACCTAGATTCGTGATCCGTGTATAAATATACATAAATGTAAGTAGCTACTCAGTTTGATCGACGTTCGTCGCATAACAATGACGTAGGTATGGGTCGAAGTGTAAATCAAGACTGGGTCACTTCGGAAAATGTGCCACATATCTAATAAAACCTATCAGGATTTACAGTGTAATGTAATTGATCTGGTGAAGGACCTAGTTGAAGCAGCACAATTAAAAGATGGAATACGGGACTAGTGACATTTAATCAACGGTCTCGCTGAATATTTTTTGATTGACCACACGTAATCCAAATATGCATCTAATATATATCTAATTGAAATATGGATATGCGCCAAAAACTAACTAGGATTGCGCAAAATAAAATTATGAAACTATTATTCCACTATGATGACCTTACACCTACAATTAAAACTTACAGGGAAATTAAACTCATGAGTAGCTATTAAACATCTTCATGCGTACTATACCAGCATACTCATAAGAAAAAACTCTGAACAAGTCCATTCACACACAAATACATTTCACTAGAATACATCAAGTACATACTCGTAGCAGTCGTAGGAATGATGACATTTTGCTACCGCGAGGTCGAGCAATCAATGGCGAGAGAACAATTATTTTTGCGGGAGTACAATAATATAATAAACTACGTAAAGAGGTAAAGAATGCGAACTAGTTTAATATATTAATAACTAAATTAAAAAAAACACTTTCTAAATGATCAGTGGCATCGGGTTCGTATTCCTTATCTATTTGCGAGCCCGGTAATAATTTCTTTTGCGGGATTGAAAAGTTTTTAGTTTTGTTATTATTTGCGTACGAAGTGAAATGTTATTACGTAAAGGATTTTGTTGTAAAGAAAAACAATAGCTGCTTAGTTTGTGTGTCAAAGTTCTTATAATAAAAGTTTTAAAAATGTTCTCAAGTAAGTGAAATATTTGTAATTTCTTATTGAGAAATAGATTTCTTTAAACATAATCCAAAAGAAAAGTTTATATCAGTTCCTAAAACTTGATCCAAACTTTCTGCACTCCTTGTGGGAGTAATCTGGCACAAGAAATATGATGTCCGTGTGTCGGGCTTCCGTTATTGGCGAAGTTACGTGACTCGATATGGATCCAAACACTTCCGGTGTTCCTGCTCGGAAACACTTTCCGTGATTGACTTGCATGTTATTTTTTCATTTGGGCGAAAACAAACCTTCGAGTAAGAACATGGAGTGTCAGGTGAGATGCTAAACAATATGCATAAAATTATAAACTACGTTTTTCACAATAACGATCGTTAAACCATTAAGCAGTTACATAAAAATTTCCAGTTATCGACATTCTACACAAACAGCAATTTCATCACCTAGCTAGCCCTTCTCCCTGCATGCAAGACTTGATAGCATCATCTTGATGCATCTCTCTCTGAGAACAATAAACCCGAGGCAGCCCAAGTTTCCAGTTTCCAACTATTTGAGGTCAAACATTTGCGTATAAATCTCAGGCGGGAGAATACGACAGGACAACGGTGTGCAATAAACGTGTCCCGGAGGACGTACACTTTGATCTGGGTACCGGGATTATCTGACCGGTAGCTACGGAAACTGGGCTATCCCGAATTACGACATTTCTCGTTCAAATCTATTACGCATACCTACAAAGATATATGGAGATTCGGGTAAGAAACACATCTGTTGCTGCTAAACAAAGAGGGTATTTCGAAAACTCGTGAAAAATGCATCGTCAAATATGCTAATTAATATAACCCGGCTAAAACTAGCCCTATCATTTTAGCCGGGGCCATTTCATTCTCTTATCTCACGAAGAAATCATATGCGAAAATCAATTTAAAATGCGACACAAATTTTTAATATTCTTTTACTGTTCGTGGAAGTTTAGTACAGAATGCATTTGAGTCGTAACTCATGTCCGACATGACGTGAGACGGTATCTATCGATATTTCCACATCATTACACGTGTTTGGCACCCGTTAGTGACCTATAGACTCCGATTTACCTTGGTCATTTGATGCTGGACTCAATTCAGGTAGAAATCCTTTATGACAGGGGTTTAAGCTCAGTTTATCAAAAGGACCAGAATAAACTATCGTGATCAAAATATAAATGATTGCCAGTTCATCTCTGCGTCCTCTGGGATCGCGGACGTGACTTAGATATTTGATACTTTTACATCTCAAAGAGGTCGTTCTCCCATTTTATCTGTCCGTTCGTATATTTAGAGCGTGCTTCACATTTTTGTAACGTATTTATCACCCACAGCTTTCGTGTATGATAAATTTGATAATAAATATCCATAATTTGCAATTGAAATAAATTCGCTTGTAACGGGTGTGCGATTTATTAGTGCAGCGCAGCATTGTCCGCGCCGCGCCGTGCCGACTGACCGCTGTACCGACTGACTAGCGCCACTGAATAGGTAAGTAATGAAAGAAGGGTAACAAGGCCACACGTAAACATGTGCAACTGCAAGGCAGAACCATGTAAGGATTGTTCAACCATTTACATCCAAATACAGGCCTGACACTAATAAACATGCGGTCGACACATCTGATAAAGTCGAAATGACCACGCAGATAATGGTGTCTCTATTCATACTTTTGAGTTGTACCCATCTCTTGCATCTTTAGCAATCTGCTACAGTAGTTGCGGCTCAGAAATCAACAGTTATTTATTTAAATTAGGCTGAGAATCTGCACTTTTCGAACGTCAAAATTACAAAAGACAGTCCTCCAAAACGCCCGCCCTTCACCACTTCCTAGTGCTTTCGCCGGGAACAAGAAGTGGCGCAACAAATTTCCCAGCAGCACAGCTTTTACGCCAACTTTGTACCTGTGTAAAGTGAGCCTTCTGAACATATGTATCTGAAAGTGCCGCTGCATCAACGTGCCACTGAGTCGTAATGTTGCGTTATGGCGTTAGTTGGTGATATATCTCCACTATATTGTTCATTAGAAAGTCGTAGTTGCCGCATACTATATATATCCTGACGCCAGCTAAGAACCATTGCGTGTCAAACCATTTTATCCGCTCCATATAATACAATCTCTCTACAACATAGTTAAAGTAAACTATAACTAAGAACACTACAACAAATTGTTATAATTCTTGGAATCAGTAAAAAGCAAGATTGAATCATAAATTCAATTATAACTCCCAGACAATATTTGAACAAGAAAGTAAGTACCGCTTCGTATATAAATATTTATAAGTCAATCTGTAATCCTGAAATATTATCCATTTCCGTCGGTATTAGCACAATATTTCACCGGCTGTGACTCGCGGCTCATAATTGGTATTTCTCGTTTATTTTTACGACGCCGATTCAGCTTTTCAATAATGTCTAGATCGACGCTTCGACAAATAGTCGTTCGGATAATATAGCTAATAACAATACATGAACGTATACGATACGACTGATTGCGAGGCGTCAATTAGTACCTAAAAGAAAATAAGAGAAAGATTTGTTGTTATGTTACAACACTATTTTTTTGCTACTGAGTTATAATTACTGAGCTTGGCTAGCTGGTAAGTAACAACAGTTATTCTTTTGCTTATAGATAAATATTTTACAATCGCAACATTTACAAAAAATACGAAAAATCGGTGTTATGCCGTCAGCCTACGGTAGAAAGACCGGGATCGCAGCATTCTCAGCCCAATTAATTATACCAACAATGTGTACCTAGTATTTCGTAAATAAGTGCACAATTTTTCCCCTTTTCTGCTAACTGCCTATGAATGTTGACTCTGCGGCAATGAGGCTCGACTAATTAGTGTGGCCGCAATTCGGCCCGCCCTTTGTGTTCGACACTATTTTCTATACCCGATGTGTGGTACTGCCAATTATTTCTATGTTTACTTTTTGCAAGCGTTTTTCGGCAATTAGTTAAAAAGTGTTTTAGACGATACGTGTTAACACGATAGGCCTTTTTTTTTCCTGGTCATTGTTATGAAATTATGATACTCGTTGGATTTACGTAAAAAAACAAAATACATAAGCATTCATTTGTTTTGTCCAAAATCCCTCCATCTTATGTAAATGTATTCATTAACATAGTTGTGAATACGAGCAGGACGAAAGGACCATATCGACTTTCTCAAGTGTAAGTCTTCTGCTCATCGTAAGATACTACTCGATGTGGCACATTTCCAGCGACACTTTTCACCCAACACATTCACTACGGCTTTAATGAGCGCGTTTTAATTAATCGTTTGTACTATGACGGCAATCGATTGTGAACACGCAGCCCAACAACAGCGATTGAGTTACGAATGCAATCATACCATGCAAGCAATTAGCGGACTATTAACTAGCTTAGGCACGTTTGTTTTTGGTGTAGTTTATGAGATAATACAGAATTAGACGTGGAAAATAAA
Source organism: Globia sparganii (assembly GCA_949316385.1). Lineage (NCBI taxonomy): Eukaryota > Metazoa > Arthropoda > Insecta > Lepidoptera > Noctuidae > Globia > Globia sparganii. The sequence goes on along the minus strand of OX438663.1, from coordinate 23,174,527 downwards.
AAAAAGTTACTACTGCCTGTGTATTATCAAGAAACATCAAGAAACGCAAGCGCAGTCGGAATATTCCCAATAGTCCCCTCTAGCTCTGTCCTCCGGGGTGACAGCTGGGAAAGTTTTCAAAGGGAACTGGGAAGACAATTCCCAGCAGTCACCCCGGAGGACAGGGCTAGAGGGGACTATTGGGAATATTCCGCGTAGTCATGCATTTAAATAACTGAGCTAAACCGTCTGAACAGGAGCGAGGTTAAATAAAGGGGATAAAAATATTCGGTCATCGACCAATTAAGATCATATACGTAGTTTACTACATCTTGTCCTTCTACTTAACGAACATATTCTAAATCAGATCTGAGGGGCAATTCTCGTAATTTTTAAGAACGTTCACAGTCTGATCTCAGTCTCAATCTGTCAAAAATACTTCAAATTCCCCTACATTTTGACAGGTTTTTGACATTTGTTTGTCGCTGAGATGAGACTACGACTAGATTTTGAACGTTTTAAATTACGAGAATTGGCCTACTCATACATTGCTATCCTTAACTTGAAAGGTCCATGTTTACTACCTACATCATGACACGGACGTCAACAACGTAATACGAAAAGCAAGCCTTTTAGTTTAAAGCCCAAAGGCATCAGTATATTCCCCAATGATAAGTACGTGTCATGCAAACCACTATGTCTGAAGTCACGTCTTGCCCGAAATAGAATGGATTGAAGCCTGCGTGATTACGCTGACAGCAATCGTGGCTCAGTTTTATGATAGTAAATATATCCAAGAATAGACACGACTTTTATGAACTTGTAAATATAATATTCTGTCGGTTGCTACGTCAGTTTAAAAAAACCGTTCAAGTGCGAGTCGGACTCGCGCACCGAGAGCTCCGTACAAATTTGTAGGTAATTAAATAGCTTTAAAATTATTTTTTTGTAATGTAACTACCTACAAATTTACGGTTTTCGGATTTTTCCCTTTACTTGTGTTACATGAAATTGCTTCTAACCAAATTTTATAATTTTAGGTCAACGGGAAGTATCGTATAGGTTTTGATTTCGGAACATAAACACCCCTATCTTTTGAATGCGTTGACTTAGAAGTTTGATTTTTTCACTGCTTTAAGGAGTTGCAGCCCTGAGTATTTGATATTAATTTCAACTTGACAATTTTACGTGTTCCTAAGAAAAAGGATCTTGACTGACGGACAGACAGACGGACAACGAAGTGATCTTATAAGGTTTCCGTTTTTCCTTTTAAGGTATGTAACCCTAAAAATGAAAGGGTGTTTAAAAATGTAACATCTGTGGTCCAGTTATTTCTGCTGTTTAATAACTAATGTTTTGCTGATAAGTTATATTTGGCTTAACATTATACGCAAGTAGACCGCGGCAATTTATTAGTCTGCGAAGGACCCAAAAGCACGAAGTTTATCGAAGACATACTGTATTGCGTATGTAATGCGTCTAGTTCACACGTGGTTTCATTGTGCTTACAATACTGTTTACTGCCACAGTAAATTTAATGTACAGACATAAATAAGAATACTTTATGAAACTTCGTTTATTGCTTCAAATAAACCTTTGTTCGCGTCACAAAACCTATATTTGCTAATCCTTGGTCAACACTCGTTAATTCTCTCTATCGCACTGTCCACAGCGGCCATTTTTCCTCCCACTTGCATAACTGTTAACCTGACAATGATCGTGGTGACAACCTCGCATAAATACGAATACATTATTAGGCACGCATCGTCCGGATCGGCCGGACAGTTCGGACGGCGGACACGGATTCCGGACACCGGACACAGGCGCCCTCTCAATTTGCATTTTAATTTGCTAGCACGTCGTTAATATACAGATGTGTACAACCAGCTGCGTCGTTTATTGCTGTGAACTTATTAATTGCATGGTCCTTGTGGGTGAGATTAGGCTGGTAGCCTCCTGCCGGGGCAGCGGGATCCTGCCGGGGCAGCGGGATCCTGCCGGGGCAGCGGGATCCTGCCGGGGCAGCGGGATTGTCCGAAAGGGTTACCGCTACCCCGGAACACAAAGGGCTAAGGAAGGAACACGGGTGGGTTTTAGTCAGTAAGAGTCTGACACTCCCTTCTGCTCCACCCAAAGCGGGAGGGGTCATTTGATGATTTCCCATCCTCAAAAAAAAAAAAAAAGGGCTGTTAGCCTGTAAGCTCACACGAGCCAACATTAACACGAGTTACCAATTTCAACAACTCTGGCCCAAAACCACGCGACTGCTCTCAGGAACTTGGTCTGATGCACTTAGTGTTGACCTACTTGAAATCTTGTTCACTTGCATTGTGAGCTGAACTAAGTGAAGTTAACTCGTATGCGGTTGGTGTTAGCTACAGAACACCACTACTATTCAGAAACAGTTATCAGCTTAACTCTTAAACGAAGACAAAGCTACAACAAATGTGTTTTCCAACCAAATATATTGAGATCGACTCGGTACAAGATGCGGTTGTACATCACAATTTTACATGGACTTGAGCTTTCATCCATGATATACCACAACCCAGCCAGTTTAATTTAACACACCGTCATCCAATCCACCAAAAATACGACGTCTCTAAACCAAATTTAACTCTGATATCAAGCTCGAAGACTCTCGAGCGCTGCTTGCATCACAGTTGAATTCCTCGCGCCTGCTACCTCCGCCGCGCCGCCGGGAATTTGCGCCCAAATGTAATGACGCTTCACACATGATTGCACGCTCGTATTGAGTACCGGCTGTTAGGTCACTGCGTCCCAATTTAAATATGGTTTCATAACCAGAGGCATTATTGGTGGTCTTTTCGACAATTTTGTGTTAATTTGGGGGAAATTGCGAGTAGGATCATTAGTGAAATAGCTCTTCAAACGGCATTTTAATTCCAGCTGATTATATTTAGACGCAATCGCTGCATTAAACAGTCTTCAGTTCCATTGTTTCACAGGCCAACTTGATTAAAATGCCCCGAAGGCTATCACTTAAACAGCCGTATTCGATCGTGCATACAACTTCAGCACTGCCCCATTTATCCAGCGATATTTTACCCCGAGTACATATTTGTTTCAACCCAGTGTCCATTTGTGCTTCAAAATGCTACAATTTGGCGGCCAACAAATGTGTGGAAACTAGGTTTGTATCGTACATGTTCGAGTAACCTTGGCTATATTTGGTTCAAAATATCGGGCGTATAAGAATCGTGGGCAGGCTGCAGGGGTAACGAATGCGCGCGTACTACTGGCTTATGTAACTGGATTAATCATATAAGCCTGGGACTGTTATGTGATCTGCCCGTTTATTTTTGACAAGAAAAGGGTTTATAGAGCTTTCAATTAAGTTTAAATGTGGACTTTTTCGTAATGTGTTTATGTCGTCGTAATCTGTTATTGTATAAACCAGTAATATTCGAACAGATTTTTCAATATGTGCAGAGATTTTAATAAGGTGTGTAATACATTATTTATAGTTTAATAAGCAGCAAACACCGACACACTAAATCACAATAAGTCACGCTTCGAACCCCAGCTAATACACGACCACACGCACGCTCCCCAAAACTTCCACATATCCATAATGTTAGCTCATCAATACTGGAACATCCTCGGTGGCGGACCTTGGCCGGGGCTGGCGCGCTGCCAAAGGTCGTCCTTGCCCACTTTCACCGCTATCGATTTTGGAAGATGCCCCACATCGGAGCTTATTGCCCCGGCTAACGCAAGTGCAAGTTCACTTGTTATTGGCGGACGGTGCCAGCGCCGCCAGCTGCTGCCGCTGTTGGTTTCATGGGCATACTTGGTCTGGAGTATGCTGTTTGTATACCGCAACGATTTTTAAGAACATTTGAAATTAGTTTGAAGTAGCTTCGGTTGTTCTCCTCGGTACCTATTATTGGAAATAGCTAGCATTTTTTAACTTATGTTATTGCTAAACCGGGTAATTTTCTGACATATTTAATGACCATTTGTAATCCTGTGATGTGAATATATTTTTAAGAATTTTAGAGTTGTGATTTTAAGTTCAAGGTCTTTTGTAAATTCATTTTATTACCAGAGACTAAACCCAATGCCCAGAGGCATGTAAATCACTTGAACTTCTACTTCCTACGTGATGTATAAAATCCTGTAGAATAGGTAGAAACACACATTTTATACACGCCAGCATTTCCAGTGTTATACAATCGTTAGACACTTCCCTCTGAATCTAAATTCTGCTCAAGTTTCCCTTGCAAGGTTGTCGAGTGATTGAACAAAATTTTATTCTTAAAATATCTGTTGTTGCCGAAAGTACTTTCAAAAACAAAGATTACATGAGCTTCACAATGCACAAAGAAAATGAGAGAAAAACTAACTTGGAGAACTAGAATGTTACATTTTAACTGGATTGTGAAGCGAAGCAATTTGCATAGCTAACATTACTAAACGAAAGTGGCAACTAAAGAGCGAAGGATTGCGTACAAGCACGCTTGCACGGGAAGGCGTTAGCCGCCGCGGACGTTCTGTGTCACGAAGCCACCGAGGGCTGAGGACGGACAGTAGATAATTCTAGAAATTTGCATTTTAATCACTGTGTCGCCACCCCCGGTAATGGACAGAGAAAAAAATGTATGAATTTAAATACAAATTTTGCATAATTTACATGTGACATGATGATTAGTTATTCCAGCTAGATCACACTCTGGATGATCTCTAAAATAGTGATAATTTTTTAATCTTTCACCATAATGTTCCGTATGAATCTATTATTTGCGCCAGAATCGGTGAACATTTCAACCGAACAACTTTGTCACGGAATACCTTACATTTCATAAGAATTCGGTAAAGTGAGTCGCCTCATAACGGTCGCATACCTCATTTTGATTTATTCACTCCACTTCGTGGAAATGTAAGAGTAATAGAATTTATAAAAGTGGTGCTGTGTGAAATAAAACGGGGGTGATTTACCTTATAACGTGTTACAATATATACTAAGTTTATTATTTTTTACGACTATTTACTGACCCTTTGCTTTCATAAAAAGAACAACCAATATCCCATTCAAAGCTAGTGTGATTATTTCAAGAGCATTTTCTTTTTTAAATGAAAATCCAAAGCTACATAAAGCGATGGGTATTACTATACTGTTCTCGTATTCCCGTAAAATGTCAACCGAAATTTTGATACAAAATCTGTGTCGGAGTGAAGCACTCGACGTGTAATTATATAGCCCTCTCAATATGACGTAATTCCCTCTAAGACCTTCGTTCCGACGCTCACTAATCTCCGGGGAATGTGTTTTTACGCAACTGTATCAAAGTTTCAAGTCTTTACATCAGCTTTAAGGAGCTTTTCTTCAAAATGGTGACTTAGGTAATTCGTTTTAGAGTAGAGAAATAATTGCGGTATATTATTGGACGTAAATGTAAAGTCACAATACTAGTCCACCTCCTTCTGCGAAGCAGTCACGCTAGCGAAGGAGGTGGCGGGACGGCTGAGGGAAAGAGGGAGACGCTCCGGGCGTCGGGAGCCGCCTGACGACTCCCGGCCTCCGTAGGCGTGGGCCTGCGGGCGGAGAGTAATGGGTAACTCTCTATCCGATCAGGACCAGGCCCGTGCTGGACGGCGCGTACGTGTTCCACGCGCGCCTCAAAGAGATGTCAGCAATAAGGAAGGGGCCCGTAAGGACCGTAGCCTGTCGGGCAGCGGGATTGTCCGAAAGGGTTACCGCTGCCCCGGAACATAAAGGGCTAAGGTAGGAACACGGGTGGGTTTTAGCCAGTAAGAGTCTGACACTCCCTCCTGCTCCACCCTGAGCGGAAGGGGTCATTTGATGATTTCCCATCCACAAAAAAACCTTATTTCATGGGACTTAAACATAACCGGCGAAATGTGGGTGCATGTACAGACGCCAGCACATCAAGCTACCACAATCTGCCAAATTTCTTTAATAGATTTTCAACTTTATCACTAAAGCATAAGGTTCAAAGTTGTTTGGGAAAATTTTACAGTTTCGGGTAGCTTAATGTGCTGGCGCCATACTCGTAAGTACCATGCCCAACCCTTCGGGGCATACATGCGAGATGATATTTAAAGTCATCACAAGCTGGCAAAATGTATTGTTTCAGTAAACCTCATAACATAAAGAAAGTATCGGTAAAAAACTGCAAAGTTACATAATACTTCTGTCTGTCACATAAGGAAATGCGGTCGGAGAGACTTTTGAAAAAGCCTAAGTAAAAAGTCATAATCCGAGGTCTGGTTCTCGCCTATTCCCTCCTCCAATATTGAACCAATCTAAAAGATATTTCATAAACTGAATAAGGAGGATATAATACTGTGTCCTAATGTTTTTATTTTTTCATTAATAGTGGTCTTTGTTCACTAGGCCTCTGTTGACAGGGTTTAAATCGGCATTTTGAGCATTTTTCGAGGGTTCTAGTGCTTAAAACATATCATCAAAAACGAAAACATAGGGACATACAAGTACACACATCAAAAGTGTCTAGGGATCAAGCATTTTTATGCGGATTTCTTGAGATTGAGATGTGGCTTTGTAATAAATTTATGATTTTATAAATTTATATGGATCCTTTTTGGTGCATTTCATAATTTGAATCAGGAACTGTGAATCAAATTCGAGTAAAAGATGAAAATCAGCTGTCAATATTTTCCCTATAAAAACATACAACGCATTGAAGACATTATTAGTGCTACTGTTTCCCTACTACTGATTAAAACCAACGTTATTATGGAGCGGCGACGTCATTTAAGCAGGGAAGAAATGCTCAGAGCCGTGGGAATGATAGAAGCTGGTTCCCGGCAACGTACTGTGGCTTTAGCTCTGAATACAAGTCAGAGTGTTATCAGTCGACTTTGGACACGTTACCGAAGCACTGGTACCGTGGCTGAGCGCCATGGAGGACGGTATCGCTGCACCACACGGAGACAAGACCGATACATTCAAATCTTAACTCGAAGAGCTCCAACAATAACCGCCATGATGTTAGCCGTGAGGCTTCATCACTCTTCAGGGAACTTAATTAGCGACCAAACAGTCAGAAACCGCTTGCATGAAGTGAACCTTCATTCCCGAAGACCGCTACGGGTACCACCTATAGCAATGCACAATCGTAGGATTCAATATCAATGGGCTCTTGAACACAGAAATTGGGCAGAAGAACAATGGCGTTTCGTGTGCTTTTCTGATGAGTCTCGTTTTGGTATGAGACCGGATACAAGACGTATACGACACTGGAGAACCCCTGGACGCCAACAGCGATTAAAATCCTGCCAGGAAGTCCATCCTTATAGTGGTGGAACCATCATGGTATGGGCGGGTATTTGGATCGGCGGAAGAACTGAGTTGATTTGGATCAGAGGCAACCTCAACGCTCAAATTTATGCTGAGACGATTGTATCAGACGTCATCGTTCCTCTACAAGTGCAAATCGGTCCCTTATTTCAGTTAATAATAATAATAATAATATTACTTATATATTGCACAGCGGTAGTTATATCGGAAGAACTCAACTTTAAAATCACAGACCACACAGTAACCACAAGAACAAATCGTATTGTCAAACCAGCATGGCAGCAGAGACTAGAAAAAGACATTGAAATATTAAGAGCAGACTGTGGTAGACTCACACAATATATCAACGCGATCAGATCAAATAAAGTAGTTAAGAGAGTTGAAACAATATTTAAAAACTATTCTAATCACACTAGACACGAAAGTAACAATAGGAAGCCTGAGGAGTTTTTGGATACATTAAAACAGAAACTAGCTCTTAAAGTTCATAGGCTTAGGAGATATGTGAAGGCACAACAGCGCAAAAATGATAATGCGACATTTGCAATGAATGAAAAAGCATTTTACAGAAACATACAGAAAACACACAGTGACACTACAATAGAAAACAACTCAGACGCACCATCAAAAGAACAATTAGAAGCATATTGGTCTAGTATTTGGGAAGAGCAAGTACAACACAACGACAAAGCATCTTGGATAGCGGAAGAAGAAGCAAAATGGAGAGCTATTGACGAAATGGAATTTGTAGAGGTAGCAGAGTCCGACATTACACACATAACAGCTAGATTACACAACTGGAAATCACCAGGCGTAGACAAAATACATAATTTCTGGTACAAAAAGTTAACTTCACTACACAAATCTATAGCAAAAAATTTAACAGATATCATATTAGGACAGCAGACCACACCCGAATTTATCGCAACAGGAATTACCTACATGCTACCTAAAACTGAAAGCTCATCTCAGCCTTCCCAATACAGACCAATCACATGCTTACCCACAATATATAAAATACTAACATCAGCAATCACAAAAAAAATTAACTCTCACATTGAACACCACAACATAATTGCAGAGGAACAGAAGGGATGCAGGCAGGGCCACATGGGATGCAAAGAACAGCTGATTATAGATTCCACTATCCATAAACACGCCACCTCAAAAAACAAAAATCTTCATTGCACCTATATTGATTACAAAAAAGCTTTTGATAGTGTTCCTCATTCTTGGTTAATACAAATATTAGAGATTTATAGAATAAACCCAAAAATAATTAATTTCTTGCGCCATATAATGCTACAGTGGAAAACAACTCTACAAATAAATAGCAACCACAGCACTGTCACAACGCGACAAATATCTATCAAAAAAGGTATCTATCAAGGTGACTCCCTGAGCCCCCTGTGGTTCTGTCTCGCCCTAAATCCTCTGTCTCATTTACTGCAGGCCTGTAAGGCAGGATATTGCCTCAAACACGCTACAGAGGAAACAACAATATCACATCTTATTTACATGGACGACATTAAATTGTACTGCAAAACAGAAAAAGATATGAAAAAATTGTTAGAAATTACAGCAGAGTTCAGTAAGGATATTAACATGCAATTTGGCTTAGACAAATGTAAAACACTTCACATTATAAGAGGCAAAGTGCGGCCAGGCAACTATGCGGTGAATGACATGGACACTATAACAGCGATGGAACCGTCTGACTTGTATAAATATTTAGGATACACGCAGCTAAAGGGACTCGATCACGTAAGAATTAAAAATACATTAACTACAGAGTACAAGAGAAGACTTAACGCTGTTTGTAAGACCCAACTTTCAGGTAAACATCTCATTAAAGCCCTTAACACCTTTGCCATCCCCGTTTTAACGTACTCATTCGGAGTTATAAAATGGACCAAAACAGACACAGAAAAATTAGAGCGCACTACACGAACAACACTTACAAAACACAACAATTTACATACTAAATCTGCAATAGAAAGATTAACCATCAAACGGCAAAATGGAGGGAGGGGCCTAATCGACATCCAGCACCTTTGCAGGAAACAAATTAGTCGACTAAAAACATTCTTCCACACAAAATCGCGCACCAGTAATATACATAAAGCCATAGTGATAAACGATCTCAACTACACTCCACTTAACTTAAACGACCAGTTAGAAGCACAAAACACTACCAATGATGACCCGCAGATACAAAAAATTGAAGAATGGAAGAAGAAAGTACTCCACGGCCGGCACCCTCATGACCTAGAGCAGTCCCACATAAACCAATTAGCATCAAATAAATGGCTAAAAATAGGAAACCTGTTCCCTGAAACAGAAGGCTTTATCATAGCTATACAAGATCAAATCATCAACACCAAAAACTACAGGAAATTTATCATTAAAGACACTACCATCACAAATGATAAATGCCGCAGATGCCACATTCAATCAGAAACCATACAACACATAACAGGAGCATGCACATCTCTCACACAGACAGACTACACTCACAGACACAACCAGGTTGCAAACATCATTCACCAAAAACTCGCTCATAAACACAGTTTCATACAAAGCTCTTGCATTCCTTACTATAAGTACATACCACAAACTATACTAGAAAACGATACGCACAAAATGTACTATGATCGCGCCATACTTACAGATAAAACTATCCACTATAATAGACCAGACATAACCCTGCAGGATAAAATAAGAAAAATCACCTACCTCATAGACATTGCAGTTCCCAATACTCATAACCTACAAAAAACCATATCTGAAAAAATAAGTAAATATGCTGAGCTTAAAGAAGAAGTCACAAGAATCTGGAGACAAGAAAAAGTGTACGTTGTCCCTATAGTTCTCTCCACGACTGGCGTTATCCCCAACCATCTTCTCCGTAGCTTAAAACTTATAGACTTAGAAGAATCCGTTTTTATCAACCTACAGAAAGCTGCTATCTTAAACACCTGCAGAATATAATACGCATAATTATATAGAATTAGTTGATTTCATTCGCGAAAAATTACAACCCCTAACCCACACGAACTTTTTAGTATGTCTGCCAACTTTTAAGTATATGGTAAATAGAAATGTTATGATCAACAGTAGAATCGATACCTTTAATAATTTATTATACATGGATAATGAGACATATAAATATGCGTATATACTGGATTCCAACTTAAATCTCCCATACACGTACGAAACATATACCTTAAGAAATGGAATTTTAAATAACAAAGGCCTGAATATTATTTTAAGTGATTTACTAGACCTTATCCTATATATAAGTTCATTAAATATAAGTGATACAGAAAACCAAGTAACAGACGCTGACGGTATATTGGAAAACTTAGTAAATAATAAGTCTAATAATATTTTTTTTCGTGTATAATAGAATCCATATACTTCACCAGAATATCAATGGTTTATTACGCAAAGCTGATGAATTTACTGTAAATCTAAATAATATTATAAATAACCAGATAGATGTGCTATGTGTTACCGAGCATAATATGATAGCAGACGATTTAAAACATCTCCATATTCCAAATTATACTATAGCGGCAAACTACACAAGGACAAATAGAAATGGTGGGTCTTGTATCCTAGTACGAAATAATCATAAATTTAAGACTATACAGGAAGCAAAACTCGTAAGCATACCCAACCTTGTAGAGTGTTCGGCTATTGAATTGTTAGAGCATGAATTGATTGTCGTATGTATATATAGACCTCCAAAGACAAAAAAAGATTGTATACAATTGTTTTTCGACCGTTTAGCGGCTTTGCTAGCAAAATTATGTAGTAAATTTAAGAAACTTGTTATTTGTGGCGATTATAATATTGATCGACTGAAAGACACTCCTGTTTCAAGAGAGTTTGAAAACTTGTTGCAGAGCTTTAACTTAAAACTTGCAATAAATGAGCCAACCCGCTTGCAAAGTAAAACGTGCATTGATAACATTGCACACAATATTAGAGGCTGTCAACAAAGAGTTATTGAACTAGCTCTGTCTGATCATACAGCTCAAATTCTCTCATGTCCAGTTAGAAAAACGTACTCAATAACCCATTGGTATAAATTCAGAAGAGACTTTAGCACCGAAAATGTTGAGAAATTTATTGAATGTTTAAAAGCCCTAAATTTTACTGAATGCTATGAGAAAAATGACGCAAATGCTTCTTTTGAAGAATTCCATAAGGTATTTAAACTTTTTTATGACCTCTGCTTTCCAAACATCAAAATTAAAGTTCCAATTATTCGCAAAACCAAATGGCTTAGTAAAGGATTAAAAATATGTTCTCTTCGTAAAAGAATGCTTCTTAAAATATATCGACTCTCAGGTAAAAAATCAGATAAGGATAACTTTAATAATTATGCAAAAAAGTTTAAAAGAATTGTAAAACTTACTCAAAAGTCGCAAAATAATTACTATATACAAACAGCCACAAACAAACCTAAAGCAATATGGCAAATAATAAATAAAAATAAAAACAATAATCCCCCTGAAAAAATTGATAGATTAAGATATAATAATCAAGTTATAACGGCCCCTGATACTATAGCACAAACATTTAACAATTTCTTTATTGATGACATCTCGAAACTTACAAATAATAAAATAAATTACGCAAAGATTCTAACTTACAATAAACCAAACTCCTGTTTCTTAACCCCAGTTACCCTAAGCGATGTTGTGAAAATAATCATGGCATTAAAAAACACCAAAAGTACGGGCTATGATGGAATTTCAACGCAAATAATAAAACGTGTAGTGTACGTAATTGCCCCAATCATAACTCATATTATGAATCAGTGTCTTGAGGAAGGAATTTTCCCAACATTTTTAAAAACTACAGTGGTTACACCACTATTTAAGAAAGGAAACCCAGAAGATGTACGATGTTACAGGCCGATTGCTCTCATTCCAATATTCGCCAAAATATTTGAAAAAGTACTAAATAATAAACTTACTGAATATTTCGAGAAAAATAAAATAATAATAGATAATCAAGTAGATTCAGAAAAGGGAAATCGGTAAATTCAGCAATTCATCAGTTTTTAGAAAAAATACTTACAGAACTAGATAAAAAAAACCAAGTTACAGCTCTATACATGGACATGACAAAAGCGTTTGATTATGTTGATCATGAACTTCTTTTTCAAAAACTGGAAATATACGGAGTTCGAGGTAAAGCACTACAAATAATCAAATCATATCTATGTAACCGAATACAGTTCACTGAAATAACACAGTTATGTCCATTTACAAAGACAGAGATTAAATATACATCGAGTCCTAGATTTATAAAATATGGTGTACCTCAAGGGTCAATACTGGGACCACTACTGTTTCTCATTTACGTAAACGATTTACCTAATGCTATTCCGCAACCTATGGTTTTATTTGCAGATGACAGTACGGTTCTTTTCACAAATAATAAAAATAAAAATCATGAACAAGAAATAAATGACTCCTTATCTAAATTAATAAATTGGCTTCAAATAAATAATTTAAAAATTAATCTCACGAAAACACATTACATGAACTTTAAAAATAAAAACGCGACATCTATTCCTTTAACTATTGCACACAATGATGAAACTGTAGCTGAGGTAGCAAATACAAAATTTCTGGGAATCCATATAGATTCGAATATGTCATGGAAAACACATGTAAATAATGTATGTACCAAATTAAATCAATTTTCTTACGCTCTATACATGCTTAAAAAAGTATCAAACCAGACCGCGCTTCTTACTGCTTATCATGCGTATGTGGGATCCACTCTGTCGTATGGGTTACTATATTGAGGAAACTCGACTGATAAAGAAATGACGTTCAAAGCCCAAAAAAAGTGTATCAGGTCTATATGTGGGTTGCGCCAAATTGATTCATGTAAACCACATTTCGTAAATCTCAAGATTTTAACACTCCCTGCTCTATTTATCTACCAGGCCTCAATTTTAGTTAAATCAAACATCACAAGCTATGATACGTTAAAAACCAGAAGACTTAAAAATACCTTAAGAGATAAAGCGTCCCACACTAGAGCGTACAGAAATAGTGTTTTCTGTATGAGCACAAAGATTTATAACAAGCTACCTATGGACATTAAGATTATAAATTCAATAATTATTTTTAAAAGAATGCTGAAAAATTTCTTAATTAAAAAGGCCTATTATTCAATAGCAGAATTTCTTGAGGAAAAATAATTTTGTTCAATAAAGTACCTATCACTAAACTGAATATAATTTAGTAAAATATTAAATGATTACAATACTATGACATAATTGAATTAATGAATAATGATAGTTTTTGAATCAGGTAACTCATGACATGTGTATTTTTATTTGGGGATGACTTTAATAATGTATAATTAATATGACGTAAATGATAAAATTATATAATGTAATTAAAACGATGTCCTATCTAAAATTTAATATTTATAACTTTTTTCTTTTTAATCAATGAATGTAAATCAATTTAATGCATGTTTTACAATTATAAGCATACATGCATGTTGAAATTGCAATGCCCTGACAGGGCCACTATGTTCTAAGAACTGGTATCTTTTGTTAAGAACTTTATTTATGTACACATAGTTAGCAATAAAGAATTTGAATTTGAATTTGAGAATAGTTAGGAAATTCATGCAGTTAGAGGAAGAAAACACACCCTAATACACACCACACGCTGCATTTACTTGGCTTTGGCCCGTAAATGTAGCTAAAACCAGCCTAAGAGCTGAGAAAAAAAAAACACACCCGAAATAATAATAATAATCGTTTATTTATAAAAAGGGAATACATTTACAATGAATAGCTTAACAATTGAAATAGCGCACAGTTGCTAATTGCCTGAACTAGGTTGAACCTGTGCTTCAGGCTAGAAAGTGCATAAATACTTAATGTAATAAATTAACAATGATTATAACTTAAAAAAACTAAATTAAAAACTTAGGTAAATAAAAAGTAAAATAGCATGTTAGCAGTTCTATTTGCAGACACTAAGTAGGTCTTCTGTTTGTGCATAGTCGATGGTTAGTAAATAATTAAGTACAATTTTCTTACAGCTATAGTAATTTAGTTTATAGATACTTAGTTTTCTATTTAATCTATTGTACAGGAATGGGCCTAAGAATGTTAAAAATCTTTCTACAAAGACATGTTTTGAGGTTGCATTAGACATGCATACTAGATCATTCCGTCTCTTGGTAGTATTGTCGGCATTGTAGGCAAGCATGGTGTGCTGTTTTAATACTAAGTGCATAATGAAAAGCTGGCGAACAGTTAGTACATTGCAGGATTTATATAGCAGATCAGTGGGAAAAAAGAAGGGATGGAAGTTTGCTACCTTTAAAATTGCTCTCTGAGCTCTTTCAAGAGGAAGCAAATTAGTTTTTGGTGCGCCACCCCAAGAAGTGATACAGTATTGAATTATAGATTGACATAGGGCCAAATAAACTTGTGTGATTAATTTTGAATCTGCTAATGTTCGCAATTTTTTAAAAACATATATTGCACGATAATGCACGAACATGATAATGCACGACCGCACACCGCAAGAGTTGTAAGACAGACTCTCGCCGCAGCTAACATCAATGTCCTGCCCTGGCCTGCTCAGTCGCCAGACTTGAACCCGATTGAGCATGCATGGGATATGCTACAGAGAAGAGCTCTGCCGAATATGGAGGGTATCCAGTCGCAAGAAGACCTTTTTTTGTTGTTGCAACGAACATGGGCGGCCATTCCACAGCGTGATTTGGATGAACTCATTTTGAGTATGCCAAACCGATGTTCTTGTGTTGTTAGTGTTCGCGGTAGAAACACGGATTATTAATTGTTTAAGTTACCCAATAAAATTTTAGAGAAAACTGTTATTTCAGTCTTTTTTTCGAACTTTTGTGTTAGTGGTTCAAATGTCAAAAATCCCTTTATTAGGAAAATGGCAAATTTCTTTATTAATGCAAAGGTGACTTGGTTTATCGTTACTGTGACAAACGAAAACACTTTATTTGATGAATCCTTAAAGAAAATTTTAATTAATATCAATCAGGAGAAAAGTTATTGCAAAAATATATGTTGATCCCTAGACACTTTTGATGTGTGTAGTTAATATTTATTATTCTGCAAAAAATCATTGCCAAAAATGGTCATCAACCAGAAAGAAAACAGGCGTAATCGTTTCCATGGAGAATAAACCACCCGCATTTCCTCTTAAGGCGAACTCACCTGAGATAATTTCTCGCGAAGTTTTGTAAGGATCGCGAAGTTGGGAGTTGGAAGGCATGGATCAGCGAGACGGAACATCGATCAAACACGTCGCGGTGAGGAAACACTTTTAGCGAAAGTTTCTTTCAAATTGCTCTTATGACCGGTGTCATAACATATTAGCTGTCATTCTAGTGATCTCCAACTACGAAGCTGAAGTTACCTTAGACATGTTAGAATTTATTTGGGTACCTACAAACTTACAAAATAATATGACGGCACAGCAAGTGGCGCCGCCTCGTTTTGTTACGAAGTTACTGAGAATCACCAAAGAGGTGGATAAGAGTGACACTGGCTGGTGGCAGTCACTCTATCAGAGAAGCATCGATGGTTGCGTGGTGGCTATTTTCTGATGACAGAAAACGATGTGAGGAGAGCCGATGTCGTACCACGTTCACGACGAACTGCTATATTCCAGCACAATCCTGATGATATCGAAGCTGCTGGACCACCAATACGATGACCACGTCTGGTAAAGGCTCACTGGGCCATTAAATGCTTAATGGATTTATCTTAACAAGCACTGCTATTTCAACAGATCTTGATATCCCTTGCCTAATCTGGCTATAACGCATAAAGCATTCCTAATCTTCAAATCTACAATGACCAAAAACCCGTAGATATCACGGAATCGGGCCCAAATGTATCAGATAGCTCGCTAGTAAACCCAGAACACTAGGTATCTGTGTCACGACAGCCTCCGGGCATATCTGGTCGCATCTCGCCAGATGTTCCCGAATTGGGTCAATGTTCTAACACTAGTACCTATTGACTTGTGCATACTGGATTCTGCAAATTTGATGCGGATTGCTATTCTATTTTTAGCTCGACTTATGTCGAACTCTCAGCTTTATGAACAACATTTTCGTATTTGTACAAACCAGAATCCAGATCAGATTTGTACCGAGACTCGAGTTCTGATCTCAATAATACTCGTACAACAACAAAACTTGGTCTATATTCTATTCTATTTTTAAAATCCTCTTCCTTCTAGAATTTCAAAACTCCAGAGTACAAAAGCTTTCAAGAGCAAAATGTATTAAAGATTACCTCAGAACAACATTTTATTAAAATTTTCGAAAGGTGCTGTTTTACATTCTCTTTGTCTTGACTAAAATAAACCTTATATAATGACCTTCGACCTTCGCTCATGTATTTTCCAGTTCTCCGCTGAATTATGAACACATCGTTAGCATACAGGCAGCTCGTCATTCAGTCTCGCGTTAATTAACGGACATCTCGGCCGGGATTGGAACCGACGACCCGCTGCGTAGATTGCCTATTAACGCCACTACGTCTGGATTGTGAAACACGTGACAAGAGTAATTTCGAAGTACTTTAGATTGTCGCTTCCGAGTGCACATCCTGCTATGAAAGCTTATCTTTGAAGAAGTCGGTCCTGCGTTCCTTTCTTAGTAATATATTGCATAACACATCACATATCCATGAGACGAACATAACACTTCTACTTATATAAGTACTGCAAGATGAAAATACACTTGATTTGAAACACAAGACGGGTAGACAAAGTTATAATCAAATACTAATAAGCGTGGCTAACATTCTTGTCTTTAGATAACATAACATCTCGCCTGTATTGTCCGAAGGATTACGTCTATAGGCTCGACCCCTATTCAATGGGACTTTAATGTAATAGGGGGCGAATCTATTGCCATCAACCGGGCAAATCAAGACACCGGGCTAAGAACTTCGAGATGGAAAAACCTGATAACACTTTGCCTGACCTCAGCAGTAGCGCTTGCCAGCACGAGACCAACGAGCCACTCAACGAGTTATAAATATTCTTGTAAGTTAAAATAACAACATTTATATAAACTGAACAATGCTGATCAAGTCATAAACTCAAGCAGTCTAGTCCAATAGCGTCCGGTTTTCGACCAGCCGGGATTGGAACCGGCGACCCGTTACCCCATGCCCTATTAACGTCGCCTGGCTAACTGATTTGTAACGCTAGTTTAATGGTGTGCAATCGGCCGGTGGTTCTGCTATTAACATTATTACAACTTGGTGATAGAAATATTATATGGTCTGATGTTCGCAAGATTGTCTGAGAATTTAGAAATACTGCACTCTTTAGACTCTCTCTTTAGACTATTCTGCAGAAGAATAGACAAATTGACAGATTGTAAAACGATTTCTAAAGAAATCTGTCATTTTGTCTATTCTTCCGTCGACAAAACCCGTGATTCAATGTGTAATTGAAATAACTGAAAACCTGATAAAGGTGATTTATTATAGGTCAAACACTGAAATCGTGAAGAAAAAATCTGCTGCTTCATACATTTATGTTCTCGTATCTCGACAAAATGTAGGGAACAGCTTGACTTTATTTTCACGGTTTTAGGCATGTTCCCACAGTAAACTTTGTCCATAGTTACTTATAAAACGACCCTTTTTCAGGTTTTTAGTTATTTTATTTACACCTTGTACTATAATAGGATTACATAAGACTAAATATCGTTCTTTAGAGTACGTAAAACTTTGAAAACGTAATAGAATTTAATCAAAGCATAATTTTCCGAACTCGTACTTAATGTGTGGTCAAAACTATCTGGTGGTTCCGTCCAGACAGGTCGGCAGGTTGTGAGTAAATCCGTAAGTGCCATAGTTTAGACCTCCATCAGTCAGTCACAGGCCATTTGTGTTAAATCTTCAGTGAGAAGCTTTCATGTCTAACGTGGGATGTAAAGCCGGTTTGTTTTATGTAGTTACTAAAACGGTTAGTTATGAACATTCGTTTCCTGTTGAATTCTGTCTGAGAAGAAGAAGAAGCCTACGCTCGGCAGTGACTGTTTAAACTTTGTTTTATTTTAAGGGTGGATTAACGTAGTGTAACAGGATTTGTGGTTTATGTTCTACTAGCGACCCGCCCCGGCTTCGCACGGGTGCAATACTGATACTAAGTACAGGTATTTCAAGAATGCCAGCACGCGCCGCCGCGGCCGGTACCGCAGCAACCGCTATGTCCCTGCATTTTAAATCTGTAATATCTTCGAAAATATTCATTTAAATTACATTCTGTAAAGGGCCATATTTATCTATATTAAATGCACAATGTATTTAAGGTACTTAATTGGATAAGGATTAATGCTGTATTGCTTAAAATCGCTTCGTAAATAAGCCATTATTTCTCGTAAAAAGTAAAGGATAAAAAATTATTATTGTGGGTTATCCCTAAGAGATAGACATATACCATCGCGGACTTTTTTGTAGACCTTTTTAAGGTGTACAATACTGTAGTACATTATTTTGACCTATTCTACATTCATATTTGTTCATGATTTATGTAACTACTCAGATTACTGTGATCTAGCTAGGAGAGCAGTGATTCCCCAACAATTCGTTGTAAGTACCCACACCATGTAATTAATAATGCATACTGTGTAAGTCCCTCGTGTACAGACGTGTCATGTAAGAAATTGAATACCTACATACTTATTCAATTTTCAAAAGTTACAAGAAATGTTTTTCATTTCGATATGTAAATTAGTATTTGTTCTCAAAATTAGACAACGATAACTTTAAATCACTGAGGTCCTATCTTGCAGATTGGCTTCCCAAGCAAATACATTTTTTAAAAGATGATCCGGCAATGTAATGGAAGACATATTTTAACTACTGAAAAGATAAAGATAAATGAACACAATAATTTTCTGAAATGAGGCGCTCGTTTCAAAATAAGTGACTATTACCAGATTTTTGGATTTGCTCTAAACTTTAAGCTGAACAGTAAATTTGAATGAGGCCTAGACTTGAGATTACTTTATGCAGCATTTCGCGTAATAAGTATAATAAAGGAAATTAAGTACTTAAATGCTAAAATAAACATAGACGGTGGTTTAAGTAATAACTAGGTCAGTCACCAACATCCAGCTTTTAGTTATCCACATTAATATTACAAACACGAAAGTGGCTTACTTTAGTCATCGTTCACGGCTAAATAGTTGTGCAAAAATAAAATAAATTAAGAGGGGTAACTCGGTACCTGGTAATGGTACTAAAGTACACACTTTTCATAAAGAAATTTAAAACATTCCACGTGGGCGAACCCGCAGGTACAGGTAGCACATATTAATAATAAATGTTTTTCTTCGAATTATTTTCACGTAAAATTACTTCAAATGGCTAGCTTTTTGGAAAATCTTACCAATAGTAGACTGACATTATGTTACATAAGTAGTAGAAAAATTCCTCGCATGAAAATCTATACAGCAGAAGACCAAAATTCACCCTCGTAAAACACTTCCCCGAACCCATAACAATATAGAAAAAATAAACAGCATCAGAGCTAACTGCAGGGTGTACATGAATCTATTTGTGTAAGAGCAGAACAATGGCGGCGCGGCTACGTAACGACTACGCAACGACTACGCAACGACTACGCAACGGGTACGCTTGAGTGTCTAACAAACAGGTACCATTGTGAGCTATAAAATGTGGCAGGTAGAGCGACATTGAAAAAGAAAAAGGGAAATGAGTAGAAGGTACAATACCTCGGTTTAATATGACATACCGAGTAGTCCAGTCAGTCAAGACAATTAATTCATTATAATTCCAAAAGTTTTCAAACTTCGGTAAAGTGAATGGTACATTGGGACGACCATAAATCTCATTTTGCAACCTTGTCCGCAGTCCGGAACATTGTTAAAATTGCAATTAAATTAATTTTTGCTATATGATCGTGAAAAAAATTCCAAAAGTTCTGCAAACTTGGGGAAGTTTTCGATATAATATTTCATATCACGTATTTAATTTGCAACCAATCTAAGTGTACGGAACATTTTTTGTTATTAAAAATTAATGTTTTTCTTTATTAAACTGAAGGAAAACGTTCCAAAAGTTCTGCAAGTTTGACCGATATATCGGAAAAATATACCGAACGATTGTATAAATTTGCAACCTTTTACGTTGACCGGAACATGTTTATATATAATTATTTTTAATTCGTGGTCATTTTTTCGAGTAAGGTGGTCTCGGAATAATTACAAAAGTTTTGAAACTTGGTTGCAAACTTCAAAAACATCTATTCTGATGCATTTACAAATTTGCAACCTCATACGCGATCCGGAACTTTATGCAATTTGCAAAAGGTAACTTTTTTATTTTTTCACCTTCAAGAAAATTTCAAAAGTTCTGCAAATCGAGGGGACTGTTTAATTTTGGGATTAATGTCAGTATTTGAATTTGCAACCATATCCGGAATACGGAAATATTTTTTAATCACATTCACGCAAAATATTATTTCCGTACACATCGCTGTTATATATTCAGGGCCTAAACTTTGTGCTATACGAAGCCGCCGCGACGTCGTATACCTGCGTTGCTATGGTAACGCGACCGAAATGAAAAATGCCATAAAGTTAAATTTCCGACATCACACAAGATTCCGGATTGCGTGAGAGGTTGCAAATTTTAATACTAACATTAATCCCAAAATTAAACAGTCCCCTCGATTTGCAGAACTTTTGAAATTTTTTCGAAAATGAAAAGTGCCATAAAGTTAAATTTCCGACATCACACAAGATTCCGGATTGCGTGAGAGGTTGCAAATTCAAATACTGACATTAATCCCAAAATTAAACAGTCCCCTCGATTTGCAGAACTTTTGAAATTTTCTTGAAGGTGAAAAAATAAAAAAATTACATTTTTGCAAATTGCATAAAGTTCCGGATCGCGTATGAGGTTGCAAATGTGTAAATGCATCAGAATAGATGTCTTCGAAGTTTGCAACCAAGTTTCAAAACTTTTGTAATTATTCCGAGACCACCTTACTCGAAAAAATTACCACGAATTAAAAAGAATTATAATAAACATGTTCCGGTCAACGAAAAAGGTTGCAAATTTATACAACCGTTCGGTATATTTTTCCGATATATGTGTCAAGTTTGCAGAACTTTTGGAACGTTTTCATTCAGTTTAATAAAAAAAAACATTAATTTTCAATAACAAAAAATGTTCCGTACACTTAGATTGGTTGCAAATTAAATACGTGATATGAAATATTATATCGAAAACTTCCCCAAGTTTGCAGAACTTTTGGAATTTTTTTCACGATCATACAGCAAAAATTAATTTAATTGCAATTTTAACAATGTTCCGGACTGCGGACAAGGTTGCAAAATGAGATTTATGGTCGTCCCAATGTACCATTCACTTTACCGAAGTTTGAAAACTTTTGGAATTATAATTAAATTTTCGATTTCGAATGTCTATAATGACTGGACTAGAGCTTCAGAAAGAGACTCACAAAGATATGAGTGAGAGAGACGACGCTCTACAAAGCCCAAATATTTGTGAAACTCTGTAGTGCCATATTTACGGTCGGGTGGCGGAGGATGATTGACCGTGAAACTGTAACCAATTCGAAATAAAGGTTGTTGACAGCACATACACGGGTATTTTTTTTTTTTTTTCATATAAGTTTATAAACGTTTAATGTGCCTTCTAACGGGCCACTATAATTGGCAGTCGTAAAAAATCAATTATCGCCTGAGTTCACTAATTGATTAGTCATCGCGATGTTGTTATATTCGGCTTTAATCCCTTATCGCCTTCAATAAAAGGGCTGGGTTATTCACCACATAGAAAGCAAGCAGTTCATAGCTTTTGTTTGAAATGGTAATCAAAAAAGTTTTGAATAGCCCTTTGTCTATGACGTCAATAGATAGATACTAACAATCCTAACTAGTAATAATATTATAAATGCGAGAGTAAGTTTGTTTGTTTGTTACCTTTTCACCACTAAACCGATCATCCTGAAATTTTGCATAATAATATACGTTTAGTACAGAAACGGACATAGGGTACTTTTCATCCCGAAAAAAAGTGCTGTTCCCGAGGAAAACAACAATAACGTTATTATGATAATAGATGGCACCACGTGTCTTTCGAATCATGATTGAATTATGACCTCCACGCGGACGAAGACGCGAGCAAAAGCTAGTATAAAATAAAGTTTGGTCATCATCATCATCATCATCATCAGCCGGAAGACGTCCACTGCTGAACAAAGGCCTCCCCCTTAGACCACCACGCCGAACGACAATCCGCCACTTGCATCCATCGGTTGAAAGTTTGGTGGTGGTGAATTATTTCGACATTCACAGTTGTTCCTATTGTTCAATTACAGGAAATGCAATCCCAGAACAAAATTAACCAATAAATCTGTCTAATAATTTGCCTATTAATCAGGCATAATTGGCTGTCTGCTGC
This sequence comes from Globia sparganii, assembly GCA_949316385.1. Taxonomy (NCBI): domain Eukaryota; kingdom Metazoa; phylum Arthropoda; class Insecta; order Lepidoptera; family Noctuidae; genus Globia; species Globia sparganii. The sequence continues at coordinate 23,151,716 of OX438663.1, read as the reverse complement.
AAGCCTAGGTAACAGAACAGACACAACACAGTCTGTATAGAGACACAATTAATCTACGTTGCAGTCTGTCACCCCGCAGCTGGCTTATTGGGAGCGTGTCTATCAAGTGCAATTAAATGCAGATACAAGGGCACTTGCACACATTCATTTGTACCGCATATCTCAAGTTATTTGTTACAGATGCCTGGAATAACAGTAATCAGAGTATTTCGCCATCACGTAGTTTAAAACATCAATAAAAGTAAGATTAAAACAAAGCTTTTAAGTGTAAACGTGATCAAGTCATTAGTAAACAGTCCGTTAAAAGTTGTTGCAGATATTTAAATACTAACACAATTACAGGCCACATGTCCAAGCCTAGATACATTATGTTTGCAAAAACTAAAAATTATCTTGTATATTGAAAGATGAGCTAAGATTTGTTGCTAATACTTGAAGTTAAAACTATCATCTTTATCTCATGCTTCAGCACGTTAACTACTTTTATAAACTTGAAACCTTGTATAACATCTTTTTGTAAGACTTCGCAAACATTATTTGATCAGGATAATGTGAAAATCAGCAAGACAGGCACTTCAAAAGGTTTAGAAGCACTTGAACTTCAAACAGCTGTACTGGGCCCGTATAAGATTTGATTAAACAAGTCTGAAGCGTTGATTATACAAAGTTCAGTGACCAAGAAACCCAATATTACGGGACCTATTTCATCTGAAATAATAACATAATGGCAGTATCCGAGTTCAAAGCCAACTTGATCCTAAGAAACAATGCTCCATCAAGTTTTCACGTTCGTTCGCCTGTTCCGTTACGCATAATCTGTTGTTCTGAAGACGGCCGAGCGCTCCCGACACTTGCCGAATGTTTCATCGTAACTTAGCATTGTAATCTCTCTTTGTTCCCGCTTTTGAGGGTTCTTCACTGTGGTTAATCAAGTAGTAAAAATTTCTCTCCAATTTGGAGACAATTGCCAATTACCTTTTTTGAGATAAAATAATTTTTATCGCGGTTTGATGGATTGTTTTTGGGAGCTTTGACACTTTTTTTGCGGCTGAATGGCGTTCAAACGGTTTAGTTAATTTGAAATAAAATTACAATTGAGATCAAAAACCGTTTGAAAGTCTTTTACAGTTAGAGCAATGTTATATATACCTACATATACCTACACCAAATCCAAATTCCAATATTAGTCGTTATTCTCATATTTAGTTAGAACAGAACAAAACCCGCCACTGCCATATTAGCATTACATAACCCACTGAATAGTTAACGTCCTAAAACAACTTTATATAGACGACAGAGCACCAATTTAATATTGCATCGAAACAGCAAGCTCCAGCGCACCCCGCGGGGTCGCTTCCCACTGATGCAAATAAACTATTGTAATCGTACTGCCAATGTTAATCGATGATGAATAGTAATGTAGTGTAGCTCTCACTTCAGCTCCAGACAAATGTGATTGAATCTAAATATAAAGCAGCTTTTGTTAATAAAAGAGTACCAGTTCACTATGTTCAAGCTGGATTAACGGTTATTCTTATACATAAGTGTGCCTCTAGATTTCACTACGACATGATTATGGAATCCTCACAACTGTGTTGATTTTAAATATTCAACCGATAAACAGTTTCAAGCAAGACATCTGATTTTAATTTTGCTTGCTAACCACCTTGAATATTAAGCCTACTATAAGTCACAAAATAAAAACATGAATTTACATAATATAATCACTTATACCTGGAAATGCAACAAAAAATATCATATCCTAATCCCCAAAAAATTGTACATATGCTAGGCGATATAATTTTAATTTAGCAGCCGCCATCTTGGATTTTCATTTTGACCTCCTTATTGACTTCAGTACCCTCGAAAACCATGAAAACGATACCCATGGCGAAAAATTTTAACATTTTTGCAGCCGCCATCTTGGATTTTCATTTTGATCTCGCTATTGGCTTCAGCACCCTCTAAAACCATGAAAAGTATATATATATCCCTCTCTATTGTAATAAAAAGTCGCATGGAGGGGGCATAACAGAAGGCTTTCGATAAACTTGATCACACACTGCTACTTAATAAAATTGCTTACAATGGAATCAGAGGGGACCTTTTACGGTGGTTTATATCTTACATAACTAACAGAACACAAAAGGTGGTTGTTAATGGCTTTGAATCTGGCTCTTTTCGGGTCACCTCCGGTGTACCACAAGGTTCCATTTTGGGCCCTTTATTATTTATTTTATACATTAATGATATAAAAGACTGTTTTCAAAATTCAAAATTTCTTCTCTACGCAGACGATTTAAAGATCTATAAAATTATTTCTGATAAAAACGACTGTCTTAACTTCCAGCAGGATTTAGACCGTTTTTCTAGCTATTGCTCTTCTAATAAGCTTTACCTTAGTCTTCCAAAGTGTCATATTATAACATTTACTAAAAAGAAAAAAATTACTGAGTTCGACTATCGTCTTGCCAATACGCCAATTAGTAAAGTAAGTTTTCTCCGCGATCTTGGTGTTCTGCTAGATTCGAAGCTACATCTTGATGCTCATATAGAAAAAATTGTTAACAAAGCCTACCAAATGTTTGGTTTTGTCATGAGATCTTCCAGAGATTTTCGTCGACCTTCCACCTTTTTGCATTTATATAAATCAATAATTAGACCGCAGTTAGAGTTTGCGGTACCTATATGGAACCCTTTTTACATTAAATATAGTGAAAGAATAGAACTAGTACAACGTAAATACCTTCGTGCCATAAATTTTAGATGTTATCGGAACAAATTGTCATACCACTTACTTCTTAAAAAGTATGATCTTCTGACCTTAAACTCAAGACGGAAACTTCTGGAAGTTATGACTCTGTTCAATGTGTGCCGCAATCATTTTGATTGTCCGGAATTAGTTAGGAGTCTATGTTACCTGGTTCCTCGAACAGTTCACGTACGTGAGGTACGCACTCGACGTCTATTTGCTACTAGCCTTTGTAAATCCAACGCTGGCTCGCGTTCACCACTTCATCGTTTGGTTGAGACATATAACAATGAATTTAATTCAATCGACATTCTTTTTCTGAGTAAAAATGCGTTTAAGAAGCAAATCCAAGCAACCCTAAAGAATCAGTAGAGTAATATATAATAACGTAAAGTTTAATAATGTACGCACACAAATTTAATTTAATTTTTCTTTTTTTTTCTTTTATATTTAAAAAAAAAATCCAGATATGTGTTCTAGGACAATGACTGTTGTCTAGGTATTGTATTCTATGTTACTAGCTAGTTTTTAATACTTTAAATTGTAATCTGTGGAGAACGTAGTGGGTAGTATAATTGTTTTATAATGTAATATTTAAGATATTATGACTATTTCTTATTGTGCTACTGTTTGTTTTTCCTTAAATAAATAAAATAAAAATAAAAATAAAATAACGCTTTTTCGTTACGTGACGATTTCTCCCAGTTTACTCCGCAAAGTCTGTTAAAGAACTTCGTTCCAATAACAGAAGACAAAAGAGGAAAAAACAATACTGGAGAATAGAAGGAAGAATAAAATACGAAGAGATATAATATATCCCTTTAGCCTAGGTTACGATAGGTAAAACCTAGGAAACGGGCAAATGTGGCAACGGAATAGTCCTACTCTCTAATAACAACACACTGCTTCCATCAGCAATTTGTTAGGGAAATAACAGAAATTATTCCCCTGGGACATAATTGCTCATTGTAGATATCGATTAGGACATTAATTTACAGGTTGATAATTATATTGAGGTAATTGATTACAGTATGTGTCTATTGTATCCGTATTATTGTCGTTTCATGAATTTTCATCAAACCAGTGGCAGTATAGAGTCAATATTACTATGAGTACTTGGGTCCACTTTTCTTTTATGAGTTACTGGACTGAATTCAAAATAGAACTACAATACAAATACTGCAATATCCCTGTGCAATATACGTCACACAGAGGCAGCTAAATAAAAACAAAGCATATTTTCAAAAGAAATGCAATTATGAACGCATCCGGAACCCTTTTGTTTCCGAACACAATCGTCTCCTGCACAAACAAAGTGTGCAGCTGACGGTTCATGATTTACTTAACTGCCTTCGGATATAACTGATTGTTTAACACTATTTATTACTTTAAGATTTTTCTGAGAGATCCGAGGGGGCAATTCTCGTAATTTTAAGAACGTTCACGGTCTGATCTCAGTCTCAATCTGTCAAAAATACCTGTAATTTCCCTACAGTTTTGACCAGTTTTTGACATTTGTTTGTCGCCGAGATGGGATTGCGACTAGATTTTGAACGAATTACGAGAAATTATAACATCAAACATAAGAAAGGTCTATTCAGCCTTTTAATTCAAATGCATTTGCCGTTTTTCACAGGTGGAAAATCAGTTCTTAAAATACCTCGTAGTTACGCAACTGTGCCAGTAACCTTGACCAAGGTAGAAGACAATAACGCCACCAATGTTAAATGACTCGTTTTTAATGTCACAATACAATACAGGCTGTAACCAGGGCTCGTCGAGGCACGATACCCCAAATTGATAGTGAATAAAAATAATAATAGGAGAGTGGTTTAAAATGATCACTTTTTGGGTCAACTGAGCTACCGTGCAGGCCTGTGCCTATTTGTAAAAAAAAATAGTTTGGTATGCAGCATTTATGCAAAGTGCTTACAGACATTCAACATCAAATCCTAGCCCAATTAACATCGTGACTGGATAAAAGACCACAAATTATCGCAAAATCATAACCACCACCGTCCGTACATTATAAAACTTGAACTAATCTCATTAATTAACAAGTAGTGCAAACAGTATTGCGAATGGTACCGATCTTCGTGCGAATTACTCAGTCTGGTCCATATTCATTACATTCAAATTGATTTGATTGAATTGATTAGGTCTTACTGAAAGATGAACGTAAAGTGTGTCCTCGGCATATCAGGTACAATTGAAATGATTAGAATTTAAGATCAGGTAAAAATATTTACGAGAGCAAATAGGAAACAAGTGGGAGAAAATTCGCCACCAACGACTAATACATAGAACCTTTGGACGCATACAAAAATGTTTTACCTGAGGCTCCAAAGTCCCTGCTATAAGTTTCAAAGTAAGTAGGTACAGACTATTTTCAAATAGGGGCTCCTAACTCGAGACGCTTTAACTTTTCTCTAAGTTTAGCTAAGGCAGGTTTATTTTACGTTATTTTATCATCAGAACGAATGGCGAATGTAAAATGAATCATTATACCGTACTATGATGATTATATGATCAAGACAAAACGTCTTTAAAAGATTTCGGCAATCGACGGACGCAGCATGATGTTTCAGATATATTTAGCGCTAAACGCACTTAGTGATGTGCTGCAAGCGGGCATTAACATAATATTCACTAAATCAGATTCAAAACGTAACTATGACAAATTATCAAAATCGAATAGAAACAATTGTTGTATGCACAGACCTCCAGAAAGGGACGCTAGTCACAACAACGCATCGCGGTAAAGGACCATGGTATAAAACAGTATATTTAATGACTGGACCAATCCAAGCAGCTATCAAAACCACAGCTATATTTACGTCTATATTTCCAAGAAATAAACCTAAACACCTGGATAGAGCCTGACCATCCTAGCTCATCCCTCTGGTCTGGCGCTCCGCCAACACTGGAGCCCCACATTTCATATTCAAAGCGACCGCTGTAAAACACTCGAGCAGTCGCGGATAATTCAGCTCTAAGTGAATAAGTAAACAAATCTATAGGAGTTTGTTCACAAGCATGGACGCGGGTATTGATTTAGTGAGGCTGTGTGTGGTGGCAGTTGTAAACAAACATGGTGAAAATAGTTGAGTGTTATGTGAAACTAACCAGCTAGTGTGTTCTTATGGCCTTTCCTTTAAAGTTCAAAACTGGTATGTCAATCAGGAAACATGAATGTGAATAAAGGCTTTCGTACACAGTTGACGCGGCTGTCTCGTGTCGCGGGCGAGCGCGCATCGCCGACGCAGTGAAATAAGTATATAGTACTTTTATTATTTATTTATTTATTTATATATACTTTATTGCACACCAGAAAATACATAACAAAAAAAAAACAATTATTACTACAAAACATACAATGGGCGGCCTTATCGCTTTCTGCGATCTCTTCCAGGCAACCTTGGAATGGACAGTGATAAAAGTCCAAGTGTGTTTAATTTATTTATTAAAAAATCAAAGTATCAATTCTTTTTTTTATCGATATTGTATAAGCAATTATTAGAGACTATTTCGGTATAAATACTACGTGAAACTGATGTAGAAGTTCGCAGATATCAGACTTGTTTCCAGTAGAAAATTGAATTAGGTCCAGTCGTATTTTCTTTATTTATAAGGCATAAGTATAACAAAAATGTATTCTATTATTATAAAAGTATGTGATATTTGTGATATGAGAAACATTGTTTTTCCATGAGTTTTTACCTAAACATGCATCAGAAGAGCGATTATTGCTAAATAAATAGATAAATAATAAAAAAATCGCTTTATTATTATTGTAGAAGTGATAACGAACTATCTTTATCAATTAATTGTTATTTATACCAACTAATGAATAGTATTCAATTTCAACGAGGAAATCATGCATCTACGCGCATTTTTGTAATAGGACTCTTAAAAATCATGAACAGCAGCTGCCTTTGGAAGACATCACCCAATTTCGTGATTATAATAATAAATTCATATACGACATAAATTAATAGAATACATAATAGAAAAATCAAATCAGATAAAGACCAAATTATAGCAAATCAAATGAAATAAAATGAAATCAATATAAATCAAATCCTACTTCCTACTAATATTATAAATGCGAAAGTTTGTGAGGACGGATGGATGGATGTTTGTTACTCTTTCACGCAAAAACTACTGAACGGATTTTGATGAAACTTTACAGTAATATAGTTTATACATCAGACTAATACATAGGATACTTTTTATCCCGATATTCCCACGGGATCAAAACTTACGCGGGTGAAACCGCGGGGCGCAGCTAGTTAAATAATAAACAAAAGAAATCAACAACATTACATTAGTTCCTATTCCCAACTTGCCTCATAATCAGCCTATAGTGAGTACTGGGATACAAGCCTCCTCTCTTCGGGAGGGAGTGGGCTATAATGTACCAACACGGGCCCAATGCGGGTTGATAGATGTTTTCGAATTTTTGTTTCTAACTTGATTACTGACCACTAATGCCGACTGCACTATTTCTTGCTATCATCGTGACTCATTATTTTTTTTAAAGTATTCTCGAAATCTCCTAATAATTCCATATATTACTGCTATGCTTTGGACAAACAAACTAGTGCAAACAAATTCATTCATCGCCATGACTCACTGTGTACATACAAACACCTAGGTATATCACCTACTATTTATTACACCATAAAATCGACGTATTACCCATAAATATTCTCGTAATACTAATAACGCATTCAGTTTCACTATCCGACGCAGTATCGAACGCGTGTGCAGTGGTGCGTCAACGCCTCATCATATACTTAGATCTCAAGTGTCCGCGTCATGGCTGACCACGCTGCGTTCGCGTGGTTTTTGTTAAGAGTGGACAACACAAATGGTGATAATATCCGTAATACATAATAATTGAAGCTTCATCCTACATGACTTCAAACATGAAATGTACTTGAAGAAATGATTGTCTTTTACTCCTCTGCGGGTCTATTGACAGCAAATAATTCAAACAAAGTTTTCGCATCTGTTAGGTGAATTAATCATAATCAATATTCAATATCTCCCCATTGTATTTATATTACAATTACGCCGAGTGCTTCAGTACCTACATAAATAAACCTGCATGTTTGCGCAGATAAGATAACTCCCACATTATCGGCCGGTTATCGTTTACCAGTGCAATTACTACTAGAAAAACACTAACGAATATTTAGTACTAACCATATCATCACGACGAGATAAATAAAGTCCTCTAGACCGTATTTCGGCCACGGCGGCTAATCTCAACGGAGACTAGATTATAGTGCACAAGTGTGCGCGCAGACACAGGTGCACTCCCTCTTCCCTCACTCTCATGGCCCGATGAGATGGCAATCCGATACGACCAGAGATCAGGCGCAGGACCAACGGCTTAACGTGCTTCCTGAGGCACGGGGATATCATACCGCCAACTTCCAAACTCCGGTCTGTTACTAAGAAATTCCTAATGGAAAAACTAACACTTTGCCCGACCCGGGAATCGAACCCAGGACCCCACGCTGAGCAGCCGCGCTTGCGATCACGAGACCAACGGGGCAACGAGGCACACGACAAGGGAACGAACAAACAACCAAAAACCTATTTCAAATGTGTACAGAAATAGTCACAATTTGTACGGACTACGCTACGAGACGTAGCGAAAGCCGCGTAGTAGTTCGTAGAGGCGCTACGAGTATTCGTAGCGCTACGAGCTACGAGTTTAGTACAATGTCTACGTGATAAAATCTTGCTTCGTACTCCATTACGGACCTTTTTTTTTTTCTTAGAAAGCACTACTTTTGATGACTGGTTCATCAAGTTGCTTGTGTAACACCCCATAAAACTATTGTAGTGCTTACAAGTGACCATAAAAGGATAAATTTCATACAATAACAAGGGACACTTCAGTATTACTATAGTACTTCAGCGTCCGGCCTCTAGATTGTCATCACAACAACAACTCGGCCATTTTTTTCGGAAATTACCAACAAGTCTATATTTGAATTAAGAATTTGAGATAATTTTCAAGTTATGGAACAACAAACTGAATGTCATACTTAAGGTTCAAATTGCATTGCAACCAAAAGCTTATGAGGACCTTTTGATTACAAATGGTCTTTCAAAAATCAACTTAGAATACATTTCTCTAAAGTAGATAACTGATTAAATGGCGATGGAATGTAAATTATCTGAGATTATGAGCACTGCCATAGTAATTTAAATTATCTTATAACAAATATACAAAGTAGTTCATGTTTCTGGATTTTACACTGGTCGTAGATTACTAACCAATCTTCAAACCTCTATATTTGCTCCACCATACAAGTGATTCACACTAGTCGGCAAGTATAGCTAGAATGTTCAAGAACATCAAGTTAAAACTAACAAGCTGCAACCTAGAAGACTAACTAATACTAAACCTATGTGTATTTTATCGCAAGCAATTCAACTAAAAACAAACATTGCTCAATTCTTTGGAATTCGTTCAATATTCAACCGAAATAATCTGTAGGTTTTCGATACGCTGGATCTATTGTCTGCTCGAAAAAGCGGTCAACTGAATCAATAGTTCACGGAATAAACAACAAACTGCGCAGTTGCTGACGTCCTATTTAGATAAGAGAAATGAAACTGGACTTTTTAATCAAAAATGTATCATCAATCAATTGGTTAAGTAACGATCGTAGCAGGAGGCGATCTGTAGTTTCTGCCTAGCCCTTGGGAAAAACGAGTGCGCTTATGACCACACGACTGAAGTGAAACTTCTTTCGCTCCATCTGTATGTATATTTCATTTACTAGCTATAAGAGAAAGAGAGAAAGAAAATGTGCGCGCGCACTGCTCTCTCTTGCTCCTACACTGTGATACAGACAATAAGCCTGCAGTGTGCTTAGATATACGGAACGTATTTGGCTATGAGAGGAAGAGAGAAAGAAAATGTGCGCGCGCACTGCTGTCTCTTGCTTATATCCCCCACTTAACTTCCGTTCGCCTTGCCCGATCACACTTTTCGTAACGCTTACGTCACGCGTTCGCCAGCTTACTCCCCAAGTCAAGCGTGCGTAAAGAAGTTTCACTTCAAAAAGGAGTGAGTTTATGTGTTTGTGTAAATTCTTTAACACGCGGAACGTGTTTTCTTACCAGTAAGACACGCTAGCAACAGGTTCAAAAATAATGTTAACAAAAACCCTTTATCATACTTCATAAACTCGAAATTCTCTTTCCACACGAAAGGAGCCTCCCTCACAATCTAACACAATCCGAGTACCGGTTGTACAGTCACCGTCACAAATATAAGAATGAACAGAACAGGGGGCAATTCTCGTAATTTTAAGAACGTTCACAGTCTGATCTCAGTCTCAATCTGTCAAAAAAACCTATAATTTCCCTACATTTTGACAAGTTTTTGACATTTGTTTGTCGCCAATATGAGACTGCGAATGAGAATTGGCCTCCTAAGGTTTAAAATGAATACAACTACAAACGTCAACTATAAGTTTAAAAATCTCTTTACACAAGGGGTGTTTCAGAATAATCGCAGCAAAGTACACAACTGGTACACAATTTGCCGCAATCACCACTTCATGAGAACACTTTAAGAGATTCATATTTTTTGACAGTTCTATACTAGTCAAAAATCAAACTTATTTCTTGGAAAAAAAAAAATAACTGATGATGCAAAAAATCGGAAAAATAAGAAGAAAATTATTTGAACACAACAATTTTTTCAAATAATGTGGACGGTCTGTTCAACGTAGGAACACGTTGACGACTGTACATAACAGTCGCAGAAACAAGTGAGCCGCTCCACGTCGGCTGCAGACACGACAGATCTCATTGTTCTACTGCGCACACAACACCAGTGGCGGTTAACCACGTAGCAAGAGTAGCAAATGCTACGGGCCCCGCGCTTTTGGAGGCCTCGCGCATCAATACTTTCTGACCGTAAAAAAATGTCAGTTTAGACAGAAGACGTATGAAAGCATATCATAAAATTACTGGAGTTTTTGGAATATTCCGACAGCTAAAATCTATTCCAACAGAAGAGAAAAAAAAAATAATATCGGCAGTGCTTACGCGGATGATTTGGAGTATAGTTTAGGCGACGAATTTGTGGGAGTGTGCTGCATTGCTAAAATCTGATGTGGCTAGTATTATTGACAGCAAGCCTCGTGCTTCTTGCACGAGGCTCTGGAAGTGCAATTTTACAAGCTTGTGTGAGCTAAGCGTGAGTTAAGGAACACGATGAGCCATTAAAGTCTTGATTATCTCACTTTGACGAAAATTGAATACGATTTCATCCAGAGAAGTCGATAAGAATAGTATTATGTATTTCTAAACTTTCCCAAATTAAATCCAGAAAAGTTTGTTTGTAACAGTTTTGTTTTATTTAATACCATAGACTTGATAACCTAAAGCAAACGAAGGGCCCCTTGATAGAATTTGCTACAGGCCCCGCGCTGGCTTAATCCGGCACTGCACAACAATACAGATTACTTCATAGTTACTTACTATGCTGCGACGTACACATGTCTGAGGGGCAATTCTCGTAATTTAAATAACACTTATTACAAAGAAAATCTTTAAGTTTATTTCTAAATCCAGTTAAATTTAACTCTTTCTCTCTTTGATCTCCGACTCAACCTTTCGACAATACCTACATTTTTGACAAGTTTTTGACACCGATTGTGGCTCAGATGAGATTGTGACTAGATTTTGAACGTTTCTAGTTACGGGACATGACCTTTAGATAACAATAATTTTTGCAAGGTCAAAATTTAGCGCCATGTGATTTGAGTCCCGGTAAGTCCCGTAGTCAAAGTAAGTTTTCCACCACAGACCGTACTAAATTGCAGCCTTGTGAAAGGGGGCCGGTATAAAGGTGCCACCGTGCAGTTTTAATTGATGGTTGAATTCATAGCAGCCGTAGACTTCAGGTTAATGGCTCACATACTGGAATGTCAAACGAAATAAACCGTTATAAGGGTACGATTATGAATATTAGAAAGTTCTTAAATAAAATCATTGTTAAAGGGATTAAAAGGGTTGTAAACGGTCGGAAACGTAAGGGATTTAAAACTGATTACTCGGTGGGTTTTCATTTAATATAGAACTTTAGTAAAACTTGGGAAATATTTATGCCATTACCAGCCATGAGGCACATAAAGAATCCAAAACAACGATTTTTTATCCAAATACGGTATCTGGCAAACTGCCCATTGCTTGTCATCTAATTTCAGTACCGTATGTAGAAAATAATAAACTACCTACTGACTATAACGTTATTTGGACAGTTCCCTAAAGGCAGTCTCACAATTATAGCTGTCCGAAAAGTTACGCTTCCCTAGTTATAGTCGACACGCCGAAATTCAGCTAGTTCGGTTACGTAAAGTTTGCTTCAAACTTAGGCTTCACACGTCCACTGGCTTACGAGAGCCCCATTGCGCGATCGGTGAAATGATGCCTCGGATTGATATTTGTGCATCAAAATGTAATAAAGTTGACATTATACACGACCCAAATCAAACTGGACACATACGAGGTGACGCAAGTACGTTCAACGTGAATAATTGAGTATCAAACACCTGTTTAATTTCGTGATGCGGAGTTGCAAACGACATTACTCCATTATCACATAAGTACAGACACAACTGCTACCTGCAATACGACTAAATTAGTCGCTACATTAAACGGTACATTACTGCCACTGAACGGACAAATTTCACTTCAAAATGTTAACCATGGAACAGCCATATAATTCATGATTATTCATAAGCTTTATTGTCATAATTTAGATCTTCAGCGATGTTGCAAATAATATAGAATACAACCAAGAATGTAGCTTACGTCAAATCCGAGTAATAATAGCTCACTCATAAATAATCTGTTTTGGTTTTCTAATCAAAGATACACAAAGGAGCAACCGAAGCGAGCCAAACATAAACATGCCCTTTTCAGAGAATGTATTAATATAAACTCACAAAGTATCGAAATATGTTCGTACACATCGGTTATTTATTAAAATTATTCAGAAATATCCTAAATAATGAATATCCTAGATTCCAAACAAATACCAGGCAACTGGCAAACTTCACGCTTGAAATATTAAAAGGTAAATTCCAAAGTAGGAACCGGGTAAGGAAACTATTCGGTGTTCAGGAGAGAATTAAAGAACTTGCATTGTTATAGGACTGGGAACCAGAACGAATAGTGGCCAAAGAGATTTATTACAAAACTACAATTGTACGATTCAATGAGAAACTTTTGTATTGTTTATTTCATCTTTTTTGTTTTTTCGAAAAGGGAATGTGGCTTTGATGATACATCAAGCTATACATTTCCAGTTTCAGCTGACCTCGCAGTTATTAGTTTGTACTAAGCTTTTAGATTAAATTTTCGATTTAAAAAATCGAACCGGTATGCGTAGAATTAGAAAATACCACTGAAACTAAGTGAGTGCATAATCGCGCTTTTGTAAAGATGTTGCATCTATATACTTTCTTATTTTATGGTCGTGCACTATACTTTACTAGGTGAGGTACAGAGGAGAGAGGCACCTCAAGCTTCTCTTGTTATAGAATAAATTTGCAACATCTTCAGAGGACTGTTTTATTAAAAGGCTATTTCCATACACATGCCTCGTTCATCTGCCAAAGAAAAAGGTTAGGTAGGATAGATTCTTTGCAAATAGACATTTAAATTACATAATGGCAATTAAAATAAACCAGAACATTGGTTTAATAACTACGAATTATTTATACTCACAAAAAATACCACTTTTTACTACTCGTTATTACTAATATTACAAAAGCAGCTCATCTCTACAAATCTCCATATTAAAATAGAACACAGACAAGAAAAACATCGCCGGCGTTGTTTTGAAGGAAACTCGTTATCTTTATTAGGGGTTATATTGAGCGCCGTAAAGGGGTTAGGGGGCAGGCAGAAATAGCTCTAGGTGTGCCTTAGTACCGTATGAGAGAAATGTACGAAGGTCTGGTGCTTAAGGCCATTCAGGTAAAGGCCAGCTTTTTTTCGGTGAATAAAGAAAATAGATTTGGCAATAAAGACATTTTATGACATGTAGTTGACGAAAATTGTTTGGGTTTGGTTTGTTTTCTTACGTAATGTCGTATACCAGAAACAGAGGTATTCAAACCTCCGAAATACGACACAGAAATAAGTTAGTTTATGTTCAAACAGACATTATATTATAAAGACTTACTTTGACGACAATTTGCATTCAGCCTTTGAGCATATGTACACAATATTAAATACAACTACATATTTGAACACATTTAGACAACTGGAAAATATTCTATCAAAATAGTTTCAATAAAGTGAATTTAATCGTTAAATGTAAATAACAGAGCTGCATCCCAAGGGCAGAAATATCAATAAGACACACAATGTTAGTGCAGATTGTAGCGCCACCCCGAGTCGCGCATACTCAATAGAGCGGCTCACAGCCTCAGTAATGTTACGAATTCATAGCCACGGAGGAATGTCGGACGATCGAAGCTTGCCGAATACATTGATTTTCTATTCAAAATGGTTACGACACAGTTTTGCAATGTCATCAAATATGAATACACTTACATAATAAAATTATGGAGATTGTGGGCTAAGGTAATGACAAAAAATGCACTAGAGACGTATCCGTTATTTTTGGAATAGCACGGCGCTAAACCCCTATCCTTATAAAAGTAATTGTATTTGTATATGTCACGGGGCTAACAGCCGAAGTGCGGCTATACCTAATTTTAGCCGGGTACAACTAGGTGCAGCGGACCACATGCGGTTCGCGTGTACTTCGGGTGACATCGGTTGCATGGTTGCGGTCAGTCGATAGGCGACGTAGGATGCAAGAGCCAACAAAGGGCACCCCGAGGTTAGGTTTGGTTAGGTTACTTTGAACCTTTTACATAGAAATAAGAGCCCCGCTTTGCGGGCCTCCGTCGACGTAGGTTGCACCTAGTTGTACCCGGCTAAAACTAGGTGTAGCCGCACTTCGGCTATTAGCCGTAACATTGTCGTTGTAGGGGTATGCTTGGGGTAGGCCAAGATATGATGTACCTATGCCCAAAACTGGACGACTTTCGAATGATGCTGATAATTGAGGATGGGTGTAAGAATAATGCACTAAACGAATTTGCCGACTAGAATCTAAAAGTGATAAAATCTAATCAAATAAGGAAAGACTGAATTTATCTAAATCAGTTATTTCTGAATCATGAATAATAGTTTATTTTGAAAACGTTATAATTGACCTTTTTAATTCCATTTTTTTCATTCTTCCATTGTTACTTCA
Source organism: Globia sparganii (assembly GCA_949316385.1). Taxonomy (NCBI): domain Eukaryota; kingdom Metazoa; phylum Arthropoda; class Insecta; order Lepidoptera; family Noctuidae; genus Globia; species Globia sparganii. The sequence continues at coordinate 23,136,645 of OX438663.1, read as the reverse complement.
TTTTGTGGCCTAAGTAATCACTACGAAGTATAATGAAAACATACATTGCCGGTTGAAAAATGCTAGGATAAAAGCGGCATCGGAGCGGACAAAAAGCCCAGAGGCGTTATTTCAACTGTGATGGCGTGGGATGGACGAAGATTATAGAAAAACGATAGACATGCCAATGATGTGTCCTTGGCAAAGTGCTTCAATTAAAGCAATTCACATAAAGGTAAAAGGTATTTAAATACGCTCTGCCGAGTAATATTAATAGGAAATTATAATTACATATGGTCATTGGTCGTGTTATAGAAATCGATCAGGAGGACTTATATACATATTCATTTAAAAAAAAATCGATTCCCTCCGAGGAAAAATGTGTGTCAGATAATGCGAAAAAAATCGGAAGAACGTTAGCAACGCAACGTACGACGTGCCAAAAGAATGTTGAGCTAATATTGCACGCCTCACAACGCGTAAGCGTGTGGGGGAGTGCTTTACTCTCGATAGGCCGCTATGTGGCGATTTTACAATATAAAATCGCTCTTATCTCTCAAGCTAGACACTAAATCAATAAAAAGGGGTGTTTTGAAAACTATATATGTATATTAAATTATAAAGTTAGCGTATTTTTTCATTTATGTTTTTAGTATATACAAAGTTGATACGACAGATGGGCTTTCCTTTAAACTGCCTATACTAGGTATCATTATCAAGCTCTCTACCAAAAATCAATTAAATTGAAACAGTAGTTTAGTCGCAAATGATTTTTTAAGTTTTTGCACCGTTTGAACACGATGTATTTTTCCTAACAGCTGATTATGTCTACAGGCATAGGTCATGCACCTTAAAACGATAAATCTACGATACGTTGTTGCCGCTCTTACGCAAGTCATAAACCAATACGTAGTACATAAGAGAGTGACAATCCTATTGGCAAAACATCACGTGCGTAAAAGAAATAGAAATAGGTCAGTGTGTTGCTATTGTATCTTAGATCCTTGCGACACAGAATACCGAGAGTACAGAAGTCTACGCTCGGCGGTCGCGCTATGGTTGTCAACTTTGGCTTATGCACAAAAAACTATCGTGGTAGTGGCACTCGCATCTAGTTGTTTGATTTATTGATGATGATGAGAAACGAAAAAACCAATAATAACTAAAATATTTTAATTTTAATGTTATTGTTACATTACTTTGTCACAAAGTGCTACAAAGTCATGTTCGCTTTTACTTTACGGCGCGGGACTGGGGGCCGGGGCGCTTACCTACCTACCTAACTACTGTGTTACGTTAATACAAACCATCGAAATACAAGCAAATACCTACTTACCTCTCTGAAACAACTGGTAGATTAAAAAACGACAATTCACCGTTTAATGTTGAATTTAAACAACCGTCCACTGAACAGTTATAATTTTTTTTTATTGCTCCATTTTTGCACTTCATAGACGCATGTCTCAAGCGGATGGCACTTGCGCTCGCACTAGTCCCAACCAGTCCAAGATATCGTGTCCGTGAGCGGTGTCTATGTGTGCGTTGCTCGAGCGCACTTAGTATGTAGATTGACTTCTGTACTCTCTGTATTTTGTGCTTGCGATCAGTAAGTGGGGCCTCCAAAAAACTTGTTTTTTCAGTGCGCCGACGCTACCCTTCCGGAACGTAGGTACGTACGCGGAAGCTCCTGCGCCCTTATTGTTTTGTCGAACTTGTGCGCTGACAATAATTGTGAATTTATTTTGTTATTGTGATAGGACACTAAATAAGTTTAAGACAGTATTCCTTTTTTTATTGTGACAGGACAGGACACGTAACTTGGGATTATTATTATTTAGTGTTAGTGTTTTTTTTTTTTGTAATTGACTGTTTCTATTGTGATAGTTAAACTTTGGTTGTGTGTGTGTATAATTAAAGTGTTCAAAAATACCTCGTGTAACTGACACGGCGTCAGAATACACTTACATGATTTTAATCTACGGCGAATGCCGTGGAAACGCAACGTTAGCTCTACGAACTTACAGAGAAAGGTATTGTGATAGCCGCAATTGCCCTAGGAATGCCCGCACCATACAGTTGGCAGTACAAAGATTACGGGACAATAAACGTATAGTGCTGTAACAGGAGGGAGTGCCACCGCGGTAAATGCCCGCTGCTTGGGACGAAAGAATTTTAGACAATTTTTCCCGCAGCCCGACGAGTCTCCACAGAGCCGCCCGGCAGTTTAGATGTTGCCATAGAACTATCCACAAGGTTCTAAAACGTAAAAAACGCAAACCTTCTAAATATCGGAAGGTGCAAACTTTTTTATCGAGAGACTTGCCGATCAGCAACAGTTACTGCCAATGGCTACTAAATAAAACATCCGAAGACCGTCATTTCTTAACTAATTTAATATGGACCGATGAGAGTACTTTTACTCGGACCGATCTGGAATCGGCAAAATCTCCGGTACTGCAGTTTGGAAAATCCACAGTGTGTTTCGAGTTACTCTGCCCGCGCGCGACGTTGGACGTTGCCACTTTGTATAGTTATCCAAGGTCAGTCACCAGGCCCAAGTTTTTATGAAGTTTGGGTTTCTCCTTTATTTACAAAGGGTGGTTGCGTTTTATTCTGATTTGTAAGCTATTTAGTTTGTTTGAAACAAAAAAATTCTCATTTATGATGCTTTTTATTTTTATACCGTATCGAATTAATACTAAACACGTATAGTATACGTAGTGTAATTTAATGCCCCTCTGTCGTATCAACTCTGTATAACAAAAAAAATGTAATTAAAAAATTATTAGTACTGCTGTCCGTTGGTCTGTGCACTTGTTTGTCTGCACGTTTTAGAAAAATATACGCAATTTATTCAAAAGCATTTATTACAATTAATAAATCCTTTTGAATAAATTTCCACTTATACTGAGGATGAACCCTATTTCTTATCATGATTGAACCGTTTTAAAGATATGAATGAAATTCAATGGAATTTACTGGGTTTTTTAACATTCATTTTCAAAAACAATTTTTTCAATAAGTTTTTCTTCTAGTAAATTAATTTCTATTTGTAATACAATACGTGTGTGAGGCGTGCACTTTTGGATTTTCCATTTTTTTTAAATTATACCAAAAATTAACACACATCCGAAAAACCTACGAAAGAACCCATTCAACTTTTACAACACATCTCCCACATTTCTATAATCTTCAAACATGCATGTATGAGTGGAAAAACGAGCATATCAGCCGCTACTAACGAGAGGAGACTCGCCCGCTGAATGACAATGTATCACTATATAAACGTAGATCATTTCAGAGATAATATCTCGCAATAATTTTATCTTTGTGAGAAGAAAAATCTGAAAAAACAGTTTCTATTTAGATTGCAATCTGAGAAAAAATCCTTCTAGGGTTATGATTCTAGGATAAGTGTTATCTATACTATACCATACTAATATAATAAGGAGTTAAAATTTGTCAGTTTGTATGTAGGGGTTAACCTTCGAAACTACTGGTCCGATTCCGAAAATTCTTTCACTAATTGGAAACTACAGTACTTCCGATTGTATAGGAAAATTTTATGTTAAAACAAGAAACTTCACGCGTACGAAGTCGCGGGCAGAAACTATTTTTTTATAATTCTTTCTTATTGCAAAAACAGTATCTGCGCTCGTGACGATGTACATAGAGCGTCTTTCCTAGCTTACTATTGACTGTAACTCAACATGTGTATGTAGTTCAAACTTGAAACATTCCGCTAACTGGTATCGGATACCAGTATGAACCCAAAGGACCAAATCGTGGAATTTTTCAAGCTTGATTGCTGGAACAAAATACATCGATGGAAATCGTGCAAAGTTTTTTAAACCCCTAAATATTATGCTTCAGGACTGCTTGTTCTAGTGGTCGCAAGCGCTACTGCTGAGCATGAGGTTATTGGGTTCGACTCCCGGGTCGAGCAGTGTTATTGTGTTTTTCCATCTGGAATTTCTCAGTAGCAGCCCAGAGTCTGGATCTGTGCCCGATTGATCGTAATAGGCTCGCCCCCTATCACATGGAACTGACAACATAACTTTCGAAATGTGGGTGTACTAGAGGTACACCTGTGCTTAATCCCAACGAGAACACAGGCGTGATGTTATGTTATGCGATAACATATAGCTATGTCATAAAATAAATGACAATTATGCGACATTATGCGACGGTCGGTCTTAATCCTATCTAGAATAAAAACATATTTTTTAAATTAGGACAGTATATGCGACACTTTTAGCGTAACACCAGGCTAATTAAAAATGTTGTGTTTGTGTGGAACAAGGAAACCATACAGCCGACATCCTTAAGTTTATTTTTGGACAAATATTTTTGTAAAGCATGTTGTAGGCTGTTCCTACCAGCAGAGTTTAGCGCGCCAACTTAGTGGCAACATTATGTAAAGTAAACTGCTCACTGGCACACGTGGAACTTGCCAGATTCTAGAGGTTTGTACTTGTTGGGAACTGGCTAATTTAGCACCAAGAACTTGACGGGCAGACCGAGCCTAACGCGTGTAGTTATACAATTTGTATTGCAAAAAAAAAATAAAGCCAATAAATATAAAACGATGAACGATCTACACTTTTCACGTTTAAAATAAAAGTATAAAAATACACATGAACATGCTCGTCCTTAAGTACAAAAACGCTACGTGAAGCCCACATTATGTTTTTCAAATGAGACGTTATTCAATTCGTCTGATACGCTTAAGTTACACGCGTGTTACATAAAACATCTCATAAACGGGATCTTTTTATTCATCCCTTTCAATAGGCGGTTATGTTCAATCCAACGTTTCATAAACAGGATAATTTAATAATTTACGAAATTCCGCCTAACCCTCCTTACTGATTTCGCATCTCATTTAATATGGCTTCACAATAAGTACTGAGATCAAAAGAGCAGCTGTAACGACCAAAAGGTATTTTGATGAGAATGGCGCTGGGCGGACCGTAAACAGCCGTTAGATAGTGATTAGGGCGGGCGGCCGGCTTCCGGTGAGACAATATTGTTTAAAAAACACCCCCATCCGGTTTTATGATGGGAAATTTAAATGGCCACCAAATTGGATTTGTTTCACGAGAATCTGTATAACACGTTAGGAAAAACAACCCTGTCTGAGTCTTGTTAATAAAATGCAGTCATAACGATCGACAATGGGTTTTTTATGAAAGTTATATTTTTTATTTGACTATTAATACTGTAATAAAACATAGAATGTATGTGCTTATAGCGAACACACGCAAGTCTCGAGGCAGGCGGAAGAAATGGGTCACAGCTCTCATGCGGCCGCGCAATTTTTCACTACGAACGCACGATTACAGTACAGTTCTGTTCTGCTGGAGAACTACTGGATTTGGTGAAGTACAATGCTGAGAGGTATGAGTCTCTGACTAATGATCTTTCATGCAGCTGTGCCAACCAACCACCACCTCTTCAGCATAAGTCTGACTTGCCCCTTCCGGTGTTAGCTCTTCCAGCAGAGACCACACAGGTAAATAAATCTATATTTTTTTGTGACGAATTAGGTTCTGGCTTTGGAAAAATTTTACTCAATTACCTTAGCCATAGTTTTACCAATCATAGTTACCATAACATAAGTTTTAAACAAATGATTAAAAGAATTGCCAATACAAACCTGGATAATTATTCTACAATGGTTTTGCTATTAGGTAATAGCACTGGTATTACCACAAAGGACCTAGTGGATGGTGTCAACACCTTATTAAATTTAAACATAGGTAAGATAATGTTGTGTGCTTTTCCTTACTCTGATACTTTATCATATAACGAAAATAATTATATTTTTAAGTTGAATAGAACTATTCACAAGCTGACATGTTATCATAGTGACAAATTATTGTATTTTGACACTAACAAGTTTGTTAGTGGTTTTAAGTTAACTCAGAGAACTTTATCTCTGTCTGGGGAATGTAGACATCTGATTGCTATGTTGATAGCATATAATATTAACGAGGTTATAGCTAATATAACAAATTCTAGGATTAGTGACGAGTCTGTGTTGCCTAGTTATACTAACAACATAGTGATTAATTATGAATTGTCATGTTGTACGAAGGAGGATCCACCTATAACACCAACATCCTTGGAGACCACTACCAGTCAGATAGGGCTCTCTCCTCCTGCTGGAACTTGTACGGGCAATCTAGACTCTCCAGTTGTAGTTGTGGAGGTCACTCCGGATAATTATTTAAACTAGTCAGTGAGACAACAGAAGTTACCCCTTTAAATAACCAATTATTATTACAGAATAATAAAAAGGTATCTTCTGGCAATATATTTAATAACACTAAAAAGCCAAAGGGAGTGCAACATAATTTAAAATTATTTCATCAAAATATCCAAGGTTGCGCTTCCAAATTATGGGAAATAGAATTGTTTTTGGAAAACACCAAGTTTGATGTAATTTGTTTAACAGAGCATTGGCTGAAAGATCATCAAGTAATGTCAATTAATTATGAAAATTATTGTGTAGTTAGCCATTTCAGCCGAAAACGTATGATACATGGCGGGTCATTAATATTACTTAAAAATTCTATTAAATCGAAAGAACGAAAAGACATCGTCGGGCTGTCTGTTGAACACACCATTGAATTGTCCTGTGTTGAGCTTGATAAGCATGTTATAGTATGCGTATACAGACCTCCCAGTTACCAGAATCTATCTGTATTTGATTCTGTAATGGAAGATGTGTTAAAGAAACTTAGTACTAGTAGTAAATCAATAATCGTATGTGGAGATTTTAATATTAATTTATTGGAAAATAACTTGAATACTGTCAGATTGTTAAGCCTTTTTAGGTCATTTGATTTGTCAAATGTTTTTATTGAACCAACCCGAGTGACAGCTTCCTCTGCCACTTGTATAGATAATATTTTTTGTAATTGTGATTACTTACACAAAAATTGTAAATAAGTTGCCGTCTGATCACAGTGGACAAACAATTACATTTAGCTCCTACATGCCGTTACAAAAAATTCAAATAAGGTTTAGGACAATTACATGTAAAAATTTGGAAAAATTAAATAATTCTTTGGCCAGTAAATTATGTGACCAGAATTTTAATAATATAGGTGACCCAAATGAGTTCTATGCCGAGTTCTTTTCACTGTTAAACGACCAGTTTAATAACACTTTTCCACTAAAAACTAAAAGCATTTACACAAAGTTTTTATTTAGTGACTGGGCGACTCCAGGTATTCGTAAAAGCAGGGAAAAACTTTTTGAACTTTATGGCTTAAAGCAACATTTGAAAAATGAAAACTTTCATCGGTATGTTGCAAAATATTCAAAAACTTTTAAAAGTGTGTGCCAAATAGCTAAAGCTCTTTATATTAGCAATAAAATAAAATCAGCTGATGATAAAATAAAGACTACCTGGCAAATAATAAATAATGAAACAGGTAGGAAAAAACAGCGTAATACTGAATTTAATTTAGAGACTGCACATGGCCCCATCAACTCAGATGTAGAAATAGCTCAGGAATTTGAAATTTTTTTTGCGAATATTCCCTTTAAAACTACTGAAGCTTTAAATTCATCCCCCACACTTTCTGCTGCCTTGCTTAAAAAGAATGTAAAGCCATGCCCTTTGGAGTTTAGGTTTCAGCATACAAATCCCCAGGCTGTTATAAAAGCTTTTAAAGATCTTAAAATTAAATCAACAGAAGATCTCTGGGGAATGTCTGTAAAAGTATGTAGATCTCTCATAGAAACCATTGCGCCTTATTTAGCTTTCATATTTAACACCAGTGTTGATCAAGGAGTTTTTCCGGATCTTATGAAACATAGTAAAGTAGTTCCATTATTCAAATCCGGTGACAGTAAAGAACCCAACAATTATAGGCCTGTGTCGATTCTGCCAGTTCTCAGTAAGGTGTTTGAAAAGCTTATGCTCAATCAAATGTTACGTCACTTTAATAAAAATTCCATCTTTCATGAACACCAGTACGGTTTCACCAAAGGGCGTTGTACTACTGACGCCGGTGTTACCCTAATAAAGAACATTTTTAACGCCTGGGAAGAAGCACAAGATGCCATTGGAATCTTTTGCGACCTCTCTAAGGCGTTCGATTGCGTAAACCATGAGACACTTCTGATGAAACTGGAGCACTATGGGATTAGAAAAAAAGCACTTGATTTGCTAAGATCGTACCTGAAAGATAGAAAGGTTAAAGTTCAAGTAAGACCCTAATGAGTTTATGCCGTATAAACTCATTAGGGTCTGAAATGACAATGGGCGTTCCTCAAGGTTCGATATTGGGTCCATTCCTCTTTTTAGTTTATATTAACGATTTACCCCAATTACTTCAAAATCAACCAAAGATGGTGTTATTTGCAGATGATACATCATTGATCTTTAAAATAGACCGACGGTCACAAAATCTTGACGACGTGAATAACTCTATTCTTCAGGTCCAAGATTGGTTTACGGTAAATAATTTAGTACTTAATGAAAAAAAAACCAAATGCATTAAATTTAAATTGCCTAATGTTAGAAGCAGCGAATGTGACATCATATTGAATGGCCAAAAACTAGAGTTTATTGATCAGACAGTTTTCCTAGGAATCACGCTAGACGAGAAATTACAATGGGGGCCTCATATAACATCTATTGCGGGGCGGCTAAGCTCGGCCGCTTATGCTGTTAGAAAGATAAGACAGTTAACAGATGTAGAAACCGCGCGTTTGGTCTATTTTAGTTACTTCCACAGTATTATGTCATATGGCATTTTACTGTGGGGTCGGGCTGCTGATATTGAATCTATAGTAAAACAACGTGATAGGTGTCAGAAAGAAAAGTAGATGCTGTTTTATTATGTATCAAAGACTTACACATAAATAGGTGGTAACACAAGTACACATTTTAGATATTTACAACACCCCCACTAAATCTAACAATGTGGTCATATAATAGTACATTTTAAATATGCTGAACACCCAATTTATCCAAAAAATAATAATGCTTGTTAGCACATAAACTCTTGGTAAGCAAATCAGCGGGCATCTCAACTGTTGGCAAATATTTAACATTTACAATTCTCTCAGTTACACAATCTCTACAAAAGTGATACCGTATATCAATATGCTTGGTTCTTTTATGGAAAACTGGATTTGCAGTCAGCTTTAATGCACTCTGATTATCATTATGTAAATCAATAGTATACATCTTCTTTGTTATTTCATACTGCAAGTTCCTTAAATAAACAGATTCTTTACAAGCTTCAGCCAAAGCCATGTACTCTGCTTCGCTACTAGACAAGGCAACAGTTTTTTGCTTTTTAGTTTCCCAAGAAATTACACAGCCTGATAATGTAAAACAGAAACCCGTGTAAGATCTCCTATCGATACTATTACCACCCCAATCAGCATCCACAAACCCTTCTATAATAGAGTTCCCATCAGCAGTAAACTTTAAGCCATGATGTTTAGTCAATTTTAAATATCTTAATATGCGTTTAACATATGAACAATGTTCATTACTATAGCAATTATTGAATTGACTTAAATACCCTACCGCAAAAGCTATGTCGGGTCTGGTAAGTACTGCTAAATACATAAGGCAACCTATTATTTGCTGATAAGGAAACAATTCATTTACAAAATTCTCATCCTTAGATACTTGTAACTTAGTCTCCATTGGGGTTTGAACAGTTTTACATTGAGTCATATTAAATTTATGCAATAACTGATCAATATAATCTTCCTGCGATAGTGATATTGTTTTCTCAGATTTATTTACGGTTACATTCACACCAAGACACTTCTTGATTTCACCTAAATCTTTAATTTTAAAATTATCAGCTAAAACATCTTTTAAGTATTTGGTTTCTTTACTATTATTCGAAAATATAAAGAAATCATCCACATACAACGCAACAATAGTTTTTAACTTATCCTGTAACTTCAAAAACATACATGGTTCTATCTTAGATTTAACATAGCCAATTTTTAACATACATTCCTCCACTTTCTTATACCACGCTCTTGAAGATTGCTTGAGACCATAAATAGATTTTTTTAATTTAAGAACTTGACCTTTCTGTACTGTCTCAGAAAAACCCTCAGGTATTTGCATATAAATATTCTCTTCAAGAGTCCCATTCAAGAAAGCAGTTGTAACATCAAGATGCGTTATATCAAGACCTAGTTGAACAGACAGAGCAAATAACAATCTTAAAGTGGTATGTCTCACTACAGGAGAAAAAGTGTCTGTATAATCTACACCTTCGATTTGTGAAAAACCTTTCGCCACTAGACGCGCCCGAAATCGAACATTATACTCACTATCATATTTTTTACGTAACACCCACTTACATTTAACAACTCTACCTTCTTGTGGAGCACAACTCAACTCCCAAGCATCATTGTCTTTGAAACTCTGTAACTCTTCAGCCATGGCCTTCTTCCACTGCTCCTTTTCAGGTCCAGCTAAAGCATCACGTAGAGACAAACCTGCTGCGTCATCATAAGTATCCTCACCTGTACAAAGGTTTGAATAATTAAACCTATCTGGCTTCTTCCTCTCGCGTGTAGGTCTAGGAGATCTGAATGAGATATCTTCCAGTTCACGATCACTGGGTTCATACGTCTCATCATTCACATCTAGAAATGTATCATCCGAACTTGTATTTGATTCGGATGTTTCCGAGTTGAATTCTTCCATCTTAACTCCTTCGTCCCCCACTGAATCAAAACTCTGATCTTGAACTTGTATCTGACATTCAGATTTTGATTCCTGCTCAACTATGATGACATCTCTACTAGTCAATACAGTCTTTGTTTCTGGATTAAACAGTCTATAACCCTTTATGTTTTCTGGATATCCAATGAGAATACATCTCTCTGACTTCTTGTCCCATTTCTTACGCTTTTCTTTAGCTATATGGACCATTGCAGTACTACCGAAGATTCTGATATGGCTAACATCTGGTTTACAGCCAGTCCATATCTCATAAGGTGTCTTATTTCCCAATGCTGCAGCCACGCTTGATTCTGAAGATACACTGCAGTGTTGGTGGCCTCACCCCAGAACTCTTTACCTAGATTGGCATCAAAGAGAAGACATCTTGCTTTTTCAACGATTGTACGATTAAATCGCTCACACAATCCATTTTGCTGTGGTGTATACGGATTGGTTTTTTGATGTATCACACCAGCACTACTCAAATAGTTGTCAAATTCTTTATTGCAGTACTCTAGCCCATTGTCACTCCTTAATACTTTGATTGTCTTCTTTGTTTGATTTTCCACTTGAGCTTTGAATTCTTTAAAATACTTCAATGCCTCATTCTTGTGTTTCAGAAAATAAACAAATGCCATACGGCTATGATCCTCGACAAACAACAAGAAGTATCTGGACCCACCCAAGGATACATTTTCCATAGGTCCACAGATATCAGTATGTACTATATCTAGTAGGTTACTACTTCTCTGGCTAGTACTCTTAAAGGGTAAGCGACACTGCTTTCCTTCACAACATGTAGTACATGAAGACTTCCCTATATCCACTTTGTCATCAAAAGACATTCCCTGTACAGCAGTCTTCATCAGATTCAAATAATCTTTATTGATGTGTCCTAATCTGCGATGCCACGTAACACCTGATACGACTGATGCAGCTAAACGTTCCATGTTTAACAAGTTTACTTTGTACACTCCATTGACTAATAATGCTGTAGCTACTAACTCATTATTCTTGTTGTATATAGAACAACTACTGTTCGAAAAAGATACTTGGTTTCCTTTGCTTATGAGTTGGCTGACTGATAGCAAGTTTGTAGTCAGACTTGGAACACAAAATACATCTTCTACCACGATATCGTAATCGATCTTCTCAGTCGTAGTCGTAATCTTCACATCGCCAGAACATAAAACTGACAACTTTTCTCTGTTTGCTACAATAATTTCCTTCTTCTGATCATAACACGCATTCAAAACCCAACTTTCATTTGCTGTTAGGTGTACACTGGCGCCTGAGTCAACATACCATTCATTTTTGTTGAAATTTCCACTCAGGAATACTGCGCTAAACGCATTAGACTGCATTCGACTTTTATCCTTGGAACTCGATGAGTTATTTTCGTTATTAGTACATTGGTTTCTATAATGTCCCTGTTGTTTACATCGATAGCATGTCACTACCTTGACATTTGATTTTGAAGGAATGCTACCTGCATTGTCAATTTTTCTTGTCATAGACTTATTTTTCTTTCCAATGAGTTTTGAACGAGTAACGAATGCTCCGCTAACTTCATCTTGTTCGGTTACCGACTCCATGTCTAATAATTTTGACTTAATGGAATCCGCCGTTATGCTAATGCCCGAATGCTCGATAGCCATGATCATTGGTGAAAAACGATCAGGCAATCCTGCTAAAAGCAACGATCCTGTCCACTGATCATTAATTTCAAATCCCGTGCCACTTAATTTTTGCGCTGTATCAATAATCTTAGTCACATATGACGTCATTGAACTGCAACTTTCTAGGCGTATCGAAATTAAATTCCGTAGCAAACTTATTCTTCGTGAAAAACCGTTATCGTCGAATAATTGTTGTAGTTTTTCCCACAATTCTTTCGCAGTTCTTACACTTTTCACGTGTACATACAAAGACGGGTCGATTGTCATAATCAATTTGGCTCTGGTTTTTTCGTCATATGCAGCTCCTATGTTCACCCCTGCTTCTGGCTTCACACAATGTTTCATGCCTTCAAGGACTAGGAAATTCTCTGCCGCGAAACACCATTCGCTATAATTTTCACGTCCGCACAACTTGGGTACATTTATTAGGTAGTTAGCAGACATTGTAGATTTTTTAAAATCACTTTTATACTGCGATAAGCCCAATCGTCCGTTACTACACAGTGAAAAAACACGTTACAATAAAATAGTCTTTTAACACTCGTTTTAGTCCGAAATTCTTGTTAAAACACTAAATTTTATTTATTTTAAAGGCCCATAACCTATAGTAAAACAACGTGATAGGTGTCAGAAAGAAAAGTAGATGCTCTTTTATTATGTATCAAAGACTTACACATAAATAGGTGGTAACACAAGTACACATTTTAGATATTTACAACAGAATCCATTTTTATTTTGCAAAAGAGAGCTGTCAGAGCCATTTACAATCTACGTCGTCGTGAATCTCTTAGGGAACTATTTAAAAAGGTTAATATTATGACGGTACCTTGCCAATACATTTATGAAAATATTATGTATGTAAGAAAAAAACAACATCTTTTTAATAAAATAAGTGATAGACATAATTTTAATACTAGAAATAAAGATAAATTAGATCAACCTTTTTTCAGATTATCTAAAGTGCAAACATCTTTTATGGGGTACTGTGTTAAATGCTACAACAAAATACCTTTTGATATATTACAATTAAATGAAAGAAAATTTAAAACTCATATAAAAAGTACACTTAATTACGATGGGTGCGGCCGGAGGATCCAAAAAAATGCAAATTTATTTTAATAACCTAATTTATTACTGTATTACAAAGTATTGAAATTACGACTAATTATACTAAGGTGTCAATTGATCGATGTCAGATGCAAAAGTGCCGCTCCACGTTTCTAAGTTTCTATGGAAAGGTTCGATTGACGTCAATTGGTCACGCCATGCTGAGCTTGCGTTTCGTGCCCGTAGGTGCCGTGTGCAATGTGTATGCATGTATGCCGATGCAGCGATCTATTAAGGTTGGCCTTGCGTAACACCTCCCCCCGTAGAACAGCGAGTATCGATGGACTTGTTCAAGATGGTCGCTGGTAGACATCCAGGGTCAATCCTTATTTGGCTTGGGTTGATAGTGCGTGGTGATGGGATTGCATAGGCGACTTCAGGGTTGCTGTTGAGGTTTTCTGTGACTTCTCTGGATGCTTTTCTTATACGTAGCCGACGATAGATTACAGTGGCGATAAGTGCGCATGTACCGGATAGCGCGAGGTACATGGGTATAGTAGTGTGGTAAATGACGGGATCGGTGACGTCATCTATGTGTACAGGCAGTTGCGTCGCTGTCTCGTTGCTAAGGGTGTGAAGTTTTTGTAGATTTGGCGAATTTAGGATGAGCTTCGGATAATTTTCAGGCTTCGTCTCGTTGTATAGGGGCATCTCAATGATTTTCACAACATGTCCTTTGATGTGGTCGTCAGTGTTGGAGATAGTGAAGGCGGGTGTTCTCAGGTTACAATTGAGGGGAATAATTGCCAAATAGCTGCCTCGTAGGGTCCGATATTGTTCTTGACCGCAAGACATCTTCACTTTTGTTGGTACAGGAAAACTTAAGGTATAATGCTTGTCGTCCAGGGTTTCCAGGGCTTCGGTGGTGAGAGCTACGGGTGTCAGCTTGCAGCTGGGTTGAAGTTCTTGATGGACTATGAGATGCTGGATACAATCTGGTTTGCTCTGGATTTGTAGGTTGGCTGTTGACTCACAGAGATATATGGAGTTTACCTTCGGACATTCTGTCTCTATGTACCTAGAGTCTGAGCTAGAGAGTGCTACGAAAGGTGAGGGTGGTATAAGAGTTTCGTGGTTTCTGTTAGGAACAAGGGAAAGTTTATACAGATCGTATGTGGAGGAAACAACTATCGGGACTTTTATAACTACCACTATCTGCTTATTAGAATAGAAGTAACCTAGTTTAATTATTTCATAAAAATGCCTAATTTCTACGTCAAGGATTTCGTCATTAGCATATAAAATCCTTAATTTACCTAACATATACTTAATTTCATCTGAATTGAATAGGGAGTACGGGGTACTCAACGCACGAATAAATGTTAGGGTGTTCTCTAAACTTCGTAATTCTTCGTAAAGATCTTCTACATTATCTCCTAAGATTAACAGATGCTGGGCCAGATGGGCGTATTTAATTAAATCTGTATCCCTATTAGCGTTACTTTCCAAAATTAAGTTTAGTGCCTTGTTCATCTTATCTTGATTTAAAATTATATTGTCTATTATTTGAGAGCTACGTGAAATAAATTTACTATTTAAACTAACATGGTTATTAATTTCTAATTCTAGTTTATGCTCATTATTACGTAAGGTGTTTATGGCGTTTTCGTATTTAAGTGCATCGGTGTAGTCTAAATTACCAGAAATTGATTTTATTACAGAACCCAAACCGTCGATAAGGCCTCTTTTACTACGCGTTGATTCAAACATACTAATTTTACTAATAATTAAATTGATTTTACTATTGAGATGTTTCAGATGAGGGTCGAATAGGGATAAGGTTTTATTGTTAACTAGGGGACTTAATTCAGCCATCTGTGTTTTTACCACTTCAATTTGAAGGTGGACATTCTCTAAGTCTATATGACTTAGGAAAGAGTGGTAATGGGAAACGATCTTTGCCGCTCCTAATTTGAAGGGAAGTAGTCCTGGTCCATTGTCAAGTGATTCAACTGTTATCTCCTGTCCTTGGGCCGGATGTAGGGTCATCAGCCATACTATTATCCTGTAACAAAGTGGGATCTTTAGGACTTCGCTTAAGGCGAGATTTTGCTACTGGACCGCGTTTCTTCTTCGTATAGATGTGGATTGGAAGGTCTGCGAGTACAGTATCTTGCGTATAACGCGGGGCTAACTTCTGTCGAGACGCCATGGGATTGCGTACAAAGATTTGCTGGTCAGGGATATAGTCCTTCCCGGGTTCTCTATCCTTGTTACGGGTTTCAGTCAGTTGTGTCCTGTCATGTAAGGATGTCTGGTTAATGAGGTCGTATACTTGACTCATTCGTTTCCTATGGTCTTGTGAGTACTGTTGCAGTAAATGTTCGGATAGGTCAATATCTATTGGGTCTCGAGGGTCAAAGTGTCCAGTTATCAAGTCCAAAGGTCTACATTTTGTGAAGCTATGGATCGAACTATTGTACGCTAAGATGGCATAAGGCATAAGATTAACGACTGGTTCATTTCGTCTCTCTAATTTCAATAACCTAAGATGTTCTAAAATGGTAGAATGAAACCTTTCTACTATGCCATTGTCGTTGGGGGAATGCGCTAATATCTTATGGTGAATAATTTTATGAGTTCGGCTGAATTCTAAGAAAATCTGATTTGTGAATTCAGGGCCTCCGTCCGTGACAATAGTCAATGGGACCCCATGGTGGGTGCAGAATACAAGTAGAGCTTGTACTACACTTAAAGCGGTGCTATCTCTAAGGTGATAAGCTTGTGCATACTTAGAGAAAGCGTCTACAATGGTAAGGAATTTCTCTGTTTGAGCTGTGAACAGATCTAGATGGATAATTTCAAAAGGTTTACTAGGGGGTGGTACAATGTTGAATCTTTGCTTGATGGGATGTCGGTCGTACTTAGCCTGGCCACAGATGGTACACTCATTTATGTACTTGGAGATGTGTTCTTTCATCTTAGGCCAGTAGAATTTAGAAGATAAGGCTAGGTAACATTCAGTGATACCGCGATGGTTTGTTTTACCTTCGTGGTATTTCTTTATGATGTCCTGTTGACGCAGGTAGTCTTTAACATTCTCTAATTCAACTTTAGTTAGAACCATGTTCATTGAAGAGCTTTTGAAGTTGTCTTGAATTATGGGGATTATTTTATACATGGCCAGAGGAGGATGGATGATTAAACCGGTTTTGACTTTAGGGTTCACATATTCTTTGACTGCATCAATAACGTCGTTAGTCAGGTTAGACTTGGATAGTTGAATGGTAGTTCGGGTATGCGTTTCAAATGGCTTACTCATTGTCGGTCGTTTTTTAATATCGCCTACAAGTACAAAACAGATTTGTCTACTGAATTTATTTAAGGGTTCGTCTGATATTGGCACTTCTAGAATAGGGGCTTCGTTACTGGTGTGAACAGTTGCTGTGTCAGAGTTGTCGAGTATGTCAAGGTTGTTTGTAGGGGCTGTCAGTGTCTCAGAGCCTACTGTTGAGTGAGGCTTTTCAGATACATTTACCGCTATAGACATGGCGTCCTCGTTGTTGATTTCGATGCGGGACAATGCGTCGGCGTTCGTGTTCTTTTTGCCTTGCTTGTATACTGTAGTAAAATTGTATTCACTCAACTTAAGTCTCCAACGTGTGAGTCTGGAGCCTGGTTCTTTAAGGCTCATAACCCATTGTAAGGGTTTATGGTCTGTAACTATCTTAAACTTTCTCCCAAACAAGTATGGACGAAAGTATTTAGTAGCCCAGACTATGGCCAATAACTCCTTCTCGATTACACTATAGTTAATCTCACTGGAGTTTAATGTTCTAGATGCGTATGCTAAGGGCTTATCTTGCCCTATAGGCCCTTGAGAAAGGACAGCTCCTATGGCAAAGTTGGACGCGTCGGTCGTAAGCACAAATTCCTTAGAAAAGTCAGGGTACTGCAGTATAGGGTCGTTAGTCAATAGTAGCTTGCATTTTTCAAAACAATCGATGTAGTTAGGGTCATTGAAAGTGATCTTAGAACCTTTCTTGAGACATTGCGTCATGGGTTTCGTAATGCGCGCAAAGTCAGGAATAAACTTCCTATAGTATCCTAACAAGCCTAAAAAGCGTTTGATCTCGGTAGCTGTCTTAGGAATAGGAAATTTCTGGATGGCAATGATCTTATCGGGGTTAGGCTTAATACCGTCCTTACTTATTACATGACCTAAGTATGAAGTTTCAAGCTTTAGAAACTCCGACTTATCCATCTGGATCTTAAAGTTTGATTCCCTTAATCTCTTGAATACTTTTTCTAAATTTATCATGTGTTCCTGTAAGGAGACACTAAAAACGACTATGTCATCAAGATATACGAGACATATAACATTTTGGAGGTCCCTGAGGACATTATCCATCACGCGTTGGAACGTGGATGGAGAATTTTTGAGACCCATGGGCATGCGTAAAAATTCAAAGTGCCCATGTTCTACATTGAAGGCCGTTTTGTGAATATCGGCTGGGTCCATTTCTACTTGGTAAAATCCACTTGCAAGGTCTAAAGTTGTGAAGTAATGACAGTTACCAAGTTTATCTAAGATGTCATTAATATTGGGGATTGGGTACTTGTCATCGAGGGTTTTCTCATTGACTTTGCGAAAATCAATGACTATGCGCCATTTAGTCCTTCCGGACGCATCAGATTTTTTTGGAACTACCCAGATGGGTGAGCTCCAGGCTGACTGCGAGGGACGGATTATCCCTTGGTCTAGCATTTTGCTAATCTGATCCTGAACTTCCTGTCTGTGAACAAAGGGATATCTATAGGTCTTAGTATAGACAGGTAATTCGTCGGTGGTATGAATACTGTGCTTTATCTTATTGGTGAAAGTTAGAGGTTCACCGTCGATATAGAAAACGTCGGCATATTGTGCACAAAGAGATTCTAAGTTAGCTCGTTCTTCAGGATTCAGATGGTCAGTGCGTAGTTTTGATAGTACCTCGGATACGCGATCGCTAGGCTGATAGATAGTCGCGCTTTGCTCGTTAAAAAGTTCCGCGGTAACTGGCCTATCCATTGAGAAAACTACATCATGTTTAGTTGGATTAATTATTTCTATGATGCCACGGTTATTTTTAACAGAAGTAACACAGCCGCGAATAGCGCAATTGGAAATAGTCTGCTCTGATATTATTACGTCACCATCATGAAGATTAATGGGGACTCTAGCTAATTTGGATGAATTAGCGGGTACTATGTCCTCGTAAAGATTACAATTTCGTGAATCATACATTCGCAGGGGATTAGATGAATTACGTGTGACAAGAACCTTATTCTTTAAATCTATATTAGACTCTAACTTTTCTAGTAAATCTAAGCCTATTAAGCCGTCAAAATAATTGTGGAACTTGTAAATGTATAGGGTAATGTCACAGGTTTCTTTAAATTCCGGGAAGCACGGTATAGTAATGGAATAATTATTACGAGTTGTCGCGTGGATGTTGGTGACTTCGAAAGGCTCATAATTACACTGGATATGATGATAAAATCTTTCTACAACGTCCGGGCTAATAAAAGATAGGTTCGCACCGGTATCTACTAATAGTCTAATGGGTGGATTAGCAATCTGAATGAATGGAAGTTGTCTCTGGGTTTGCAAGTTAATTTCTATTTTGGTTTGTCTGATTTCGGGGTTGTATGAAAATCCTGGCCTTCAGCGGGCGTTCCTTGGGCAGATGTTCCTTCAGGCACACTCTGATGTTCCTCTACGTGCACAGGAACATAGTCACTATGAGCTAGTGGCTCATACACAGGTTCGTAATTGTAAGGTACGGGGTAGAACTGGTCGTAATAGTCATTATAGGCGTAGTCAGGGTACTCATAATAGTCGTAAAAGTCTACTTCGTTAACATTCGTCTCACGAGTCTTAAAGTAGTTACTGGGAGGTGGATTTCCTTGTTGAGTCCAGTCATGTCCTGTCGAAGGTCTCGGCATAGGTTTGGGAACAAAGTGGCTTACACCACTCATGGGCTTGGGACCATTATTAATGGGCGTGTAATCAGGCCTTCGTTGAGGCAATCGGAACACGTTGCTCTGGGGCCTATAGTTAGGCGGGGGTGCGCTTAACATTTGTTGGGTTCGCGTGGGACCGCGATTGAAAGGCACTTGAGGTCTCCAAACTTGCATTGGCCTTGGCGGTTGTGGCTGATAAAAACTTCTAGAGGGACCGGGCTGATTAAACGGCGCTGGAAAAGTGACTGGCTGTGGAGTATGCAAATTAAATGGCTTAATTTGATACGTACTGGGATTAAATGAAGACGCAGGCTGCACAGGTCTCCGCTCCGGCAAATGGTCGTTACGCTGCTGTAAGTATATGGTGTTAATTTCCTCGTGCACGAACTCGAGAGCCTTTTCAATTGTGTCGGGTCGCATGCACCTAATGCGCGAGCCTAAAGGTTCTTTTAGGCCACGAACGAATGCCTGTAGGGTTAATTTTTTATATAGTGCCCGTTTGGCTTCGATGGTAGTAGATATGGACTCATGTAGGGTCACATAGGTCATAATTGTGCTAAATAAATTTTGACACTTTTCGTAAAATTCCGGTGGTGATAAATTCTTTTGTGTTAACAGGGCCAGATCATTGTATAAGGCGGTCTCGTCCCGCTGGTCCGAGAAGTTATTAATCAGGGCGTTTCTAATACCCTGCCATGTTTCGGGGATGCCGTTTGAATTTATAGTGCGAGCGGCATTCCCGGTAACTTTATTAAGTATGCCGTTCAACAAGGATAAATTACTTAGTTCGTAACCTGGCTCTGCCCTAACAAATTGCGCGACAAGTTGGTCACATAAACGTACAAACCGCGTGAGCACGTTCGGGTTCCCGTCGAATTCGGGAACGAGGCGTAAGGCCTTGTAAACTTGATCTACCGAATCGGTACTCATTTCGTTAGCTAAATTATTCTCTATAATTAAGTAAGATTCTACACTTTCACTATCCTCTAATATAGTATCTAAATCCCTATTCGCATCGATTTGCGAGTTCCTATTAGAAATACTCGATTTAGGAGTCCGTGATATACGTGGGTGAAAAATTTTGAAAGTTTAATAGAAACACTTGAGGAAATTAACACAAAGGAAACACAGGGAAAAAAAAAGGAAATTACACAAAGGATACTAAAACATAGGAAGGCGAGCAACTCTAGTAGATCTAGGTACTTACCAAATCTGCATCTCTCCGTGGTATCGATATCCGGATACTCCCCCGTAGCCGCACACCCGTAGGTTCGAATAGCCCGTTGTCGGTGATCGATTCACTGAATTTACTGGACTATCCTACCGACTGCGCCAATTACGATGGGTGCGGCCGGAGGATCCAAAAAAATGCAAATTTATTTTAATAACCTAATTTATTACTGTATTACAAAGTATTGAAATTACGACTAATTATACTAAGGTGTCAATTGATCGATGTCAGATGCAAAAGTGCCGCTCCACGTTTCTAAGTTTCTATGGAAAGGTTCGATTGACGTCAATTGGTCACGCCATGCTGAGCTTGCGTTTCGTGCCCGTAGGTGCCGTGTGCAATGTGTATGCATGTATGCCGATGCAGCGATCTATTAAGGTTGGCCTTGCGTAACAACTTTGTAAACAAGGATATTACAAATTGGAGGATTATATCCAAGATAACAATGTTTGGAAACATGCTGGTCCTGCTCCATAGGACAATCTAGAGTCTAGACAAAATCAAACTGGTTGCTAATTTAATTTATACATACACATTTTTTTTTTACATTGTTTTTTACATTCTTTGACAAATGTAACTCACACACTTTTTAAAATACTAGTAAAATTTTTTCAATCTTTGTAAATATGTGGACACCATGTATCTATCACATAATTGATTTACCAGTCTGTTATATTTTTAATTCTTTTACCATTTTTGGTAGACTAAATTTTATTTTAGGTGCATCGTCTTCACATATAATTATATAAACAATGTATACAAAAACTTGTAAAACATTTTAAAAGAGTAACGGTGGAGTTTCTTGCCCATTCTTCTCCACACGAAAACTACATTTTGGAATGGGCGACTAGAATCAATTCTATTTTTTCATTTTAAATTTTGACGTTCAAAAGTGCCTTTTAAGTGCCTATTTGAAATAAATGATTTGACTTTGACTTTGTACCCGACGTGCGTTACTTATTCATACCGAACTGCTCAGAAGTTACAGGAAACAAAAAAAAAGGAATTCGTTGAACTGCGATTTCCCACGACAATAAACAAATGAACGAGTCTCACTCGCGACAATGCACAGATACCCACCCGCTCGTGGGTGGCATAACAAACAAGTCTAATACACAAACCACTGAGCTTGGAACAAATATCCATAAAGTAGGAAAAAATGGCTGTACAAATATTTGAAGTATGCCCTAAAGATATTGGAACCGATATAGCAATCGAACTCACATCGATAAGTTTGCCAAGCGTAGCGTACGTAGGCAGACACGCCCGCATATTTCACTGGCGAAAAAGTGCGGAAACTTTTCCAAAAACTCAATAAACAGATTCGAACCCATAACGTTTTTATGATACGCACACAGAAATACTGTGCAACTACATAAACAGTTGTTATCGCGTCTTTTATGACGGTTTTCCGATCAACAATAAAGATATCGTCGTAATAAAATTCGTTCGCTCGCGGCAGCTCCCGTGACAAATACATGGGGAATGTCAGAGGCATCCTGACCTTCTGATAGACGACCCCAGTTATCAATCAATGCTCATAAAATTATAATTGGCTATCGATTTCACGTAGCCCTTCTGGTTTGAGGGAATGAGTTATCCTTCACATGTTTCCTGGTAAGTTATAGCTTGCCATTTGGCTATAAATATTAGAGTGATTAGCTGTAGCAGTTCTGTTTTTTTTTAAAAGAACTGAGATGGACAGTCAGTCGCACATAATATTTGGGCTAACGACGATTTATCTCAGTCCACAGCTGAACACACAGGCCACTTTCAAGTGCCGCCAAAACATTGGGCTCTTACCTCCGCGAAACAATAAATTGATTTTCAGCTACTATTTTACAATTGAAACCATGTCAAATAAATCTCTACACCCGTGAAAGAAATCGAACGGAACATGTACATAATAGAGCCTTCGGGTTTGCTGAATATTTCGAAGCATGTGCAACCTACTATAGGTCAATTTGCAATGAGAATTTACCTTTACATTTGCCTGCTAATACACGTCCGGGATGTAAAACAGCACATTGAGAAAAGAGACATTAGATTTACAGACATTGTGAAAATATCACAGTTTTGTCGTTTACATTTTAAACAGAATTAAATTGAAAACGAACGCTCAAATTTTATGAAATCAGATTTAAGTATGTTTAACTTTTACGGTAGGTACCTACTACAATTTAGTTTTAGCTAGGCAAAATGCAAATAACCAAAACACAACTTGTACAATAGCGATGACCATCAACTGCGAACATCACTGAAGCACTCGAAGGACGAACAAACGTAACCCAACCAGCTATCTGAAAATGTTATAACAGAGAACCGATTCGGCCAGCCCTCAGCCCCCAGCCGACGCGATAAAACGCCGAAAGTGAGCATGGCATTTGGCTCATGCCATTGACATTGGCTGTATCGGCTGGCACCGCGCCAAGGGCGAACACCATGCCCGCTGGAGGTCGTTGTCTTACCATTCCCACATATACCTTCACCATGGGATTTTCGGCCTTAAGGCTTTCGTCAAAAGGGTTGTGGTCGTGATTTTTTATATCTTCGGATTGTGTCGCGGCTTACTAGGCAAGTTTTAATAGTCAGCGGTAGACATGTGGGGTTTATGGTCCAGTTTATTCGGAATAGTAGTCGCATGACATCCGCCGGGAACGTGCTAACACGTGCTCTTTATGAAGTGTCTTTACTTGTTCTATTAAATGTTCAGCACTTTGGACAGTCGTTGACCGTTATTAGCAACTTACGACTTTGTTTATAAGTAGATTATATTGTAGGTAATGTAAGAAACTTATAGTACAAGTTTAATCACTTATTCTATGACTTTGAAAGCTTACTTGGATTAATAACGGACTACGAAGATTGCATATTAGCCCTGCTAGTGCAAAATGGCAGGCAGCCAGCATAAATTTCAGCTTAACATGATGTATGGTGCCTACGAGAACAGCCCGGAAGTAATGTGCATTGTGCCATCAAACCTGGTTTGTCTTCCAACGTTGATCAGTCTCCTAGCTGGTGCCGTCGTCGTATTAATTTAGTGGTGACACTTACCTTAAACAAAAGGACAGAGTTTACTTATTTGTAAGTAGTAGATACAACAAAAAGATTAAATAAAAACACTGTTACGACGACCTCATCACTACAATGGGAAACATAGCAAGTTTATGAGCCATTAACGACGTTAGGGGCTCACAGTTATTTGTGAACAATCACAAAATTCGTAATAAGATTATAGCCCTGAGGCACAATTACGGCAATAACACAAAAAAAAAGAATTCCAATTAGACTGCCTCTCTACAACAAACTTAATTCCGAGACAAGACGCACTTTACTTACATTTCTTTAGTACAGTGTTGTCTCCGTAAATATTCATAAGGTATGTTTTAGGTATTCCCTTATTTTACCAATTTACTTTCTTCTTAGAATAATGAACTACTGAATATGTATTGTATAGGATTATGATACATTAGTTTGTCTATGATAGGTCAACTGTATCGAATCAATACTTCTGACTCTGTATTTTCGTTCTCCCTAAATAAATAAAAGTTAATACAACATCAACATTGTTGAAACCGTCTTGACGATAGTGATGAATCATAAATTGGAGATATACGAAACAATTCGCATCTATTTGTTAGAGAATTCTCGAGCTCCGAAAGTTTCAATTCGATGTTTAAGAAAAGCAATCAAGCTGGCAACATTAGCGGGATAGTTGTAGTTTCCATCTATCCTCCATCCTCCTCGGCTGAGGCGCCATTCTCCGGCGGAACCAACTTAAGTTTGCTCTTGACCTATTATGGTGACACTTGGCAACATAAGTGGACCACGCTTGCCGGAGCACACTTTTTATTTCTCTGAGACGAAGCCAAAGGATTGTGAAGCCATTTGTTATGGCGGAATATTTATTGTTTTAGCGTGTTCCTTTTCTGCAGCCAGCCTTGAAGCTCAAGTTTAAGTTTAAGCAGATAACGTAGCTTATTTGTTATTGTCTATCTTCTCTCATTTTTTATTACAAAAACATTTTAGACAAATTGTAAATGTCAAATGTGACACAAAGACACGCATGTAGAATTAATAATAATTTCTTGGCAAAGTTTATCCGCTTTATCCCACTCATGGAGGTCATAAAAGAAACACGAATAAAAGACAAAGGCATAATAAAACGTTTCATGTGTCCGTGTCACTTTTTATAGATTCACGCAGATCAGAATGTAAGAACGAAGCTGCTACATATACATATCTGTGTGTCAAATTCAGCCTGCCCTTAGGTAGATTTCCAACGAAAAATCTTGAAACAAGAAAGACATGATTTACACATAATATTAACTACTACTGAAACTTGTATCCAACTCATCTGTACCGAAGCTTTCGTCCAACAAGTATATAGGTTACAAGCTCATAAATCCATGCGTATATTATCATTTCCCCTAAATAATATGAGGGTGTAATCCCGCGAGTGTCAGTGTTCTTGACATTAACATCGAATGTCCCTGGACGGCAGCCAGCCAGCGAATGCCGAGCGCCTCAGATGCTCCACTATACTATATATTAACGTAAATTGATAAAACATAGTAACGTGAGATGAATGGAAGCGTATTGTGCACGTAAATATGAATAACTGTCGCTTTGAACACCTGCGGCAGGTGGCTTGCCAAATACTTGCGAAGAAGTTTTAAAGGCTAGGTTTGACATGGAATGAAGGCATGTAAACAATGAAGGTAATGGTACAAGCTTTTGCTAACTAACAAGCCTTTGTCCGTATTCGGTATGAAAATTAGTAAGGATTTTTTGCTCACGTCAGACCGCAGTGCTACTAAAGTAACTTAATTAAAAGTAGTGGAGTTTAGTGGCTAAAACACGAGAACACAGTATGGAAAAATTGTGCTCTATTTTAAAACAAAATAAAATCCTGAATAAATAAGCGGTCAACCGAGCCGCTCGTTAGAGAAAGAAGAAGTGGAACTCATTGCTCTACCTACGCCATATATCTAAGCCGATTTAACAGAAAATCCATACGACCTTCCTGTTCGAGCAGGGAAACATCGCTTTATTTCTCTTAATAGCCTATTTGTCTACATCATTAATCTCCTTTAACAATGCCAATCTATACACTACACAGATAACAGGAAAAGTAAATAAATGGCTACCATCTGCTTAGAAGTAAAAACTACACAATATTGTGTCGTGATTTCATTGATTTAATTTTTAAAAATATGCGTTATTTAAATACCGCATTATAATATCCACTGTGGCAACACTGTCAAAGTACAAATCTCTACTAATATTATAAAGAGGAAAGATTTGTATGTATGTTTGTAACGAATTGGCTCAAAAAGTACTGCACCGATTTTAAAAATTATTTCACCATTTTTAATGCTACATTATCACTGATTAATATAGGCTTTTTTAATTGCAAGAAAACAATAAAATGTTTAATAAATAAATGTCCACCCGTGCGAAGCCGGAACGGGCTGCTAGTTAATAATATTGTAACAAACTTTTAAAATGTATTTCCACTATGGCAACAAAATGTATTATTCTACTTTGGCAACACTTGGAAATAACGGTTAAGATATTAACGTTATTTCTGGGTGGGGCAAATGTCGTTTTAAAATGGTAAACTGTGTAGTGCAAGTCGGTCGTTGATGAATTGTGAAAGAGTACAGTTGTGCGATTAAAAAGTATCAGCAAGAAAAGGATGTTTTTCTTAAAAATTGTCTCGAAAACTAACAAAGATTTATTAACTGCAGAGGAAATACTTTGAACTTAATTAAAGCACCATTAGTCATTGCAGTTTTAAACAAAGGGGTAATAAATTCTAAAGGGTTCTATATCATTCACATGTCATTGACTGCTGATCATAAACAAAATACGCTGTTTTCTGCCAGAGCAAGGCGACCACCACCGTCTTCTGATAGAAAACACTGACCGATGAATCTTGAACAAGCAGTAAAAGATTATGATGAAAACACTACCGAAAACAAACGTTACGAAGATATTTAATACTAAAAATTTTATGACAATACTAAAATTATTCAGGAACGCCTAAGTTCTGATTGTAGGCGTACCATTGACTTGTCTGCGTTTAGTTTACGAGGATAAAAATATATATAGCTATAAATTCGTAAATAAGTGTAGTCTCAAAGTTTATATGTTTTATATTCCTGCTTGCTACGAAGAACAAGTAAACCTTAAACAGTGCATGTATTTTACATGTGTACACACACGCACCTTTTTAGATCCTGGAATATATAACTTTGTTTCTATTTCTTGCAAACTAAAATGACAGTTAGTCCACCATTTCGCCTGCGTGGACATATGTATCACTACTAAAGTCAAAGTCAAATCATTTATTTCAAATAGGCACTTAAAAGGCACTTTTGAACGTCACAGTTTAAAGTTAAAAAATAGAATTGACTCTAGTCGCCCATTCCAAAATGTAGTTTTCGTGTGGAGAAGAATGGGCAAGAAACTCCACCATTTCTCCACCTCTTTTAAAATGTTTTACAAGTTTTTGTATACATTCATTATATAATTATATGTGAAGACGATGCACCTAAAATAAAATTTAGTCTACCACAAATGGTAAAAAGAATTAAAAATATAACAGACTGGTAAATCAATTATGTGATAGATACATGGTGCTCACATATTTACAACGATTGTAAAATTTTACTAGTATTTTTAAAAAGTGTGTGAGTTACATTTGTCACAGAATGTAAAAAACAATGTATTTAAAAAAAAAATGTATATGTATAAAACTAATTCAATCAATAATCACCATTCCACCGAAACTTCCTCCGCAACGTTCACTTCATAAAGTACCACCAGAATTATTTCCTGTACGAGTATCATATAGAAAATGCTAATACAATAATTTTGATCAATCCCCAAGGTTACATTCAGGGAAGCCTCCCGAGGGAAAGAACTTTACTGATGTTGTTGCAGCGAAGGCCACGGCACTTTCGGCCTTGAGCTTATAAACCAAGGGATGTAAGACCCCTATAATCAACAGGTTAATTACGTGAAATATTACAGCTAAGAATGTGTAGATCTTGTACACCTCAACAGCCGTTTCGTTTTAATTTCGACGCGCATTGTAAAAGGAATTGCTGAGGCAAAAGGCGCAGTTTCCCAAGAACAGTTCGAAGGTACACATTCATTTCAATTCACGGTGTAGGCACTATGATATCATCAAAGTAAGATATTCTGAATGTCAAAATTTCGCTTTGTTCCTCTGCAGCTCGGGCTCCTTTGTGGGCTGTTTATTCATGACTGCCAGTTTTTGCGGTTCATACTCTAACCCCCTTACTAACAAACGCTGTATAGCGTCTGTATAGTTATGCAACGCTTTGTCTTTTTCTTTCGAAATTCTTAATTACTGTGGACTGAAAGAGAGAAATCGGTATGTAACTATTTATCTGACATAATACGTATATTAATAAGGGGGTTTATGTTTTAGTTTTCCCTTTCTGCTTCCAACCCTCGCGTTTGGTGCCATTTCAGGACAGGCGGTACGTATACAATGTATGGTCTGTGAACTGCTACTGAATTCACCTATTTTAATACATTTGTATTAAAGTAGGTGAATTTTTACATGGCGTGATACTATTAATTTGATTCCTTTCCTGTATCGTTAATTTAAATATATTCTAAATATCATGTCAACAGCTAGCCTTTCTCCATACTTCATTATATTTTAGTAGAAATTTATGCTGAATGCATGTCATCCATAACGATCACGCAAGTGATATCACTCCCTTACTTCTACCTTCCATCCTTGCAAAAAACTGTTCTAAAAGCGGAATATTTACCTGTGAAGCTGTGGGATGAACATCGCAGCATTCGGATCACGTAGATGAGATTGATGAGTGCACAAATAGTTCAGGTGTTGCAGCACGATCCGAACGGACGATTAATAGGATTTTTTCAGTGTACTCTTTATTTATTTAGTGCGTGGGTTTGATTGGAATTGAGCAAAATATTCGCTTAAAGCGGTATGTTTGGTCAGATGGAGAATTTGTGGGAAATATTGGAAGTCAGCTTACATTTGCTTCCATATTTCACTGAAGCCATAGAAGCCTTCGCAAAACTACTCTTACTACTGCTCATATCACTTCTCGCTACAAGTGCAATTTTATCAGCTTTCAACCAACCACATTATGTCAAACGTATTCCCAGTAGCAGTGCTTGCTTGGCACCACATACGTTTTTATAATTGCTCTACTCGCCGGAGCGTTACAAGCTTACATATTAATGTACTTTCAGGGTACAAATTACGCCCAAGTTTTTTGAAACGAAACTGCCGACACCTACATAGGTTACGTGAATAATGAGTGTGAAGGTAATAATTGTACACGGGACAAAAGCCAACCCAAGTTTACTCTCCTAATGAACAAAGTGCAAGCTGAAACTTTCAGGTGCTACAAAATTTAAGAGTCAGGTCGCCAGGCCGAACCTGAGCTACTAACGTGCTGACCTATTTGCTGGCGACCTTTTCGATAGATGAGACTACGGCAGTCAAAGGTCACTATATCATCCAGGTATACTATTACAAGATCTGTCGTTAGGCTATTTTCGCGATTATATAGAGGCTATCTAAGCACAGAAGGTCCATTTTACGAAAATTCAGTGATGACGCAGTTTTGAGTTCGCACTTAGATTCAGCCTCAGGAGGACTAAACAATGAAGTTCACTTTCGTTATTTGCTGACTAATTTATACTAGAAACAGGCTGAATACAGAATATTAACGGATGATTTATGCAAAAACTGTTGATAGTACGGACGAGACTTTCCTGGGGAAGTGAGTCCTCAACTATGAATAGACAAACTCATTGTGTTATCGTGGGCTTTATCTGTCATCGTAATGATAATCTAGATGGATGTAGCTGGGATTTGCGAAGATTAGAACTAAAATGCTATCGGTTTTTTTACCACAGTAGACTGTAAAAATGTTTCCGCACAGGTTCAACACCAGCCATTCTAATCTGTATAAAACTCGCCGTGAAACATAGGTGAAGTGAGCTGCATTCAACCAGCCGATCTATTCTGTAAAAATCTCATCATGAAAACTCAAGTGAAGTGAGCTTGATGAGCTACCATTCCACCTGATATTAGGGATTGGACACTTTTGGCAGCTCACTTCAAGCTCATTTCAGTGATCTTTTCATGATGAGATTTTGCTGAATTGACTGGCTGAAGATAAGGATTTACATTTTTTACTCCTCACATCAAGCTAATTGACCTAAGTTTACACAGTGCGATTTTTAGAGAATACATCGGCAGATATGTAACTATCACATGACACTAAAATTCATTGCTGTTATTAGAACCAACAAAACACAATGAGATAGCTTTTAACGCATCAACACACAAGGTATTCAGTTTCCACTCAACATTACACAAGAGAACACAGCACACCTCCGTGGTTTACTCAACTAATGAAACTGGCGGGGAGTAAAAATCCGAGGTGACAGCGAGGACGGAATTCACTTAGAACAAGTAACTAGTACAGTGGCGGTAACTTGGCCATAAACTATACCCATGAGAGAGCTACAACTTTGTACTTTGGAAAAAAAGCAAAACATTTCTTCACTGAAAATAAAAGTTTAAATGAAATTCTCAACGCGAACGTAATGCTTCATATTATATAAGATATAAAAAAAAAATATTATTAAATCAACATATTGTAAGTATCATCTTAATACATGCCATGAAAGCCCAATCAAACGTCAGGACGTCAATCCTATGAAAACATATACCGAAGCAAAAGCTAACACCTATCTGAATATAAAAATAAACTGATACCAAAAATTAACATTCATAAGTGATGTCTCCGAAAATGCGAATTGAGGCGATGTTTAAGAGATAAAAATATAGCGATTGCGACTTATCGTGAAAGATCGATATTAACGATTGCAAACCAGACGCACTTGTATACCGAAATAACTGCTGCTGTGAGCTTTCACAGGTTCCATCCGACTCGAATGAGCTGTGACCACAAAGTGTGACGTCACTGGACGTAGCCACTCTTGAATGACAATAAAAATCCCAACCAAAACTATTAATCTTTATGTCCAGAAATATCGAACATTCTTGGCCTATTTTTATGACAAAACGCTTTTAGGAATTTGATTATTTTTTAGATTATAAATATGTGTAATAATGTGTGTGTGTGCGTAAACGCCTAAAGACTGAAAATAAGAACAATAGCAAAACAAAGGACCTAGAAAATATTATTTCAAGTGAAAACACAAGAAATTAGAGGCAGAAAACACAAAGCGGTTCATTGTTACAATATTCTTTACTACTCTGCGGGATCCTCTTAAAAATACAGTCAGACATTTCTAACGTGCATTCTTGAGGTGGATTAAATTGCGAACATGCTGATGAAAAACTAAAGATCGTGATTATAGTTTAGGTTTAGTTTTTCATCAAGTTTTTTTTTAAACAGATTTTTATTTAAAAATCATGTTGTTAGTGTTTCAAATATCATCTGTGGTGCGATGGTTTGTGGGCGTATCAACATAATGTTTCTTATGGTATCTAACACAGCTGGTTTTGCACACGGTACCTACAACTGGTCCTAGTATCCAACAGCTCTCTAACACGCAAGGAACAGTGTTTATAAAAGAACCATCGATTTTATCGACGACCAGTTAGAAGCAATAAGTAAAAAAGTAACTTCAGAGATTACACAAGAGATCCCGCGTGTCTATTCTCCTACTTAGCTCAACTTCCGATTTCACTCAAACTCAACTTCTCTATTACTATCACGCACTCCCAAGCAAGAACATCCAATTATTCCCGGTCAAAGTGCATTGTCCAAAATATATTCGTTGGGTGGCACAATAGGATAATGTTAGTTAGCGTAATCTGCGCTGGGCGACACCTAGCGACAATTTATGTGTCGGTTCGGACACACGGGATTAAACTCTCCACCGGGAACAACGAGCAAAAAGGAATCGCCCTCAGTAGTTAGCTGTGTACGTTGCTTTACCTTAGAATACACATGTTAAAATAATATGGTGGAAACTGTCAAGAGACTTTGATAACTTGCTTGAAAAGAATAAAGCGAAAACGAAGGTTGTAGCAACTAGTAAATGTTGATTATATTTAGGTTTGCACTAGTAGCAGTGAATTGGTAGAACATATTGCTCGCAAGTGTAACAAAAGTGGGCGTAAGATAACTAAGAAATGATAACAGTCACAATACAATTTTATTATCAGCCTAGACTTATCCCAACTTTGTTGGGGTCGGCTTCCAGTCTAACCGGATACAGCTGAATACCAGTATTTTACATGGAGCGACTGCCTATCTGATCTCCACAACCCAGTTACTGGGGACCCTTAGTAATATTTTTTGTCAGGCTTTCAGGCTTCTGACTACACGTGACGACTGTCAAAGATGAATCAATGAATGACAGCCGGAACCAACGGTTTAACGTTCCTTCCGAGGCACGGAGGGGTCTCGGTATGTAAAAATGTTCACCCATCCACAGACCAATCGCGGCAAGCGTAGCTTAACCTGATCGATCGACCTGTGCGGCTGTTCACAATACAACATAAAAGAAGAAACCTGTCATGTCTATTTCAGAATGTAAATCTGCACACGAAGTCGTAAGAATTAAAGAGAGCTGGAACAGGTAACACATGTGAGCAAGCCGAGGCAACAAGCAAGCGTGAAATGTAAGCTTGGCAGTCGTCAGCTTGACAAACACCGCTAAATTGGCTAACGGAGCCCACTGCCTATTTTGTTACAAATAAACTGAGAGCTGCAGACTGCAGAATTAAATTTTATCTAGTCACCAATAACATGAATTATATTATGACAGCATCTAGATCTCCAAATAAAAGCAACAATGATCGATCAACATGGAGAGTATTAAATAATCACCATCACCATTGGAATTGGTATAGCGTAATCAGCCAATAATGTTCCCACTGCTGGGATACAGGCCTCCTCTCTTCGAGAGGGAGTGAGCTATAATCTACCATGCGGGCCCTGGTTCCCTCCCGATGTTTACCTTCAGCTCTTTGAGAGCAGATGAAATTATTTACACAAAGTAAAGCGTCTGCCTAGGTTCGAACCCACGACCTACAGCTCGTAAGCTGCAGCCGTTACCGCACTGGACCACAACTGCTTTGTGAAATTAGCACACGAGTTATTTATCGCAGCATTGCCATGGACAGGGACGTAAGTCCCTATCCTCTCGATTCTTTTGTCAAAAAAGTATTTAAGAAACATAAAATTTCATGTTACTGTGTGCAACTCGTGTCGCATTTCGTGCCGTAGTCTAAATATATACTTAGAAAAAGTCGGCCGAGAAAAATACTCGTAACTTACAATAGCGCCTACAGTTATTGCAGTTTTAAATCCATTACTGTATTTTTTGCGACCCGTGAAATTCTGTAAACAATGAACTTCCAAACTGCGAAAATGAAAATAGTGAGCTTGATTTAAAAGTTCTCTTTTTAAGTGAACAGAGCAATATGAAGGGGCACAATAAAGTATATATAAATAAATAAATAACACTGAAAATTAAAGTTCTGAAGTATTCACGGATATTGCCTGAGGAGTAACTCATCCCAGAAAATCGCGAAACATTTATGTAAATAATGCTTCAGAACCTTAAGAAAACGAAGTTATTCTTGGGACTAAGAAAAGCAACTAAATATACAATAAGAACCAAGAATATGCTAGAGTTTGCCAAAACTTTTTCCATTTCGGTAATAACAATATTATCTTTAAGAACCATAGCTGTAGGTAATCGCGAAAAACATTTCACGAACTCCGACTGGCAAAAACTCCAAGTAGCGCTCCTATATCATCATTATACAATAAGGTGCTACTAAAAAAGCTGCGTCTATCATCTCAGTAAGCCGCTTCATATTTGTATCATAGAGTAACCACGAAAAAACCATGACCTTTGCCACTGGTGTTTGTTCACTAATGCCTTCAAAGACCTCGAATTTCGTGTTTGGAAGCCGGCGGCGGCGACCGCGGCCGTTAGTTGCGTGCCGAGCGCCGACGCGAGCGTACGTCACCCACGAACACTCCCACACCCTCGGAGAGAACCCTGCAACACGAAAAAGTTGCTTCCAGTGAACAAACATAGTTCAAGTGCCAGTGTTGTTGTATAATGTAGGAGCGGAATGTTTGGCCATATCAGACCACTTTGGTAGTCTGTTCGCGTCAATGGCAGTATCGTCGTGGAGGTAAATATTGACGATAGCCGACAGCCGGCACTGGTGAGTCCTCACGACCATCGTCCGGTGCCAGATAAGTATTTGCTGAACGTTCGAACGGCGTCCATTCCATTTCCCCGCGATTTAATTTGTATATTTGCATGATCATTGAAAGCAAATACTGTTCGGTCGTTCTTACATATAATCCTCAGCAAAGCAATCACTAAAAGATTCGAACTCGTCTCATGGACACACGATGAATTCTCGCAGTTTATAGCAATAAACGTAATTTCAAGATAATTCCAAACGTTTAGAATTTAGCATGTCGTTTGCTGTTACTGGTTTTGTCGCGTCCGATATGTAAATGCAGGATCGTACGCCGGACCGCAGGGAAACACTCACGGCGTGTGTACACATCCCGACCACAAGATATGAATTAAAGTGTTCTTTATATTTCACTGTTAAAGTTCCAGACGAGCTTACGTAAGCTTTGGACGGACTCCCCGCCCCCACTTATGTAACTACCCGGTTTGGTTGGAATTTTATCTTTTTGGGATTCAATTTTAGGGGATATTGAAATTGCTATCTAGAAGTACATATGTATATCTCAAAGTCGATTGTATCTGCCGGGTCATGAGTTCGGTCGAAGAACACAGCTCAGTAAATTGTCAAGCGCGGTGTTGCTCTGTATTCTGTGGACTGAAATATTTCCGTTTAAAAGCTTTTGTTTGTTTAAAACTGTAGAGAATTGAGACGGGCGCGAATAGGCTTCGGAACACTTATTTCGGTAAATAGGTCGCTGCAACCTTGTTGTACGTTCGTGTAGAGCCAGACATTCGATGCACGCGAGCTAATGGGGCTAATGCAATCGTATTGCGCCCTTGATCGAGTATCTCTGCAGCATTATCAATGAAGATTGTAACAGATCCTAACTACCTATTAATACTCCACCGCCTGCCAAACATATCTGTTGAATTAGTCGAACAGTTGAGATGAATGATGAATCTACTACGACAGCCAAAGTTTACGTTTGAAGGATCTTTATCTCTTGTTTGGGAAATATCTGAGATCAAGCTTTGATGAAAGCGACTATTCAAAGACAGTGCACGCAGAGTTTGACCCGACACCGCTCCCTGCAGAAGTTTTAGATAAGCAATCCCAATTAACATTCAAGGATAGTGGAAGTGATAACTCAGGCTTCTAGTGTTCGTAATCCAGGCGCTTAGAAAGGGTTAGGTTTGATGGTGCCATTAACCGGTAAATCTCACTAGATTTGAGACTTATTATTATCAGCTGTGTCAGTTTACGACCTCCTGCTCGGTGCCAACCTTGTGTTTCAAACGGCAAATAAAATTTTCGTTTATTTAGACTTTTCCAGGATAATGGTATTAAATAAATATTAAATGAGCTGCATAAACAATGAGGTTTTTTCTCTCGAGACACATTAGACAGGTAAAATATCAAATTCCGTATCACAAGACCGCCAAAGGACTGAGTACTAAAGCATTATTTATAAAGGAAAATATGACACAAAAAATGTGAAAGGCGTCAACTGAGGCTCAACGGTCGATAAGAAGCTTCGAATTATCTATTCCATTACACCGGATGG
Organism: Globia sparganii; assembly: GCA_949316385.1. Taxonomy (NCBI): domain Eukaryota; kingdom Metazoa; phylum Arthropoda; class Insecta; order Lepidoptera; family Noctuidae; genus Globia; species Globia sparganii. Next base: position 23,101,176 of record OX438663.1, on the reverse strand, counting down.
CCTACGTCAATATTGCCCTAGGGGAAGCTTTCTGTATGACCTCGTATAATTTCAGATACACTTTACCGTCGTGCGGCCAAACCACGGTGCGTTGACCGCACTCACTTAACATACGTACCGCCTCATAAACATGTAGCGTTACTACCACATTTATTGGATAAAAATATAGAGTGAAAGAGTTTTCAGGGGCTATAAACATTGATCACATCCAATTTCCTTATAGTGCTAAGTTACATCGTATATTTTGGCAGTAGGTGCCCCTCGTTTTTTCAACACTACACATAATTCTTTACAAAAACCATTTAAGGTGCGATTATTACTACCTAGAATGCCGGCAATTTTGATTACAGAGTACATCCATTATAATTTCGCGAAGTTATGAAGTCAAATAAATGTGTGAGAAGGGTGTGCTCCCCGGAGGTCAGTCATGACTCAACATTTCTCTTGATTTTACTTTACGAGATCCGAGTGACGAACATACACTCAGGATGATTAATTGAATATATCTTTCATATATTTTGACATCAAATAATATCTTATCCATTGTCATGCTGATATGGATGGAAAAACAACACAACATGAGTTGTTCCTAACAAATATTAAGTTTTTATCGTACCTAACAAATATTAGGAATCTATTAGAAGATATAAGTTTTTATTACATGGGCAAAGTGCGATTAGTTTTATGAGTCAGTTATAAAGAAAAATATTGAAATGGCACATATTATAGGTACAACGAGAACCATAGGAAGGTCAACCTGTATACTCGATATACGATATACATGGAAGATGCGTTCACTGTCAATTTGATGAGAGAAATAGCCAATATCTGTGGGATGGGGGGTTGAAAACCCATTATCGAGTAGGTCAACAGAGAACACTAACGCTTCTGGATTGGACGCTTACGACCAGTCTATGATTGAATTCTGTGCCGACTCTTCCGATGGATAGAAAAAATGAACTATCGATACAGAACTGACACTTTCAGACGACATTTTACGAGCGAAGTTGATTTCATCTGCACGTTATCTAAGTATTATGTGATAGAAAATTGGATGATTTATATTTTACATTTTACAAATTACTATTTGGGGAAAAACTTAAAATAATAAATTTTCCTTTTATCGCGGAGTAAAACTCTAAACATTTGTCGCATCAAGCAGGCCCGCGCCGCCCGCCGCACAAGCTTGTACCAAACTTTACGAATAACAACTTATAGGTACGGCTACAAGCGTAGGTACTCATCATAACATAATTCATGATAAAAAAATAGCTAAGGAAATACTATTGAATAGATAAAAACGTCGATAACAATAGAATAATATCGATAGCATCATAATGATAACACGTTTCAAGTAGCACATGTACTTAGTATTCATGTTTGTAGAGAGCTGAAAGCTATATTACACAAAGAGCTGTTTGAACAAGACACAAAGCAAATTCAAATCTGATTAGGCAAATAATTGTAGAAGTTAGAGAAAGTGGAGATGACTTGCTGAGAAAAAGTATCTTCTTTGAATACACCCAGCTAGAAAACAAATTGATGGATGAAATACACAACCTTCTTTTTACCTAAGCTAAAAAAAATCTTCATCCTTGATAAATGAGAGGGATAGTAAAAGTTCAATTTGTGAAGCTGGATCGTTAATTCCGATCTCGGCTAGACATATTGCCGACATTTAGGCAAATTTATAACGCCTAGACCTGGAACTTGACCTAGAAAATTTGAAAAAAGGTTCTCGACCATCTATCATAGTAGCTTGTCGAGGCTTTAAGATCGTCCTTGGCTAGTACACTTTATAAACAATACAGGAACGTTTTCATCATATATTACAAAAATATTGAATGAATCAGTGTGAATTTTAGTTTAGTAACACTGTATGATAAATTTAATCTATGATTTAGGATAATAGGTTACTCAGTTCATCCATCTTATAATAGAACCCCTCGGAGCCGAGGACTACAAACCCTGGCCGTAATCCAGAACAGTACATCCACAATTGTTAAAGGTGATATTGGCGCTGTTTCATGATAAAATAAAAGTTAATGTTAGAGCAATTAAACGCAGTCGGACATTTCGGGTGAATTGGACAACGTTGGCGGGTAATGTCGTTTTTACACACGGCACGGTACTACAGGTTAATAAACATCAATATTTGTAAGTCAATTAACGTTAACTTAGATGACAGAAGATATAAAGGATGAAGTTGCGAATGGTCGGTAAAGTTGGACAAACAGTAAAGTTTTAATGAAACGTAAGAGCTATCTGATGCGGCCTACTCCACAATACGACCACTGACTGTAACTGTGCGGAGAATCACCAGTCTTACATCCTCAAGTACTTTCTTTTATATTCGTTCCTTTTTCTATGTAAATGATCAGGCCATTGTACGAAAGTCTGTTACTAGAACAAACTCATTAGATTAAGCGATGCAATGCAGCAATACCAGGACATTGGCCCCGATTCTGTTGTTCACAAACTAAACTAAATTTAAGTTCAGTGCATCTTTTTCTTTCTATTTCACTAAGAAAAGGACAGAAGATAAATATTAGTTTAGTCCTGTCAAATTAGTCAGCGCCTGACGTAAATTGACGTATTTTTAGTAGCCAATTTTTTAATCACGTCTAAACTTGTCTATGGATTATCTAATTTGACAGGACTAAACTAATATTTATTTTCTGTCCTTTTCTTGGTGAAATAGAAAGAAAAAGATTAGTTTGTGAACAACAGAATCGGGGCCATTACCTACTTATTTTAACTGCAACACTAAATCAACATTGTTACCTACCCATCTGCACTTTACACCAACAACAGTTAGATAATGCGGAACTGCCGATCGATTCTGTAAAAATCTCACCGTGATAACTTAGGTGAAGTGAGCGTGAAGTGAGCTATCAATAGGGGTAATCCCTAACATCAGGTGGAATGACAGCTCACTTCGCCTTAGTTTTCACGGTGAGATTTTTACAGAATAGCACTGCTGTTTCGTAATTTGTGTGCAATCTGCAATGTAGTCGTTTTATGACTAAATATTTCAAGCACATTATTAAGGAAAGCTCTATTGAGTCGTGCTTCACAACATATTCATACTTGATGAGTATTTGCCGGAACTACTTTTCCAGGAGTTGGCTAGTAACAATTAATTACAAAAATTAAACCGGAAGCTCTTATTGCATGAAACCCATCTATAGTAAAAATATCATGTGAACCACGATGTCAAGGTGGTTTGTTGAGTTCAAGGATACAACAGTGGCGTGTAATTTGATACAAGAACAAGCTGCCATTATAAAATATTTAGTTATACGCTGTGTTAGCTCACCGTACAACAACTGAATAACTCTCAACAAAGCGAACTTCACTCAAGAAACAATGAAACTTATGAATAAAATATCGCAGCACCTTTGAGCTCAACAGTGCCTTGTTTAGTTATTTAGTAGAACTCGGAAAACAAAGTTCTAAATCTAAACAAAACAAAATCTAGATAAACTTCCAGATGAGGAGCTTTCGTTTGACAAAGAAAGCTTTTAACTCTATCAGCGCCACAAGACGCGTGTGTGGCAGACTTCAATAAAAAGGGGCTCGATAAGAAAGAGGGGCTGTACTGTACAGAGTCATATATTCTTCGGAGGCATTCACAAGATCTGGCTAGCCTATCGTTCCGTAAAAATCTCACCGTGAGAACATAGGTGAAGTGAGCGTGAAGTGAACTATCAATGGAGGCAATCCCTAACATCAGGTGGAATGACAGCTCACTTCACATTAGTTTTCACGGTGAGATTTTTACAGAATAGCACTGCTGACACCAAAGTGAATTATTTTAATTTAGAAGAATCAAATAATCACGCAAAACTTACTGTTAGTGGCCAAATTCTTGTCTCAACAAAAGATTAAAAGCGTCTATTATTAGAGTTAATACAATGGAAAGCTTTTTTAAAACGCTGTCCATCGCAAGGTTATTTGCTTTCAGGGTAATGCACACATTGGCCGGCGCACCCTTAACACACAATGTAACTTTTATCACTATAATAAAGATGGCGGGGGATCCGAAAGGAGTACTAGTACCCGGCTGGGACCACTATTATTGTCAAGAACATAAAATCTTTTAGGGGATTAGTAATAAGAAAAACCGGCCAAGTACGTGTCGGACCACGCACAATGAAAGGTTCCGTAGCTGGAATGAATTTATCCCAAGAACAAACTTAACATTGTAGTAGAAAATCATGTTCTCCCTTACATTGTAACTACAAATTTAAGCTGGTCGACTATTACTCGTAAACTTGTAAAGCCTACTTAGCTGTGATAGTTTTCCTTTTAATTTCGTTTTATGTATTATACTAATGCCGTGAATTTTTTCACATATCCAAAAGCAACCATTTATCTGGCACGAGGGGATTTAAAGCTTAATATTTCTCAAACGGATCCTTGAATCGAAAAATATTTTTCACAAACCCGGACTATTTTTGAAAGACCTATCCAATGATACCCCACACCATGGGGTAGACGAGAGAAAAAAACATCCCCACTTTACGTGTAGAGGTGGTAACTCAAAAAAATTTTTTTTTCAAGATTTTATTTTACCTCTTTGTCGGCGTAATTAATATTCATGCCAAATTATAGCTTTTTAGTACTAAGAGTCTCTGAGCTACGCTGCGGACGGACAGACGATCATGGCGAAACTATAAGAGTTCCTTGTTGACTACGGAACCCTAAAAAGTAGACTAGAAAACGAAATATTTTCCACGGCCATAATTGTAACAGAAACTCTAGATGGAAATTATTTTATGCAGTCTATTCAGACACCACAATTGTGTACAAACAACTTTATGTACAAGTAACGTTAGCGGAAAATATAAAAATATATTCTCTTTCATCTCGACCTAATAAAATTTAGATAAATACATTATCGGTACTTACCTTCAATCAATTATCTTGTCCACAAGGTAGTACGCAGAACTGAAAAATGTCCTGATCAGATCAAATACTTGTCGACCTACTGACGCCTCACGATGAAATGATCTGCACATCAAAGGACAACCGGACCATCTTTGATGTTTTCTCAATTTGTTTCGGCATTAACGAAGCGTACTATATCTATACAAATAAAAGATTCGCGTTTCTGTCTCGGGGGCGTTAACGCAATTTCCTATAAGCTCCCAAGAGCAGAGATTGTGCCAAACATATCTGTTCTAAATTGCTTTGTATAGGACCGTGGAAATAAAACTCGTGATTATATTTGATACCAGATGAATTCGTTAGGCCCGTTATGATCAAACGAAGTTATTTCCTACATTGGCTCAGAGGACCACAATCTACTATTTTGTTTCCAAGCAAACTATGGCTATTTTGTTTCCAAACAAACTATGGGATTGTACGGAACGAAAAACTATTTTTAGACAATTTCAAAAAGTTCATAAGAGCGCTCAATGACGCTTTTTATAAATAAACATAATAAATTTCCCCTTCTTAACACTAGTTCGCCTTCGATAAAAAAACCCTACCTCAATAAAAATCCGAAAATGGTATTGGGTTCAAAATTTTCCGCGGCAACCGCGACCGTAACTGTATCACACCAAACACAGACACCAAATTGATTGTGTTTAAGTGTGTAAAGTAAGAAAATTAACAGGAATTAGCGGCTCACATCTGATCAATTAAGCGGTCTTAATGAAAAGCGCCTCTTTACCCTTGCGACGTAACGAGTAACGTGTGAGATGTCGCCTGACACACGATGACGGTGCTGAGATCACCGGCCAATTAGAACGCGGCCCATTGAGGCGCGCCGATGCGAAGCGTCTTTAAACACTATTAAGCTTCCCCGTTCAATCGCGTTTGTAAATTGATTTATCGTTGCGTGGCGTTTGTTGTTAGAAGGTTAATCCATGTAATATGAGACGGGTAGGTGTATCATGATAAGAAAACGTGAAAACAAGATATTAACTACGACCAAAATTTTGTGGAAAACATACTGACAGTATATTTTCAAACATTTGCGAAATTGAACTTTACTACAAATTTCGAGTTCTTTACTTTCACTTCAACCTAAATTCTGCAAAGAAATTTCAAACGTAGTTCGCAGTTTAATAAACATTGACAATCAAAGATGGCTGATGTCGACAGATTCACTCGCAACGCCTTTCTACTGTACTCTTTCTATTGAGTATTATCGAGAGACATGTTTAGGGAAACCCCCACATCGCCTCACACCAAGACCACTTGAAACTTAGTAGTATTCGGAGTGATAAACTTGACGTTTCCGGAATGTCTCTCAGATAGTTTCCTGTTTGTTAAGTGACTTGTTAATTCGATTGGGATTTGTTTTGTTCCATTAAACCGTAAGAAATGTTTTAGAAGCTTTTTTATGTGAGCAGCAATTCATTTGGTTCCAATTCCAAATATCATTTGATGCTTCTAAAAACAAAATACCAAAAGCCCTCTCGGGTTATCTAAATTAAAATTTAATATGCAAACAAAGCTGTGCTGACGTGACTTCAAACGTACCGTAAAACCACCGCAGCAAAACGAAAATTAACTTTCAGTTACCAATTTAGATATTACGTTATGATATCTTAAAAATACAAAATCTAATAACTTTACTGAAACAGGGTGTATGAGAAAGGGTGAAGGTTTATTCGCCGGCCGACGACCTTTCGTTTGCCCTAGCCCATGTTTGACATGAGCGATAGCCGCACTTGCCCCATGCAAAACAGTCCATCAAATATGTGGGAACCGCCATAATCACCCGTCGAGCTATAACGTTAAAATATAACTCCATGATCAAATATGCCTTAGGGCACTAGCTGTTTCCTGTGCCATTAATTGAATAATCAATTTGAACATAAGTCCCGAACCAGGCTTTAATCAAAGGACTTTTTAATTGAGTTCCAGAAAAAGGCTTCTTAATTTGACTTTTGTTTCACTGATGAGGAAAAAACGGGCTTCTGGAGACAATCTTAGACGTGTGCTAGTCCAAAGTCTACAAAATATAACATTAACATCATTGTTTTGTTTCGATGATTGTGTCATGTTTGTTTGGTACCAATTACTTTTAGCCAGTTCTTTACACGCATGATGTCGTAACGACAACCTTCTGTTAAACAGCTTTAAAGATATAACTGACGTCACTAATGCGCAGATTTCGCTATATTTGCACGCTTTAAACAAGTACCAGGTACCTATTTAAGAGTTTTCGCAATTCTAAAGCGCTCATCGTGTCAATAATTTCGTAATTTTTGTGGTTATTCCGTCTTTACCGAGGCGGCCATATTATGTGTTCCTCTCAGCCTCGGCTTTACATCCGGCTTTGGACAAATAGACATTGTACCATCCACGTGTTCGGTTACTTTCTCTGTTTGTCTGCGATGTTCACGTACGGCGGAAAATATGAGTAGTTGTAATCGTGACTCGTATCAGTAATAGCCCGGGAGCTCGCGGCGACGCCGGTAGTTTCCTCTCTGGCTGACAACTTCTAGCACTTCGGAGCTCCAGTAACAGCTCCTCACGTTCTGGGGACAGCGTCCTATACTTTTATCGAGGCTCCGCAAACGTTTTTATTTTCAAGTTTCTTCCATTCCGCTATTCACTTCTATCACACAATTAAATCGTAAACTTAATTCGACGGAAGCCTTCATGAAAATTAGGTACAAGTTTTTCCTCGCTCGTAGACGTTGGCTTCAGAGTCCCAATGTTGCGGTCGTACTAAACTCCGAAACATTATTTCTGAAGTAATGAGTTCATACTTTGAGGGCACCCATCGTATTAAACATTCCGTGTAATTTAGAAGGATTATGTGATAAAGTTTTCAGGCGTTCAAATGAAGCTGGAACCGGCAAGTACGAGTATAAATCAAAGTTATTTGACAAGCGAGATTCTCCAATAAAACGGACATTTTCGTTTCTCCGCGCTCTTCGGAACACGAACAATGTTCGTCACGAAACTTTCTTAGCCCCTGGTATTATACTGTGTTACACAACACAATTCTTAAAAGAACGTTTGTGCTCGTCTGGTACAAAATTGTGCGATGTTAGATACATTTACGTAGATACGGCGAGAGGAAATTCTTTTACTTGCGAGTGTGACTAGTAATAACAACTAATCAATGAGTCACAGAAGTCATCGTTATCTCGCGACCTCTAAGCACGTCATTTGATAACGCTGTAGTAAACAAAGATCACAAAATGTACCAGCTCTGATAGTCTGCAACTTCTGAATGTTTACTTCCAAACATTGGCTGCCCTGACCGGCTACACAGTCCGACAGTAATAGAAAGAACATTGCTATCTTGATTGAATTGTGGTAGCCAGTAATAGCCGGGCCATTTGTCTTCATTTTTGACCTTTGTCGAATCAAATGAGAGTTTACCCAACATAGATGTTTGTGGTATTTTCTGTCTCGGGACTTGTTTGGATGTACAGTACCTATTTGGCGAGAGTGATTGAGATTGCACGTATTAATAGTTGTCGATATCTCCGCGGCTAGTAAAGTAACCGGTAAGTGTCAGACGTCGCTTTATTTGTTTAAAACATTCTTACATTATTTAATAGACATTCTGTTGATATAGCAATTAGCCGGTACCGTGCCATGCAATTGATCAGTGACATGCATGTTATGTTGCAGATATTGATACTGCAACATCGCTTTCATATTTACTTAAACACACGTAAGTTAATTCTATTTGAAAAACAATTATTCAAACTTGGTTTCCATGTCAATAATAGATAAGCATCGTTCGTTATTTTCTACATTTAAACTCAATCGTGAAATTGAAGCACTAATGTACGATGTACGTACTCACAACAAAGAAAAAATAAACATTCATTAATATCGAAATGTAACGAAAAATTTAGCAATTAAAATAGTTACAATAGTTAGTAATTGAACTGCAGAGGTCGCACGCGACGCACTCGGCACGTTACGTAAAGGACGATCGTAGATATAAACACGAAAACATCTATGAATCGATACCAAGTACTGAACTAATACTTTCTAGTGTTTTCTCGATTAACTTTTCTCAGTGTCACAGTGTTATTATCCGATATTCAATTACGGTACGACCAGTCGAGTAGGTTATGCTTCAATAATAGCGTGATGGTGATCTATTTCCCGCGTGTTACTAATTATTTCAATTTAATTTTTCTTCCCCTAATTCACACAGGGTAGCTGTAGTGTTAGGTAGGTATTATTCTCCTTAGAGGTAGGTACCTATAAGGAGGAGTAGTCCGGCGAGTGAAGTGAGTTCTAAGTTTTCTAACGTGTGATCAATATGGCGGTTGGCGCCAAATAGCTTAATATTCACAAACATGGCTGTAGAACAGCTCAAACAGCGCGTGGGCTCGCATTAGCACGCGTCACTTTAGATTAATTATTCTTTGTCTGTTACCTGCTCATCTGATAGTTATTGAACGATTTATTCCATTTTAGGATTATCTCAATTTAGTTGAGCGACTTAGCATATAGACTTTAGGTCAAAAGTTCGACAGTTTTTCAAATAAAAACAAGTCCTTAGGTCCGCGCAACTTCCAATAAACTTAGATATATTGGGCGAAAAACTGTTATAGCTTCGGTCATTGCCACTTTTGAACTTATTACATGGCTTAGTATAACACTTTAGTATACCTAATGCTCTTATGTAGATAAACACACAAGTATCAGCATCGATACCCTAAGCGCTGTTTACCGACAAAATCTACATAAGCTTGCTATTCAGCTGTAGAGTGGGGACGTGTAGCCAGCATTAGGAGCGAGCAGACCAAAGCGATCATAATCGAGAGTCCGCAAAGCGCCATAAGCGAAGCATAGACAAACGACATTAGTCACGGTGATCGTAGTGCATGCTAATGCACTAGGCATTGGCAAAAGGGCATTCTAATAGCCCTGTGCGCCTGTGACCAGAATACTGCCTTAATCATGCATCTGTATGGACAACGACTACTAACATATTTGTTTCATCTACATTGTCAATTTTGACTTTAAAACAATTGGTATTTAAGTACCTACCTACCTAGTTGTAATACGTAACACTTAGGCAGTTTATGGCTTCGTTAGAACTTTCGTGTTTGCGTGCCGAGTTGCGTAAGTAAACGTTGTTGTTTAGTGAATCAATATTTCATTAGAATTTTTCCTTTCCAAATTCTAAGACAACGGGACTTTAATCAACAGGACTTCGGCTTAACTAAGACGTTATTGAAGCCGAGTAACAAGATGAATATTCCTATTAAATATTTTCTGAAATATACGCGCCTTAAGAAGCAGATTTAAATTTAATTATTCATACTTATGAAGAACAACAAAACGAGAGCATCGAATCAAAACACTAGAGCTAAAAGCATTAACGTATTCTCGGAGATATCCATAAATAATTTAACGCTACAAACTAATCCAATACGTAGACTACAATTCGCCGACACGCGTACGAACGCGCGCCAGAATCACACGTGAATAAATCCATCCATCCAATCTAGCCGTCGAAATCATCGCGTTACAAATTGCTATCTGGTATCCGTCATCGTTGCCACACAAAGGCATGCAACCAAATTGTAAAACCACTTTTGAAATTTCATTCATCAAAACTTCGTTTGGTTTAGTGAACAATTACGTAGCAACGATCGTTCTGTCACATCGCAATCTGATTTTGATGAGGCTCATTGCTCTGTTATTTTATTAAAACGTCCATCAAGATGTCAGCATTAGGAAGGGGCCCGAAAGGGCCGAAGCCTGCCGGGGCAGCGGGATTGTCCGAAAGGGTTACCGCTACCCCGGAACACAAAGGGCTAAGGAAGGAACACGGGTGGGTTTTAGTCAGTAAGAGTCTGACACTCCCTTCTGCTCCACCCAGAGCGGGAGGGGTCATTGGATGATTTCCCATCCACAAAAAAAAAAAAAAAAATGACACCCAACCGAGATACGACAACCAATCTCGATTACAAATTGATCGTTTTATTAATAAATGCCAATGAATTGTCGTAATAAGGCTGTCGAACTCTGAAATCTGCGTAAGGAAGGAACGATTCCGTGCAAAAATTCTAAAGCCGTTTCCGAGTCTCAGGAAATTTACGAATACTACCGCGTAGCTACTTCGTTATTTGTCCGAACATAAATTGCTATCAAATGAACGCCGGCACCGATTCCACTTAAACGAAATCGAAATAAATTGACCCGCTATCATTTTATTACTCATTAATACTCAAACGCATTAAAAAAGATATTTCAGATTCTGTTTTGGTACTACTTTATTTATTTATGTTCAATAATTATAAAAGTTATTTTATTAAGTTATTTTCGGACTTTTTTAAAAAGATTTAGGAATATTAAAATAAAGCCTCAACAACCAATTTCATGAAAGTGAATTAACGACAGAAGATGAGCAAAATGGTGTTGATGGATTAAAATTAATGGAGTCTGCAAAGTGTTTTGATCCGTGCCTATTTGTAATTCAGATGGTCGTGTCGCCGCTTGGTCCAGATGAGTCGAATATAATATTGACGTTGTCAGTTCCAGCTGAACTAAATATTTCATCGACAAACAATCCCCCACTGAATTAATATATAAGAAGCTGAAAAAGAGCATTGTTTTATTTATAAACAATCTCGCTTCTGTTCTCCCACGTGTTGTTGTAATCCAGCAATTTTTATTTGCTTGGTATAATGCTAGCTTAGAGGGGCAGATTATGAAACCTAGACCTATTTAAAATTGAATACAAACGTGTCTATCGGAAACAATCTCGAGCTCTTTCTGCAGTTTTACTACTTTTATTTCAAGAGCTTTCAACTACGAGCGTCTCCATTTCAATACACGTTGTTCCAGTGCTGAATTTTGCACGTTTACATATAAATATCCAAAAATCAGTCGCACTCGGTGTTCCCAATCATTTATTGAGTTTCCAACTTGAAGGAGCATGAATAAGTAACCTGCCGCTGAAGGACGCTACCTTCAAACATTACCGATTGTAATTGTTACAAAACAGTCGCGAGTTTATGAACCATGTGGCCTTCGACGTCTGGAAATAATTCATTTATAGCGGCACGGTAATCGATTAGGGCGCAGACAGACAGGCCTCGTCTCACACTGTGCAACATAAATAATTCAGCGACGGCAACAGAAGCAGCAACTTCAGACACTCGCGCAGGCGATCCCTTGAAAAAGTTGATAATGTGATTTAGAGGCGTGCGAAGTGGGGCGGTCCTGGCGACTCATTTGTGTGGCGACGCGCCCCTGCATACTGAGCGCCTCACACCGCCCGCTATGCATTACTTGCGTACGCCGCTATGCATTTACAAGGACTACGTCGCACGTGCACCCCGCACAGCACATGCCCTCAATACTAACTAGACTAATATCTACACTTTGTTCCAGGTGTTCGGAATCATCAACATAGTGCAAATAAAATGTGCGACAAGTGCAAACGGGAAAAGACCTCTGTGAAATTGTCTAGTGTATCGCGAGTGACGGGTGAGGGTAACAGTTAGGAGCATGTGCGCGTGAGTTGTACCACGACGTCGGACTACTCGCAGTGGGGGGCGCTGGCGTCCGCGGCCAACGATGGTATGGACGTTGTATTCGGGAATGATAGCGACTTGGGGTGGAACGCGACCGAGGAGAGGGCGAGTACGAACGTGTACAACCACTGGGGATGGAGCATCGTGGACGGCTCACTGATGCTGCTCATCGTGAGCGGGAACACGCTGACGATCCTGGCGGTGACCATGAGCCGGCGGCTGTCGTCGCTCGTGTCCAACCAGTTCGTGCTCAACCTGGCCATATCGGACCTGATGGTGGGGCTAACGCTGCCCTACCATTTGGTCTTCTACTTGAACGATGACTTCGGCACAATCAAGTGGTCGTGCCTAATGCGCTTCATCCTCATAATCCTAGCGTGTCTGGCGTCCATTTACAACATCATAGCGATAGCTGTAGACAGGTAAGTGGAATGCCCTCCGTTTTAAATTTTTATTTCAAAGAAATATTTTCACTAAAATAGAAACTTCAATGTCGTGGTCTTGTCACGCCATGTGAACTTGAATATGGAATTATAAACTGTTTTCTGTGTAACTGCTTTTTGAGAATCAACTGACGTATAACTCTAATGCAATTTTGTTTTCCGCGCCAGTTTTATATTAATTTGAATGGTTTATATTTCCAGGTACATAGCGATAGTGCACCCTCTGCACTACAGCCGGTACATGACGAAGCTAGTGACGCGCCTCATGATGAGCTTCACGTGGTCGGTGGCCGTCTGCATCAGCTGCATCCCCGTGTTCTGGAACGACTGGCACGAAGGAGTCGCGTGCGAGATGAACTTGGTATGTATTGTACCCGGACGGCCTTAGACACATCTTAACCTTAAGAGATCAGATGGTCTTCTAAGCTTAAGGAAGGGGAATTAATCCATATACGCAAACGTCAGAGCAGAATTTCCGTCTTAATTATACAAAAATACAAGCACATACGATAATCCCTCATATCTTGCCATGCTTGGTATACCTCACACACGGTGTGTGCTTATCTGTTATTATGGATGCGAAGATTTATGGCAGTTTCACGACCTTCAGCGTCCTCTAGACATCTAAAAACATCATGAAACATGATATTGCTTGTTATAGAATCTGAACATGCTAACCTTTATAATGGCTGCGAGTCTATAGCATATAAATATCTCCAGGGATGAACACTCTGTCAACACATTCCGTAATAAGACAACATTATCCGAAATTCATAGTGGAAAGAAATGGTATTCTCGAGGCACGCTCCGCACACCCACTACAACATAAATAGTTAATACAGTTGTTTTTGGGAAGAATATCTTGTTACCGAGTACGTACTTGTTCACCCCAAGAGCTATCTCATACATTAGTGTATTATTGCAACCACACATACAAAATTGATATTATGCACGAAGAAATAAAGTCACGAGACATTATTATGAGAAAGTTACAACAGTTCAGCAACAATGCAATTCGGCGCTAGAATCATTTATATTGCAGTAACTGACAGTAAGTTTTTGGACGGGTGCCATTATTTGTAAACATTACATTAAATGGTAAATAAACACGCTGCTCTTCGATAATATACTTCTGGTTCAGAGAGATAAAGTTAATTACCAAAGTCAATTATAACCAGAATGTTCAGATGAGAACTATCGAAAATTCGAGGTAAATAAAGAAATTGAACTTTAATCTTGGAACTAAGTGCTGCTAAACATAGACGTGATAACTAACACGCGGGTATGTCTTTGTTATACCAGTTTTCTCAACCCGGCCTGTTGACCCTCAAATATTAGCTCGTATAAGTTCCGTTTATTCATCAAATTAAATAAAGCGAATATTTAATAAACATGAGCAAATAGCCAAATATTACTAACGTGCGATTACTTAATTATCCTCAATCTTGATTTAAGTATGCTAATATGGATATCGGGCCGCCAAAGCCGAGTCAATTTTCACTAAAAATAGAAACCAAACTGAAAAAGCAGTTTTCTGAGCGTGCAGTTTTTTACACGATTGAGTAAACCGTTCCAAACAATCTGGAAATTCTGGCAAAACGTCCTCGTATTGGCACAATTATTTATTATAGCACAATTATATAAAGCTCGGAGAAATGGAGATGTGTCGTTTACGTGTTCACAACTGAAAGATGATATAAAAAAATGCTTCGTTTAACTAAAAATGCTTTAACCGAATATTGTTATAAATGTTGCAGGTGGTGCCGACGAACTACACGACCAGCATCCTGGCGCCGATGTTCTCTCTCATCTGGATGGTCATGTTCATTCTGTACTGGCGGATATGGCGGGAGGCCACCTGCCACGCGCGGCGCATGAGAGCCAACACGTGCTGCCCAACCGGGGCCAACGATTGGAAGAGCATACAGGTGAAATGACCAATCCTATTTATTTATACAAAGTGGAAATGACAATACAACAATAAATGAAAACACTAACAATACTAATGCATAGGAGTATTTAGGAACCATCAAATAAATCCTAACGTTGAAATTAATAAAGTGATTTTTTCTAACATGTTAAGGGCGCATTCCACCAAACTTTTATACCTAGAATAAGTCTTATCCTGAGAATAGTTTTGAATTTTTTACAGTTTTTCGATACTAGAACTATCAAACGTCAATTTTATTCCACGTAAAAGATATCTGACTTTGGTAAAATCAGCCCTAAATGGCATAAACGTGTAAACAAAAAAAAAAGAACACACTTTAAATATTACAGCAACAGCGCGGTGTTATTGACCCAAGAAATATATAGCAGAAACCTGAAAAATGTTATAGGTCAGTGTGCCGGGGACCCCTTTTTTCAGGTTTGTAAAAAATTTAACATTTTTAGTAAGTAATAACTTCCGCATGCTTGACTCTTATGTCTCAAGCATACGGTATATTATGCCTTAGTGCGCATCGGGAAATAAAATTTAAGAACTTTGGCGAAGGTTATTGAACTAGCGAGCTGGCAACATGTTGTGTCTAACTGCAGATATCTTTAACCTGTCGGTGCTGGCTCGTTAACAGATACGTCATGTAAAAAAATTTAAAAATGAAAAATAATGTCCAGTGACTAAACTATTGGATATATTTGATTGAATTTTTGTATGCAGACTGGAAACGTCATTAGGTATACGAAGTTTAATTTATTATTGTATTGTCATCTCCACTTTGTATAATACTTGAAGCACACAAATGTACAGTGACGGACTAATGCCATAAGCATTTTCTATTAGTCAACCTTTAGGTGATGCAGGGACAACAATTATTTATGATAAAAGACACGGTTGAAGGATTGCCAATTTAGGTGCAATAAGTGAAGAAATAAAGAGATTTCAAATTAGAAAGGAAAACAATATGAGTTTAGAAAATTGTCATGCATGAGACATGTTAAACGATACCTTAAATTATGCCGCCTTATAGAGACAAATGTGGGATCTAGTTTGACACCTCTGAACGATACCGCCTCTTTCTCTACCTGCGTGTTTAACCCTTTGACCGCCACGGTCGTGTATAGCCGACAAATGAAAACGTGCCCAACACGCCACCATCGGCTAATGCCGACAAGAAAACACCATGTTTTAAGTACAAAATAAATAAACTAAATTCAGTTTTCTGTGTTTATACTTAAAACATGGTGTTTTCTTGTCGGCATTGGCGTGTTGGGCACGTTTTCATTTGTCGTCTATACACGACCGTGGCGGTCAAAGGGTTAAAAGATTTAAAAAAAGTTTTTTTCATATCATTTTGGCTTACATTGCATATCGAGGAGTCTCCATTTAGGCACAGAAAATGCCGGTAGTTGAAGACTCCACTCTTCCCTTACATAATAAACATACAAATAGGTAAATAACAAAAAGAGAAGAAAAAATAAAATACGATCAATTGTATAAGTGTGTGTGTACGCGCGTGTGTTTGTGTTTAGAATAGTCAGTTTAGTAAGCAACCTAATCCAAAACCGCAAATTAATCTAAAACGCGTTATACTTAAATTGCTCATTTTAATTGGGGAATAAAAAAGGCACTTTTTTAAAAATAATGTGTCACACTTTAAAATGTTTAGCTTTAAAATGAATTTAATGAACTATAAAAATAATGGTTTCCACTATAAATATGCTTGGCTTTAAAATTAATTCATCGTCATCTGCCTAGCCTTTTCCCAACTATGTTGGGGTCGGCTTCCAGTCTAACCGGATGCAGCTGAATACCAGTATTTTACATGGAGCGACTACCTATCTGACCTCCACAACCCAGTGACTGGGTAATACGGTTGTCAGATTTTCGGGCTTCTGACTACCCGTAACGACTGTCAAAGATCCACGAATGACAGCCGGGACCAACGGCTTAACGTGCTTCCGAGGCACGGAGGGGTCTCGTTATGTAAAGATCACCCATCCACAGACCAACCGCGGCAAGCGTAGCTTAACCTGATCGATCGACCTGTACGGCTGTTTTTATTCAGCCACGGGCCCCTCGCTTTAAAATTAATTGAATGACCTATAAAAATAATGGTTTCTATAAAAAAAAATATAAAAATAAAGTTAGTGTACGTGCACTGATCGTACCTATGTGTAAAGGCAATGTTACTACTGTTAATAGGAGAACTTAGGATGCAAGAGCGAGCGAAGCGAGCTCGGGACTTGGAGCACCCCGGCTCGGACAGGTTAGGTTCAAAGGGGATGACGGGGGCTCAAGTGAATGAGCAAAGCGAGCGAACGAGCCCCCGTTATCTCCTATAATCCATCAATATTTATAATTATTTCAATGACATAAATATTGTATCATACAATTTCCAGAACCGTTACACTCAACGTTATCTAAAACCATATGATTCCAAAACCTGAAATTAAAATGAGATAATGTTTTTGCAGGTGGTGCTGCTAGTGCTAGGATCATTCTCAATATGTTGGATGCCGTTCGTGGTGGTGGCGTGTGCCCAGACGTTGCCCATGATGCCGCTACACAACCACATAGCGTACCGGGTCACGTCGTCCCTGGCCATGTCCAACTCGGGCATCAACCCCCTCATCTACGCGTGGAAGAACGCGGGCTTCCGCGCCGCCTTCGCTAAACTACTGCGATGCAAGAGACCCGACACGTCGGAGTATCGAGGTTCACCCGCCCCGGAGAGGAAGCGAGGCTCAGTGGCGCTTCGCGAAGGTTCCATAACCCGGTCCAGCGCCCCGAGTGCGCTGTCGAGCCTCGGCGGGGGGCGGCCGGCGCGCCTGCTGTACATGGAGCACGAGGCGGACACGGCGCGGTGCCGCATCATCGAGAACGCGGGCTACGTAGAGGCGGAGCGCGGCGACTCCAACCCGTCGTACGCGCCCGACGCGCCCACGCCCGTGCACCGGCCCGCCGCGCCCGGCTTGCGCGCAGACATAGTGTAGTGTACAAATTAACGATCATTAGACGTTTTGTGGGAAACGTGAAACGCTTCTAGTATTTAAAGTTGTTAGTGACTGTAGGTACCCCTTTCGCATTTAGGTACCTGTTCTAATCTACGCTCAAGTTTTTAAAAGCTTTATTGTTGAATTTTTATTGAGAGATTATAATGAGTTCCGTGCCATAATGATGTTTTAATAAGAGGTTCTCTGTCAAATAAAGATGTATTTAAAAGATATAAATATGAATTAAAAGATGTTCTATGTAATATTAAAGTATGTAAATAATGTGTATTATTTATCTCAGACCTATCAATCAAACATTCCTGTTGTCTAGGGTAAGACTCACAACGCCATCTATGACAAAACGCAGAAATATATGAAATGTGTACCCGACTGAAACAACGACTAAATCCGTATCATAGATGGCGCTACATAAACTATTTTAAAGATGTTTTCTTAATTCTTAACCAAAGATGAATAAACAATAATAATTGTCTTTATAATAATTTGCATAATTTTATCTATACATATAATAAAACAGTAAAAAAACTTTGTCTGTACATTGTATATATTAAAAAAAAAATACTTGAGGGGGGTTTAGAAACAGTAATAGAGCACGAATCCAAAAAAAAAAATGTGTCTGTTTGTCTGTTTGTCTGTTTGTCTGTTTGTCTGTTTGTTTGTACACGCTAATCTTCGGAACTACTGGACGGATTTGAATGATTTTTTTTTTGTTGTATAGGTATTAAGTCTGGGCAACATATAGGCTATAATTTATTTTGAAAAATGGAACACCTGATGCAGAACCACAACAGACCAGCTAAAGTATAAGAGATACAAAAATAGTACGGTAGCAAAAATTGTTCCACGTGATGAGCATTTTCTGCTGAGAGAATAAATTTGAAGATCTGGAACACCTGATGTGGAACTCCAAGAGCCCAGCTACACTATAACATATACAGGAATGACGATTTAGCAAAAGTTGTTCAATCTGATGAGAACTCTCTGTTGACATATAAAAATCGAAGATCTGGAACACCTGTTGTGGAACTCCCAAGAGCCCAGCTACACCATAACACATATAGGAATGACGTTTTAGCAAAAGTTGTTCAATCTGATGAGAACTCTCTGTCGACTTATAAAAATCGAAGATCTGGAACACCTGATGTGGAACTCCAAGAGCCCAGCTACACTATAACATATTTAGGAATGACGTTTTAGCAAAAGTTGTTCAATCTGATGAGCACTCTCTGTTGACTTATGAAAATCGAAGATCTGGAACACCTGTTGTGGAACTCCAAGAGCACAGCTACACCAAAACACATATAGGAATGACGTCTTAGCAAAAGTTGTTCGATCTGATGGGCATTTCCTGTTAACTTATAAAAATCGAAGATCAGAAACATCTTATGTGGAAATAAAAGCTATCACTAATTTCACTGTATAATTATAAAATAACATAAGCTGGGAGTACCTCCACGCGGTGAAGGCGGTAACAGTTTAGGACTGATTTTCGGTGACGATGGTATATCATTGAAAAGTTGACTCTACTGGCCAAAACTCCCATTTATTTTTATCTATTAAATATGCCTTCGGGCTTATGTTATTTGAGTGTTTAATTTCCTTTGCCATTTATCTTCGTGACACGGTAGCCTACCCGGTAACGCAGGGGAGCAGTCACTTAGATTTTAATTGATCAGGTATGTTCACAATAAAACTGTAACCATGCCTAGAAAGAGGTCAAATCTTTCCCAATGTTCCAAAGGATCTAAAAGATTGAGGATCATAAGATCCCAAGAATCTACCGAAGAGCGTCAGGAGAGACTTGATGCTGTTCGAGAACATCAGGCTACAACTCGCTCCGTGGAAACCTCTTCGGATCGCGAAGCACGCCTGCGTTCTCAGCGTACAAGTGGGGACGTTCCCCACTTGCGTGATGCGCGACTGTCCGCTGAACGTGAGCGACATGCATTGTCTCGCGAATCGGAAACGTTTACTGATACAGAATCACGCTTGAGTTCTCAGCGTATTCGCACATCTACTAACAGGTCTTTTGAAACAAGTGATGAACGTGATGTATGACTAACTGGTGATCGAGATTATCATACATTGTCCCGAACACGCACACAACAAAATATTCATAATCAGTTAGAAAGTGAGAGAGAAAGAATTGCTGGAGTACGGCATGAAGATACAGAAGAAGAGCGCAACGAACGTTTAAATTCTGATCGACTTCGACATTCTCTGAACAGAATGTCGATATCATCTGAAGAATCGGATGTGTCTCAAGATATAGCCGTAGGGCGTGGCGACCTTCCTTGGGTTGAGTTTCTTCCTTGAGTTAAGGAACGGAGTGCATTTACGTATACTCCTATGATTGACTACGCCACATATTCCGCCATCGGAGGTATGGTTCAAAATTGTACTTTTTGTGAAGCTGTTAAATGGCAAAAAGAAACAAACGGTATGTGTTGCTCAGGTGAAAAAGTACATATTGAAATATTACAAAATCCTCCAGAAATATTAAGATCACTGCTAATCGGTGACCATCCACAGTCAAAACATTTCTTGGACAACATCCGTTCGTACAATAATGCATTTCAAATGACATCTTTTGGTGCGAAACAGATTTCAGAAGGCCCATTTATACCAACATTCAAAGTGAAAGGCCAAGTTTACCACCTTATTGGTTCATTATTGCCTGAAAATGACCCCAAGTTTCTCCAAATATATTTCGTATCCAATTATCAAGATCAGGCAAATATTAGAAACCAAAACTTTCCGCAATTGAACAATAGTCTGCTTTCACTGCTTCAAAATATGTTGCATGAAGTAAATCCCTACGTACACAGTTTTAAATCTGCCTTAGAATCTATAAAAATATATATAAAAATGGTGGCCATAGCAAAAATGATTCCACGTGAAGAGCATTTTCTGCTGTGAGAATAAATTTGAAGATCTGGAACACCTGTTGTGGAACTCCAAAGCCCAGCGACACTATAACATATATAGGAATGACGTCTTAGCAAAAGTTGTTTAGTCTGATGGGAATTTTCTGTTGACTTACAAAAATGAAAGATCTGGAACGTCTCGAATCGTCTCGCGCATCCCGTTGTTTTCCCGACCCTGGGCTCTTAGAATTCGACATCAGACGTTTCAGATCTTCGTTTTTGACGATCCCGTTGTCGCTGGCATAAGCAACAGGATCCGCGTACGAAGTCGCGGGCAGAAGCTAGTTGCAAAATAAATGAAGTCACAAAATATCGAGGCAAAAACTTGGAAAATACTATTCGAATGAACAATCTATCTATTCGAAGAGCTGGTTTAAATATTAATGAAGTTAGTGACCTAACTAAATTAACAAAACACGGGTGTTTGACTGATAACGTTGAGCTTGAGAACGTACCACAGCTGATATAATCCTGTTTGTCCGTATTGTGCAATCTAAAGAGGTCAGTAACGGACGAGAATCACGCCAGCAGCGCTTGGCTTGTTGCAATATATTTAACATTTTTATGAAATTCTTAACTGAACATTGTATCGAGAATAACACATTAATTTATAGGTATAATCTGAGCTCAATCAAACAGAGCTATTACATTAATGACCCTATCTTTATCCAATTACTCGATATTGAAAACACGTGTATGTTTAACAAAAAAGAAACATTAAATTAATGAACCGTAATGTGACCGTTACCTAACCAACAATACCTACTACGGACAGTGTACAAAAAATGTATGAAACGTGAAAGATGAACTTTAGATTGCGGTTACATAAGCTTTAGAAGAAATCTTAACAAAGATAAAAGGTAAAAATAAGTAGCATAATCAGCCTATACTGTTCCCAGTGCTGGGACACAGACTTCCTCTTTTATGAGAGGGAGTGGGCCATAATCCACCACGCGGATACAGTGCGGATTGGTAGATGTCACAAGTCTTCGAATTTTTGGTTCTAGGAGATGACGGTTTCATCATTATTTTTTCCTTCCCGTTCTGAGAGCAGTGGTGATGAAATTAAATAAACAAATTAAAGTGCCTGGCTAGATTCGAACTCACGACCTATACAACTCTTAAGTCGGGGCCGATACCACTGGGCCACCACTGCTCTAAAAATATTCATATTCATATATTTATTTGCATTCCATAATGTAGTATAGGTGTTAAAATGGCTTAAAGCTAAGGTACAATTATGGACCCTGTAGGGCACAGCAAGAACTAAAAAATATTAAAATCTAGGACACAAATTAACAATAAAATTTAAAATATGTTATTAAAAAGTTTTATAGAGATCAGCCTGATAAAGGTTGTGGTACCTACATAATAATTAATTGGTGAGGTTATTAAACATAATTATGCCTATCATATTATATAATATTTATTTGTGTATGTATGAATGTCTCTATATGAATAACTGTGTGTGGTGTCTGCTTGTGTTCTACAGATTATTTTGTCATGTATGTATTCGTTTATCGTATAGTATGCTTTTTTAATTAATATTTGCTTGAGCTTATTTATAAATATCGTATCGCTAATTTCATCCTTTATTGCATCTGGTAGTTTATTAAATATTTTTATGGACATTACGTAGGGACTATTGGAATGTAGTTTCATGCGCGATGAGGGTAACATTAACATATTTTTATATCTGACAGATCGGTCTTTATGTTTATCGCCACGGGTTGTGAAAAAGTTCATGTATTTCCTGACGAATTTGCATATTTCCAGGATATAGATAGACGGTAAGGTGAGTATTTTATGTTTTATAAAAAAGGGTTTACAGCTGTCGGTTTGTTCTATGTTGACTATGATCCGAGTTAACTTCTTTTGGAGAATGAAAAGCGTAGGCGCATCTGTGCTATTTCCCCACATTATAATGCCATAGCTGAGCCATGCATGAGCGTAGGCGTAGTATGTAGTAAGTGCAGTTTGCAAGTCGGTAGTTTTTTTGACTTCTCGAAGTGCGTAGGTGAATTTTGCGAGTTTTGATCGTACTTTATTTATATGAGGCTTCCACGAAATGTGTGTCTATTGTTAGTCCTAATAGCGAAAAGTCGTTAACTACTTCAATTTTTGTGCCGTTTGTTGTGAAATTAACTGGTAATTGAGATTTTTGTTGAGGGTAGAAAGTCATTAGTTTGGTTTTTTTATAATTAATCTCAAGATTGTGCTCATCCATCCATTTTTTTGTTTTATTTAAGATCGTGTTTAGTTGTTCGTTAATGTTATTATCAGTGTGGCATGTAGTTAGTAGAGATATATCGTCTGCGAACAGCACACATGGTTCTTTCATGATTTTGGGAAGGTCATTGATGTAGATGATGAATAGGAGACATCCAATAACGCTGCCTTGGGGGATTGATGCATTTATTATCTTCTTATCGGACCTTACTTGGATTATTTGATTTTGGTCGTAGTTAAAATGTTCTATTTCCACATATTGCTCTCTATTTTTTAAGTAGGACGCAAACAACTTATGTGTAGTTCCACGAATTCCTATTCCGTATAGTTTATCCAATAAAATTTTAAACTGTACTTTGTCATATGCCTTGGTCATGTCTAAAAGTATACCAACCGCATATTTTTTATCATTTAAGCTATCGATAACTTCTTGCATATATTTATAGACAGCCAGGGTTGTTGATCGATGTTTACGAAACCCGTTTTGACCTTCATCAAAGATTTGATATCTTTCGCAGAAACTGTATACACGGTCACACATAGCTTTTTCGAAAATTTTTGAAGCCGTAGGTAGAAGAGCTATGGGCCGGTAATTATTGGGATCGGTTTTCGAGTTTTTCTTAAATAATGGTTTTATAATAGCTTTTTTAAGTTAATCAGGAAAAATACCTTCAACAAAGGATTGATTTATCAAAACACAAAAGGGTACAGCAAGCTCATATGCACATTGTCTAATCAGAGATGGGGTTAGTTCATCTATTCCGTGACTTTTTTTGTTTTTTAGATTTTGTATGATTCTATGCGTTTCTCGATAGTCTAAAGGCCTAAGGAATAGAGTGTTTTCAGAAGGGTTGAGTACTGGCTGGCCTTTAGCCTCACGGCCGGTTTCTTCGCCAATTGATGTAAAAAAGTTATTGAATTTGTTTACTATTTGTTTTGGTACCACTAAATAACTAGGTACCTACCACTAATTTTATGAAAGCAAGATCAGCCTTTATCAGCATAAATGAAGCTACGGCCAACTAACAATTTAATTATTTAAAGCATTGGAGTTGGACACGCACGGAATATCAGTGTAGGCCTACATCGAAAATAAGTGGAATCACCAGAAAGCCTAGATAAGGCAACTGTGTCACCGCCAGCGATTAACTTGAAGCGAGTTCTTAAAGAAACTAGAAATGAGTTGGCGAGCAACGAGCAGCGAGTGCGCGTCCGTGACGAGCACTAAGTCGCTGGTAATATGCGTATGTACAGAAGCCAGCACATCAAGCTAACCCAATCTGTCAAATTTCTTTGATAGATTTTCAACTTTATCTCAAAGATTTAAGGTTCATATTTAATTGGGAAAATTTGTCAGATTGGGGTAGCTTGATGTGCTGGCCTCTGTACCAAGCGCGAGTCTCTCAGCGAGTGTGTTGCCCGCCAAGAGAGCGTCGCTGAGCGAGTACTCTCTTTGATACTTAGCTCTTGCAGCTACGAGAAACGAGTGCTCGCCGGCGGCGGTGTGAACAGTCAACGATCAACTATTAATATTTATATAATTACTAGCTGACCCCGCAAACGTCGTTACGCCAAAAAAAAAAAAATAGGGGTATGAAAAATAGATAGTAGCCGATTCTCAGACCTACCCGATATGCACACAAAATTTCATACAAATCGGTCCAGCCGTTTCAGAGGAGTATGGTAACTAACTCTGACACAAGAATTTTATATATTAGAAGAAGATATTTTATTTACAAGGGACGTATAATCTTTTTTACGTTCCTGAGCGAGAAAATCGTTGATAGCTAGTCGCTTCTTCGTAGGCGGCGGGACAGCTGCCTTTGGCCTGTTAAAACGAGGTTACTTCGAAATGTGACCAAAGTTACCCGGACTATAATTAAGAGCTACTTCTCTGATTTCATAACTTTTTACTATATTGCGACATTTACAGTACCCAGTAGTATGCAGAAAACATAGTTAGCCCAGTCCGACCAAAATAATTCTGAGTCAGGTAAATCTGTGAATAGGCCGCTCGTAAATCAAGAAGTTTAATTCTACTCGTCTCCCACGTGATCAAGAGGCCCGCTGGAGACCCAAGGGTGACATGAACAGAGGAAATAGTTGGCGATGTAAGAACATGCGCAAAACGTAATCCCGTATTTGTCAAACAAGCAAGAATATCTTAGCAGAATATCCGCTAAACCTTGTAATCCACCCTATAGAGAGCCTATACTTTATACGGCAGCTATACGTTAAGTAGGACCTGCATAGCTAGCATTCACAACCATCCCACAGTTTATCGTATCGAGAATGACACATTTCGATAACCTGGTTTGCTTTTCCGCCGACATCAAACAGCTGTCGGAAGAATAGTGGTCGTCTATTTGATATCTGACAAAATTTTCTGGTTTTGGTTTAGAAGACTCCTACGATAACATCGATTGATGTTCGATACGGTACGGAAGCGTATCGAGTGGTTGTGAATAGCTATGCTGGAAAACTATATTGTTTTTACGGAATAAGAAAATTTCAAAACAAATTACAATTGATAACCAGCAAGGAAGTAATCGTTAAGACACTCACCTCAATTCCAGTCACGCCCAGCGCTGTCACCATGTTGGGCGTCATCCTGAAGGGCACCTTCTCCGGCACCCGCAGCGTCTTGCCCTTCTCGAAACACACGTTATAGTCTATATGCACCACCTCACCCGACGTGAGGTCCACCAACACATTGTCCATGTGCCTGTCACCGAGCCCGATGATGTAGCCTATCGTGCTCATCACGGCAACCGAGTAACTGTATCTACGCGTTATCTGCCACCACTGCTCAGGACTAACACTGCTGCACCAAAACTCCGTCCATAGTAAATCCCGAGGAGTCTCCGCGCCCAACTCTTGCATAACTTGCTTTAGGATCGACACGGGCCAGTCTTTTCTGTTATCCGTTGATATACCGGCTTCTTTTAAAAGCGGATTAAGCTTGTTGTAGAATAACTCGGAAGGACGCAAGACATTAACCGGCTTATTTGTTTTAGCTGATAGCATAGCAGCTTCTCGATTTTGCCAACGTTTGTACACCGCAAACAGTGGTGTTACGTTATCTACCCAGCTGATCAGTCCTGATCGAGGACCTAAAGGTATCACCGAGTAATGGCGCGCTCTATATGTTTGATTATCGTTATTTTCAGAATCCCTGGCCATCATCGTATTTGTTATAGATAGCAGTTGCATTATTCTCTCATCTAAATGCAAGTCTTCTAGTCCTTTAAACAAATACGTGTATGGCTTGCCGTCTGACCCATTAAACACCAATTTCTTTGGTCTTGTCTTTGTTGGCAGAATAGCCACAGTATTTTCAATTGCTTTTATTGTGACTCTAACAGTTCTTTGATTTGTATGTACTCCTGGCATAGTTATCACGGTATTTTTAAGTTCTGCTAATACGGGGCTGATGTCCGACATCTTTAAAATGTATGAAGTTCTTTTATTTACTTTTAGTTGGAGTCTTATTTGAAGTTGTTTGAATGGCGCCCATGACTCCTGGGGTTTATCAGGATTCGCAGGGTTCTTCAATTTATCTATCACGTCGGTGATGAGAGTCAGGAATTTATTTTGGAAAGACACTTCATGTGGGGTCTCAGGTTTCGCTGAAGTAACTTGGTAGAGTTGCTCCAACACACAAATGACTGGCTCAAAAATGATGCGATGTTTCTCTTTGATCAGACTTTCTTTATCTTCTGCTGACAAGTGTGCGTTGTTCTTTACTTTGGCAACTTCGCTTTCTAATTGCGAGAGTCGCTTCGTAAACTCTGAGTGATGTTGGACTAACGTGCCCAGGCATAGTTCATCCCATAGTAAATTGATTCGTTGTAATTCTTTGACTAAAAGTTTCACTTGTTGGATCGTTTTTGGGGCTTGTTTTGAAAGTGTTTCCACCATATCTAGGAAACAAGAATTAAGTTCATTATTGACAACTTTATCGCTAGCAGCATCTTCTAACTCAAGATTCTCTTCTTCCCCACTTTCATTAGACATGAAAGATTTTGCAACATTCAACTCCATTAGATCATTCTGTTCATTTTCCACAGCACCAACTACTGCTGGGAATGTGATCAAATGAGGTGTGTCCTCTGCTAATCTGCACAAGAGATCAGATACACATTTTCTCACGTATGTTTCCGGGTGGTTAAGACGTGAGAATAACTGTGGAATGATCACTTTCCAAGGTTGAGTAGGTGTGTTTGCTAAGCCGGATTCTAATACTGTCTGCAACTCCATTGCGTGTTTTACAATCAAACGTAGAAGTCTCAAAGTAGCATTAACTACCGCGTTTTCTCCGCTGTGATTAATAAAGTCTGATGCACAAATAAGCTGCAGAAATTTGAAGTAAGCATCAGCAGAAAGTTCAAAGTAAGAAAATACTCGTTTTTGTGCTTGACGCCAAATATCCACTAACAATGCCAGGTGTTCAGGGTAAGCATTGCTCAAAGATGGAACAGTCCTGAGTTGACTTTCAATCATTTCAGATGTGTTAATTTCGTTCCAGTCAATGTCTTCGTCGTCGCAAGTAGCTTTTGTTTTCGACAATATTTCACAAACCTGCTCAAAATCTTGAGTTGAGCATCCAATCATAACGCTCTCTATCTGTAACTTATCATTTTCTGTTAATTGCTCTCGAGTTTTTGAACTAAATTCAACCATTTTACGACCCCATCTGAAGCACCATGCAGCAAAGCTTGCCCAAGCTTTAGCTAGCCCTGGGCACTGATTAACACCAAATTGCAGTAGTTTTCCAACGGCGGAGTCTGATACTGGTATGACATTCTCCGATATATTATTGTCTACCAAACCTATTTCTGGTAAAGCTGACACCAACTTCAGTAAGGGTGAATCTATGTCCAATATATTTTCCGTTTCGGATTGCACCCACTTCGAGAGGGTGAGCAATAGTCTTGTACCTTTTTCGCGCAGTTCATAACTTTGTTCACTCATTGCCAATCTTTGAGAAAATCCAAAGGAAATACTTGCACAAAGATTGACAGCGCGTATTTTAGTTTCTTCTTTTGCGTAAGTCAATTTGCAAAGCTCAGCTAAAGCAGTGGCGTTGTTAAGAGTCCAAATTTCAAGATCGTAAGTATTAGTAGACATAAGTAGTGCTTCACTTAAATCATCCAAGTTATTAACGCTGCCTAAACACATTTGGAAAGCAGAATTTTGTTTGAAATGGTTTAAAAGTTCTCTTTTTGCCATTAACAAGTTAGCGTTCTTCCTAGAACATTTTATCACATCTAGGCGAAGGCATTCTGCAAAGAAAACATTTTCTTCTGTCATATTGAGTTTCGTAAAATATTGATTCCACCATAATATTCTGCTTAGGTTTTTAAAATTAGTTCCGTACTTATAATCCTTTACTGTTGATGGTTTAAAAGGATTAGGGATTACCTTCCCGCTCTTCACAATGTTGCTTAACCCACGATTTGCTAATTGCAACACTGCAACCTCTTTTAGAAAATGTACGGCATTAGTTCTGGAGAATTCTTCTGCTTGTGATTTAAGTAAGATGTCACATTGTTTTAATATGTCCTCATATTTGTCATTGTAATCATTGTTATACATCTTCACTGCAGTGCATACAAGAGTTGATTCAATTTTGTTTAATAAACCTTGATAGGAACATGTATTCTTCGATATCTCATTGGCTTCATTATCAAGTATGTCCCAGTTAGTGAAGTCTTGCGGGATCTCGGAGGTATCTTCGAAAAACTTAAGTGTCGAAAAAGAGCTCCATTGTGAAATATTTGAATTAAATTGGTCACTGTCTTTCCATGTTTGCATGTCTTCCCAGTTTTGTATGTGTTTGTAACTTTCCATTACCTGTTCGTCAATGAACCTGGTAATTCTTGTATCTACATGGGATGATGTCTCACCGTCTTTCGAATCTTCAGGTGGTTTTAAGTTGTTTATTTTTTTATAGAACTCTATAGCTATTTCATGTCTAGAATTTGCTTGTTCAGCAGCTCCTTTAAGCCACAGTAACTTCTTGTCAAAGTTCTGTTTTATCCAGACGTATAAACCATGCAACACTTCTGGCTCTTCAATTTGTATAAGTGCTCTTGCAACACTAATCGCTATTGCTTCGACGTCAATATTTGTATTCGAATTAGCAGCTGTTTGCAATATTAATGAAGCATGGTAGATGGCAGCACCGAAATGTCCAGCGTAGTTGCTGACGGCAAGCGCAGCGGGACGTACTCTAGTGAACCACTCGCGGCAAGTCGGCCTGTTCGTATGAAAGAAAGTTTTTACAGGTTTGGCGACAGCTGGCAGTACTGTAGCAGTCCCTTCTGCAGCATTATAAATGTATTTCTCTAGGAACATCATGAACTCTGTGATCCAACGCGTTCGCGTTTGTTCTGAAGTCACAACTTCCACCAGTTGCTGTTGGTCACTACCAATGTATTTAGTTTCATGGGATGATATTTCTCTTGCTATTCCTTTCAAAGCTCCTTCGATTCTCATAAAAGTTTCTTGTGGTTTGCCCAGAATAGTCCTTAATTTCAATGATACACAAGTTTGAGCTAGTTCTGAGAGTGCCCAACCAACGCAAATAGATGAGAAACTTGTAGCACATTGCCGGAAGAACAACAGATTATTTTCATGAATATCAGCAGTCTGTAAAGGCCAAGATGTTAAAAATGCATCTACTAAAGCTTTTTTATCCTCCATTGTATTCTGGAGAAGACAATTCATTATTATTTTAAAATGCTGGTTTGATAAGTTACAAAAGGATCCTCGCATTAGATATTCTTTAAAAGAATTAGCCTTTGTATCACTGTTGAGCACATTCAGGCTCATTTTCCTTGCAGTAAACACTTTAACAACTTGTTTGTCTAACTCCAGCTGAACAATATCCCAAGGCAGTTCAAATAGCACATCTTTGCAAACATTTGACAATTTTTTATTTTGATTATCAATGTGTAGTATACAAAGGACTGCTATTGTTTTCAACACCAAAACATTCCAAGTGAGGGTCTTATTTTTCAGTAAATGTTGGGAATTTTTCATTACAAGCAAAACAATATCTTCATCAAAATGATATGCCAGTGACAACATGTTTGTTGTTAATACAAGAAAACCCTTTGACATGCTTACTATGGGTAAATATTTGTCTAACTGGCAAAATATATCAGATATCCAATTAAGGACTAAAATTAAAGTTTCTTTCGGGGCATCTTCATCTAATACCATGCTTAATGTATTGAGGATCACAGCTAAATGTCCAGATGTTGGGCTAGAACTAGAGACATCGCCAAGACTCAAGTTTGATAGGCCAAATATATCATTCGCTCTTTGCTGGGTATTTGTTACCAAGTCGCTAGAAGCAATGAAGTGATTGTTCTTTTTGCAATGTGAATAAAGCAAGTATAGTACAGAATACTGAAGAGCTGGCTTCTCCTTTATTAGCTTTTCATCATGAGGACACATTTTGATAGCTAACAGTTCCAGTATGCTAGGTTGTAATGCCCACATCCCAATAATAGAGTTACTAGCATTAGCCAGCTCGGATAAGCATTGTAAATAAAATATAACATTTTTCTCTGCATCATCTTTGTCTACTTCTTCTGGATACTCCGGGTTTATTATTTGTATGTCAGGTATTATAACTGAATAAGAATTCTGAATATCTGTCAAAACGTATTTGTATGTTTCTTGTAAAAGTGGAATATTCTTTAAGTTCAACAAGTTACTATATACTGACATCACACTGTTTAAAATGAGAGAACTGTCTGAATAGCGTAGTTGATGCAAAAGTGATTCGGGTCCAATAGTTTGTGATATGAACTCAATGGGAAGGTTTGAAGCAATCTCCTTTATAACAGTGGATACTAAGTCAATGACACTGAGGCTAACACTTTCCTCCCCTTGCAGAAAGTTACTCATCTCTTTTGTTATTAATGCAAACAGGGCTGGAGAACAAGATGACGATTTTGATTGCAAATATTTCAAAAGCAAAGCAATACATTCATTACCTGCCAGTATCAGATCTGCTTCGGCATCATCCTTCAGAATTTTAGTTAAAACTTGCAAAATCTTTGTGAATGCTTCTGTAAGAAATGACCATGACACAATTTGTGACACTGTAGGACTCAATAGTGTCCCTAAGCTCTTGACAACAGTGTTGAAAACGTTGAGGAATGATGTGATCTTCTGCTTACAATCTTCAGGTGTGGTAGTATCACTTTGTTTGTCTGTAAGAGTTGAATCCATCTCAGTAGAATATACCACCATATCCTCAACAAACTGATTCAGAAGGTTTACTGAAAATCCAACATCTGCTTGCCAGTGGCGACTGAGTTTAAACAATGATTGTAGAGCAAAATCTTTGATCTTCTTCGACTGAGCATTATCTACATGCCAACCAACCAGAATGTCAACCGTGTCCACAAAATGATTTGCAAAGTGTTCTGGATATGAATTTGACATGATGATCATAGCATTTATAGCAGACATGAATACATCAGCTGAGTCTGTGCCCTCAATGATAGTCTGAAGCCTATCTAGAGTCAATTCAGCAAAATCTGTTAGGTGAGGAGTTTGGTAATCCAGCTGAAATGTCTCAGTAAATGAGAGAGTCAGATAATGTTTTATACTCGAGTTATGCACTGCATAACTAGCAGCAATCCAATCTAGATGCTTCCTGAAGTCAGGGCCCATGACGTAGCCGATCCTTCCGAGCACTGTGGATGCACCTTCTTTTGTCTCAGGGCCAGGGGCATCATAGAGCACGTCCAGCAGTGACTCTACTAGTATATCGTAAGAACGACGTATGTAGCGCGCGTTTTCCGGCAACATAACGGCGTCTTGTAATTTACTGCATATGACAAGCGATTTCTCCATGTCTACCTCGGCACATAGTCGACGCAACAACTTGGAGATGCGAGGGTCCTCTGGAAGGTTGACAACCAATTCTGAACGTTCATAGAACTTGTTACTGCTGTTTGCTTGAGACCAGGTGTCATTGGAGGCCTGGTTTAACGATTCGTGATATTTGTAGGAATTATCAAGAGGCTCACGATCACCACGGGGCGGGAATCCGCCGCGACCCCTGCCTCCTCGCCCAACGCCTCGAGACGGCCTGAACTCGGTGACACGACCGCGGGACCGATACCTGCCATCTCTGGATGGACCCCCAAATGACGAGGATGCATCATACGCACCAACATAACCTCTGACCTTATCGTCCGTGTTTTCTTGTCCAATTTCGTCCCTTTCTGGAGTGTCGGTACCCTCCGTTCCCTTCGGGTTTTTCACTTTATTGTTTGCAGTGGTAGGTATCATCACTAGAAATTTTGTCTAACACGTAATTGTAAACACACATGGTCGTAAATTTACGACAAAATACGGGCAAAACAGACACTCTTCGCCAACAGTCACTGTATATCATAGACAAAATGGTAATTCTGTCACGACTGTCACTGTTATTGTTGAAAACTGTCATGTCAATTCATGCGCATAGAGATTGTAGACTTAGAGTAAAAAATAAAACTATATTTCAGAACGAAAAAAGTAGTTCGCTTGCAATAATTCTCTCATTTCAATGAATAAATAACATTTCGTAAATTAGGTATTGTTAATTTGTTTGTGTTTTTGTTAGATGATCTCATAGAATCAGCTAGTTGGAATGCCCTAATCTATTTTGTAGATTTTGAACGATGGTACAATTGTCATTGTCAAAGCAAACATTCCCACAGATTAGTATTAAGTAGGTTAATTGAAGCGCGGGAAACGTTGAACTAGGTGGACGCGTCTTTTTTGATAATTTTCTTAAAACATTGTTTTATACGATCAGTAGTAGTAGTTTTAGTGTTTTATTTTCTTTCTTACATAATTTAATTTTAGTTTAGTTTATTTTCTTCGGTAGTGGTAAGTTTTTTTTTTTGTATATAGTGTAAAATGAATGACCCGCCTGACCCGGGGGACTTTGTGCCCCCGGCAGGCAACTTCGTCACTATTTCCAACGAATCGGGCATGGATACCGATGGGTCGTCTTCGGCCCGGAATTTAAAAAGAAGCCGTGTGCATGTTTGCAAGCATTGCAACAAACGCCGTCGCACCCGCAAAAACCACGGTTCCGAGTCTTCGGGTTGTGGTTGCACGGATATACTAGCTACTGCATCGGAGCCTAAGTGTACTGAAATAATTATTTCTAATAATATGCCTAGTAATAATAATACAAAACCCGATAATCCTGCTCCATCCTTAGTTGTTCCCACTCAGATTGGTAGAAAGACCTACGACAAAACTGATGTCGCGCCTTTTATTATTCATGTACAAAAAAATATAACTTCACCAGATGACGGAACGACAATGCACCCTATCACATTTGGAAAATTCTTAAAACACAACGCATTCCAAAACATAATAAATGGTAGTGTAAAAAAAATTGGCCGTAATAAAATCTCTATATCTTTTTCAAATTTCCTGGATGCAAATTCCTTTATTTCGAATAATAGTCTTGAAACATATCATTACAAAGCTTTTATTCCTACTTTTAATGTGACTAGAATGGGTTTAGTGCGTGGTGTTCCTGCGGAATGGTCTCCGGAGGAAGTTATTGATAATATAACGGTACCAATTGGTTGCGGTCCAATTTTAAAAGTCAGACGCCTCAATTTCAAAACTATTGTTGATGGTACAACCATTTGGAAACCTTCCCAATCCATAGTGGTAACTTTTGATGGACAGGTTCTACCAAAAAGAATTTTTATGTGCTACAATGCACTACCTGTAGATTTATATATTTTTCCTACGGTACAGTGTTTCAACTGCTGTCGTTTTGGTCACACTA
Organism: Globia sparganii; assembly: GCA_949316385.1. NCBI lineage: Eukaryota > Metazoa > Arthropoda > Insecta > Lepidoptera > Noctuidae > Globia > Globia sparganii. The sequence continues at coordinate 23,067,299 of OX438663.1, read as the reverse complement.
AAATTCAGTGCAGGTCCAAACCTCGTTGCTATAAATGTGGCCATGGCCACACTGGAGACAGTTGTGAAAGAGAACAAGAAAGTGCATCTTGCTGCCTTTGCTCTGGTTTTCACTATGCTACTAATAAGTCATGCCCAGAATTGTCTAGGCAAAAATTAATTAAAACATACATGGCACAAAGTTCAGTATCTTATGCTGAAGCGGCGAAAGTATATCCTCCAGTATCTAAATCATATGCTGATACACTTTTATCCTCTCCCTCCAAAAATTTTGCAGATACTCCAGCAATCTCTGTCTCTAATAGAATGCCTGCTTCAAGTAGCTATAAAAAGACAGTCTTTCTCAAACCACGCTCCCCTCCCAAAGCTGTTCAAGGGTATAATAAAGAGGCTCACAATGACATTATCAAAGATTTTGACATTCCCCAACCATCGAATGGTTGTGCCTTTACCAATAAACATAACGAAAAAAAAGACACAATTTTATCCATAAACGATTTTCTTTCTGCATTACACAATCTTCTATCTCAGTTCAACATTTCACCGTCCAACGTTGCCCCTTCTTTCAATGTTTCTCAATCCACTCATGATGGACAACACATCCAAAATAATCCAGTGGAACTGCCGCAGTCTAGTAAACAAAAAGAGTGAAGTTATTTATCTAATAAACAAATATGAGCCATTTGCCTTTGCTTTAGCAGAGACTTGGCTCAAATCTAATTATACTTTTAAAATTAACAGTTATTTAACAATTAGAGAGGATAGACCTGATGGGTATGGTGGAGTAGCTATACTCATCAAGAATTCTATTCCTTTCTCTATTATTTCCTTACCTCCTCACAGTGAGGAAATTTCAATAGTAGCTATTAAAGTACATCATACTTGTCTTGTTTCTATTTACATCCCTCACCCTTCTTCTTCTGTTCTTCAAGAGATTAATAATCTCTTTTCTTGTCTTCCTAAGCCATTCTTAATATTGGGGGACTTTAATTGCCATCACCAATCATGGGGTTGTTCAACTTCTAATTGTTATGGCGATGAATTACTAGATATAATAGACTTACATAATTTATGCATCTTGAACTCAGGTGCTGCCACACGCCGTTCTGATCCCAATCAGAACCAAAGCGCAATTGATCTTTCTATTTGTTCTCCAAACTTAGCATCTTCATTAACTTGGCATACTTTAAGCTCTACTTATGGTAGTGACCACTTTCCAATAGTTATTTCGTATCCTCTTTCCAAACCAAATGCACCATTAAGGAGATCAAACTTAAAACATAAACTTCCTAATAGAAATAATAATGACTGGGATAAATTTAGAAACATTGTTGACAGAAAGCTTTGCTCCTTGCCCGCTATTTCTGATGGCAATGAAAATAGTTGCGCTGAAGCTTTAGCACTCATATTAATTGCAGCGGCAGATGAAGTTTTTCCTGTAAAAAATAACAATATTAATACAATTCCCTCCCCTCCGTGGTGGGACTCTGAGTGCACAGAATTGATTAACAAACGTAAAGAGGCAGAATACAACTATAACCTTGATATGTCTGATATTAATTTTGAAACCGTTACTAACATAATAAATGAAACTTCTAAACTTTTTAAGAAGAAAAAATTTGAATCTTGGCGTAAGTTTTGCTCATCAATTTCACCAAATACTCACCCTACAATTGTCTGGCGCAATATTCGTAGATTTAGGTCCATTTATAACAACCCTTCTCCTATTCCTGACTCTTTAGCCAGTGAATTTTTAGATAAATTAGCTCCTCCTTTTGTTCCTGAGAATATCAATCTTAACTTCCCTCTCGTTTCCAATAACCAAGACACTCGTACAACTCTAGATCTTCCATTCATTCTCACTGAACTAAAGGGTGTTATTCATAAAACTAAGGATTCTGCACCAGGTATTGACGGCATTCCGTATTCTTTCTTTGCTAATTTAAATGACGACGTCCTCAGTTATTATTTAGAGCTTATTAATTCTATTATGAATACAGGAAACATCCCTGTTGAATGGAAACGTCAAAGGGTGTTGCCATTCCTTAAACCAAATAAAATTCCCTCTGAAGCTTCTTCATACCGCCCCATAGTTTTGTCTTCAATTCTGATGAAATTAGCGGAACACTTAATTAAAAATCGCCTAGAATGGTATGTTGAAAGTAAGGGTCTTTTGGCAGAGTCACAATATGGCTTTAGAAAAGGTAAAAGTACAACTGACTGTTTAAGTATTTTAACATCCGATATTCGGTTATCCTTCTCTAACAACCAATCCACCGTTGCAGTTTTCCTTGATATAAACGCAGCCTATGATAATGTCGTATTATCAGTTTTACAAAATAAATTAAAATCCTTACAAGTCCCATTGAATTTATCAAATTTCATTATTAATATCCTGTCTGAACGCTCTGTTAATATGCTAATAGGAGAACATGAGGTATCTCGCCTTGTATGGAGAGGTCTCCCACAGGGTTCTGTGCTCAGTCCCATTCTTTACAATATTTACACTTTTGATTTAGACTCGTCCTTAGCTAACAATGTTAAGGTTCTTCAATATGCCGACGATTTATTATTATATTCCTCAAGTCAATCTGTTGATCAAGCTAGCTATGCTATTAATTCTGCTTTAGCTTCTTTGGAGTCATGGTTACATCTAAATGGTTTAGATTTATCCACGTCTAAAAGCGCAGCTGTTTTATTCACCCGGAAGAGAAATATTCCCTTAGTAAATCTCTTTTATAAGGAAATACCTATTCCAGTGAAAGATAAATTTAGATATCTAGGTATAATACTTGACTGCAAATTAAGTAGTGTTCCTCATTGTGATTATATTGTTAACAAATGTGAAAATCACTTAAATATGCTTAGGTGCCTTTCTGGTGTGTGGTGGGGTGCACACCCCTTTTCCTTGAAACTCGTTTACAACGCAATCATCAGAAGCACTCTGGATTATGGATTGTTCGTTCTGGAACCTGGTAGTGTTATGGCTTTTAAAAAGTTGGATCGCATCCAGTCTAAGGCTTTACGCATTATTTCGGGTACCATGAAGTCTAGTCCCATTAATGCACTCCAAGTTGAATGCGGGGAAGCTCCTTTATATCTTAGAAGACAATTCTTATCTGACAAATACTTGTTCCGGATTCTTCAGATCTCAACTCATCCTCTCATTCCTAAACTGGACTCTTTAGTGATGCAGATTGAATCTTCAGATTACTGGTCCCATAAACGTGCTCCCTGTTTAGTTGTAAGTTATAAAAAATTCCTTTCACTTTCTTCCCCTATTCACCGTTCCAATAAACTTCCTCTATTTAGCAGTAGTTATGAGAGTTTACAATTCAGTCCCATCATAAAATATAACTGTGTAAATAAATTGGATCCCGATTGCCATTCAATTTTTAATCATTTTCTGGCTGAACACTTAGAGTACCACCATATATATACGGATGCTGCCAAGCATTCTCCGACGGGTTGTGTTGGGATAGGTACTTACCATTCTCAATACAACATTGTACAAAAAATAAAACTACCTCCTGAGACTTCTGTTTTTACGGGAGAATGTTTCGGCATTTTAAAAGCCATTGAATATATTCGTGTTCTAAAGCTTAAAAATACCATAATTTTTACTGATTCTCAAAGTGCTCTTCTAGCCATCAATAAATCCCCTTTTGAACATAAATCACAGTTTCCTATAATTTATTTAATAAGAGAATTTGCATTCAGAACCATCTCTGAGGGTAATACATTGCAATTTGTGTGGATTCCCGCCCATGCTGGAATCCATGGGAATGAAATGGCGGATTCACTTGCCGGTGATGCGGTGCAATCTGGGGACTTAGTTCCATATATAAACTTTTGCTATGACCTCGCGACGTTACCAAAAACATATCTTCGGGACACCTGGAAGGTAGCTTGGGATATCGGAAGCAAATCGAAGGGTCGCTATTTTTCTCTTATTCAACCCGACGTTCCGGAAAAACCGTGGTTTGGCAGGGCAAAGTTTGGTAAGATGGAGACCTCCGTTATAATACGGATGAGACTGGGTCATGTCTGCTCTCCAGCCCATCTTGCCAAACTTCATATCATCGATGACCCTATTTGCTTGTGTGGCACAGACGTAGGCGATTTAAACCACATTTTTTTCTCCTGTCCCTTATATGATCGTTCATCCTTTCTTAGTAACCTCTTGTCCCTCAGTACTCCTTTTCCTACCTCAATACTTTCTTTACTTTGTACAAATAGCTTTTCTGTATATAAATGTATAGTCTCATTCATTACTCTAAATAATATTAAGTTATAATGTTTCGTCATTGTATTTAGCTCATTATTCTATCCCTTATAAATACTGATCCTATAGATTTATCCCTATACCCCGTTATAATTTGAATAATAATATTTTCGTTTCCTTACCTTTGCTTCCTTTGTAATAACTAATAAAACATGACATTGGCTGAATGCACACACCGTGCGAAGCCAAACAGAAAAAAAAAAAAAAAAAAGTAGGTTAATTCCTAACCTCTACCTCAGACTCAGTAGACATGTTGATATGATTTGTATATTTTTATTACAAAAGTAACAACACACTAATTGTCTGTCGAATGTGCAAGATACTAAAACTACAAGTATGAAGGCTGCAAAACGTACTCAAGATTTTAAAGGTAAGAATAAATCCGTTCGTTTTGGTAAACAGTGTGTTTTAACAATTTTAAATCAATTTTGTATTTCATTTCAAATCAATCAATCAATGTTGTTTTTCTTTGCAGCTTTAGAGCTCCAGTTAAAAGAAGATTCAGTAGCACCACACACAGTATATCTCAAGGAGCATATAGTAAGAGAACACACAAAAGACAAGCCTCAGGGTCGTACATTACTAGTAGTAAATGTGCCACCTTACGCTGATGAGAAAGGCTTGATTAATGCTTTTAGAGAAGCTGGCACTGTACAGTCGGTTCAACTGTGTTTAAAACCATCAACTGCTGACATAAAGCATATTATAAGGTTCATACCAGAAGAAAATAAAACCACATTTAGAGCAGCATACATAGTTTTCAAAAAGGTTGCAGAGTTAGATAAAGCACTGAAATTAACTGAACTACAACCGCTGAATTCAAATGCTCATCAAATGAAAGTGGGAATAAAAAAATGGATTGATGAGTTCAACAGTGCTATTTTGTTGCCCAAAACACTCAAAGAGAATGTAGAAACATTTATGAAGCAATTTGATGAAACTGCACAGAAAGCAGACAAGAAGGAAAAAGAACTGGAACAAGAGGATGATGAGGGATGGGTCACTGTTACTAAGAGAGGGAAGGTCCAGAGCTTTGCACGAACAGAGAAGGTAGAAAACAAAATAATGCAGAAGGAAGAGAAGAACAAAAAACGAAAAGAGTTGAAGAACTTCTACACTTTCCAAATAAGAGAATCAAAAATGAAACACATTGTGTCACTGAGGCAGAAGTTTGAAGAAGACAAGAAGAAAATAGCTCATATCAAACAGAGCCGGAGATTTAAACCATTTTGAAATAAGAATTAATTATCAAATTATCACAGTATTTTATTTACATTATGTACACATAATACATCTATTTCATAACTTTTAAATTGATTCAAAAGAACCATTACTTTGTTCTAGCTAATTTTAGAATTACTGAGTTATTATTAAGTTTCACACACCCATGTTTCGATCCCATGGGAATATCGGGATAAAAAGTATTCTATGTGTTAATCCTGGTTATAAACTATCTGTGAGCTGAATTTTATCTAAATCTGTTCAGTAGTTTTTGTGTGAACGAGTAACAAACATCCATCCTCACAAACTTATGCTTTTACAATATCAGTAGGAAGTAGGATGTTAATGTAAAATCAGTTACTTTGGTTTTTTCAACACAACACAACAGAAACATCTTTATATTCCAAAAACTTTTGGTATCATGTTTGAATCCTTCAAATCGCAGTAGAAACTTACGGGTAAAAAAATAGCACTTGAAGAACCTCCTAACATAGTTTTGAACTGAACAATTCTTTATCAACATTCACTGTTCAATATTTAGTCAAAGCACTTGTCAGATGGTCTGCTGGTGAGTCTTTATGATGATGCGCAGCAGTCTGTTCTCTGGTAATGTGTCTAATGCAGCAAGGAGATTGTTGATGTTGCCATAAACACAGCCATTTGCTAGGGCCACTTGAACTGCCTGGCCTATCCTGTCTAGGCAATCCTGTAACAACAAATTCTAGGTTTTTAAGGTGATTGCGCAGTGATTACCGCGAAATTCAAATTTTCTTACGGTTTTTGCAATTAGCAGGTCAGTGTCAGGTTGTATCTTGATCAAAATATGATTCGCGACTATAACAGGTACTTATTCACAGAATTATAGTCATTAGAATCATTAATACATCTTCCTAAGTTAGATTTGTACCACAAGAAGAAATCTAGGGAAAAGTGTTTATGGTACAAATCTCACTTATAAAGATGTATGAATGTTTCTTATGATTATAATTCTAGAAATACGTATCTTTTATAGTCGCGAATCAAATTTTGATCAAGATACAACCTGACACTGACCTGCATATTGCAAAAAACGTAAGAAAATTTGAATTTCGCAGTCTACCACTTCCCATTCACCTTAATATTCCTTTTGTAGATAAGTTACATAACTTAAAAATGTACCTATTTTATTGTATAAATAGATAAAAGATCACAATCTTAGCAGGTCCTGTAGATTCTGCTTACCTCACAATGTTATTATTATTATTATTTGGTTAAGACACACTAGCAGCTAATCAGCTGATGCGTGTGTATCGTATAGCTTGGAGATATTTAATCTGTCCAGTTGATTCTTGAAGCAGTTCAGTGTGGGAGCCGTCACAACATTTTCCGGGAGCCTATTCCATGCTGTTACAACTCGGTTAGACAAGAATTGCTTGCTTGCTTGCTTGTTTGCTTGTCAATCACATTTAGGAATACAAACCTGTAATTTATAATCAGTGTGCAGCCTGCCGCCTCTCTTGAGTACAGCATGCGCGTAGCCCTGCACTACCGGCGCCAGCGCGGCCAGGTGCTGCGCGTGCACCGCCGTGGGGGGCCCGTGCGCGCGCCGGCCGGCTCGCAGGCTGTGCAACACGCCGAGATGAAGCTTTATGTACAGCTCGGCCTCTGACAGAGGCTTGTGTGTCACAGTCTTTATGACTGATCTATCAATATCACCTTCCAGTTTAATTTTTTTTACTGGTACTGGTACTTCTACCATTTCTGTATCTGTAAAGAGTATTAATATTTTTAAGTATTATTACTACTTAATACCAATAGTTCTAATTAAAGGGTTTTTAGACCAAAAAATGTCTACCTTCATCAATATAAAGTGGAGCCAGTGCACACCAGTGTATGAGACCTGCCAAAGGTGTCACAGCAGCCATTGGTATGGATCCACTGGGTAGTGCAGCAGGATTCAGTTGTGCTGACATGCACAGAGTGGGATTTGAGTATACCTGCAAAATTAAACAAAAATTCCTCATTCCTTATGCAGGGACAGCCTTACCTCTGCAGTGGACTGTAAAACCATGGCAAAATTAAAGGTTCTGTTGCTGATCTCAGAATAGATAATTATTTCACTATAATCATTTATAAATTATTACTGTTAGTATTATGTATTAAATTGTGTTTATATGACTAACCCAAGCTGTGATCACTGCTAAAAGATTCTTAGGTGGCAATTTGGTAGTTCCTTGAGTATCTCGCATGTATAGCTCAGTCACTGCTGTGATGAAGTTTGACACAAACTGTGGGGCCGTGTTAGCTAGAGACTTCAGAGCCAGCTGGTTCGAGGTGTTCAGGTAGAAATGATCTCGGATGACATTTTCAACCAGTTGCAGGGACTGTGCTGATGAACAGCCCATTTGTTGAAGCCAAACACCAACTGCAAGTAACACCTGAAAAAATGCAGAGGAAAGTTTGAATGCTTCATTGTAAATCAAAATAAAACGTGATATTATGTACCTAATACCTATAAAATGGACAAAGTGTTTTTTTGATAAAAAATAAATGATATGAACTTACTGGTGTACTAGATGCAGACACTGCCATGCTGGCAAGTATACTCAGTATTTTCAATCTCCTCTGACTCTCCATGCCACCAAACAGTGATAAGAACACTGTATTCTTGGTAGTCTCATTAGTGCATGCCGACAAGTAGTCGCATATGATGTCTATGAGCTGTAAGTCCTGGAGCGGGGTTAGGCCTCCACCCCGCCGGCCGCCGCGACGGTCTGACTCGCAGAACACGAATTCTGATATGATATCCATCGCTATGTCTAGTTGCTTGTTCGATGGAGCCGCACGACCTACCAACAGTTGTTCTGAAAACAATAGTAACTGATTAGATAGGTACCTACTACAGTCAGGCTAAAAGAGGTCTCGATCTCGAGTGGTAAGACATACTTAGAGAGAAAAGAGTTAAACTTGTATTTACTGTTTAATGATAGTTAGTGGATGGCTAACTTACCAATTTTACTTAGAGCCTCCTTAGCACATACAGGAAACTCATGCTTCCTCAGAGAATGTTTTAAATCAGATATAGACATTTTGAAACCAGCTATCTCCGTGTATTTACCCAAACTAACAAAACAATCATAAGTTTAATGGAGAATATTTTTTTCACAAGTACACAACAATATTTTTCTTTCTGTTCAATCAATTTCAATATTTTCATTAATTCAATTGCGTCACTATAACAGACAGAGACAGAGACAGTGGCATTCTAATGCTAAAAGTATTGTTTTTTTAATGGAGGCTGGAGCGCATATTTTTTTTTTTTTTTTTCCTTTGCCCTTCTCGGGCAGGCTAAGGTCTTGGACCATACCGCCTCGTCTTCAGTGATTATTGTCCTTCTTGACTAAAAGTAAGGCCGAAGCCTCGTCTTCAGTTTTATTCTTCTTGTTTAAAAATTAAGTAAGGCCGAAGCCAGGTCTTAAGTTTAATCCTTCTTGTCCAAAAGTAAATAAGGCCACAGCCTCGTCCTTAGTAGTTTATACCTTGTTTTTAAATTTATTTTAGGCCAGAGCCACGTCTTTAGTATTCATTAGTCAAAATCAAAATAATATGATGTCTTAGCCGTGTATTTGTCATAATCATGTTGTGAAATAAGGTCATATCCGGGTCATATCCTTAAAAGTCGCCCCGATCGCTCAAATTGCCCAACCAGTGCTATCAATAAATTTATACAGTGCTATGTATGTACTATAATTTTCCAGCAAACCTTGAGTGTCGCGCGGGATGCTTGCTGGCGTTTTGTATATTTCCAATAAATTATCAATTAGAAGAATTCTTTGTAAATCATATGCAGGGCATTCAAAAATTATATGATCTAGGGTCTGATCACTTCCTAAGTCACAATTGATACAAACAGGCGATGTTATAATTTTCATTCTGGCTAAATGTGCATTGAATCTTCCATGTCCAAGTCTAAGACGATTTAGAGTAGTATAAAATTTTCTGCTCTTAGGAAGAACAGATCTGGTGAACCAGGGCGCAGAACCAATGGTTTGTTTTATTTTCGCATACCATTTTCCTTTAGTTCTTAGTGTTTCTTGCCAGTTCTCATGCCAAATACAGGTATTTTGTTCATGTAATTTAGTAAGCAGGTCGGAACTTGGTATGGCAACATTTCTTGTCTCTGAGATGTCATTGTCAGCGTTAACGTCAACAATAACTCTTGCAAGATAGTCTGCGTTTTCATTTCCTGATACTCCTATGTGGGAGGGTGTCCATAATAAACTTATCTTAAATCCTCTAGAACAAAGATCAGCGTATAAAGTCCGAATCTCATATAAAATATTGCCGGTATTAGCGTCCAGTTTCGGGTTTTGTAAGGCCATGAGAATACTCATGCAGTCGGTCGCTACAAGCCAAGTTGTGTGCCCAAGATTCTTTTCATGTATATACTGCAGAGCTGATAAAATGGCTAAAGATTCTGCTGTAAATATAGTCATGGCTCCAGGTAATCGAACTCCATGTCCAACAGTAAGATGAGGTAGATATATAGCTAGCGAAACATTTCTATTATTTTTGGACCCATCAGTAAATATATGCCTGTACCCAGGGAACTCTGCAATTAGCTGATATACATCTTCTTTACTCCTTAGGTCACGATTAATGTAAATGTCCATGGGCCAGAATTTGCTGATATAACTACCAGAGTAACATGGCCATCTGCCTTTACATTTCTCAATTTGATATTGATCATCAATACTGATTAGATTAGAAAAGTCATGAAATATATAAGGGACATTTACGGAATTAGAGGGACTGTATACTCTATGATAAAATAATATTTTCTTTAATAAAGGATGATTTTCGAAAGATAAAAGCTTGAGAATGTATTTGGATTTTAAAAACTGGAATCTTATATTCATAGGAGAAGTGTTACACTCAATTTGAAGCGAATTGATTGGAGTTGTCTTCATTGCGCCAGTTACGCATCTAAGATTGTGATTTTGAAGAATTTCCAATTTGTGAACCAATTTCTGGTCAGACCCAAAGCATAAAAATCCATATTCAAAATGACTGCGGACTAAAGATTTATATAGCATAAGCAAAATTTTTGGATCAGCTGCAATTGACAGTGACTTTATAAAATTAAATGCTTTATTAGCTCTACCTAACAGACAATCAACATACTTAGTCCATGAGAGGTTGCTTGTAAAAATTATACCCAGAAACTTCACTTCATTCACTATTGGAAGAACACTATTATTGTAATGAATATGTAGGTCTGTTTCACACTCTCCAAACACTATAACTTTAGATTTTTCTGGACTGATATCCAAGTTTAGATAATGAAAATAGTTCTTTAGCTGAGTTAAAGCTGAGTTTAAAATATTTTCAACAGAACTTATATCTGAACCTGAAGCATAGATAACCAAATCATCTGCAAACTGTAAATTTGTCACTTCAAGACCAAGTACAATGTTTAGTCTATGTAAATAAAGAAGATAAATCAATGGACTGAGGATGCCACCTTGACATACCCCTTTGTATGAAAAACGTGGCCCTATTAAACGTTTATTCACCTTGACATATACTTCTCTACCATGTAAAAAGTTAAAGATCCATATTATAATTTTTTCAGGAATACAAAGGGCACGAAGTTCACCACACAAAATGTGCAGATTGATGTTGTTGAATGCACCCACTACATCAAAGAAGACACCAACAAAATGATTGTCCATTTTATTAGAATTGTATATATCTAATTGCAAATGGGAAATGCTATCTCGAGTAGAGCAACCACGTCGAAAGCCAAATTGATTGGATGGTAATAGACCATTACTTTCTATATAAAATTCTAGCCTTTGTTTAATTAATTGTTCAAAGGTTTTTCCCATGCATGATGTTAATGCTACTGGCCTATACGATTCAGCTTTATGTCTTGCTTTATTAGGTTTAAGTACTGGGATAAGACAATCTGTTTTCCATTCATTAGGGATGATCATTTCCTGCCAGAGTAAATTAAAAACATTTAGTATGTCAGAAAGTGCCTTAATTGATACATTTTTCAACATTTTATAAGGTATTCCATCAAGGCCAAAAGCTGAATCACGTCTAGATGATATTGCAGATTTTAATTCCTGAAGGGAAAATGGAAAAATAAGATATTCATAATGTCCTGAAGCTTTTACTTCATGAGGAATTGATTGAAATGGCCCCTCAACTGTATCTGGAGTATATTTTTTTAAAAAATCGAATACCCAAGAAGAAATATTATTGCTTGGAGGTATAAATGTTTTATTAAATCTTTTTGAAATTTGCCAAACTCTAGATAATGGAGTAGTTCTATTAAATGACTCACATAGAGAAATCCAACTTAAATATCTTTCTCTTTATAACACTAACTTTTTAAGGGCTTGTAATTTTTTAAACTCAATATATTTTTCCAATGTGGGATTGTGCTTGAATACTATATAGGCATTCCTAGAGTCTACTACTGCTTTAGTGCAATTCAAATTCCACCATGGTAATGGAATGCGTTTTTTACAATTATTATTTATTAATGCTGTATCAAAAGATCTAGCAGATCTTATAGTTGATGGTAATGATTTAATAACAGCTAAATTTAATAACTTTATCAATTCATTATATGACTGTAATGGGTTATCTTGATTAATTTTAAAATCCAGTAGCAAACTATCAACACTCTTCTTGTATATTTCCCAATCAACCAGGTTAAAATTAAAATGTTTTGGTAAATTTGAAGTTTCCATATGATGTGGGACATTACAATTATTATTAATAAGTAACCTTGTAATTACAGGCAAATGATAACTACCTAGAGGATCATCATGAACAGACCAGTTACAAGACAATGAAATTGAAGTCGATACTACAGTTAAATCAAGTGCATTTCTTTGCCACCTATCAGAGCCTACAGTAGTCATTTCTCCATCATTTAATAAAACCAAATTATAGTCATTAATGACCTCAAGCACCTCTCGGCCGCGGATGTTCACACTGTTACATCCCCAAGCCGAATGATGTGCATTGAAATCTCCACCCAACAAGAGTGGACCAGGGATATTGCGAATTAAATTATCAAACTTATACTTATTAAATGAAGCGTTTCCGGGACTATAAAAACTGACTAATGAAATTTGTTTATTATTGCCATATTTTAAACGAATCGCTATATTTTGTATGGAATCATCATATAAAGTATCTATTTTATTAAATTGTAAACTGTTATGTATTAAAATAGCTACACCATTGTGTGTATTACCTGAGTCTAATCTTACTATATTATATCCTTTAATACTAAATCTCATGTGAGGCTTGAGCCAAGTCTCACACAGTAAAGCTACATGTATGTTATACTCATGTAAAAAATACGAAAAAGCATGTTTGTTACTATTGATGCTCTGAGCGTTCCAATGTACAATATTTAGCTGATCCATAAAATTAAGGTTTATTTAAATTATTCTGAATTTTTGATAATAGAACATCTTTTATGCTTTGAGTGCAAATACTCTTTTCGTTATTTTTATTTTGAGAAATTAATGTTACTATTGTCTGTATTAAAATATTTAAAATTGGTTCTGTTTCAATTAGTGATTGTAATTGTTTAGCAGGACTGGACTTTGAAAGAGATGGAAATGACTTTTCATTGAATAAATCTGCATATGATTTTTTATTAATTTTGTTTTTGTTTTCTTCCACTTTTTGTTGTTTGACTGGGCACTGTGCCGAAATAGCTACATGTTTACCTTGACAATGGCAACATGTTGCCTCAGTTGATGGTACTTGACATTCTTTATAATTATGGTCCTTTGTACATATGGAACATCTTTGAGAGTTCTTACAGAATTTAGCTATATGACCATACCTTAGGCACTTCAGGCATTGTTTTACCGGCGGAATGTACGGACGTACTTCGAATCTCCAGCTGTTCAGGTCTACACTATCGGGTATCGCTGCACACGAGAATGTGATGGACACCGTCTTCGTAGGCTGAAAGGACACCCCTCCTCCTTCTGAAATAGTGCGACGCATAAATCTTCTGATAGAAATAATATTCTTTGTGCTAGTTATTGCATTATAAATGTGTTCGTTACTCAGGTCAATTGGAACATGCATAATAACACCTGTATTTTCCGTAGCGGCTGCAGGAATACTGGCTTTCAATTTATAACTGTCTAAAAATTTACGATTTAGTAGCGCTGCATTAGCTAAACCAGGACGTTCGAAAATAACACCTATTTTGAATCGATTCATGCGTAATAATTGCTTTACGCCCTTATTATATTTCTTAATGCTGGTTGAAAGGGACATCATGTCTCTATCACCGATCGGGACTAAGTCTACACTTTCTAAAAAGACAACGTATTCGAAATTGCCTCCGTTTTCAGGATATGACCTAATGTAATCGGGAACCCTGAATTCCCGATACTTGTCCTTTTCAACTGGTACAGATTCCTCTGAAGAGCTTGAGACTCCACCGTCGTCTTCAGAGGACACCAATGGTGGAGCAGAAGACGAACTGTCTTCTTTTTTCCTTTTCTTTGCATTTCCTTTCTTCCCCATCATGAGAAAAGCAAACGATTAGACTTTGAATAAATAAAATAATTATTTGAAATTTTTTTTTCAAAAAAGCCACCCTTTCGTTACGAATTTCCCGCGCTTTTTGTTAATATTTTACAAATCAAATATCACTGACTCAGAGATTAACTGCCTGCCTCTGTCTCAGTCATACTGTCATCCTGGAGCGCATATTTTGCTGGCTGTCAAGTGTCATCAACTGCTTTTTTTTCCTTTGTTCCTTGTGGAACAGGCTAAGGTCAGGGACAATGCTGCTTAGTCATCAGTTAGTTTGTCATCAACTGCGTTTTATTCGATGTTCAAACTTGAATCTGCGAGACGACGAAAATTCTAAGGAGGGCCGCGTGCACGACACTTCGCAAAGGCCGCAGCACAGAGTACATTTTACTAGTACACATTGGGCCAACGTGCTGGGCGAGTGCGTTGGGGCCAACGTGTTGGGGCTACTTCAGCTACTTGGCGCTTGTTGTTGTAGTTTTGCTCAGCGCTGGCACCAACTACCGGACAAGCGTATACAGCGGTGTGTACAGCGGGTTAAAAGGCTAAAAATAGGCGTTGTGCGCTGGCTGGACATTTATTTTAACTTCAAGTGTCAAGAGAGTGTATGATTGCCATCATTTTATTATGCCAAAACGTGTGCTAGGCTAGTAGGGAGTTAGGGACATACATAATCTTGAAGTTAAAAGTCGCGCCCAGACTTATCTTGACCGTTTTGTACTTACTTCTGAACCGCTCTGAGCAGTCTGAGCACGTTTTCGGATGACAGCGATGAGAGTCCGTTGGTTTTCGTCTTGATTTGTTTAGTTCACAGTTTAGTTCAACAATTAGTCATTTCATTTAGCGAATAGTCAATTTTACAACTAAACTTAACTTACGTTTAGTTGTAGTAAATGTAACCATCAAAATAGTCCAGTCCAGCCAGCTGTCTTATTTTCTTTCATTTTTTATTGTTTATCTGTGCTGGCGACTCGCATTGCGTTTTTTTGCCGTTGTGTTCCCCTTCGTTTTGCATGAAGTGTTTTTCTTTACTTCCACAAGAAAGTAAAAATAATTTAAGAAAACATGGAAGTCATTGTCGCTAACGTCGACCACATAAAATTTGATATAGATTACGCTTTAGAAGAGCAATATGGAGCGCTACCATTACCTTTCCCAGGAATGGATAGTAAGTTGTTTTCCTTCCAGTACATGTGTACCTCCAATAATATTCAAGATTATATCAATGACTACTACTATGCATTAGTAAGTAACGTGTACTTAATAAAAACTCATTGGTTTTAGAGTCAACCGCGGCAGTATGTGAATTCTTCAGCCAGCCTGGAGGTTGCGGGAATGGCCCTCAGTGCCCCTACAGGCACGTCCGCGGTGACCGCACAGTGGTCTGCAAGCATTGGTTGAGAGGCCTCTGCAAGAAAGGCGACCAGTGCGAGTTCCTTCACGAGTATGACATGTCCAAGATGCCTGAATGCTATTTCTACGCTAGATTTAACGCCTGTCACAACAAAGAATGTCCTTTCCTTCATATAGACCCTGAGAGTAAAATTAAGGATTGCCCGTGGTATGTATTCACTAGTAAATACAAAATTGTGGTCTATCAATTATTAACACTGAAAGAATTATTTTGTTTGTGTATGTCTTAAAAATGAAATGCGTTTGTTACCTAATATCGGCTGGACTGATTCGGCTATTTTGTGTTTTAAAACATTACTTATAGGATGAATTAGGTTTATAGGGAAAGAAAAATGGGGAAAAAACATTTATCATTAATAAAGAACTAGATAGACAATCAGCGGCAAAAAAAGTCCTTACCGAATGCGCACCCACTAGATTTGGACTTTTAATCTAGTAGCATTCAAATGCTCTGATGGCAAACATGTCTCAGTGCTCATTTAAAAACTAAAAATCACATATCCAGGACACTAAAAAAGGATGGAGTTTCATATTTTTGGTAAGTATTAATAATTATCAATAATGACACTGTTTGTTTGTTGTTTTTGTTTGTAATAACACTGTTTTGTAATTACTGATATTTTGTCTAGAAAACATTGTAAAAACATTTAATCATGTTGTAATAAACAGCAGGACTTATAAAGCATCTCAATAATTGTAAAGACTCACGAAACATATTATCACATGCCTACTTAAATTGTTCAGGTTATGTGCGTTGATTCTGTTCTGTTTGTGGAGACGCTATTGTTTCTTAAGATTTTTTTAATATTAAAGTTTTTTTTTTTGTTTAATGAAAGTTTTTACTGTTTCTATAAGTAAATATTATAGTAACATTTAATAGATTTAATTTTGACTAAGTGCATGTAATAGATTATGAATCAATTTTAATATAAGGCTATACATGTCATGTCACATGTCATGTACAGTTTAACAAATTAAAAAAAATACCATTCCAAAGAATTCCATACCAATATTGCAATAAAAATCAAAAAAATATTGAACAATTCGACTCCACTCATTCTTTGTCCTTGCGGTGAGCCTCAAAATGTATTGTTCTTTTTTGGCACATTGTAATTCTGACTTTAAAACATTTTGCGTAAGGTTGAATTTGTTTTGATGTATGTCAACCAGCGAGCACTGGTCGTAATAGCTTTGTGAATACAAATTTAAACATTGCATTTAAGGTTGAATTTACATTAACATATGTTTACTTCACCTAGAATTAGGTAAATACAATAGGCGACCGTTTTAAGAGATCTTTTGCAGAGCATTGTGTATCTAGTTCTTTATTAGTGATTGATGGGAAAAATCCCAGAATTTTTTTAATTTCTGGCAAAACTGAAGGTTCTTTGTTTCTATGGAATTTTTGTATTGATATTTGGACAGGACAAAGTCTGTCGGGTCAGCAAGTATGAAATAAATAAAATAGTGCAACCCTGAAATACAAGCCAGGCTCAACCTCGTGTGGAGTCCACAATTTTAGGTTCATTTGTATTAGTTTTAGTAGTAAAAAATAATTCATACTCTTAGTAATTGTACCTACATAAATTGGTTTACGACTTTATTTTCTATAATCATAAACAGTTGGATAATGCTTACATTATTAAAATACTAGCTGACCCCGCAAACTTCGTACCTACAATCTCGGAATAATTTAATAATTTAATAATTAATAATTTAATAATTTTTCAATAAGAACAAATGTATGAGAGAAAGAATAATTTTCATAATTTTTTATTTTGTGAATCTATTTGGGGCGGAGAAAAATCCAACAAATTAAAGATCATAAAAATCGGTCCAGCCAAGTTATAAATGGTGTAACTAACTCGACTTTGTTTTATATATATATAGATTGTAACAGGACTAAAAATATTACTGTATACCATATCAAGCAAATTACAATATAATGTTGCAGGTATGACAGAGGTTTCTGTCGCCACGGTCCTCACTGCCGGCATCGACATGTGCGCCGCGTGTTTTGTATGAACTACCTCTCCGGCTTCTGTCCTGATGGCTCTACCTGCAAGTACATGCACCCACGGTTTGAGCTGCCTGCCCCTCCGGAACAAACCAAGGATGCTAAGAGACTGCCCGTGTGTCATTACTGCTCTGAAGCTGGCCATAAAGCTTCTTCTTGTAATAAGATTCCAGCAGAGGTTAGTAGCATTAATAGTGTCTTTATCGCAGGTACAGAAAAACTGTTTAATTATTCAACCTTTTGTGAGTGAAATTTTAGCCCAACTATTGTCCGTTTTGTGGGAAAACACCATTACTTATTTAGTATCAAAGGTTTTACAAAAACATCGTGAGGAAACCGGCATGTCCTAGAACCAAAAATTCGAAGACATGTGACATCTACCAACCCGCACTGGGCCCGCGTGGTGGATTACGGCCCACTCCCTCCTGTGTCCCAGCAGTGGGAACAGTATAGCTTGATTGTGTAAAGATTTTATGACTATTTTGGTTGATTGGACATCAAATCCTATATTTAAAATTTAATTACAGCAAAGAGAAGCAGCTCAAAGACAAGAAGAGGCGAGATATCGCGCCCTTGGCTACGTCAAACCTGCAACTGACGGCGACGATGTTAGCACCCAAAGACTGCAGAGGATTGTCCACAAACCACTGGAAGAAGTCACCTGCTTCAAATGTGGTACCAAAGGACATTACGCCAACAAGTGTCCTAAGGGCCACCTGGCCTTCCTGTCCAGCCAAAATCAGAACCATCAGAATCAGAACCACCCAAATCATCAGAACCATCCAAATCATCAGAACCATCCAAATCATCAAAACCATCACAATAATCAGAACCCTTTCAAAAAACCTATCTAGTATACATATGTGAAGCGCTCATTTGACAGGCTTCAGTGACAAACTATAAAAATATAAACAATGAGTTACGTGTAAATTTTAATTACTAACTGTTAAGGTGGATATGTCGCAGCCAACTAGCTTAATCAGCCTTTTAGTTAACTGCTTAGTCTTTTAACTAAACGGCACAGTTCAAGTAGCGGCCTGAATTATATTCAGCCATTTAATCAAACAGCTAGGCAAATGACTTGGATCGCTAACGTTTAACTACTTGCCTAGCTCAAACATTTAAATTTTCGATTGATTGATTGGTGATTGCCTTAAAGCGGCAGGTTGTTTATTGTGTCTATTAACGAGTTACACAGTAAAAACTGAACTGTAAACTAAATAAAAATTAGTCAAAAATAAAAAATATTTAAATGCGTAAGTAAATAATATTTAGCAGTAAAATTACTTAGGGGTAGTTACGTGTGGGCAGTTAACAAATCGGAAATAGTCGGTAATAAATCTGACTTGGAAGTATTACTCGCCGATCGCTGCGCTCGCTCGGCTCGCGCGCGTTTTGTCACAGTTGTAACCTAACCCATGTGGTCGGAGTGGCCTGGCTTACTTACTGCGACCAATGTTAGCTCGCGCGTGGTTGATCACAGTTCCAACCTAACCTATGAACTGCTGAACTATTTACCTGACTGCCCATTCCAATATTTTTACTGGTCATTCATTTATTACACTACTTGAGTATTTGTTATAATGACATTGTAGGATTAAATAACTGAACAATTTTATTTTTATTACAAAAAAAAAATTACCTACTGCCCGTTATTTTTTTTCAACAACATAATAAGCTCCCTAATGTTAAAATGATTATTTACTTATTATATAAATGGCCTAAGCATCAGCCAGCCAGTTCATTAAATTTTTTATTAGACGTATTGGCTGAATGTCATTCAGGCCGCTAGTTGAATGGCGCCGTTTAGTCAAAAGGCTAGGCAGTTAACTGAATGACTGTTAACCGAGAGATACCCTTAATATTATGTGAAACGTGGCATACATTTAACGTTTCAATACGCGGGTTGGAAGTCCAAGCGGTGTATGCGCGCTACACGTCGAAGCAAGGCGGATTTGTTTCAACGTGTGTTACATTTCAGATATGTGTTTATGCCATTGTAATATAACTCACACTGGAAACACCAATAAAGCGTAAATGCATGTATTTTGCGTACGGGTGGGAAAATTGATTATTCAATTCACCCCAGTCCTCTGAAGGCTAGCAACGCCTTGACGTTAATAAATGTGTTTTGCATGTGTTCTCCTCAGCTTAGGGTAAGATTCACAGATCGCACTTTGACTTTGCTAACTAGGTACGCACCGCATACAATTATGAGCATTCTTCGTATACCGGTAACTTTTATATTCAAAGAGCGTAGTTTGACTTTGGTTAAGTAAGCAATTCATATGAATATGGACATTACAGTCGTAAGAATTCAATAAAGTTATCTATGAATCTGGCCCTTAGTTTCCCAGGGTTTCATTTACTTCGTTGTAGTAATCTTGAAAATATAGGATTGTGAGCTAGTAAACCTACCCTCACGTTCATCAATCTGTAAGGCTCAGCACCACTGACCTGTATTATACATGTACGCTGGACTTCATATCGATGACAAAATGAGGACATTTGATTTTCGCCATTTTGGCGCTGATAGCAATGTGAGAGTCCGTGGAACTAATATTAGAGATGGGACATATCTTTCGATAAAAAAAATTATTTTATGAACTTTATCGATCCCTATAATTAACCACTTAGAGTAATTTATTACTTAAGAGAAAAAAATCGAACCACTCCCAGTTATTTTTATGCTTCATTTTTAGGGTTCCGTACCATTTGCGCCAACCACAATAGAAATCTACGTTCATCACACAATCGTCTTCTCCAATGTCCCACTCATCGCACAGACTTCATTCACTCTTCCTTCTTCGTTCAGTCTATCTCTCTGTGGAATGCGCTCCCCGAGGAAATCAGGATGGCAACCAACCGATTATCCTTTAAAGTTAAGGTTCGCGAGCACTTTCGCAAGAAGCTGGCAGTATCATCACAACGCTAATATTTTCTCATTGTTTGTCTTGTTTCTTTTTAATATATTCATTTATTTATGTATAGCTGCTGCCCGCGACTTCGTACGCGGATCCTGTTGATTATGCCAGCGATAACGGGGTCGTCAAAATCGAAGATCTGAAACGTCTGATGTCGAATTCTAAGAGCCCGGGGACGGGAAAACAACGGGATGCGCGAGACGATTCGAGACGTTCCAGATCTTTCATTTTTGTAAGTCAACAGAAAATTCCCATCAGACTAAACAACTTTTGCTAAGACGTCATTCCTATATATGTTGTAGTGTCGCTGGGCTTTGGAGTTCCACAACAGGTGTTCCAGATCTTCAGATTTATTCTCACAGCAGAAAATGCTCTTCACGTGGAATAATTTTTGCTATGGCACCATTTTTATATATATATTTATAGATTCTAAGGCAGATTTAAAACTGTGTACGTAGGGATTTACTTCATGCAACATATTTTGAAGCAGCGAAATCAGACTATTTGTTCAAGTGCGGAAAGTTTTGGTTTCTAATATTTGCCTGATCTTGATAATTGGATACGAAATATATTTGGAGAAATTTGGGGTCATTTTCAGACAATAATGAACCAATAAGGTGGTAAACTTGGCCTTGCACTTTGAATGTTGGCATAAATGGGCCTCTTGAAATCTGTTTCGCACCAAAAGATGTCATTTGAAAGGCATTGTATACAAATGTTGTCCAAGAAATGTTTTGACTGTGGATGGTCACCAATTAGCAGTGATCTTAATATTTCTGGAGGATTTTGTAATATTTCAATATGTACTTTTCCACCTGAGCAACACATACCGTTTGTTTCTTTTTGCCATTTAACAGCTTCACAAAAAGTACAATTTTGAACCATACCTCCGATGGCGGAATACGTGGCGTAGTCAATCAAGTCATTCATAAGAGTATACGTAAATGCACTCCGTTCCTTATCAACCCAAGGAAAGTTGCCACGTCTTACGGCTATATCTCTGTCGGATCGGATGTGTCTCTGTCTTGAGACACATCCGATTCTTCAAATGATATCGACATTCTGTTCAGAGAATGTCGAAGTCGATCAGAATTCAAACGTTCGTTGCGCTCTTCTTCTGTCTCTTCATGCCGTACTCCAGCAATTCTTTCTCTCTCACTTTCTAACTGATTATGAATATTTTGTTGTGTGCGTGTTCGGGACAATGTATTATCATACATTGTCCCGAACACGCACACAACAAAATATTCATAATCACGCGCGAGTAACTGGTGATCGAGATTATCATCTCGATCACCAGTTACTCGCGCATCACGTTCATCACTCGTTTCAAAAGACCTGTTAGTAGATGTGCGAATACGCTGTGAACGCAGGCGTGCTTCGCGATCCGAAGAGGTTTCCACGGAGCGAGTTGCAGCTTGATGTTTTCGAACAGCATCAAGTCTCTCCTGACGCTCTTTGGTAGATTCTTGGGATCTTATGATCCTCAATCTTTCAGCTCCTTTGGAACATTGGGAAAGATTTGACCTCTTTCTAGGCATGGTTATAGTTTTATTGTGAATATACCTGACCAATTAAAATCTAAGTGACTGCTCCCCTGCGTTACCGGATAGGCTACCGTGTCACGAAGATAAATGGCAAAGGAAATTAAACACTCAAATAACATAAGCCCGAAGGCATATTTATTGATAAAGTAAAAAAATAAATGGGAGTTTTGACCAGTAGAGTCAACTTTTCAATGATATACCATCGTCACCGAAAATCAGTCCTAAACTGTTACCGCTTTAACCGCGTGGAGGTACTCCCAGCTTATGTTATTTGATAATTATACAGTGAAATTAGTGATAGCTTTGATTTCCACATCAGATGTTTCTGATCTTCGATTTTTATAAGTCAACAGGAAATACCCATCAGATCGAACAACTTTTGCTAAGACGTCATTCCTATATGTGTTTTGGTGTAGCTGGGCTCTCGGAGTTCCACAACAGGTGTTCCAGATCTTCGATTTTTATAAGTCAACAGAGAGTGCTCATCAGATTGAACAACTTTTGCTAAAACGTCATTCCTATACATGTTATAGTGTAGCTGGGCTCTTGGAGTTCCACATCAGGGGTTCCAGATCTTCGATTTTTATAAGTCAACAGAGAGTTCTCATCAGATTGAACAACTTTTGCTAAAACGTCATTCCTATATGTGTTATGGTGTAGCTGGGCTCTTGGACTTCCACAACAGGTGTTCCAGATCTTCGATTTTTATAAGTCAACAGAGAGTTCTCATCAGATTGAACAACTTTTGCTAAAACGTCATTCCTATAAATGTGTTATGGTGTAGCTGGGCTCTTGGAGTTCCACAACAGGTGTTCCAGATATTCGATTTTTATAAGTCAACAGAGAGTTCTCATCAGATTGAACAACTTTTGCTAAAACGTCATTCCTATATGTGTATGGTGTAGCTGGGCTCTTGGAGTTCCACAACAGGTGTTCCAGATCTTCGATTTTTATAAGTCAACAGAGAGTGCTCATCAGATTGAACAACTTGTGCTAAATCTTCATTCCTGTATATGTTATGGTGTAGCTGGGCTCTTGGAGTTCCACATCAGGTGTTCCAGATCTTCAAATTTATTCTCTCAGCAGAAAATGCTCATCACGTGGAACAATTTTTGCTATGGTACCATTATTGTATCTCTTATACTTTAGCTGGTCTGTTGCGGTTCTGCATCAGGTGTTCCATTTTCCAAAATAAATTATAGCCTATATGTTGCCCAGACTTAATACCTATACAATAAAAAAAAAATCATTCAAATCCGTCCAGTAGTTCCGAAGATTAGCGTGTACAAACAAACAGACAAACAGACAAATTTTTTTTTTTGGATTCGTGCTCTATTACTGTTTCTAAACCCCCCTCAAGTATTTTTTTTTTAATATATTCAATGTACAGACACAGTTTTTTTACTGTTTTATTATATGTATAGATATGTATTTGTGCTTATATTTATATGTAATTAGGTATATATTATATTTATAGTTTAAATAGGGTTCTGCGTATCTTTATATTTGAAATATTTATTCCTGTAATGTTTGCACCTACTACTGTTTGTCTCTGCATCACCCAAAGGTTGACTGGTAGAAAATGCCTATGGCATTAAGTCCGCCTCTGTACATGTATGTGCATGAAGTATTAAATAAATAAATAAAAGGAAAAAACGAAACCCTCATAGGATCACTTTGTTGTACGTCCGGCTGACTGTCTGTCAAGGCCCTTTATTTCGGGAACGCGTAGAGGTATAGAATTGAAGTTAAAACCTTATACTCAGGTCTGCGGTCCCTTGAAGCTGTGAAAATATCAAACTTCTGAGGTACCTACTTAACGTAAAAAAAGGTACGGCCGTTTATGCCGCAAAAAAAACGTATATTTCGACAATCAAGGGGATCAAAATATATAGGGTACCTACTTCCGGTACTTCCCGTTATCTAGAATCATGAAATTTAGCAAGAAGAAATGTCATATAGCACAAGTAAAGGAAAAAAACCGAAAACCGTAAATTTATTCATACCGAAAAGGTTAACTGAAAATTCTTTAGGGCGTGGTCAGTCAGATCGCAAGCTCTAAACTAGTGGATAGTGTCCTAGTAAAGTTATAGCGCATGACGGTCAGATCAGTGAGCTTTAAATATGAGGATAGGCTTAAAACTTCCTAAAACTACTATGGTTGAGCTAATATCTTCTCGAGCAACTACACTAGTTTTACAAGCTGAGCTGGCTGCGGTCACATTAGTTCGCAATGTGAACTGAAAACTATTGAGCTATTATGTTGTTGTTAAGTAAATTATCGACAAATTATTCTACATGGAACATTCAAAACTTGCGTTTACTTATTTGAATTTTAGTTCCTGAAAACCTCGAGCGGGGCGCTTTGAATCGGCACAAAAAACAACCGTCATTTCGTATAGTATATTTAGTCCAGCGTACTTAATTATTAGAGGTCAGTGCTCAGCACAGACCAAAAGATTTTCTTGTATCATTGAATAACATAAGTACCTACTTGCGGAAAAGAGTCTGCAAGCGGGCTCGGGGTCATATCATTCACAGATCACACTTAGCTAAAGCGTGATCTGTGAATCTTGCACTATGTCAATAGAAAAAAAAAAATTTCAATGTTACCATTCAGAAAATCCTCTGCTGTGATATACCTCTCTCATTCTGCGCAGAGCGAAGCCACATACGCATGTTCATGCGCGAAGCAAACCCACTCTATTCTGTTTTATTTGCGATTCAGATTAAACGAATAAGGGACTAATCACACTTATTCAGCTTTGTTCAGTGTTTGTCCATGGAAAACAACGATTTTGTATGAGATACGTACGCATCTCGCATCGCTTTCTATGGACAAACGCTGAACAGAGCTGAATAAGTGTTTATATATTAGTACTCCCTAAATGTGAAGCGGAAGTATATCAGAAGAATCGCATGCATGTATGCGTGTGTATTGTAAAATAAAAGACGATTCGAATTCGTGACAATTCTCGGGGAAGGCCTATGTCCAGCTTTTCGGCAGCCAGTTTCGGCTAAGATGCATAACTGCACTGTGCTGTGTGATCACTGGTCACACAAGTATTGTTATCAATGAAATAATATAACTACTGTACTAGGCTTGCAAGACCCTTTTCAACAGTACGATCCAGTTGTAAGAGTTAACTTCCGTGTTCCAGAAGCCATCCCATTACCTAGGTACTTACCTACCTACAAAGAATATATTAAGTAATTGTATATTTTACAACATAAACGGAATAATTGTAACAATTAATTAATAAATTGTTTATTATATAATAGTCGAATGATCTTGATTATTTCCCATTCTCATAAATGGAAAGTAGGGAATATCCTTAGAGAAATACTCTTTGGGAACACCAATACCGTATTGGTGATCCCTAGTTTCGTGTTTCTGTCATTCTAAGCGGGAATACAAGCAGAAAGGGTCCATTAGTGTGGTATTGAGTTAAGACTAGATTCGGTATCTAGGCGTGCCTACCAACTAGCTACTTCTTCCAATAAGAGTTTTATCGTGTGAAGCTACAGTTTCCAAATATGTGTTGTACCTACACGTATGCTTTAGACATAGGACATACTACAAGGTATCTACAGCAATAACATACCCTCGTGGACCTACTGGTAGGACAAAATAGTAGGACCACGAGAAAATACGTAAAATTATTAAATCAGAACTAAATTGGTGGCCAGGTTAATCGGCCTGGCAAGACTAGTCCGTTTTCATTATAAAACTGTCGTCTAAACTGCGTTACAATCTCTAATATATAAAATTCTCGTGTCACAGTGTTAGTTACCATACTCCTCCGAAACGGCTGGACCGATTTGTATGAAATTTTGTGTGCATATCGGGTAGGTCTGAGAATCGGCTACTATATATATTTTTTTTTTTCAAAACGACGTTTGCGGGGTCAGCTAGTATACATAGGTATATATTAAGATAAGATAAGCAAATTATAAGTGTTTAATTAAATTATATTTTTAAGTAAATGAGGAATGAACGGTTTTCGCTAACATTAAGTGACAATATGAGTGCAATAATTTAAAGGCACGTCGTCGTACGAATGCACCCGGCCGCCGGAGAGATGGGCAAAGATCGTCACTACGTCACACACTGAACGCCTGAGGGTGGGCACCACCGTCACCGTCGAGGTAGACCGCGGTGAAGGTGGTATGACGAACTCATAAAGTTTGCAGGGCCGACATGGCCAGAGATCGCCAAAGACAGGGAGGCCTTTGCCTCGCTGTGGGATACAATATAGGCTAAGAAAGGTAAGCATTCACTTAGGTGTTACCTCTAATGAATTAAATAAAATAGTTATGTATTCGTGAAAATGGGCAATTGGGTAAATAAGTTTGGCTGCGATGATGATGTTTCCTGAAAGTTACGATGGAGACTACACTCCACAAAATATAAGGAAACAAGCAGTTTAATTACCTATTCGACTTGTTGAATAACTAATAAAACTTACCTACTCCTAACTGACAGTAAGTTATTTATTTACCTATATAAAGGAGATGATATTATATAATAGATCGGGGCAAAAATATTTTCGTATTTTGAATCTATTGTTAGTAATCAAACCTCTTTGGCAGTACATTCAGTACTGCCAAAGAGGTTTGATTACTAACAATAACAATAACTGGCTGGTTTTAATACTATTAAATGCTAACATTCTAAAGGTGCAATAAATAAAAAAAAAAACTAGTTCCCGCCATTTCTCAATAAATTGTTTTTCAAGCAAGCAACATGAACGTATGTGACGAAGAAATTCGGTACATTTTAAAATTTTATTACAAAATTTGTGCGGTTTACGGACTTAATGCGGTATCAATACGAGTAGCACAAATGTGGTTCAAGCGTTTCAAGTCAGGAAATTTTAGTGTGAAGGATGAAGCTCGCTCTGGACGCCCTGTCACGGATAAAATCAGTGCCATTTTTGAAAAAGTGGAGCAAGATCGACATATTAGTAGTTATGATATTGCTGAAGAACTGGATGTTGATCACAAAATAGTTTTACGGCATTTACACAAGTCTGGGTACAAGAAAAAACTTGATATTTGGGTACCACATGATCTCACTGAGAGAAACTTAATGCAACGTGTTTCCATTTGCGATTCTTTGTTGAAACGTAATAATTCCGACCCATTTCTTAAACGGGTGATAAAAAATGGATCACTTACGATAAGAATGTCCGAAAAAGATCGTGGTCGAAGCATGGACAAGCCCCACAGACTGTGGCAAAGCCCGGCCTGACTCGGAACAAAGTGATGCTGTGTGTTTGGTGGGATTGGAAAGGAATCGTCCACTATGAGCTTTTGCCATGTGCATTTGGATTGAGTGATCTTTTTTTATTTCGTGACAAAATCTGATTGTACATTTAGTCAAAAATAGTCAAAACTGATAGCCCAAAGTAAAAAATTTGTCACTCTCAAGGGTCTTCAGTTATTGTCCAAAATGTGGATCACTCAAATCAGACATTTTGCAAAAACGGCTATGAGCTAAATCTCAACAAAAACTTACTCTACTGACTAAATTTATACCTCAAAAATTTGTTAACAAATTGTCACAATATTTTTTAAAACCATTAAACCATTTAAAGCTACTTCCAGGAATCTATGACAGTATCATTGGATCACTCAGTACAGACACCATTTTGTCTGAGAGATCGTTGTAATAAGGCTTAGGTTGACTTTTTCTATACTTACATCTTTTTTTTTAATCCTAAAATGTACGTTCCGAATATATTTGTACAATAAATATCATAACACAAATACCTTTTGTTAAAAAGTTATGAGTAATTCAATGTTTTTAAATTTGCTGAACTGAGTGATCTTTATGAATACTTATAGGTAACTACCTGTTTCGTATTGATTTACACAACTTACGATTAATTTTTGTACAACTTTGTGACTAAAGTTTTACATAAAAATTATTTTCATAGACGGCTTAGTTTACGAGATATTAGATTTTTAATTTTTTAAAGAAATTGAGTGTTGTAGGGTACATATGATTTTAACTTTTAATGTATATATTTAAATGTTTCATATTTTATTGTTATTTGCTGCGTCGCACGAATAAATTACAATTTCGAGCGGCTATTGTTGTTTACATCTTTGGCAAATTTTGAGACGTCAGACCAGGCGCGGTCGCAGCCCAAGATTTTGGGGGGGGTCACCATGGGTGCCGAGGAATATTTTAAGGGTACATCTCCTCGTTAGTGTAGTGGTCGCAAGCGTTACTGCTGAGCATGAGGTCCTGAGTTCGATTCCTAGGTCGGGTAAAGTGATAATAGGTTTTTCCATCAGAAATTCTCAGAAACAGCCCGGTGTATGGATTTGTACCCGGTTGATTGCAGTTGGCTCGCCCCCTGTAACATGTGACTTCAACATAACTGGCGAAATGTGGGTGTAAGTACTATATGAAGGTACACACCTGCCTAACGCTCGGTGTTATTTAATAATGCCGGCAAATTGGTCGTATGTATAAGAACGGTAGATTATTTTGTAGGGTGGGAAGAGCGAGAGAAGCGAGCTCGAAAATTTTAACAATCCGCCTCGTTTTGTTTAGGTTTTGTTTGATATTTTTATGCTGAAATAGGAGTTACATTGTCGATTTATGCAGGCAAGTCCAAGCCACTACGAGAATGTAGATTGCAAGAGCGAGCGAAGCGAGCTCGAAAATTTTTACAACCCGCCTCGGTTTGGTTAGATTTTGTTTGATATTTTTATGCTGAAATAGGAGTTACATTGTCGATTTATGCAGGCAAGTCTAAGCAACTATAAGAAATTAGATTGCAAGAGCGAGCGAAGCGAGCTCGAAAATTTTAACAATCCGCCTCGTTTTGTTTAGGTTTTGTTTGATATTTTTATGCTGAAATAGGAGTTACATTGTCGATTTATGCAGGCAAGTCCAAGCCACTACGAGAATGTAGATTGCAAGAGCGAGCGAAGCGAGCTCGAAAATTTTAACAACCCGCCTCGGTTTGGTTAGATTTTGTTTGATATTTTTATGCTGAAATAGGAGTTACATTGTCGATTTATGCAGGCAAGTCCAAGCCACTACGAGAATGTAGATTGCAAGAGCGAGCGAAGCGAGCTCGAAAATTTTTACAACCCGCCTCGGTTTGGTTAGATTTTATTTGATATTTTTATGCTGAAATAGGAGTTACATTGTCGATTTATGCAAGCAAGTCCAAGCAACTATAAGAAATTAGATTGCAAGAGCGAGCGAAGCGAGCTCGAAAATTTTAACAATCCGCCTCGTTTTGTTTAGGTTTTGTTTTATATTTTTATGCTGAAATAGGAGTTACATTGTCGATTTATGAAGGCAAGTCCAAGCAACTATGAGAATTTAGATAGCTAGAGCGAGCGAAGCGAGCTCGAAAATTTTGCACATTCTCGGATAGGCTCGATTTTCTTTTCGTTCTTAAAGGACTAGGAATTGCTTGCTTTTCCGACTTAAGAAGAAATGCTCAAGAATTAACAGAATGCAGATTGCAAGAGCGAGTGAAGCGAGCCTGAAAATTTTAGCATCCTAACTTAAATAGGTTCCGTTTTCTTTTGATCATTCTATAGAAAGAGAACTTAATTTATCGAATTAAGACGAAATGCACTCGTTTTACAACAGTTTAGGCTTTGGAATCTGGCCTTACGAACGGGGTGCCCAATATCCCGAGTTTGTTTCGCTCGCTCTTGCATCCTAGATTCTACAGGATGAAATTAAAAACTTGCGCCAAATCGAAATAGGAGGTCCAGTAACTGCTACATAAGAATTATAAATTGTCATGTCCTAAATCAAAATTCTTGGAAAAAATCGTGTAACTATCATCTTAGATAGTGCAAACTAAGTTATTGCCTTCAAGTAGGTAGATTAGTAGATTTTTTTTCTAAATTATCAAAACAAATAAGAGAATTAAAGTGTAAATTTTAGCGCGCGTCCGATAAGCAATCTAGTCATCGCAGAAATCACAAGTTCACAACATGAATCTAGTTGGCAACACGTTGAACTAGTAGTAGGTACTTACCTAATTTTGACCGTACCTACGAAAAAAAGGACCCGCGACGACGTTGCCAAACCGCTTGCATAACGCTATAGTTTTAAGTTTTTACTTCTGTGGCAGTCCCCATGTCTGCCTATGTTCTTAATGTTTTATACCCGTCGAGGTCTCCTTGGCACAAGTTAAGTTAGTAAGACAAGTCAATTATTCAGACTCTCGACAGCTTGAATGATTTTGGGGGGGGTCATGACCCCCACAACCCCCCCCCTCGGACCGCGCATGCGTCAGACCCTAAATAAATACGTTCGGTACTTACATTGTTCTTGCATAAAACAGGAAAATCACTGATACTGTCACTATCACGTAAGCTCACTTATGTGCACTAAATGTCGTACAAAACTAAATGAAATGTGCGACTAAGCAAATAACAATAAAATATGAAACATTTAAATATATACATTAAAAGTTAAAATCATATGTACCCTACAAGACGTATATTCTTTAAAAAATTAAAAATCTAATATCTCGTAAACTAAGCCGTCTATGTAAATAATTTTTATGTAAAACTTTAGTCATAAAGTTGTACAAAAATTAATCGTAAGTTGTGTAAATCAATACGAAACAGGTAGTTACTTATAAGTATTCATAAGGATCACTCAGTTCAGCAAATTTGAAAACATTTAATTACTCATAACTTTTTAACAAAAGGTATTTGTGTTATGATATTTATTGTACAAATATATTGGGAACATATATTTTAGGATTAAAAAAAGATGTACAGAAAAAGTCAACCTAAACCTTATTACAACGATCTCTCAGACAAAATGGTGTCTTTACTGAGTGATCCAATGATACTGTCTTATACCTGGAAGTAGCTTCAAATGGCTTGATGGTTTTAAAAAATATTGTGACAATTTGTTAACAAATTTTTGAGGTATAAACTTAGTCAGTAGAGTAAGTTTTTGTTGAGATTTAGCTCATAGCCGGTTTTGCAAAATGTCTGATTTGAGTGATCCACATTTTGGGCAATAACTGAAGACCCTTGAGAGTGACAAATTTTTTACTTTGGGCTATGAGTTTTGACTATTTTTGACTAAATGTACAATCAGATTTTATCACGAAATAAAAAAAGATCACTCAATCCAAATGCACATGCTTTTGCCGCCGGGTAAAACTATCGATTCTGACCTCTACTGTCAACAACTGATGAGGTTAAAAGAAGCTATTGAGAAAAACCGGCCGGAGCTGGTGAATAGGAAGGGCGTGGTGTTTCATCACGACAACGCCAGACCGCACTCATCTTTAGCCACTCAGCAAAAATTGAGAGAGCTTGGCTGGGATGTGTTGATGCATCCTCCGTATAGCCCTGATCTTGCTCCATCAGATTTCCACCTGTTTCGGTCACTTCAGAACTCTTTAGGAAGCATAAAGTGAACCTCAAAAGAACACTGTGAAAACTACCTGTCAGATTTTTTTTTTCTACAGCAATGGGATCATGGCGTTGCCCATAAGATGGCAACAAGTCATCGATCAAAACGGCACATACTTAATATAAATAAATAAAAAATTAAACCTAAAAGAAAATTTTTTTTTGTATGAAAAATACGAAAATACTTTTGCCCCGACCTAATAGGTACAGGGTTATTTGTAAAACACCAGCAACCTCTTAAGAGGTCATTGTACTCATCATTATGAACAACTTTTACTATGGGACCAAAACTGAAATCGCGAAAAAAAATCTGCTGTTCCATACATTTATGTTCGTATAACTCGTCAAAATGTAGGGAACAGCTGATTTTTTTTTCGCGATTTCAGTTTTGGTCCCATATTATAAGTTGTTCATAATGATGTACTCATCATTATGAACAACTTAATGACCTCTTAAGAGGTTGTTGGTGTTTTTCCAATAACCCTGTATATTTAAAGGAGAGTTCTGTACAAATTACTTGGTAAGCTTAGGCACAAGCCCGTTTACAGCTATTTTACCTCTGATATTCCGTTAGGTTGGCAAATGCTGTCAAGAGGTCGTTTTTCTACGCTTCCCGTAATTTTTCTATCGAATCGGTGTTAGTTCAACTTAGATCATGCCTAAAAAGATTGATAGTAGTGCCAGAAAAATTGTGCTAGCAGTGCGTAGTTTTTGCGAAAGGGAAAAGGCCAATAAAGCCCCATTAATCCCATTTCAAAATGTTCGTCTACGAGTGGCTGCCATGACAGGTATGTAAAATAGGGTTCCCTGCAGTAATTTTTTCCCCGTGATTGTGGGAACTAAAATAATGTGTAAGCTTAAGCATACTGTATACAAAGTGATTGGAAGATGGGTGCAAAGCTTAGTAGAGACAATTTAGAACCATTTAGGCCATGGTTGTCATAGACGAAGTCTTACCAATTATTTTTTTACTTAATTTTTATGTTTTTTATGTCTAACACAGAGGCATAAAACATGTTTTGCTAGATTGCTCATTCATTTTTATTTTGCATTATTAATTTAATGTGTACTTTAATAATATTAAATAAAAATTTATTTATTTATCATTCTATTTGGCCATAAATAAGCAGTTTACTTAAAATTTCGAAAAAAACAAAAATTTTGCTAAAAAAAACTTGTAAGACTTCGTCTAAGACAAGCCGGCATACATGGTTCTAAATTTTCTGTACTATCTTCGCCTTAAAGCTTTGCATGCATCTTCCAATCAACTTGTATACAAAGTGCATGTTTTTTGTACTTCGAAATAATTAATAAAGGGTATAAAAACTGTCACTTGCTCACTTCAGATGTCGCAGTATCCACCGTCCAAGAATTTGACAGCTAGTTGTCACTAACTATACATTTTTTGTTAACAGTCTACTTTTACGCATAATTAAATCTGAATCACTTTGAAGAATATTGCTAACCATTGTTTCATATGTTCAAAAAATTTGGCTGCTCAACAAAGTTAATAACGCAATGAATGCTGTTGAACTGTACAAAATGATAGCTGTTGCTACTGATAGTGTTACATTACCCCTCTGGTTTTAGATATATTTATCGTTAGCAAATAATTTTTCACGTGATACTTCATATTTCAGGTATATCTGAGAAAACTATCAGCACCATTACTAAGGAAAGCGAAGTTGCTGCTTCCACGTCCCAAAAGATTTCTTCACCTAGAAAAAAGCGCAATCAACAAAAGAAAATAAATTTAAGCGATGATGATCTGTGTGCAATCAGAAATAAAATACATGAAATGTACACTGTCAGAAAAGAGGTCCCGACTTTAGGGAAGCTTTTGGCTGAATTAAAAGTTGATATCAACTTTAGCGGAGGTCGTACTACATTATGGAAAATTATCCGACAGTTAGGATTTCGATTTAAAAAAAGGGGTTCCATAATACTACTACAACCCGTACGAGAAGATGGTGCCAACATCGACTACTATATAGCGCTGAGTGAATCCTAAAACGTGGTATCATAGTGTTTGCGGCACTCGCTACGTTTCTCCTCCCCACGCAACTAAAACTGTCTGTTCCCCGATAAAATTCTATCGACATCTCGTGGTTTAATTTGTTAGCCAAACCTCTCATGCGAACACAAACACTCTTTCCGCAAATGTCGTTTTTATCATATTAGTTATGACCTACCAAGATTGGAACAGTGGCGGATCCAGGACAGTCGTTTGGGAGAGCTTGACCCCGCTGAGGGTAGGTTTTAGCAAATCAAACACTAAATAAGCTCACATTTTATTTTGCTTAACACGTCTTTGGATTACTCAAAAATGCTTCGTTAGGTTGTAGACTATCAGAGATATCTCGGTGACTATAAATGACAGCTCCACACTACAAATGGTTTATACTGGTAATGTAGCGAGAATTTCTAAGATAATTTTTATATTCGGGGAAAACTCATTTGTCTGTTGATGCGCTTCAGCTGCTATTTCGAAGAGATGTTCCCTATCACTGTAAAGCTCCTTCCCAAGAGTTATTTTTCTAAACAGTTTAATAGAATAGGGTGAATTTCAACAAATGCCAATTTTTTTATCATATCGGTGAACTTTTTCATTTATGGTTTTTTTGTATATTTTTCAGGTTTTATGTAATCTTTAGGATATTAAATATCCCCAAATTTAATATCATCAAAATTCAGTTTGAATTCCGGTTTCCACCGATATGACAAACCGGCACGGATTATTTTTTCCGTACACCGATATGATAAAAAAATTGGCATTTGTTGAAATTCACCCTAATATCAGGTTCACTTTAAGATGTGTAAGGAAAGAACTCAGATGCTTTTGGGGGGCAGGCGCGGTCGCAGCCCAAGATTTTGGGGGGGGTCACCATGGGTGCCGAGGAATATTTTTTTGATTCCTAGGTCGGGTAAAGTGTTATTAGGTTTTTACATCAGAAATTTCTCAGAAACCGCCCGGTGTATGGATTTGTGGCCGGTCCAGGTACGCAGCTTTTAGTGTGTGTGGGGGGGGGGTTAATTATTATGTAGGGTGGGAAGAGCGAGCGAAGCGAGCTCAAAAATTTTAACAACCCGCCTCGGATTGGTTATGTTTTGTATGATATTTTTATGCTGAAATAGGAGTTACATTGTCGATTTATGCAGGCAAGTCCAAGCAACTATGAGAATTTAGATTGCAAGAGCGAGCGAAGCGAGCTCGAAAATTTTAACAACCCGCCTCGGTTTGGTTAGGTTTGTTTGATATTTTTATGCTGAATTAGGAGTTACATTGTCGATTTATGCAGGCAAGTCCAAGAAACTATACCAATGAGAATTTAGATTGCAAGAGCGAGCGAAGCGAGCTCGAAAATTTTGCACATTCTCGGATAGGCTCGATTTTCTATTCATTCTACTAGGAATTGGACTAGGAATTGCTTGCTTTGCCGACTTAAGAAGGAATGCTCAAGAGTTAACAGAATGCAGATTGCAAGAGCGAGTGAAGCGAGCCTGGAAATTTTAGCACCCTACCTTAAATAGGTTCCGTTCTCTTTTGACCATTATACAAAAACAGAACTTAATTTATCGAATTAGGACGAAATGCACTCGTTATACAACAGTTTATGCTTTGGAATCTGGCCTTACGAAAGGGGTGCTCAATATCCCGAGTTTGCTTCGCTCGCTCTTGCATCCTAGATTCTACAGGATGAAATTGAAAACTTGCGCCAAATCGAAATAGAAGGTCCAGTACAGTATCGAAATAGGAGGTAACTGCTACTTATTCATTATAAATTGTCATGTCACAAATCAAAATTCTTGAAAAAAATCGTGTAAATAATTATCGTCTTGCGATAGTTCAAACTAAGTTATTGCCTTCAAGTAGATACGAATAATCGTCGATACATACGATTTTTTTTTCTAAATTATCAAAACAAATAAGAAAATTAAAGTATCCATTTTTACCCGCGTCCGATACCTAAGCAATCTAGTCATCGCAGAAATCACAACTTCACAACACGAATCAATTTGGCGAATCTATTCAATTTCATCCAGTATATTTTACAACAGGCTTTTTGAAGTAAACACTTTTTACGCGTGTTAAAAAACCCACTGTCATTTCATAGCTTTAATTTCTGTGGCAGTCCCCATGTCTGCCTATGTTCTTAATGTTTTTGTTTATGCCCATCGAGGTCTCCGTGGCACAAGTTAAGTTAATAAAAAAAAAAAAAAACAAGTCAATTATTCAGACTCTCGATAGCTAGAATGATTTTGGGGGGGGTCATGACCCCCACAACCCCCCCCCTCGGACCGCGCATGTTGGGGGGTTAAGCCCCCTGGATCCGCCACTGTATAGGAAAACTTTTAGATTTACTTAGATTTTTAACAGAAGCCTCACATAAGTAGTTTGCACGATTTCGAGACATTTTGTGCGTAATGTTTTACTTAGATGTACATTCTGATCTATTGTTTCACAAAACATTATGTTTAGGGTTATGATGTTCGTGTGTTCGTGAGTAGTACTCACGTAGTGTGTAATCAAAACATTTGTTAAGATTCACGTACCTTACACGCTACGTACAACCTAGGCTAATATAACCTAGTCTAAAATAAAAATATATTGACTTATTTATTTAATTGGTAATAGAAGGGAATCGTACACATCGAGTATGGCAACACAGATCTCATGTTGGCCAATATTATAGCCAGAGGTAGAATAACTGTGAACGGCCCGTACACAATATTGCGTACGGAGCGTGAATTCACAAACTGTTACGAGACTCTTTTAGCGTTTCAATATAAGGTTTCAATGATGTTGACAGGGGGCGCTTAAGGCTTAGGGTAACTATTTGACAAAAGACCAAGACTGCGCGGCTGTGTTATTTAGTTCCAAACTTTTACTGTCCTATGAAGAATAGTTAGACGTTACACACATAGGACTGCCTCGTTGGTCTAGTGGTCGTAAACAGTACTGCTGAGCATGAGGTCCTGGGTTCGATTTCCGGATCGGGCAATGTGTTATTGGGTTTTTCCATTAGACATTTTCAGTAGGTCCGGTTAGTGGTATTACGCCTGCCCCTTACAATATGTATATTGAAACGTGGGTGTAGTTGTTGTGTTATGACTTTATGAGAAATTAGTGGTGCCGATTCTCTTGTACACTGAACTAAACTATCACTAAAATTCCTTGCTTTTGGCTATGAGAATCTTAAAGCTATTCTGCAAAAAAAAAAAACTCAATTGAAAATAATTTTGACACAACAAAAATCGAATTTGACAATCGCGACTCCACGTGTTACTTGTTTGCCCTATCCCGTGAGGCCGTGAATTTTTTTAAAGCTGGAAGTGCGCATTTTTTACCTGCAGCCTCGACGTGTTTACACTCACCTAAATCGTAAACAATTTAGGAATTAGTGCGGTCGGGACCTTCCAATCGCACTAAATCGGAATGTAACTACTATTTATCTTCAATTACATCTTTCGATTTCCTACAAATTGAATAGTGTATTATGCACAGTGCGTGTGCCAGCAACAGACAGACAGAGAGGACAGAGTACCTACTCGAGTAAAGTTTGTAATAGTAGGTACAGTATATTCAAAAATAATGGATTTGTGTTTAAATTAGATTACAGACTAAGAAACAATTACATACGGTACTTATTTTATTTCGGATTTCGACTAATCGACCGCTTCAAAATTTTTCTACAAAGAAGAAAAACTGTTTTTGTGCTAAATATTCCGTTACTTTTGTCATCAAAATGTTACTTTTTGATGTTATGTTACTTTTAACAAAAGGGCACTGGCAGCACTGGTTACAAAATTACATGCTCTGTCAGCTCTGTGTTACCAACTTAGTAGATTTTCCACTAAAACTGGTGGTTTCGACTCCCTCCCCCTTAGTGGCGAAATATTGCTTTATGGGGCTGGTGGGTTTAGTAGAATTCAGTTCCAATTACTGAAAATGCTATCACTCGACCACTAAGCCACTAAAACGTTACGAAATATATTAATTTTACTTCATTTAATCTTCATGAGTATTTACTTTTACGGTGTAGGTAAATTCCAATAAAATTTATAAAACAAATCGGTACTAAAGAATCATATAAACGTGAAACCGACGTTGGTGCAGACAAAAAATCATGTGAAGAAGACGAATTTTAGAATATCACTTTTATTTTTTAAATTTTTTATAGTTGTTGTTGAATAATTTTATATTCCTCATCTTGTTGATTTACTAATAATAGGTATTGTATGTTGATTAACTGATTTTAATATTTTATTAAGGAATAATAAAGAATTTTTTTTAAAATAATATAACTACTTTACTTATTGTTTTCTTTCGTAAAAACCAAAAATTTGTTTAGTGGAAATTTTAGCGATTTTTACTCATTTTTGGAGTAGGGCTGATTTTTGTTAGTTTGCAAGTTGAATCTGGTGGAGAGCTAGTTTATCTGTTGGCAACACTGTCTGTGTTATTTACAGTGTGACCATTTGTGGCAGATTTTTGCCATTTTGGCAGATTGCACTCCAAAATTTTGTCTGTGACAGATCATGCTGACGATTTACAAAAGTGGCAGATATAATAGATTTGATTTTTAATTACATCAGGTTTTCTATAAAATTTGATTACAAATAATTTAATCGAACAGGCAACTTCTGTTTCATGGCCAAATTATACGGGAATTTCTCAGGTGAATTTAAACAAAACAAAAATAAGGAAAAGGTTCTTAATTTTTGGGTAACAAAAGAGGGGATTCAAGAAATTTCCTTGAATTCGTTGTGTATTTTTAGGGCAAATTGTGGCAGATTTTTTGCCCAGTCCGTGGCAGATTCGCCATTTATAAAATGGTCACACTGGCGTTGACTGTAGTCTGTAGCGTCGTGCGTTTGCTGCTTTTTTCACAATTGTTATTTTCCTCACTGTTTACATTAAGTAAACCGAGTAAAATTAACTTATTATAGTCTTCTCTTTGGTTCAAGGTCCTCAGTGAAGCGAGAAATCGCCGAGAGGTTGAATAAGGAATCAACACTCGGTAGCGACCAACTAACAATCAACATGGTAAGCACGTGTTCCTATTTCACTAAATTCCCTGATAAACCCCATAAACTAGCTAAATTGATTGTAATCAGTGCATCTATATGAAAAAAATGTAGAAGTTAGATTGATATTATATAGAATGAAGTATGTTCACGCGGTAAATTCTAGGTTATGTTGATCTCGACTTTTCTTGACTTACAGTTGATTAAATTTTTGCTTGCAGGGTGACGAGGCTGCAGTTAATCCCAAGGCATACCCACTAGCGGATGCCTCCCTCACGGCAAAGATCTTGAACTTGGTGCAACAAGCTTCAAACTACAAGCAGCTTCGCAAGGGCGCCAACGAAGCTACCAAGACGTTGAACCGAGGACTCTCCGAGTTCATTATAATGGCGGCTGATGCCGAGCCATTAGAAATTGTGCTACACATTCCTATTCTCTGTGAGGACAAAAATGTACCTTATGTATTTGTTAGGTCTAAGCAAGCCCTGGGCCGTGCGTGCGGCGTGTCCCGCCCGATCATATCTTGTTCTATCACAATCAATGAAGGCTCGCAGCTGAAGCCGCAGATCCAGGGCATTCAACAGGAAATTGAGAGACTCTTAGTATAAGTGGTGTGAAGTTGAGTATTGTTTTTTAAATAACACTATTTGTATGTTAAATAAATTTGATGGGTTGACTTTGTAAACAATCTATTGAAATTACAAAATCTAACAAAAATATCTTTAAATTTTGACTATCTTGTGTGTGTAACCTGTCTCTCATGTGTTGTCCCATTGCAGGGCAAAGGCCTTCCTTCCCTCTTTCCACTTTTCCTGGTCTACTGCGATGGTGAGCCAATCCTGGAGTCCAGTTCATCCCGCCATCTCATTCTGAGCCTACCGTGCAGTTGTTTCCTACCATTGGGTATCCACTGAGTGGTGGCTTTTACATATTGATGCTCTGACATGCAATAGATATGGCCAGCTCAGTTCCACTTTAGGTCCAATTTAAATATATTTTAAAAAAATTCAATGTAAGTGCTGTCTTATTCTTACACTAGCAGTGCCTGCGGTTTCACCAGTGTTAATTTGAGGAAAAAGGCTACTATACTACTCAAATATATTCCATTACTTTTAAGATTATTACTTAGTATGCACGGCTACACATCAACCTATATGACCAGTATAAGCCGACTTCTGATTGTACGAAAAACTTATACTATGCGAGGTCAGCTAAAACTGGGAATGTATAGCTTGATGTGGAGCAGTGAGTACATTACTTTTAACTTTTGGTATGCGGGAGCGTGCCCGCGTCGAGTACGTGGTGTGCGGCAGATTTGATAGTCCCATTGTAGCATATCTGCACCAAAGCACCGAGAACTCTGGAGCAGATTCGCTCCAAAGCATACCAAAGGTTAAGAAGTTATTTTAGGTACATCACGTGTGTGGAAGTGGAACTATAGTAAACCTCGCACAGCTACTGGCGCGCGGCGGCCGTGTTGATTTATTTCAAAATTATGATACCTCCTAATATTCATTGAAATCATAAGACGTCAATGACAATTTTGTTCAAAATTAAATACTTATGATGAATAACGTATTTATTTGGATAAGGATTAATATCATGTTTATAAAAACACCTTCGCAAATAAAGCATTATTTTAGAACAAAGATTATCATTAAAAAGGTTATAGTGAGTCAACCGTAAATTCCTTAAAATATAGACATATGCTGTAGCGGACTTTTTTTTAGAACAATTCCGTCATTCATTATTTTTGCGTAACTTTAACCGTTTACGCAGCGCGGCGCACGAAACGGAAGCTCTCAAAAGGAATAATTATTCCCGTTTTTGCAACAGTTTTCATTGGTGCAACGCTCCTATTGATTGTAGATTTGTAGCGTGATATTATATAGCCTATAGCATTCCTCGATAAATGGACTCTGCAACACTTCATTTCAAACAAACAAATCTTTCCTCTTTATAATATTATTATATTATAAATTAATGTAGATTATTATTAGTGTAGAAGATATTACAACTCAAAAGAGATTTTGACCTAAGATTGAAATTAACTGACTATAAAATGCACATGCATCTGTAATGCAATAAAAAAGACTATTTATCAATATTAATTCAATCATATGTTTCTTACATAATAAAGGTATCATTTACATTAACATTGGCCCTAAAACTATAACAACACTTCAGGAGGTAAACAACTTTTTGATTCTGAGGTCCCAGTTGGCCTCCCAGCTGGTTTCCCTGAAGATGGCAATTTCCTTGCGCATCCTATCTGCTATCAGGTTCTGTCTGGTGTTGCCTGGGAATTCCAGAAACCAGTTTGCTAGCAATTTAAAGAGATCATCGCTAGACCTGAAGGTGTACCCGTTGACGCCATTTTCGACAAGCTCATCAAGGCTGTGGGCAAATTATATGAGTCTGAAGATTTATTGTCAGTGCTAAAGCAGGAAAAGCATGCTTTGTCTTTATGTATGTATGTCGATAATAAGAGTGATGGTGTACAGATGCCAGCACATCAAGCTACTACAATCTGTCAAATTTCTTTAATAGATTTTCAACTTTATCACTAAAGCATAAGATTCAAAGTTGATTGGGAAATTTTTTTGTTTCGGACAGCTTGATGTTCTGGCATCTGTACATTATAGCATACATATCCACATTAGAAACAGGCATGCCTGAGATTTTTGTAGAACTTAATAATATATAACTTACCAGAGGAAATCAAATGCACAAACAGGGAGTCCAGCCCCAAACATATCAACAACTTTCATTGGCAGGTCTAGGCCTGATGAACTGGTGTGAAGACACACACCAAGATCTGCGCTGGCTACCATCTTGGGGTAGTCAGCGGCTTCCAACCACGGTGTGTAGACCTGGATGTTCTGCCACTTCCGTCTCTCTATTTCCTTGAGATAGCGCTGCTTCTCAGGACCTTTGCCGGTGATCACACAGACCAACTTGGGCAGAGTTTTAGATAGTTCATAACTTGTTTCATAGACTGTAGACAACAATATTAAATTAATTTAGAATAATAATTTGGTTGGTAACTTTTTATTTATGAAGACAACCCACTACTCAACGTTGTGAACATTACCAGCTGTATATCTGTGGCAATTACAATACAAACATTATACTATTAACTAGCTGCGCCCAGCAGTTTCGCCCGCATAAGTGTCGATCCCATGGGAATATGGGGATAAAAAGTGGCTTCTATATTAATCCAGGGTATCAACTAACTCCATTCAAAATTTTATCAAAATCGGTCCAGCCGTTTGAGGGTGAAAAAGTAACAAACATATAAACACACACAAACATTCGCCTTTACAATATTAGTGTGAATCTTACTCTGTAAAGCCTCCATCAGAAGTCCGAAGTCTTCATCAGGGGTCCAGCTTGTGCTGCTAAACAAAAGGCCAGGCCTGTCAGGCCTCAGTTGCACCACACCATTGGTCTCCTGAGTGAACAATGTCTTTCCAACAACCTGGCCATTGTCCTCATTCAGCTGCTCTCGTCCAGAGCCAGCAAACCCAGGGTATACCCTGCTTAGTGTCACAAACCAATCATGCTTCTCTTGTACAGTGAGCGGCCTGAATATTTTAGGTGGTCTATCATAAAGGACCGTTGCATTGCTAAAATAATAACAAAAGAGATAAATTTAGAAGAATAAGACACAATTTAGCTGGTTCTATTACATATGCAACGTAACCTATTGTTCATTAATTCAAAAAAGTATTGAAACTAGATAACAACATTATACATTAATTTAATGGATGCCTAAAGAAAATACTTACTGAACATTCCAATTCATTATCAAATCTTCTTTCATAGAATATGTTACACAAATGCTATGATCGGCTGACTGACCAAAGAACTTCTCTATAAATCTGGCTATTCTAACAAATAAGTTATCAGGAGACAGAGACATAGCCATGATAGAATAAGCATAGTTGTGCCAGTCTATTATAAATTTGGATTTACTAAATAAGCAATATAATCTACATACTGCCAATGTAGGAATTGCTGGAGGATTCTGGCAGAGTACATAATTACATTTTCCGGTGACGATTAAAGTAAAAAGTAAGCTTATCGTCTGCCATATCGTTTTCGCGACATATCTCACAAATCTGGGGCTAATATTTATAGGCTGCAGCTCCGTTATCGTGATGTGAGAGTGTTCCAAGATTTCATTGAGAGGTTGGGACTCCAAATATCCAATAATGTTCACTTCCAATCCATTATTTGCAAGAGATAACGCATGATATTGCATACGTGGACTTCTGCCGATATCGCCCAAAACTACTACTTTTACAACTTTTCTTTCTGATTTTGATGCCATGGTGCTCATTACACAAGTACACAATCACAAGTCTTTGTTGGAAGTCATCTTTTTTTGAGTTTATTCAACTTTTCATCATTTAGCGGCAAATGAATTCGGATTGTTTTCAAACATTCTGGGCTCACCGCCGAAGGGATCATGAGAAAATGACAGAAGTGTCAAGTCAGTCCTGTGACAGGAGACAGGCCTGACTTGACACTGGCCGCATTCCGAATTAGCTATAATCGCTCACAGCACTCACATAATTTTACATGCGTTCCGATTTAGATATTACGATTATGACAGCAAAATAGCTATTCACAACCACTCGGTATTGAAATGTGTCATTTTTGATAATTCGACGGTTGAAAGGCTAATTGATCTAAGCGACATTTTGTAAAATTTGCAGTAGGACAGATTAAAGCTTTTTTATTATTAAAATATTCATAAAAAAAGAACTATTGCATAGACTTTTATTTATTGAATTTAAATAAATAAAAGTCTATGCAATAGTTTTTTTAGTTATAGTTTTTTTCTGTCCTACTGCAAGTTTTACAAAATGTCGCTTAGATGAATTAGCCTTTCAACCGTCGAATAGCTTGTCATATGGTTGTGAACTTGTGAATCGGTGCTGAGGGGTGTCAACACGGTGTCAACAATTCGGAACGCTTGTCAACGTGCTCACTTTTTTACTCAATGTCAAAATAATATTACAGTATTTCTTTGTTGTATAAACACCAGCCACATTTCTTCTCCTTCTTTGGTTAGGTGGCGACTGTCAGCCAGAAGTACAATTTCGAAAATGCCACGTGATTCAACTCAAAACAAAACATACACTGTCATTTTTGACAGCGCTCACGGTGATATTAATAAACGGCATGGTCAGCATTATCGCAAGATGGCGCATTTCATGATGTCATCTATGACGATTCACAGGATATCGTTATCGCGCTCACGCTAATTCGGTACGGCACACTCAAATAGATTACATTCCAACTCGGAATGCACCCAAATTGACAGTTGTTTTTTATAATAATTTTTATTCATGCATGACCATAGCACGACCATAGATAAAAGATGTCTTTCAGTCGACTCTACAGATCTGCACCCTAATTATCTTTTGTCCTTTTCTTAATGAAATAGAAAGAAAAAGATGCACTGAACTTTTTGAGTTTGTGTCGTGAACAACAGAATCGAGCC
The DNA here is from genome assembly GCA_949316385.1 of Globia sparganii. Taxonomy (NCBI): domain Eukaryota; kingdom Metazoa; phylum Arthropoda; class Insecta; order Lepidoptera; family Noctuidae; genus Globia; species Globia sparganii. The sequence goes on along the minus strand of OX438663.1, from coordinate 23,023,352 downwards.
CATTGTTGTTGACAAATAAAATATTGAGTGTCCGACGAAAAATTGCTGAAATATATTGTTTGGTCCGGCTTCATCAGGTTTCACAATAACGGTAGTTAATACAAAATAAAACATGTCCAAAGTGTTAATGATAAGGCATTTACCAGTTACGTTATCATTTCAAGATAAGCAACAACTCCTGAAGCATTTTGGAGCTGATAAAGTTTGGGAGACGCGGTCGAAACGAAACTACATCTTTGCTTCATTTAGTTGCGCAAATAAAGCCAAGGAATCGCTTTCGCGCCTTCATCAACTTGAAATAGCCAACAGACGACTGGTGGTTGAATATTCTCAAGAAAAGGAACCTGTAACTAGTAATAAGCCAGAGATAGAACAGAATTCGGAGACTACTAATTTAATAAAACAATTCCTAAAAGTTTTGAATGCATGGAATCCATCTATTGACTTCTATCAACCTCCACCAATACATTTAAAGTTCAAGTACCCAGACGTCACTCCAGAAATAGCTATCAATATAATTAATGCATTATTTTCCCACAAACCATTTTACACACAAACTTTGCATCTGATGAATAAGATGTGTCTTGATATGCCTTTCGAAGAAAATACTAAATCAATGGACTTTTTCAAAGAAACTTATAGGCATTTCTTTGTTGGAGATATTCAACTGCCACCTCCACCCCGGAGTGAGCCAGAGTCTGAGATATCCAGTGCAGAGGATGAGCACAAAGTACAGCCTGTCAGAAAACTGGTAACAAGGAAAAGAAAACTGGCAGTGCCTAAGCACAACCCCTTGCAACTTCCCCCAGCAGTGCCAGCAGCCAAGACTAAGAAAATTGTAGTTCAGCAAGAAGAAGTATTTGAATCTATTACTCCAATACAAGAACCAAAGAAAATTATGCTGAATGTTCATCAAGATGCTTTACAAAAGCGCACTGAAGAACCAGAAATTATAGGGGAACTTGGAAAATTCCAGAAAGAGGAGCAACCAGCTGAAGCTGAACAGAAACTAGAAGAACCTGACCAGCCTGTCATTACCAAGAAAGAATTGTTACGAAACAGGATATCATACAAGGACATGAAGATCCTACCCGTCTTCAAAAACTATCATCCTGGGCAACCATCTATGCGATTATACATAAAAAATTTGGCTAAAACTGTGACTGAACAAGATCTTAAAAGTATTTATAAACGTTATGTTGAAGGATTGACTGACGAAGAACTAACAGGCTTTGATGTGAGAGTCATGCAGGAAGGCAGGATGAAGGGACAAGCATTTGTGACATTCCCTGCAGTGGCCACAGCAGAAACAGCCCTGAATGAAACTAATGGCTACATGCTGAAGGAGAAACCAATGGTTGTACAGTTTGCTAGAGCAGCCAATAAAAAGACTATAGAGTAATCATTTGTTTATTTATTTTACAGTTTTTGGAAAACTTACAGCTAAACACTTTTGAATGATTGAGAATAACAGAAATGATGCCAATTACAGGCTTTCACAAATAGAAGAGAGCATTATTCATTTCTTTCCTCAATTTCGGATTGATCTTTACCCCAGGAATAATAAATTTTGAGTTTCTGCATACAAAAACTGTAAACATCAATTTTATTCTACCGATTTTTCCAATGTCACATATTTGTGACATTGGAAAAATCAACCCTTATTAGTTTGCCACACTTTAAATGGAATTGGGCTGGACAACATCTGCCATTTGTCAGACGATTGGTGGGCCAAACTTATGACCCAGTGGGTCACACTTAATGGCAACAATGCTTAATGACATTGCGGCAGGCCCAGATGGAGATGGCCGTTGGCCGGATGAGCTGGACTCCTTTGATAAAGATTAGTTCTTTGCAGCTCAGAGAGTAGAGGGCAGCCTTTGCCCAGCAGTGGGACATTAAAAAAAAGTTTAGATAGCTGCTTTTCTGTTAAGTAAATAAAACTACAGTTTAACAATTCAAATTTTATATTTGCATTAATTCAATGGCATAAGACATAGAATCTTCATCATTCTCGATCATCTTCCCAGATAACAACTTGTTTATAACAGGTAATATCTCACTGACTGTGTGCAGCTGCTTTATAAGTTCTAATACAATATTCAATGTGTTTTGCAAAACTGAAGTTACTTTCTCATCCTTTGTCATCAGGTACTGTTGATAGAATGCATCCATCAACAGTATGTACCAATCAAACAGCTTGCTCTCATAGTCTGTGTCCATAGTTTTGTCACAATTCACAAGTACATGTGCCATGTATGTCATGAGAAATAGAGTGTCATCCAAACTGAGTCCACTTCTCAATGGTGGAATAATCAGTGCATCACTGAATGAGATTTGCAGAGTAAAGTTAAGCAATTCAAACTTAGCCCGGTGCACTATCTGTTCCTTCTTACTTCTGTGCTCACCAGAACATAATTTTGTGAATTCTTCAGCATCAGTGACATCAATATTATTTGGATTCACAAGTTTTATAGAATATTTCAGCAATGCCACTAAAATTGTTTCTGGAATGTCTTTGAACTGTTTTAGTGTTTGATAAACAGTTCTAAAGTCATTTTTTTCTAACAGTGGAGGTATTACATTGCTACATATAGTTCTTTCAGTGAGACCTAGTTTGACAAGGTCTTTTGTCTCATCATTGAGTGCAAACTGAGGTTCAGTTGGTGAATCCCAGTCTGCTATCTCCATACACTCATCTTGAATGACTTCATGGGATCCTAAGAGACTTGACAGATTCCTCTTTGTCTGTAGGACATATGGCAACATGCCAATGTGGTTCGAGGCTTCTAAAATGATGCGTCCATGGAAGCAATACAACTTAGCACCTTCTGAATACATCTTCATGGGGTATCTACATGACCCAACTCCAAGCACTATGTTGTATGCTATTATGATGGCTCCATCTTGCTCTGTGTTGCTTCCAAACACTATGAGATGCTCCTTGCCCATCCAGGCTAGGGATACACTAGATAGAGTTGACACCCATGGTACACTACCTATTGTTTTCCAGTCCTTAAAGTTATATACTGTCATTTTCCCATCACTCCCTGTAAACAGATAATAAACATAGGTTTAATCGCTCTGTCCCAGCAGGGGCATCTGGCGGCCCATTACAATAGAAAATCAATTGTGTCTCATTAGCGGGGATGAAGCGATTAAAGATATTTACTTTCAAACAAAAAAGACACTCAGTCACTTAGTATACGAGTCCCATAAACGTGAAACTTGTCTATAGTGTTGATAATGAATAGTTTAATGAATCAATACTTACACAAAATATATACAGCATTTTTTTCTTCAGTGCAGATAAACTTTCCAACGACATAAACATCATCAGGTCTTGTAATTTTGGTCCTCATCAACTTGGATCTGTCCATGTCGCCAAGCTCATCTCGTAATGGACAGTTAAGAATTTCATAGCTATCTTTATTATTCTTTACAATATAACAAATGAAGTCTGTCTTGTTGACTGTGTAGCAAGCTGATTCGACAATTGTATCGGTGTCTTTCAACAGAGACTTGCTTTCATAAGTCTTTCTGTTGTCAAGTGCATATGGTAGTGATGCACAGTTGCCATTGGAGAACACGATGAGTGATGACTGTTTGTCTCTAGGGATGACTTTTAAGATATTCAGGGGAAACTGAAAATAAAATTAGAAATTAATAGAATACTCTTAATTATTTATTAACTTAATTAAGATAATGTTGATGTTAAAGGCCACCAGTATCAGTCAATACCTCCTTACTAGTTGATACTGTATTACTGTGTTAGTTAACAGGTTCTTAAGACAAGATTTCTGTATAGTAATACCAGCCGCTATTAACGATTAATTTACAAGTTATGCTAAGTTACCTTGAATTTCTTGATTTTATCCAAATTGTCCGAGTTCTCTTTCCATGTTTTGATGGTATTTTTGTTAAACACACCGACATAGTTTGCTTGTTCCTTGTCATAGATTACAGTAGATGTTATGTGGTCTTTTGATGTCCAACCACCAACCTGCTTCTGGTCTGAAAGCTGAAAAAGTAAGGTACGGTCATAACCTTTAAGAACAAATACGGCTTTAAAACATAATAACAAGCTGTTACTGTGTAAATTTGGCATTGTAATAATCTTTAAATAGTTAAAAATGAACTAACTTGGTATTTATTTACGACATTTCGTCCCAAAGTAACAATAACGTGTTCTTCTTCTTTATCTTCTGCAACGCCAAGAAAACTTTTCTGATCTATTAATGGACACAGCACGTAGTAATTATGTAATTTAGCCATTATTTTTCACACGTATTAATTCTTAAACACGAAGAAACCGCGTGTACAAACACGACGTTTTGTTTGGGTTCTGTTCCAATCTCTAAGTAGTCTGTGGTTCTGTTCTGTCTGAATCTGAAATCCCCACTGAAAATGCTGGAATCGTTCCAGTCAGTACTATTACAAATTCCGCAATTTTAGCATAGTTTTGACAGTAATATTATTGACATTTAGTCCGTTCGGATAATAATACGCAAAGCAAAAATTGCTGGTAAAATTGTGTGTGTTGCAGACGCTGCAGTGCTCTGTGCTGTGCTCGTACCGAGTGTGTGTGGTAGGCACAAGGCTGTGGGACAGTTCCTTGGTTGGTTGCTGACCAAAGAGTACTTTGTATAAACTTTGCTGACCGTCTCGTCATGGTCTCGTCTTGCTAACAGTCTATTACAAAGTACTCTGTGTTGCTAACAGACAGATTTGCAGAACAGTGGTCTCAACTGGTCTGACACAGTGACACTGACTTTGACTTATTTGAGTTGCGCACCGACCATATGTTCTGTGGCACCGACTTGGAAGTAAATAAAAACAAAAGTTCGCCAATTTTGCTTTTGCGTTAATGCCTCCAATCCGCCTGATTTACATTCAGGTCATAGGTAACCTACCCATCAATTTATCTGTACTGTATTCGAACACTGTGTAGTTACTGTAATAGTAGTAAATACTAAATAGCATTGTTGCCGAATTTGAAAATTCATGATCACAGTTCAAGGTTATCAGCGTTGAAGTTTGGCTTTTATCGTTCATACTTCATATTTATTACATCATCGCTACGACATACATACGTACGTTATCTCGAACGTGGTCGGTTCATTTAATCAGCTAGTTGTGTTGTATAATTTACTTATTTTGTGGCAGTCATCCAGTGCGCACGAAAATGTCGACAGCCGGGAAAGTAATCAAGTGTCAAGCGGCCGTCGCCTGGGAAGCCGGCAAGCCTCTGTCCATCGAAGAGATTGAAGTAGACCCGCCTAAAGCTGGCGAAGTGCGCGTCAAGGTCACCGCGACTGGGGTCTGCCATACTGATGCATACACGCTCTCCGGTAAGGACCCCGAGGGAGTGTTTCCTGTTGTGTTGGGTCACGAGGGCGGCGGCATCGTCGAGAGTGTCGGCGAGGGAGTTACCTCCGTCAAGCCCGGAGACCACGTCGTGCCCCTGTACGTACCCCAGTGCAACACATGTAAGTTCTGCTTGAACCCCAAAACCAACCTGTGCCAGAAGGTGCGCGTCACACAGGGCCAGGGCGTCATGCCCGACGGCACTCGGCGCTTCCGCTGCAAGGGACAAGAACTGTTCCACTTTATGGGATGCTCCACATTCAGTGAATACACAGTAGTTCTAGAAATTTCTCTGTGCAAAGTCAATGAAGCAGCAGCTTTAGATAAAGTGTGCTTGTTGGGTTGTGGAGTCCCCACTGGCTATGGAGCAGCTCTCAACACAGCCAAGGTTGAACCTGGATCAAACTGTGCTATCTTTGGTCTGGGAGCAGTTGGCCTTGCTGTTGCATTGGGCTGCAAGGCTGCTGGAGCTAAACGCATCATTGGAGTTGACATCAACCCTGATAAATTTGAAGTAGCTAAGAAGTTCGGAGTCAATGAATTTGTGAACCCTAAAGATTCTGACAAACCTATTCAACAGGCTCTTGTTGACATGACTGATGGAGGTCTAGACTATACTTTTGAGTGCATTGGTAATGTGAACACCATGCGTGCTGCTCTAGAAGCATGTCACAAGGGTTGGGGTGTGTCTGTCATCATTGGTGTGGCTGCTGCCGGTGAAGAGATCAGCACTCGACCATTCCAGCTTGTTACTGGACGTACCTGGAAGGGAACAGCTTTCGGAGGCTACAAGAGCCGTGAGAGTGTACCAAAACTTGTTGATGAGTACTTGGCGAACAAACTTCCTCTGGATGCATTTGTCACTCACAATGTGCCTCTGAAGGAGATCAATGAGGCTTTCCACCTGATGCATGTCGGCAAATCTATCCGTGCTGTTGTACACTTCTAATTTTAAGGAAAACTTTCTATTTTTGTAAGCATTTATGTTATTGTCCTTGTTATTCTGCATTTTACAAGAAGTGATAAACATATCAAACATTATTACCCAATATTTATATAAATATAAACCTTGATACTCTGAACTGCACTCTGATTCTTTTGACCTTAATTGGGGAGAGTCACGTAGTGATACACTGATTGAGATATCACAGATGTTAATTATCTTATCACTACTGTATCAGGGCATGCACTGCTGCTGTGCTGCCCTTACCCTGGATGCATCATCAAATTGAGCTAAGTTGGAAGCTTACAAGAGGCGAAATGAACAGACAAAGCAAAATATTTCTACTATTAACTAGGTATGTATTTATGTAAATATCCATTACCTAAAGATACCTAAAGCGAATGCCATTGTCTTATCGGTAGTATTATAATCTCATGTCAGGGGTCTGTATCTATAACTGATATCCGGTAATAAATATATAACCATATCTTTAAGTATCTATGTAAATGAAGTTAGGCGTATGTCCCGGTAGATGAATACCTACAATAGAATAGGGTCTTCATCATAACATTATCTATCTACGTTCATTTGTATTTGATGATACTGAAGGTGGCAAGCTCGTAGCCAAATTCTCGTCTTGACTATTAAGTCTCGGTCTCGAAGTCAGCGATTGCGGGCCGTCGGCGGCGGGGCGGCGCGGTAACGCAGACCCGCTCTTGAAGCCAGCGCGCAGTGGGCAGATCGCGCGGTACTAGAGCGGCGTAGTGTTGTTAGAAGAAATTAATGTCATCGTTCGCGAACGAAATCTCTAAACAGCGACGACACCTTTTTGAAAAGTCAGTCGTTAAAAAGTAAAGAATAAAATGCACAACACTAGGTACGTCAATGCAGACACGCAGGCACCGCTAGACTGGTGCGCAACGCTCGTACGCTGCTGCATTCGAGGCGTTCCATAAAAATCTATGCATTGAAACTCGGCGCCCCGCTTCCCGCGCAACCGCCGCCGCCTCCCCGCGCCGCTGACTTCGTGTCCGTAGCCTTAAGATTGCCATTGACACCACAGAGCACTTTATAAAACTGGATTGACACACTAAGGTGAAGATAGGATTCTATAACAGTGTAGTTCGTATCTAATCTATCTACGTCAGCTGTAGTAGAGCTGACGATGCATTATTCGACTCGGATACCTAGTATCTATATCTAATTGATAAAAAACTATTCCACAATATAGTAGGTACTTACATAAATTGCGTCGGCCTTGACTTTAGCCTTTATAAAAATGACTAGCTTTTGCCCGCGACTTCGTCCGCGTGGGTTTCGTACTTTCCTCAAATAAATTTAACACCCTCTCCACCTCCCCCTGAAAGGTATTTCGAAAATTATTGATTACGATCTTTATACTTACTTTATTTAAAGAAATAAGTATTCGGGCCAATATTTTAGTTAAACTATCTAAGATGTTTCAAATAAACTATCCTCCCTTTTCATAACGACAGGGCTTGTTTTTGCATTTGGTACGTTTCCATTTTTATGATATAAAGATTATTTATACCCATTTTCGTGATAATAGAAGTTGAAGTTTCTACTCCTTAAACTTTATTACCCTTTTCCACCCCGGTAGGAGTAGAATAAGTAAAACCCTAAAACTCATACTTTTTTATTTTAAGTAAGTAAGTAGTGAACCCCTAAAAGTGACAATCTTTATTATTTACTGAGGCAAATGTTGAAAAGTTTCTTAACCAAAGGAATAAGACCACCTTTTCACCTTCACAGTTTTTATCCCCATAGGGGCGAAATATTGAAAACATGTTTGGGACGTTTCCATATCTTGACTCAAAGATTATTTATACCAATTTCCCATTGAATCAAGCCACGCAATAAAATACTCCTCTGTGATATGGAGTACCCCCGTTCACCCCGTTAGGGTTAGATTTTCGGAAAACCCAGTCACACTTTTTTATTTATTTTGGTCTTAAGTATACATACTGAGTTCTGAGTTTATATTATTGGACCGCGCGATAAAATTCTTCCATACAAACTGACATCCTCAATCTCCCTTTAGAGCAGAAAAACATAAAATGACAAACTATAATTTACTTAGATAAGTATTTGTGCCAAGTTTGAAGCTTAAATTTATTCATACCATTTTTTGGAGTAAATCAAGCTACGCACTATAATACCGGCCTTAAAAATCGAATTACCTCTTTTTTACCCGTCAGGGGTCTACTTTCGAAAGACCCATTTCTTATTACTTACTTAAGCAAATATTCCTTCCAAGTTTCAAGTTTATTAAAGACCCATTTCTTATTACTTACTTAGGCAAATATTCCTTCCAAGTTTCAAGTTTATTAACCAAATGAATAAGATTTTTCGTATAAAGTTTTTCCCCACTTTTCACCCCACACTGGAGGAATTTTGAAAAATGTTTGGGATGTGTTCATAACTTGACTCAAAGATATGTCCAACAATTTTCAAGTTAATCAAGCCACGCAGTAAAATGGAAAATTAACTACTCCTTTTCACCCCGTCAGAGGTAGATTTTCGCAAAACCCTGATACACGTAATTCTTTATTTTTGGTATTAAGTATAAATACTGAGTTTTGAGTTAATCGGACCGCGCGTTAAAATTCTTCCACACTTATTTTGACACCCCCCAATCCCCTGTTAGGGGGTAGTTTAAAAAAACAACAAATGCCAAACTTTATGATTTACTTAGATAAGTATTCGTACCAAGTTTCAAGTTTATTAACCCAAGGAATAAGATTTTTCATATAAGCTGTATCCCCACTTTTCACCCCCACAGGCGTGGAATTTTGAAAAATCGTTTGGAATGTGTTCATTACTTGACTCACGGATTATTTATACCAATTTTTAAGTTAATTAAATTAAGCCAGGCAGTAAAATTTGCCCTGTAAAATTAACTACCCCTTTTCTCCCCGTTAGGGGTAGATTTTCGAAAAACTCTGATACACGTGATTCTTTATTTTTGGTACTAAGTATAAATACTGAGTTTTGAGTTAATCGGACCGTGCATTAAAATTCTTCCATACAAATTTTGACACCCCCTAACCCCCCTTTAGAAGGTAGTTTAGAAAAACAAAAAAGACCAATTTTCATAATTTACTTAGGTAAGTATTCGTGCCAAGTTTCAAGTTTATTAACTCAAGGAATAAAATTTTCCATACAAACTTTCATCCCCCATTTAACTCCCTTAGGGGTTGAATTTCGAAAATTCCTTCCTTATTCCTCGTCTGCATTATAAAAGGAACCTCTTTGCAAAATTTCAGCTTTCTAGGTCCAGGGGTTTGGGCTGGGCGTTGATGAGTCAGTCAATCAGTCAGTCAGTCAGGACTTGTCTTTTTATATATATAGATGTAGAAAATCTTCAAGAAAATATATAGTTCTAATTTATTTCTATAACGGCGTCAGTAGATATAATATCACGACCAAAAAGTTTTATATAAAATTGCTTGTCATACATTCGGACCAACGGACACCTAAATGAATCCACACGTGTCTAGTTTTGTCAAGGAACTAACAAAACCAATATATGAAAATAACATGTCTATAATTCATAACAAAATATACATTGCATTACTTAATTATGTAACTAACCAACATTTTTACAAACATTTATTTACAATTTACACAAAAATTTCGACTAATTGGAGAAACATTGGCCCCGATTCTGTTGTACACAAACTAAACTAAAATTAAGTTCAGTGCATCTTTTTCTTTTTATTTCATTATGAAAAGGACAGAAGATAAATATTAATTTAGCCCTGTCAAATTAGATAATCCATAGACAAGTTTAGACATGATTAAAAAATTGGCTACTAAAAATACGTCAATTTACGCCAGGCGCTGATTAATTTGACAGGACTAAACTAATATTTATCTTCTGTCCTTTTCATAATTAAATAAAAAGAAAAAGATGCACTGAACTTAAATTTAGTTTAGTTTGTGAAAAACAGAATCGGGGCCATTGTTACAATAACTATAAATATTTTGTCATAATTATTACATCTATAAAATTGTATGATAAACAATGAAAGATAGTGTACTTTCTAGGTACATCTTTGTCATAATTTTATAAAAAAATATTATCTCAAGCAGTCAATAGGAGATGTACACACAGCATTAAACATAAATATCTAAATTATAATTTCAACTGAACATCTTATATTCTTACAAATTACATTGGACAAATGCGAGGAACAAAATAACACCTGCAAAGTATTTTAAAACATTACATTTAATCATAAAGGTAGATATTATGGCCAATCCCATTTCAAAGATTTGGCAGATTATTTAGAAATTGTGAAAGACTTGTTTCATTAGTTTTTTTTTTTACTTTAGTTAGAGCACACCCAGGATTTTCTATTATATTCAATAAGCTTAACATGTCTTAGTTACTATGATCGCAAACTGCTGAAACAACAAGTGTGGACTACGTCAAGCGGAGTATCACATGACTATCATAGTGAAATGATTTACTATTGACCTTTTCGACTTCGGACGATAGCTCTGACACCACAGCCCTAGCGAGATAGCGCTTCCCTACCCAACCTATTCGTTCCACCTGCTGAAAATCTCCCACCTGGATTTGAGTTGCCTTGGCTTACCTGGAAGTCTTCCGGAGTCAGGCAGGTCGAAGCAAAGAAAACCTGCTTAGGTGGAGATCCACAGATGACTCCGCCCTGGAGTATAAATGTGGTGCTGTCCCACAAACAATGGGGCACTTAATATTGTGTCCCGCTGTCTGCACGCCACAAGAGCTGATGGACGCTATTGAAGGACCAAGCTCGTAGCCAAATTCTGGGCTGACTGTATATAGATTGCCATCGCCACGCTAAGAAGACTGTTTGAATTTTTTTTCGAAGAGTCTGAGCTGTGTGAACAAATCACTTTCATTTGAGTTTCCTCTTATGTGACATTTTTTAAACTCTTTGAAAAGTCCGATTAAATACCATGATTGGGTTGTCGTGCATGCATAAAACCAGATGATGATTTTTGAGATTATGTAGCCGTTCAATGTGATGTTAATAAAGGTACAGTCGCCCGCACGTCGTCTTTGACCTTGAGCTGGTCAAGCATAGTTAGGAGTTTATTCAGGGGCAGGAACTTCTACACGCAAACTAACCATGAATTCAGCACATAAACCTATTTTTCTTTCTATCACATGCTTCTAGACCCCCTAGGGTAGAAATTAAATTAGGTTATCAAATAAAATCAGCTGGTTCATAGAAAAGTGCAATATCTACGCGGTCAATATGAATGGAATAGCTTTTTATTTTGTCAGTTATTTTCGATCTTTTTTCGGTTATTTTCTACTAGCTTTTGCCCGCGGCTTCGCTCGAGTTAATTTGAAGTTTGAAAAGATTCGAAAGACACTTGGAGCCATCTATTATCATAATAACGTTATTGTTGTTTTCCTCGGGGAAAGCACTTTTTTTCGGGATGAAAGTCACCCTATGTCCGTTTCTTTACACCTGACAACGTATATGCAAAATTTCAGGATGATTGGTTCAGTGGTTTAGGCGTAAAAAGGTAACAAACAAATTTATTTTCGCATTTATAATATCAGTTAGGATAGTTAGCATGAAACAGCCGTTTTTATTATAACCGACAAAAAATTTCTACCCTAGGTGGTCTAGAAGCATGTGCTGAATTCATGGTTACAGTTTGCGTGTGGATGTCCCTGCCCCTGTATAAACTCCGAACTATGCTAGTCCAGCTCAAGGTCAAAGTGTTACCACCGAGGTGAGGTCGATTGTACAATAATTTCGCCCAGGCTGTTTCGATTGTCTTCCGAGTTTGTCTCCATCATAAGTGTTTGTCTCTTACTGTGGATCCGCAGTGATCTGTTTGTAGTACTCCACGTAACTGTCGCATTGTTCTCCTGGAACAATAGGACTGCGGTTAGTATGGACTCAATGGCTACATATTGTTTTGAGCTTGTGAGTGAAGAATAAAAGAACACAACATTAGGCTGTACTCCCCGAAGTGTTAGGCAGAGGTGAACCTGTGGTTAGCATTAATTAGATAATCCATAGACAAGTTTAGACGTGATTAAAAAATTGGCTACTAAAAATACGTCAATTTACGTCAGACGCTAACTAATTTGGCAGGACTAAACTAACATTTATCTTCTGTCCTTTTGATAGTGAAATAGAAAGAAAAAGATGCACTGAACTTAAATTTAGTTTGTGAACAGAATCAGGGCCATTAACGAGTTTGGGCGATATTTGGAAAGGTATTCAGAGGAAACTATTTGCATAGCAATCGTGTAACAATATTGCTGAAAAACATGATATGCATGTTTTTTTTTTTGTTGCGTATTTAATGCTTTCAAGTACTTCAGCATGACAACTAGGATTTAAAAGCTGAAATTTGTCATTTGTCAGTCTTTTTTTTTCAAAACAACTGCCCCACAATAGGAATTTCTCATGTACTTATCTTGGGACAAGGTTTTTTTAGCGCGTGGCCAAAATAGGAACTAACGCCGCCATCTTGTTTTTTAATACAATTTCACAAGTCTTAACTAAAAACGCCCCTCTGTGATTAAGTCGTTCAAAGATCCTGGTAGCACTCTAGGTTAAACAACATCTTGCGCCACATGTCCTGTAAATCTGTGCATTTGATGATCTCATGATGAGCGCAGTTCGCGTAGCTGAATTTTGGTCCAAACATACTACTGCTATTAGCCTAGCCTTTTCCCAACTATCTCGCGGTTGAATTTGGGTCAGACATATTGCTGTTCACCTTTCAAGAAGTGCGGCGAGCCCCTGGTGCGCTCGTTCCTGGCCTGCAGCGCGTGGTAGAGGGCGGCGAAGGCCGCGGGCTGGCCGCACTGCCGCGCCGCCGCCAGCAGCTTGCGCGGTGCTAGCGCGGCCCACGTGCCGCCCGCCTGCCGCGCCGCGCCCGCCGCGCTCACGGGCTCGTCCCAGCTCAGCAACACCTCCACTACTTCCTGAGGACCATTGGCCGGCAATGGCCGAAACTGAGCGGTCTTGCTGATACATAATGCAAAGGAACATTATTTGTGTACTATGTGACGTGGTGGCGAAGGTACCATACAACTCGATTCTCGCCGGCTTCCCTTCGAAAATTCAGAACACAAGCACTCTATAGTCAATTCATCATTGAAATATAATGAAACGGCTTATTGACATTTTTTTTTTTGCTCCGGCTTACCTACGTCATACATTCACCTTTCGCCACTGATATGACGCAGTGTCATTTTTTGTTATTTTGACAGTTTCAAAGACTACGCAAAATAGAAAAAAAATCTTTCGTCAATAAACTAAAGATACAGTTTTATTTTAATTTTCATTAATTTAATGGGCGTCAAGAAAAAGCTTAGTAGTTCGGAGCCGATATTAGCCTCCGGTCCAGTACCTCGTATCCTCGCAGCCGCCACAGCATGTCGAGCGCCAGCTGCGCCGCGGCGGGGTCCAGGCGGCCCAGCGACAGCAGCGCGCAGGCCAGCGGCCGCGCGTCGCCCAGCGCGCCGCGCCGCAGCGCCGCCCGCACGCGCCCCCCCGCGCCGCGCGACACCAGCCCGCGCACCGCCAGCTCCGCCGCCGCCTGCTGCACCACCATGTCGTGGCGGCACAGCGACGCGATGTAGGCCGTCAGCACCTGCGGGCGTGCCGCTTGTACACTACTATCATCCATAGGGGCCCGTGGCTACATAATAACAGCCGCACAGGCCGATCGATCAGGTTCAGCTACGCTTGCCGCGGTTGGTCTGTGGATGGGTGACCATCTTTACGTACCGAGACCCCTCCGTGCCTCGGAAAGCACGTTAAGCCGTTGGTCCCGGATGTCATTCTTTGATCTTTGACAGTCGTTACGGGTAGTCAGGACCTCGAAAGTCTGACAACCAGTCTTACCAAGGGGTATCGTATTACCCAGTAACTGGGTTGTGGAGGTCAGATAGGCAGTCGCTCCATGTAAAATACTGGTATTCAGCTGCATCCGGTTAGACTGGAAGCCGACCCCAACATAGTTGGGAAAAAGCTAGGCAGATGATGATGATACTATTATCATCCATGACGTTGCGATAACTTAAATTAGCTTTGAAAAATCATAAAGTTGTATGGCCGACAGTTCACCTGCACCAAGTACTGGTCGTCAAAATGGTGCTGCAGCACGTGACTGCAGATGTCGGGCTGCGAGATGAGCACGCGGAAGTTGTGCTGTGGACGCGCGCACTCCAGCGGCTGTCCCGCCGTGTTGCGTGCCACCTCCAGGTCTGCCCACTTCCTGACGGCACGAGGATAAACAGGTCTTATTAGTTCCAGTATTCATTGATAGAAGAGAACTGCTGGAAAATTTCTAGAGGCAATTGCGTAACGGCATAGATAAGCCGCTACAACGTGGACCGAACACCAAAACGCCAATTCTCGTAAATAAAAACGATCAAAATCTAGTTGCAATCTCATCACAACGACAATCAATGTCAAATATGTATGAAAATTGGAGATATTTTTGGCAGATTGAGACAGATTATATTGCGAACGGTCTTAAAAATACAGGAATTTTACCTCTTCTGGTGAAGATATTATAAAGATTGCTTCTATTGACTGACAGCTCATTTCACGCTCACTTCACCTAAGTTATCAAGGTGATATTTTTACAGAATCGATCGGCAGAATGTGCTACCTCGCACATATTTACAGGCGCCACAAACCACACCTGCTGCATGCAGCAATACAGTACAAGGCCAAATCCAAGAAGGTCAGCCGACCTATTTATACATGGTACGGCAACTTAAAACAGGACATGAAGTATTTCGACAAGGGAATCAATTTTTGGATGGATACAGCGGAAGACTGAAATAGGATCAAGATTGCTGCTAAGAGATTTACAAAAAAACGGAAACGGATAGTAGCGAAACCTCTGACGATGACAATGAAAACATAAACATCTATATGTTGTTATGTTACACCGAGAAAGCAGTAGAACCCGCTAAAAGACTCACCGATGAAGCTCGACCTTTTTTTTTTGTTTCCGGGTGGAAAATCCTCATGGATGTCCGCCGTCCTGGGGCGGGCGGCAGGGTCTGTCAGACTCTTACTGACTAAAAACCACCCCGGTGTTCCATCTCACACCTACGCCGGGGGTCGTGGGAACGTACGATCCTTCCGCAACCCCCGACTGGTGTGCCCGCCACTGCGGGTCTCCTCGGGTCAGGGGGGTGTGAGGTGTTTGACTCCCTCCGCGACGTCGGCGAGGGGGCGTGTAAAACACTACGCGCCGCCACCTCCAGGCCTGGTGTGTGGGGGACGACGGACGTCCCCGAGTGTCGGCCCTGGACCCATTTAGGGAGGCTGGAAGAGGGCGTTATCCGCCTTCCGCTGACGCCCGGTGCGCCTGCTGCGGGCCGGGTGAGTGGACGAGATCTCCCTCTACCTTGCCGCAGCCTCCTTCTGCGAGACGACTGTTTCGCAGAAGGAAACCACCGCGTCCCAGGACACTTCGCTGCCGACCATCGATTAGACCACGGCAGGCAGCGACAGATCACTGCCTACTTCTGAGATGAGGGCACAGCGCGGCTCCTCCCAAGCGGTACATTCTGCCAGCGTATGCCACGACGTGTCCTCCCGGCAGTCGACGCAGTGGTGACACCGGGCGTCCGGCTCCCTGGTTACGCGACACAGGTACTTCCCGAAGCAACCATGCCCCGAGAGCACCTGCGTCACCCGAAACGACAGGGAACCGTGCCTCCTCCCGAGCCAGCGCTCGAGCACCGGCTGGACCGCCTCGATGGTGACGAGGCCGGCGGTAGGGCGTGAAAGCCTGATGAAGCTCGACCTGAACCAACCTAGCGGCGCGCAGCGGCGAGGTCATTAAAAGATGGATCCATAGATCATAATTACCCATCTCTCCATTAGTGCAATGCTTACTCTAGGATCCATATCCGGTACGGCTCTTAAATCCTTCCCTATCCTTCGGGCACGTCTTCCCTACCATTACCGCGCCCCCTGGTCTACTCCTTGATATGCAATGGTCGCTGTAGAACCATGCACATGAGGCTACAGGAGCAAGTGCGAATCTTGAGGTTCATTTGATTAATGTAGATGTTATGTATGTACCTAGGTATTTAATTTCATCACCTTTCGGTATGCTTATTCCATTAAGGGTCACGTAGATCGTTTATCGTTGACGAGATGTACAACTGTTGATGTGAGAGTTGACTATATACCGAGGAGCTGGCTTGTCATATCCCCTGCTAACTTTAAGAGCAGCTGATATCGCGGTGGTAACCTGTTTCCTGTTAACTAATTCAATTTGGGCATCCTTTCTAATTAAAATTGCAAGTCCCCGGTATGCTTTACCTGCGGTTCCAGATAGCTGCGATTCGTAATGTGTGTATTTGTATGCTCCTGGGTTCATCCCTGTTTCTTGTATGCAGGCTACATGAATGTTCCTATGTGAAAGTTCAGTTGCGTTTTGAGGTTGGTGGGTTCTTGCGTTAGATCTAACGGGTTGCTGTTGTGTCATGTTCGTCGTCGGTTCTGACACAGCTATCATAGTGATTCTCCTTATACAGGATGTGTATGTTGCCGGGTATTGGTTCGCCGGTAGGTGAATACATCAGTGTGATTCTGGTATCTATATGCACATCCACATTTACGAGGTAGAACTTGAACACGGCGATCAGCAGTGCGATTCTGTAACCATCTCACCGTGAAGACATAGGTGAAGTGAGCTTAGTAATATTTTGTATGAAATTTTTTTTAATGAATTTTTAATGTCAAAATATTCGTATTTTACTTGGATTGTTTTTGATAATCGAAAATATAGACCTTGACAAGCAGTTTGATTTACTTAACTCATTTTCGGTCATGTTGTGGGTTGGATCCTTTTTGCATAACTACGTCCAATTGTACTTTACTTTATACTTGAATAAAGATTATATTATTATTAATAGTCTACAGACACAATTTCTTATTTAATTTGTGGAAGACTGGTGCCTAAACTAAGTTTTTTACAAAACCGACCGTACCAAAGAGAATGTAAACACTAGTTGGGTACTTCATACTGCCAAGTCATAAAAACGTTTCTTTGCATTTTGAAGAGATAGATTTCAACTATTATCTGGTTTTATTAAACTAACGATAGACAACACGCAAGTGATAGAAATTAAAGCAAATGAAATAAAATAACGACTTTAATCTGCGACGTTTTATTGTGCGGTGGCTGTTTGGCCTGATTATCTTAGTCTTAGAAAAAAAAATACTTTATGCACTAGAGCACAAAAAGCGTCTTTATGTCGCTTACGCACAAGCACAACATAAAGACAAACTTTTAGAGCATGAGAAGTGAAAAATTCTTTAGCCAAATACACTGCTGTGATGTATTCTAAAAGTATTATTATTATATCTGTAAATAAACACTTTTTAATTTTCTCCAACTCACCTGTACACACTGTTGATCTCGTCGAACACCTGAGACAGCTGCACGAGGTAGCTGCCCGCCTCAGTCACCAGCTGGTTCACGATCCTGTATATTGTGTCCTTGCCGTTAGTTCGACGTAGTAGTACTGCTACTATCTTTGCTATCTCGTCTTTTGGAACCTGAGGGTAATAAACGATGAGTTGAACATTTGAATTTATTTAGATATTGGTTGATATATCGACACCTGCAATTTAAAACATTGTAACTAATTTTTCACTACTTTTCAGGATAGCGATTTAAACATTCAACATATTCTCACTTTGTTCCTATAAAGTCCTAGCGTCTTCCAATTTTGTAAATATAAGTAAAAAGGGATTATCTACTTTGCTGTATGACTAATATGTTGTTTACTTATGTATTTTATATGTTTTTATGACTTGCAATGATTTTTCATTAAAAAGTGAGTTACAATGTTTTAAATTGCAGGTGTCGATATTTGTACAGATTGTGTGTTGCTGTTGAATCAATCAACTCAGATTGTCGCTGTCCACAAGACTCCCAAGTTAAACCACAATACCTGCAGTGCTAATATGTAAAAATATCACCGTGAAAACTTAGGGGAAGTGAGCTGCCATTCCTCCTGATGCTTTAGGATTGACGCTACTGACAGCTCAGTTCACCTAACTTTTCAATATTTTTACAGAATAGCACAGCTTGTTATCCGCCTGGAGCCTTTTTTCTTTAGCACAACATATCAACACGCCTGAATTCTTTGAAAAGTTAGGCAGAGGTATATTAAAAAACCGGCCAAGTGCGAATCGGACTCGCACACGAAGAGTTCCGTACCACCGTACAATATTTAACACAATTTTTTTTTAAAAACGATTCTAGTATGGGACCCCTTTTATTTTTAACAGTATTTTATTTTTATTGTTTGTTGTTACAGGCGGTCATAGTAGTACAAACCAGTACATTAAGCTACTACAATCTGTCAAATTTCTTTAATAGATTTTCAACTTTATCGCTAAAGCATAAGGTTCAAAGTTGATTGGGAAAATTTGAAAGTTTCGGGTAGCTTGATGTGCTGGCGTCTGTACATACTCTGTAAACATTTCAAGTGCCTACATAATATTACGGTTCAAAAGATACAGCCCTGTGACAGACAGGCGGACTGATGGCCGTACAGACAGCGGATCCTTAGTAATAGGGTCCCGTTGGCACCCTAAAAAGCCACATGTCGCCAGTAATGTTTAAGAACCATGTGGTAAGGGGGAGCCTATAAACAAGTTACATTACCGAGTGCGCCAGTCCTGCGGGTATGAGGTTGACGCGCCACAGACAGCCGAGCCGCGCGTCTATTATGTAGTCCGGTTGGAACACCACCCACGTGTCAGAGTCTTTTCATTTATTATAGTCAAGGAATTCACTTCATCAAGTTGTAGGCCCGGATTTTTTGTGTGAGCCATAAAATAATTATTTTTAGCGACTGGTAACCATTCGCAATTTAAAGGTAATGCCATCATCGAGTATAGATAAAGTTGCCGCCAGATAACCAAAAAAAAATAAAGGTCGTTGATCCGACTTGTACCAAGAAGTCAAAACTTATTCGATATAGATCGCTCGTCATACAAAACTGTCGCTAATACTGCTTCGGTCAAGTTTCATAATAGCATCAAGATCGCCCCTTACCGCGATGCGTTCGTGTTGATCGTGTTAGCGACACTGCCTTTACATTTTTTTTGTATAGTTTTGAAATATCGGTAAACATTGGTAGACGGGTGTCAACGACTTTTATTTTTTTGTTATCTGGCGGCAACTATAGTAATTACTTGGCATTTTCTCTCATGGAACAACTTAAATGTAAACCAAATGTAAATGATGTTGTTCATCAATCTACCTGCTTTTTCCCAACTATGAATATAAGATACTAGCTTCTGTCCGCGACTTCGTCCGCGTAAATTTTTTTTGTTTCCCCGACCCACCCCGTCGCAACGTGTCGCCGGTCTGCGCTATTACTTCGTTTTCGCTTGGCGAAAACTTCAGACTTTTTTCTTTTTGCTCAACTCCTAAGGGTCCTAGCGTCAACTTTAATAGAATATAGCCTTCCTCAAGAACTGGGCTATCAAACGCAAAAATATTTTTATATATGCGACCAATACTTCCAGAGATTTAGAGCTTTCAAACAAACAAACTCTTCAGCTTTATTATTAGTATTATTTTAAAGCTATGATATCTCCTAAGCTATACATTGAAATCAAATGATGTCAGAGGCAATTTTGTTCAAAATTAAATACATGTGATGAATAACGTATTTATTTGGATAAGGATTAATACCATATTTATAAAAACACCTTCGCAAATAATGCATTATTTTAGAACAAATTTGGTTAGCATAAAAGAGGTTATTGTGAGCTAACCTTAAAAGATAGACATATGCTGTCGCGGACTTTTTTTTAAAGCTTTTAAAGGGGAACAATTCTGTCATATATGATTTTTGCGAAACTTTAACCGTTTACGCAGCGCACGCAGCGGAAGCTCTCAATAGGGAAAAAATCCCCCGATTTTGAAACATTCTTCATTGGTGCTCTGCTCCTATTGGTTTTAGCGTGATGATATATAGCCTATAGCCTTCCTCGATGAATGGGCTATCTAACACTGAAAGAGTTTTTCAAATCGGACCAGTAGTTTCTGAGATTAGCGCGTTCAAACAAACAAACAAACAAACAAACAAACTCTTCAGCTTTATAATATTAGTATAGATGAAGTATAAGAATACCAATATTTTACATGGAGCGGCTGCCCATCTGACCTCCACAACCCGCTGCACTGGGTAATACGGGGTTACTTACCAAGGGGTATCGTATTGCTAATACGACACCCCTTGGTAAGACTGGTTGTCAGACCATCGGGCTTCTGACGACCTGTAACAACTGTCATAGGTCCACGACTGACTGTGATAGAACCAGGACCAACGGTTTAACGTGCTTTGGATGTGTGTATGTGCACGAGCCCTTTAAATGATGTCGTTCATGAAATTCAATGATGATGATGGCTATTACTGTCGCCGAATTAAATCGATATACTCGTAAATTGATGGTTGAAAGAATCGATATTGTTGGCAGTTTATTTGCATCTCCCAGCTATCCGTTAGTGAATAGATGGTGCAGTAAAGGATACACATGGGACAGTGCAGGTCTCCGACGACTGCGGGCTGCATGCTGACGCCGGGCACGCACGGGATGTGGATCACGGCGCCGCTCTCCGGCCGAGACTCCTCCATTATGTCGAACAGCTGGGATGTTTGAGTGGCCTGTAATGAGAGGAGACTTTTGTAATGCCGGCCAGTGCTCTAGGTGATTTTGAATAATATTGTAAAAGATAATAATAAAATACTGCTTATCAAGACACTCACTGGCCCTTGGTAAACAGAGATTGTTGGAAAATCATAAAGATTTTACACTCGGACGAGAAAGCTCTGTGCGTCTCTCATTTAAGTGTTTCACGCGACTTTGATGATATCGTCGGCTTAACACGCTTTTATTATTATTATTATCTATTTATTTCAGGCATCAAGGCCCATACAAACACATACAATACAATATTAATATAACTTAAAATACTATAAATACATAAATCATTATAATTACGCTAAAAACTTTTGATACGAGAATCGTAAATCCCAGGGAAAACAAGCTGTTTCCAATTAAGGTTTTAGTACTTGTCACAAAACAATGTTTACAGACGAGTTCAATCTCTTCCAGCCTTACACTAAGCATGACTGTTACCTGATGATGCACCACGACCAGATCATCAACTACATTGACAGCGAACCTGCCGACCAGCCCGGTCTTCAGCACATGCGTGTAGTGGAAGCCGGACGGACTCGTGATCGGCATCAGCCACACCTGGAGGAATTATACAGGTTTTCGTTATTTGATTACTAGCGTACCTAAATGCTTAGTGTCATGACCTATAGAGTTCCTTGAATTTTTCACGTCTACCGGAATTGTAAATGCATATCACTACATAGTATAAAACAAAGTCGCTTTCTCTGTCCCTATGTACGCTTAGATCTTTAAAACTACGCAACGGATTTTGATGCGGTTTTTTTTAATAGATAGAGTGATTCAAGAGGAAGGTTTATATATATATAATACATGCATGCATGTATAGTAGAGAAACACTGATAATTTTAGAGGTTTTTAATGTGATGTCGTAAATAAACACATTTTTTTGCGCTTACTTTTCAAACGCTGGCTGAACCCTACGAGATAGGTCAAAATAATGTACTACAGTATTGTACACCTTAAAAAGGTCTACAAAAAAGTCCGCGATGGTATATGTCTATCTCTTAGGGATAACCCACAATAATCATTTTTATCCTTTACTTTTTAAGAGAAATAATGGCTTATTTACGAAGCGATTTTAAGCAATACAGCATTAATCCTTATCCAATTAAGTACCTTAAATACATTGTGAGATAGATGTATATATAGATAGATAAATATAGATATTACAGATTTAAAATGCAGGGACATAGCGGTTGCTGCGCTAGCGGCCGCGGCCGGGGGGCCGGCGGCGCGTGCTGACATTCTTGAAGTATACTTAGTATTAGCATTGCACCCGTGCGAAGCCTGGGCGGGTCGCTAGTTGTATTATAAATAGTGGTGGCAGTTGAGTTGTCAGTCCTGATATGACATCAAATTAATTAAAATAATGTCAATGTATCAGCATTGCTTATAATGTTTCTACCGTGAACAAGAATAAGTTGAGCAGTATGTATATTATACAGAACAACACTGTATACTTTTCGGTAGTTACCCTTTGAGTGAAAATTCTAGGTGACAACTGTTAGAGAACTATGAAAGAAAAAGGCATGTTGCACCGACCCGAGACAAAAAGGACAAAAGAATGAAGTTGACATAGCAATAGTCTATCTACTGATTATTTACCTCAGTGGGTCCAGGAGCTGTGACAGTGGCGGAGTGTGCGTGTCTGAAGACGGCGCACCACGTCGCGTCACACAGGCGCAAGATAAACACGTCGCGCTCCACCACCGGTCTTGTTGCGTCCACTAAAACATTGACATATTTACATTTAAATTTGTGCCTCCACTGAGAACCATTGCTGAAAGTTCAGGCGCAGGTGTAATCCGTGCGATTCTAAACCAACTAAGAAAGCACTTTTTGCTTATTCATGCTTGAAATCTTTGTTAACTTGCTTAACTTGATCATAGTTTTAAATAATATTCCTTACATTGCAGCTTCTGAAGTTTGGTGATGGTGGAGTTGTTGAGAGAAAATGGCTGCAGCAGCACTCCATTGTTGCCGGCCAGCAGCAAAATGTTACTCTGAGAGCACCATGAGAACCATGCACAGCTAGAAACGAGAACAACTATTAATAGTGCAGTGTAATGATTCAGTCACTGATGCAAAAAATAAGGGGACTGTTTATATTTTGGACTAGACACTGTAGGTGATACGGTTACTTGTAAATTGATAGCAGTGGTGGCTGTGTTAATGGTCGCGACTTACAACTTGTAGGCCGTAGATTCAAACCCAGACAGCCATTTTACTTTGAGTAAATTATTTCAAAACCACTACTCTCAGAACAGTCAAGGAAAATAGCATGAGGAAATCAGTAAGCATGTGACATCTAGCAACCCGCACTGGGCCCATGTGGTGGATAATGGCCCACTCCCTTTCACCAAGAGGTCTGAGTCCCAGCAGTGGGAACATTATGGGTGGATTACGCACATGCACATTTAGGTGCTCACACTATAACAGCCATTTTGGCCTCAGTGCTTCTAACGCATAATTATCTATTCTTGTATTTAGACGTTATTGCAACACAAGATCATTACACAAAATAATAATGGGTTAATAAGAGTAATAATAATACCTGAATGAAGTGTTTTTCAAGCTTTTTAATTGTTTCTTCTCAGGCAAAACTTGAAGTAACTCTATGCCATGGTCTGTTATGAATGTGATCTCATTCACTTTGGGCCAAACAAAGCCTAAGATCTTGGCGTTCTTCCATTTGCAAGTATGAGAGTACTCAACATTGGTAGGCGCCAAGTCTTTGAAGTTTACAAACTCTACAGTAGCATTCTGATTATCCTGATTTCTTTGTATAGCCAGAATTTTGAGGTCTGGTGAAAACTTTATTGATATAATTGGCCCGCGGTCTTCCATTCGAAATGAAGTTGATTTTGAGTTATCCATGCCATTGACCGTGACTCCTGTGACGCCCCCAGATCTAACTGTGAACACCTAAAAGAAAGAAATAATGATGTGTTTACACACAAAACATGCGCATAAAAATAGCTTTGGTCAAGTAACACGAGCATTTCTGTTAGAAGGCCTAAACCTGTACAGTTATACTACGACAAACAGAACATAAAGTAGTATAATAACAAGAAAAAAACTGAAGGACAACAAAAAAAATAGATGAGCAAATTACCTGTCCATTACTGTCGTCGAAAAATACGTTTGTAACTGGGCTATCAGCGTCAAATCGTTTTGGCTGATCGGTCAGAGCCAAGTAATACTCGTCGCTGTCTTTTAAACGGAATCGTGCCATCTTTTACACATAATAAACTTTCGTTTCAAAAACACGAAACTTTTCCCTTTGTTGTGACACTGTCAGTGTCAGTTTCACATGAGTGATTTTGTCTATAGTTGTTACAGATAAAGTAATTTGAATTAGCTTAACGGCTTTTAAGATTATGAAACAAGTAAGGAGTAGGGACTGCCACAGGGCTCATCTCTTAGCCCACTTGTGTTATTTTACTGAATTGCAGTGCTCCATTACTTCCTAGACTTAGTATGTGATTAAGGAGTAGGACTGCCACAGGGCTCATCTCTTAGCCCACTTGTGTTATTTTACTTAATTGCAGTGCTCCATTACTTCCTAGACTTTGTATGTGATATGCAGTATATGCAGCAATTTGTTTGATACTCTGTTATTATTCTTAAGAAAAAAGGAAAAAAGGGGCATAGACAAAAATTCAATTTTAAAAGTTTTGTTGCTATAGCAACGAATGGCGGTAACAACAAAAATCGAGTTCGGTAGTGTAACGAAAATAAGCTTAATATGAATGAAAATATAGAATTAAATACTTGGACGGTGGACGATTCTCTTGAAAATGATATTCAAGAGTATCACGAGATCAAACAAGACACAACACTCGATGATATCGAAACTTCGTTTTCTTCAAAACAGTCACCGAAACACTTGAATGAATACGATTTTTTTACAAAACATGAGATAAAAACTGAACCTAAGAAGCATTTGAAAAAGAAAAAGGGGAAAAAGAAAGATAAACCATCGAATTTAATGGACTTAATAAGTTCTGAGATAGCTGCCTCCGTAGCGCCTGTGACCGAAAATGTTGTGACTATGGTGGATGTTACTAAAAAGCGCCAGAGCAGTTACCTAAAACAGAGTTCTAAAATCCCTGCCTTTCACAAATCTAAGACATTTTCTTCCGATTTAGAGAACGGGTAAGTTTATAATTCTTTTTAATTTACCTATGCTCTATAGAAGGTCGTTATAATTTCAATCTGGAACTAAATGCACTACTGAAACGGGTGAGAAACTTTCCTAAAACAATTTATAAATCAAGTCAGTATAATTTACTAATTTTGAAACTTTCAGATGGACTCAAAAATCAGGGACTGTTAATTTAAGTCCGATATTCCCTAGAATACTCGAAAATTCTGTAACTGAGGACTGTTTCATTGCAGTAGAATATGTTGACCCCTATATGTTTAATGATATTGTTGCGAACAATGATAAAGATATCGATGTTCCCATAAAGTTTCTAGAAATCTCAATTAAAAATATTACATCTAAACATCATCATTCTTTCACATTAGAAAAACTACTTTGTGTGAAAGTTATAGAAAGTTCTAATGAATATAATCATATTCGGAGACTGTTAAAAGACATTGTAAAAGACGTTACGGTCAATAGAGAAACAAAGGATAATCTTAAGAAAGATCTCATGAAAGTCAGTCCTAGTAAAAAAGATGATGTACGATTCGATAAAACTGTTAGAAAATATACAGAGAAATTAATCAAGCTCAAAGAAAAATATAAGGAAATACTAAAATGCAAAAAAGAGATTATACATAAAATTATATCACTTTGGTCAGATATAGAAATGATTAGAGAGAAGCGTGAATGTATTGAAACACCGTATAAATTGGAAATAACGAAGAGAGTTTTAAATCAAACTGAATACGAAAAACAATGGAATGATATATTTAACAAAGAATACACAGATATGCTTGACCAAATTGAATTTGAATACGTAACTAATTACATAGAATATAAAGAAGCGAAAAATGAACAAAAAGGAAATTCCGTTAATAAACCGACTAAGCCCAAATTGCATCTCGACGAAGAGAAAATCAAAAGTAAAGTGGAAGCATTTGTTAATGTAGTTATTAATAAAGATCAAATAGAAATGGATTTGAAAAAAGACGAAAGTATTTTAACTGACTTTAGGCAAGTAGGTCAGCGCTTCCTGCAAAATAATTATAATTTTTTTATCTATGTGGATGACGTTTTTGTATGCGAGTCTGAGAAATATTCTAGCAATGATATGTTTAGTGCAGAATTTACAGAGAGTTTCTCCGTACAGATTCTACCAAAGAATGTATGTATAAAAGTAGTATTACTAGAAAACGACTCAAAGGTTTCAGATTTTAAAATAAACTTATTCGAAGTAAGAAAAACAAACGCTAATGCTGATTTTGTTGCTGAAGATCTTATTTATAAAGAAATAGTTGAACCTAACTCCAAATATGTAGGCAGTGGTGTTACTATAAAAGAAATAGCCCATGCAAATAAAGTGAGACTTAAAAGCAGCAACCTGTTCAAAGAAAAATTATATACAAGATACGAGATTTTCATAAAAGTGGGTTGGAATGATAAGCTGGAACAAAATCAATCTGAAGCTATCAAATCTTCTATGGAAACTGGTCGGCAAATAAAAAGACTATTAAATGGCATTGACAAACCGAATTTAGATATGTTATTAGATGTAGTTAGTAAGACTTATGAAAAAGATGTAACTGACAAAAACATGGTAGAGACATTGCAAAAACTAAGTAAAATGGAAGTTCTAGATGATGATAGCTTTCCTCTAGATCCGAATAATCCCGACATTACAAGGTTGAAGTTGCTTCATTTGAGGAATATTGGGGGATTTAATAACATAGATAAGAAACTGGTTCCTATCCACGCAAGCCAAATAACGACTGAGCAATTGAACTGTCTTCAAAAGACAAATGAAAAGGAGTTCGACATGGACTATCTGAATGATAGAGAAATGGAAATGGATCCAATCGAGTTGCAACGGTTTATTGGAGCCAAGTATGTCCAGAAGCTAAATATGAATATGTTGAGGAATCTGAACGAGTACCTGCTGCAGAAGACCCATAAAGACGTCGTCAAGGAGTTCAATTTAAGTTTCAGGCTTGTATTTCAGTAATTATTTATTTTGTGCTTTCATAGTTTCGAGAACCGATATTAATAACCTTTTAAAACAACTAGGTAAATTCATAGCATTGCATCTATGATTTCTTTCTCGTTAAAATCTCGGTTATAAAAAGTATGCAAATACGTTTTTGGTTCGATATCAAGTCTACACTTTTCCTCCAATATTAAATTACACAATAATCATTTTGCTACGATCACGTAATAATATTTGAGCTTCTGCCTTCTTGATTGCAGAAGCCTATTTTCCAATCAGTCCAACGTAGGAGCCTTGGCCGCGTCATCTAATACCACTAAACAGCAGATACTGAAAGAGTCCCTGAGCACAGACCAGGAAATTCACGTGACTGTGTTGAGGGCATACAACCTGCGCGACCGCAGTTCTGATATACTTGACGAGGCGTCTGAAGGTGACGAGAAGATCGCAGGTAAGAAAATCTAGAAATAGTGTAACTGGAAAGCAAGCCTATGGTGCAGCTGCTCTTAGTAGTTATTTGTGCTAATGGTGTCATCGTATTTGCAGTTAAATTTAGGTACACCCTGAACTGCATGCAAACCAGGTGCTTTCTGACTAACTCGACATTTATTTTTGAAGGTTTCAAAGTGCGTCCTCTAAGGCCATTCGTCCGGGTGAATTATAGAGGGGCTTCAGCTCAGACTGTCACTGCCATCGGCTGCCACCCGTCGTGGAGTCACACGCTCAAAATTAACACCAAGTCCGTACCTCGTCCTTCCTCATGATACTGATAAGTACCCACCCTAATTTGGTCATCCTCGAGAAAATATTAAGTTACAAATATGAAATACTTCACTTACAGATTGGAACCACTCTCATCAATCCACATTAACGTTTTCGACGAGTACAAAGCGAACATAGTGGAAGGTTTCTCCGAGGAGGACCAGTCCAACAAGACTGTTCACTATCGATACTATAACAAGTGGCTCGGAACCTTGGAGGTTCCGTTGTATGCGGTGTTGACTTTGGGCACTGTAAGTATCTAGCAGACGCATTAGAATTTCTTTCCTGTAGTTGGTAGATACAAAATCTCATTATGTGCAAACTTCCGAGGTCGGAATGTGAAGGAATCAAACATGCAAACCTTAGCGCAGACTTCAACAACCCAGTAAACCACGCCACTGCACTCATCTACTACTTATTATGCTTGGTTGTTAGTAGGCCATTAAAAAAAGTAGTTAAAGATTGTAATAAAAGTTTTAAAAATATACCGTCGCCTTTTGAGTATCTACTACCTATAAATAACATTAACTAATTAATTATGTCACTTTTGAATCATGATACCTAATAATAAGTACCAGAATCAGGTAAACTAAAAAATTCTCAAAGAGAATTGTCCATTCAACATACCTAAGTGAGGGTGATACATAATAATAATGATTATTGAGTGTGAATGTCGCGACGCGCGACGCGAGGAAACAGCGTGATTCACACTCAATCCAGTGTAATTGAGAGTAACGTCCTGGCAACGGACATCGCACGGTGACGCCAGCTGGCGATGGGCGTGTCGCACTGACGCAGAGCTATTGGCTACACAATACATTTAGCACGTCTGAGCAATATCACCGTTTCGGATTAGCACCGCGAATTACACTGAATATTCTATGATAATCGGTGGCGTCAGTACATCAATGTGACGGACGTGACCGTTTAATCCATTCGTGTATTAAATTATCATATTGATCTCGATGGAATTTATATCTTGACAAATCGATTTGATCAATATTAATTAGCCAAATTGTCATGATGCTTTTTAGGATTTGCAATCAAAAAGATTTTTGGACGTTGCTACTTCGTCACCATCCTAAGAATTGCGTATCATATAATATATCAGCGACAAAAGTCGAATAACATTGCCACTTTTATATCATCTAAACGGACATAAAATGCTAAAATCTGGCTTCTATCATTGCATTTATAAAAGCTATCAGTGATAAAAAAAAAAATATTAACACTTGCTGACTGTACTAAATCCAGTCATCACTCCAGAGATCACTCTCTACATGATTTGGACTAAGGTAACCACACACGCACTATTAGAATTTCGGAGATGCTATCATAATACATCCAGCCAGCCGAAAGTTCTCAGTCAAGATAAACCATAGGCAAGTAGACAAATTATCCAAGTGAATACTTTAGTTTGCACAAATATTGACCAAACCGATATTGATCTAACGATCACGCTTTCAGCTCCAGGGCACATTCAAGATCACGACCCCACCACTCTTGTTTGGATACGAAACTCTCCAAACGAAGGAGTCAACATCGCTAATCCCAGAAATAACCCAACTCATGAAGAAAGACACTGCTTTCATTACTTTAGAAGTAACTAGCAGCCTCTCGCACTTGGGAGGATTGCACGCTTACAACCAGCCGTTACCAAGCTCAATAGAAGACGATTATTTGATCAAACATTTGAACAATTTCGTAACAGAATACACAAATGAATTTCCGATGAGGAATATTTCGTTGACTTTTATAGATAGCGCGGGTAGGAACAAATGCGTCACGCAGTTTCTACAGCCGATTCCTCTGCCCGAGAGGGACTTTATTCCGAAGAATCCGAGGGGCGATTCTGCTGTTTCGAAGTCCTCTGTGTTTTCGAGAAGTTCATCTTCGAGTGGGAGACGAAGAGAGTTGGATGTGGATGGAGTTAGTCAGGAGGAGAGGGAGTCGATCTACAGCGCCCGGGAAGGAGATAGTCTGGCCAGGATGATGAACGCGTGCATGCGATACGTGTCGCTGATTCCGAGCTATGAAGTGACGGAATCACATGCTGTAACTCTGTTGGGTCTTGTTAGTATTTCCGCCATAATTTTTGCTCGTTTATCTTTTCAACTGCAACGATTCTATTTAAAATTAGTTTTATTTACTCCCCAGGAACTGCTAAAAGTCCTCCATGGCTCGCCTTTAGACCACACAATCCTGTTAGTCAGCTACTTCATATACCTAGGCATCAAATGCTGGGTAGCAATCGGCCTGGGGCTCCCCCGAGGTCACAGCAGCTTCGTCCTCATAAAGTACGACCTGACCACGCGCAGGATAGTTCTGGAGAATGACCAGCTGTTCAGGAGCAGAGGGTTTTTGAACAAGAGTGATGGGTATACGTGGTATGTTTGTGATGCAAGCAGTGGAGAAAGGTACGAGCTCAGAGATGTCGGCTGTCCTTTGAAGACCGTTGACTATGTGTTTGATAACGAAAATGTGAGTAAAAAAAAGAAATAAAAAAAAACAAAAATCCCGCTGCGGTAAAAAACTAAAAACAAGCCCATTTTAAATTAAAGTTGGAAGCAGGCCCATTTGAGTGGAATGGGTCCCGCCTGCTTCCAACTTTTATTTAATTTAAAATGGGCTTGTTTCTAGCTTTTCAATTTTTGAAGTGAAACTTCTTTACGCACGCTTGACTTGGGGAGTAAGCTGGCGAACGCGTGACGTAAGCGTTACGAAAAGTGTGATCGGGCAAGGCGAACGGAAGTTAAGTGGGGGATATAAGCAAGAGACAGCAGTGCGCGCGCACATTTTCTTTCTCTCTTCCTCTCATAGCCAAATACGTTCCGTATATCTAAGCACACTGCAGGCTTATTGTCTGTATCACAGTGTAGGAGCAAGAGAGAGCAGTGCGCGTGCACATTTTCTTTCTCTCTTTCTCTTATAGCTAGTAAATGAAATATACATACAGATGGAGCGAAAGAAGTTTCACTTCAGTCGTGTGGTCATAAGCACACTCGTTTTTTTTTTTACTTAAGTTTTTACCGCAGTCGGGTTTTTAGTTTTTTTATATCCAGCTTTTTAGTTTACAAATGTAAAAGATTTCGCTGACGAATTAGTTCGTGTTTTTTACGATTTGTCACTTCGAAATATATTTTTGTAATTACCTTTTAAAACTATTTATTTTGATACAAGATAGGTTTTGAGAAAAAAAAAATTATGAAGGCATAATATGGCGCCAAAAATCAGCCATTTTTTATTCAATTTTGATAAGTTTAAGTACCCAATGTCACTAATAAATATAATTAAGACGAATCTAACGGCACCTCTCAAGCTGAAATCGATCAAGCAGTTTAGGCTACAGAGCGTGTCAAAGAAATATTCATATATACACCCGAAAAACATAACCCTCCTTCTGGCGCAGTCGGGTAAAAAGTGGCGAAAATGAGTGCAATAAAGGTGCTTTTGTTGGAAATAATATTGGAGATGTTACTTTTACAGATATGGGTGAATATGCAAGCATCTCAAGTTTGCGAGAATATGGCGTTCGATTTCACCAGGTCTTCAGATTGGCAAGGTGTAAGTATAGTCATTGGCATAGTTGGATGAACGACCTTTTAGTTAAAATGTTATGAGAACAGAAGAGCGACCTTCGCACCTCAATCATTACAGGTTCAATATCTATTTACTCTACAGGTGTTCGACAAGACCGTCTTCGTAATGAAGCAGCCGGTGGTGACAGACAACGCACTCTACACCCCTCCCCCTAATGTAGAAGGCCTCAGGGTGGCATTGGAGAGTAAGATCAAGACCAAGGTGCAGAAGTGGCGGTCTCACAAGAAGACCATATGGAACAGGTAAATTATAGAGGCCTATGGATACTAACCGTCTTGATGACAAGTGATGTGTTCTTTTTTGGGGGGTTTCCAACTGCTATTGACCGTGCTCGTTTTCCTTGGCTCGTTAAATTCAATTGCTGCAAGGGTTAGTAAGCGAGGGGGATCTACGAATTGATCTCTGCTACCTGTAATGAGATGAGATGGGCTGTTTTATTTGAAGTATTTTTGCATTATTCTCTGATTGAATTCGCAGATTTTTTTAAATGTTATGTTAGCTTTCTAAGATATGCTTGTGAAATGCCTGAAGGTACAGTACGGACTCAAAAATGGAACATCCGTGTTCTAAGAAATTCGATTATGTATATTTGAATTAAGAATTTGAGATAATTTTCAAGTTATGTAACAACAAACTGAATGTCATACGTAACAAAGTTCAAATTCCATTGTAACCAAAAACTTATTAGGACCTTTTTGCTACAAATGGTCACTCAAAAATCAACCTAGAACACATTTAACTAAAGTAGATAACTGATTAAATGGCGATGGAATGTAAATTATCTGAGATTATGAACACTGCTACAGAGAGTCTTATCTTTCACTCATTTCATACCTGTTTGACAGTCTCCGATTATTCCGTTTATACGCGAAATGCATGTCCGGGAACGGAATTTAAAGGCTCAGGGTGGCCTAAGCTTTTAAATTCAGTTTATCCAACTAGGCCTAGGGTGGATTCTCGGATATGCGTTTCCGCGTATCCACCTTAAGATGGAAAAACGGAATAACTCACAGTCTCTTCCTAAAGATGTCAAATTCACACCCAGTCACTGTTACTCTACAAATCCTATCACATCTATACGTATCCTCTATATTCTATCAGTTATAAGCCGTCTAAGCAACTAATTTGTTTAAATTTTTAGGTATTGCAGTACGCTGCTTCGCGATATGTTGCCACAATGGGAATATTGGGTTTTCAATCCAACAGGAACCAAGCCAGGTTTCAGTCAGAAACTGAAACATTTGATGGTCACATTCAAGGTTAGTTCTATGGAAAATGATTAAAAAGTGGATCTGCAGTGGCGGATTTACACATTTGCCGCCAGTAGGCTATTCAATTTGCCGCCCCTATCGACCTCTACAATAATGTGCCATGTCTTTTGTCGTACTGTTTCCTTTTCTTCAAAATACATACTTAAAATGTTCTCGTTCAGCTACGAAAAACTTGCAAAGAGATTGTTAACATCGGCAACAGTGATCAAATCTACGGTAGAAGCCTGAACTTGAGCATTCACTTTGTTTATTCTTTCTTCC
Organism: Globia sparganii; assembly: GCA_949316385.1. Classification (NCBI taxonomy): domain Eukaryota; kingdom Metazoa; phylum Arthropoda; class Insecta; order Lepidoptera; family Noctuidae; genus Globia; species Globia sparganii. Next base: position 22,990,255 of record OX438663.1, on the reverse strand, counting down.
AACAAAAAAATGTGGCATATAAATACTAACCTTTTTAATTTCGGTACGACATAAAAAGAATGTTAGCCCCAAAGCCGCCCCTAAAATCTGCCGCCCTAGGCTCTAGCCTACTCAGCCTGTTGGTAAATCCGCCACTGTGGATCTGAAAATTAGACTGTCTACTTTTAAAAATTTTGTTTCTCTTTTCTAGATATATGGCTTCCCTCTAAACATGTCATACGTGAACACCAAGTCTGTGATATCCGGCGTCAAGTCCACCGGCATTCACCTGTGCGACGACCCTAACGCAGAATTTGCGCTCGGCGTGGAAGTGTGCGCCTACCCTAACAATGTCATCAGTGTCTGGGTGTTCCTGGCTAACATCGCCAGGATCTGAACGTGATGAAGACCTTACGATGTTCGTCAGTTTAGTAAAATATGTGTTGCACGTTTTCAACTAAACTTCACATAGGTACGAATGGTATGTGTTTAGTAGTAGGTATTTGTGTCAATATGCGATGACGTATTTTGGCTTCCGACTATTTGAATAAGATTACAAAATACGTCAAACATTTTTTGTAAAAGTCTAAAAGCAGAGCATTCTGCGCCGCTTCGCAAGGTAAATATTTGGGTAACCACCGTCCACCAAACAAAAACTTTACAGAAGAGCAATATAAAATGTTTATTTTTAAAACTCATTTCATCAGGACTATAAAAACGCTGATTAATTAAAATAAAAAAATAGAGCTTGTATGTCTTTTCGTTTTAATGCTAACAAAATAAAATTAACATTTATTCCATCGTAGTATAAAAATATACGTAAAAATAGAAAAAAGGAGATGTTATACGTGTGGCGTCTGCGTCGTTATGAGCCCAACGCTCTGGAGGCGCGGGGGGCCGCGGCTCGATTCAGTTCCGGGCTGACTTAACCTAGGGGGGGAGGCGCGGCTTAGCTGCCGGGGTCGTCGGGCTTGTTCTGTTTGGAGCGGCGCAGCTGCTGGATGTAGTGGCGCTGGATGGGCTTGTGCAGCGCCAGCTGCGCCAGCGCATCGTCGATGCTGAACCACTGCCGCTTGCGCCCCATCAGCCGTGAGTCCTCCCACTCCGCCAGCTCCTGGGTCACCGTCATCACGTACACTTCTGTTCGGTGTTTGTGCTCTCGGTTCTGGAATTAGATAGATGGAAATACGTTAGTTATGTCGATAATTCAGTACCAGAGCGATGATCATTTGGGGATTCGTAAACCGTTTTCATAATGATAGGTCAGACCCGACAATACATAAGCAATCTTGGCAACACATATTGGATTTAAACGAGACATTCATCCGCCCATTATGTGTTAGGTTCACAGAGTTCATAAAGATAACAGATTTGTATGGTCGATTTTAGTGAACAAAGTTGTTGACCACGACCGCAGAACATGATACCCCACAGCCCGCCTCGCTCGGCGGCCGGCCCTGGCAATATTTGACATACGCCAAGGAATGTAACTTTACACAGGTAGCTTTGCACAGCGATTGTAGGGGATCAAATGACGTCAAGCCGCTTGTTATTTTTTCCCGCAGTAATGAAACCTGTTTGGAACTTAACACTACAAAAAACAGAAGCACTGTAATAGTAGTTAGTCTCGAATACAATCTAGTTTGTAAACAATAGAAGTGAGGCGTGACGTAATACCGATCAAGCGATCTTAATTAATTTTACGACAAAGTAATTGCTTATGTAATTAGCAACGTTAGTTAGCATGTGATAAGTAAGTCAGGAGGTTCACTGATGAGCTAAATCATAAGCTTTATTATGTAAATAATGTGTATAGTGCGAAGGGAATGTTTTTCTTATTCGCACTTGAGTAATCATTAGCTATTGTGTCGTCTGCCGATTGAATACCTCATTTAGGGTAAACTAGCTTTTGCCAGCGACTTCGTCCGCGTGGAATAATGACTTCCGGAAATTGAGGCACTAACTCTCATAGAGTTTAACCGATGTGCTCTTTCCACTGCCGATTCTTGAGAACGCGTATTTCTCATTCAACGCGTTTTTCAAGACAATAGCGGGCGCGGCGACCGTTACACAAAAATAATCCTTATAGCATGATTCAGTATTCACGCGCGATGGCTTATTAGCGTATTTCATGTAGAACTATGGTGTTTCTGTACCAATTTCTATGATTCTTTTTTTATTACTTATGTAATAATGTTATCATTTTTTAATTAGGGATGAGTGAGAGTGTTATAAACGTAAGGGTAGATAAATATAATCAGAAAGCTCCGAACTGCTAAGCTATCGGGAGTTACACGTGTTATTGTGAGTCAACCATAAAAGATAGACATTTGCTGTCGTAGAATATTTTTTATATAATTTTAAGAACATTTCCGTCATACATGATTTCTGTGTAGCTAACCATTAAAGCTGCACACGCAACGAAAGCTTAAAAAATGGAGTAAGTTCTCCTGTTTCCCCAACATTTCCCTTCACTGCTCTGCTCCTATTGATCGTAGCGTGATGAAAAGTATACTATAACCTGCCCAGGAGTATGAAAAACAATTGTGCCAAGTTTCGTTGAAATCCGTCGAGTGGTTTTTGTTTCTATAACGAACATACAGACAGACAGACAGTCAGACAGACAGACAGACAAAAATTTTACTGATTGCATTTTTGGCGTCAGTATCGATCACTAATCACCCGCTGATAGTTATTTTGGAAATATATTTCATGTACAGAATTGACCTCTCTACAGATTTATTATAAGTATAGATAGGTTGTTGTTAGATTGGTCCTGTAATACGATCGTTTGAGCTGTTGACCCTGACTTGTTGTCTGACTTACCTGTTGCCTGTGTCGGCATTTATTTTAGCAGTAAGTAAAAGAAAATGTAAACAATTTTAAGCTTTCAGGAGATTTTGATCAGGTGTTGCACATACTTAAATTGAAAATATCCCTCGCACAATCTACTTAAAGGTGATTTAACGGTCGAACGATACAATGTAATAAACAAGTCTTATCTGCGGGAAATTCAAACAACGTTAGTCAAGGGATAACATTCGTGAAGCTCCTCCAATGCCGCGCATACATATCGTCTTTGGAACGTTCATAAAATACATGCTAATCTATAATTGGAACATTTCAATGTGTATGTCATTTCCGTAACTAATGATTCAAAGACAAACAAACAACTGCGCTTTTGCTTACAGCTTTACTATTTAACCAACTTCGAGAAATGGAGGAGGTTATGCTATCGGCTAGTTTTTTAATTCTGTCTGAGAGCATTTAATAGGTTTCATGTATAATTATTATGTAGGCTAGACACTAGCCTAAATAATATAACCTCTAGCCTAGAGAAACAGTACAAAGCGTAATAAGCTGTTAAATTGGAATTTCCTGCAATGATTAGCTGTCCGTGTGGTTTCCCGGACATGAAATAACAGGTGTCGTAAATGAAGACATTCCTGGGGAAGTGAGGATAGGTAGTAGCATGAGGCGCGTATGGCCAACTATCTGCAGTAATAAATAATATTCCAATACGTATTCCCTTACGAATTGTGTAATATACGCCTTTGAAAGAAAATGGCATTGTTTCGAATGGATGTGATTGGTAATGGATGGAGTTTTCTGATATATGATTGAATAAGAAAAGTTTGAACTTTAGTTAGTTTTAATTTTTTTTGTAAGTATCTAGTTAGGTTTTTCTTATAGCGATTGGCCTGAGTGAGTCAGATAGACAGCCTTGAAATACATTCAATTGGATTTAGAGAGGGAACTTAAATAAATACGGACCGATTATGACAAAATCTAGGTCACAAATAGGTATACTATAGATTTTATCGTTCTGCCTAGAATTAGTCATCCGCTTTCGTGCTTTCTTAATTTATGTTAAGAATGGCATAACTTTCAAAGTTTTCGAGAACCTTGGCATTTGCTATAATTTGTCAGGAATAGGCTATCCTATAACTCAGACAATAACTTACAAGTTACACGAATCGAAAGGGAATTCTGCGCAGCATAATATTATTCCAATGAATCATTGTTTTAAAGCTCGCCAATTTCCTATTAATTCGCCACAATAAAGCCATAACATTTCCTTAAAGAACAGTGGCATCGCTTCATTGCAACGTTTTGCTACATTGTCGACAAAACTAATTTAGATAGGGTAAACAATAAACTTTCTGTTACGATGAAGCATTGTTATTAAGTTACATTGTTACATCTCGCTAATGATTCTAGTTATTTGTTGAAAGTTTTGAGTATGAATGTCGATTGGTATAAGAGAATGGGAAGACCATGGTCTAAAGTAGATTTGTCTGTATGATACCTTTGAATACTGAATCTTAGCGAATAATATATGAAGCTTGGAATCCTAGGATGGACATAGGATGCTTTGGGCACGGAACACTACAACGCGCGGGGGAGCCACAGAAAGAAGTTAATGTTTTATTAGATTGAATTTCCCCAAACTGTAAACTTTGAGAATCATCGATAGCGGTAATGACGTAGTCTTGTCTGCCACGTGACCACTGCGTCCCGGAATGCTATACCTGACGAAGTATATTATTATACAATGGGGAAGACCAAAGAAACGATGGAAATACTAGAAAGAGGGCGACTGCAGTATGAAACAAAAAGACATGTTGCGCCCTAAGGCAAGAGAATGATGAGAATCAGGATGATTCTGTACTGGTTGAACATTATACGATAGATCCTTTAGATTCTGACGTGGGCAGTAAGCTCGAAATTGGGACCTTCCGACGGAATATAGGTAGGTACATAAACTCATACCCATCGGCCCTACAGATATCTAGATCAAAGGACATCTATTTTGTATATATTCCACGGGACTGGACCTTAGATATTGATTTAACTCTACAACAAGGACAAAAATTGGGTTGATTGCACAGAATTTTGTAAGTAGGTACTCATTATGCCTTTAAAGGTAAGTAAGTACTTCACAATGTATTAAAAGTAGATAATAGCTATTGCGTACGTCAGTTGATCTATTTATTTATATTATTAACTTAAGCACGATTCGTCTCTCCTACGTATACCGAGAATATTTAGCACATAGCCTACGTCACATAAAGGACATGATAGACGTGATAGACAATTGGTCTTTGCCGATAATTTAATTTTCTGGTCCCCCCCATACTTCATTTAGGTATAAGTTAAATCATGTGTGTGTGCGCTGTGCACGCTCAACATTGTGGCTGATGAAATTGACTTGTTTTCTTGTTCTCTGAACGACTTTGGCGACCGCTAGGGTTATGTTATAATTAAGTTTTTCTGTGTTATGTTTCTTTAGTTTTTATTGTAAATTTATTTCCTATGTAGTAACATTTATTAAAATAATTTTATTTAAATTACATTTAAGTAAAATAATTAGTATGTAGATTTATATGTAGACTTAACTATCGCATTAGGGCAACCTGTAATGGTAGATTTAAGGTTTTATAATAATAAATAAATAAATAAAAAAATGGTTATTATATTAAAATCAAATACAAGAAAATTAAATAGAAAAAAATAAAATTACCGTATTTGGAAGTAGGACATAAAATCCGCAGCGACATAATTCAATGGCTATCATAAACTGATAAACATCCGCCTAAATAACGAAATTTGTCTGAAGTAGGTTTGTTCAAACATTCGATAATTTGTGCGACCCTCACAAGACTTAGATACAGAGCTTTTTTTTTTGGCTCCACTCCTAATAGCCTATTGTGTGTAATAGTCTGTTTATAAACAGAAACAATACTTACTGGGAAATAATTATTATTCACGACGATGACGATGTTTATCTACTGATGATTTTTTTTGGCAATATCTATTACTTGTTTGGTGTTAATTTTTTAGTTTCATTACATTATTTATCTTGCATTTTCTTGCCAAGAAATATAGACGCAAAGGGTTAAAGAATTCAATAATTATTTATCCTACTAATCCTACTAATATCCTACTCCTACTAATATTATAAATGCGAAAGTTTGTGAGGATGGATGTTTGTTACTCTTTCACGCAAAAACTACTGAACGGATACAGTAATATAGTTTATACATCAGAATAAAACATAGGATACTTTTTATTCTACTATTCTACTAATATTATAAATGCGAAAATTTGTGAGGATGGATGGATGTTTGTTACTCTTTCACGCAAAAACTACTGAACGGATTTTGATGAAACTTTACAGTAATATAGTTTATACATCAGAATAAAACATAGGATACTTTTTATTCCGATATTACCACGGGATCGAAACTAACGCTGGTGAAACCGCGGGGCGCTGCTAGTAACTACATAATTACTAGCCAGTTGGTTGGTCCACGGATGGTTGACCATCTTCACATACCGAGAACTCTTTGTGTCTCGTAAAACACGCTAAGCCGTTGATTCCAGCTGTCATTTGTGGATCTTTGACATTTGTCAGAAGCCTAAAGGTCTGACAATAGTCTTACGAAGGGGTATGGTGTTACCCAGTAACCAGGTTGTGAAGGTCCAATAGGCAGTCGCTTCATGTAAAATACTGGTATTCAGCTGCATCCGGTTAGATTGGAAGCTGACTCCAAAATAGTTGGGAAAAGGTTAAGCAGGTGATGAATTACTAACCAGTAAAAGTGTGAATTCATTGGTGCCATTTCATAATTTAAATTATATTTAACCCTTCGTAGGATAGATTCACGCAAGACACAATGGCTCATTTATTGTGACTGTAATTATGCCATTCAACCAGTTAAAGGTCAGATAATTACTGTTTACTATGTAACTATTATTTAACTTATTTATTTAATGAGAAAAGAGTGCTGGGGTATTTCTCATGTTTTAAGAACATTTGTATTATAATCTGTCTCAATCTGTCAAGGAAGAGTACCTCTATTTTACCTATACTTTTATATTGATTTATACTGTGAGATGAGAATGCAACTAGATTTTGAATGTTTATGATAAGGCAGTTGGCCATTTGATATCTTTGATTCATATAACACTGCCATATAATGAAATTGGTTCCCTTAGGTATTCAAGTATTTTTAGAGAAGATAAATAGAGATAGGATAGGGCATTATAGAACGGAATTATACAGTAGCTTTACAAAAAAAAATTAAATTGAAAATTTAATCTCTTCATTGGATTTTTTTATATTCCCTTATAACCATACAATATCTTTTTTTTTTATTATTTTAACACTACTACAGACAGCCTACATCCATATACTAGTAAGAAAGTGCAAAGGTGTTAACAGTAACAGAAAAAATTACTAGGAATTTTTAAATTATCAACTCGCTGAACTTAATTGATGCTTTTACTCTTTAGTTATTATAAGTACATAATTCCTGATTTCTACAGATAATATGGAAGGAAGGTATGTAGCTAATTAAACTCTAAATTAATCAGTCAAGGATAGTGATGGTAGCAACATTAGCATAAATACTTGATGATTTGACATTACATATCCAAGCCAAATAAGATTGTAGACTAGAAAAATATTGGACTATGGACTGTGTAAAATGAATCTGTCAACATAATTAAATTTTCATAACTTTTGAATTAATTATAAACCTTTATGACGCATTTTACTTTAACATCACATAAACATCATTGAATGTAATTATTTAGATAGATAAGGTTCTGTAACTTGTGATAACAATTGTGATGAACTGAGAAATTGAACTTTTATGTGATTACCATATGTTTCAATTTTTTTTTCACAATAATAAAGGATGGTTATCTTATTGCTTCCCACAGTCATAGATATGATTCTGGTCATATAATATCACTGTCATCAGGTTCCAGTTGGGTTTTTGGTTGCCTGTTTCGGCACTTTGTATCGTACATGACACGTTTTGATGTTTACATGTGTGCTCACCTCGAAAACCCCGAGACACCTGCCCAGCTTGCCGATGACGCCAGCTTCTTCAAGCACCTCGCGCATTGCGGTCACCGAGGGCTCTTCTTCGGGCTCGACGCCGCCGCCGGGCACTATCCAGTTGTCAGGACGTCGCGACGATGTCACCAGGAGCACCTACACAACACAACAGCAAACACACGTACTTTACAACCTCTTCACATCTCAAAAGACACCGAAACAACAGAAATACAATGCTAACCTCTGTTTCGGCGTCAGAACGAACGCAGATACACGCCGCACGACGTCTAAATCCCTCGTCGTCGTAAATCCGAATCGAATTAGGCTTCTCCTTCACCATTTTTACATTAAATACGTAAACACGAACTAAACAGACGATCACAAACGAAAAGCTGACATCAAATATAAAGAAAACTATGAACCGAACGTAATTTTTTAATGATCAACAAACGCCATAACCGAAGTATCCTATGTTGAACGTATCCATTTTCTACTAATAAAGTTACACAACGTACATGTAAAATGAAACTATAATAACAATAACGCTACAATTAGAGCAATATTTCAGCTACAACTAGCTTTTGATCGCGTATTTCAAGCCCATGTTGAATGGTGCCTGACGTATTCTTTCTTTGCGAAAATCGAAATAGGTTTGGAAAGCAATAGGGAGTCTATCAGCTGACAGCCGGAAGTCGGAAACGGTATTGCCCTTTAATTAGATTTTATTTCCCGAATGTTGCTATTCCATTGGCCGGTATTTCAATTTGTTTCAGCATTCAAGGTCAGTTTTAAAAAATATCCATAAAGTAACTGAAATACTTTACTAGATTACAAGCGTGATTATTTATCTATAATTTAATATCGATCAAAACTGCAACTTGCTCACTTCAGATGTCGCTACTATCACTAGTCCAAGAATTTGACACCTAGGTGTCACTATCCATTTTTTTTTTGATTTATCTAATATTTCGTCGATATCCTTTTTTAACCCGATGAAAGAAGGCAAAGGAGAAATTCGGTAATGCTCCCAAAAGAGCTAAGGGTGCGTTCCGAGTTGGGATGTAGTCGATTTGAGAGTGCCGCGTGTACCGAAATAGCGTGAGCGCGATAACGATGTCCCGTGAATCAACGGTGCCACTGTTGCCATCTTTATGTCATAAAAGATGACGCAAAATATGAAAAAATATTAAGAATAACGTTATAATTGAATCTGTAACGTTTCATCTGTTACGTTATCACAAGCGGATTAGCTTAATTTTACTGATATGTCTAACGTTACATATAATATAATAATGTTCTACAAAAACGATATTCTATAACTTTTTTTTTTTTTTGTAACAATATTGATATTTTTAGGTTTTAGTATCGTATCATTCTTTGGAACCGGAACGAAATTAATTTTGTTTTCAAGTCCCTGCTTATAATGATATCACCGTGAGCGCTGCCAAAAATGACAGTGTGTGATGGCGTGTTTGAGGGTGTGTGAGGGTGTGTCAGTGTGTGTTTTGTTTTGTGTTGCATCATATCTAAGCTAACGTGGCATTTTCGAAATTGTGCTTCTGGCTGACAGTCGCCACCTAACCAAAGAAGAAGAAGAAATGTGGTGTTTAGACAACAAAGAAATAAGTACTGTAATATCGTTTTGACATTAAGTAAGCGCTGTGAGCGCGTTCACGAGCATTCCGAATTGACAGCCCTCAGCTGTCATAATCGTAATATCTAAATCACATCTAAATTGGAATGCATGTGCGTGCTGTGAGCGATTATAGCTAATTCGGAATGCGGCTGTTTTCGTTACCTACAGGCACACGGCTACACATCAAGCACATCTCATTTCCAGTTTTATCTGACCTCGCACTGTATAGGTTTTTCGTACAATCAGAAGTCAGCTTATACTGGTTATGTATAGCTTGATGTGTAGCCGTGCTTACTTGTAGTATGATATTGGCGCCGATTCTGTTGTTCACAAACTAAACTAAATTTAAGTTCAGTGCATCTGTTTCTTTCTATTTCAATATAAAAAGAACAGAAGATTAATATTAGATCAGTGCTAGAATTAACATCTCTGAAGTTTATCAGTGCAGGATAACAGTTCAGCTTTTGCTAATTCAAGTGCTTAGATTTTCTAAATCTATTCGAAAGGTTTCCAACTTCGATAAACATGCGTAGAGGTGGACTACATATGTAGACCATTTTTATTGGTTTTTTAATGTTACAAAGAAATAATGACTAAAGCAAAAATATCGAATAAAGAAGCAGCATTAAATTCTAAATGTTAATAAATATTTTCAGATAGTATAACTCAGTATAACCTATTTATACATTTTCTTCTATAATAATTTGTATTTTTAAACACGTTTCTAAAATTTACAGTACATACTTATTCCATGAAATAGTTTATTGAATATCGATGATATAGCGCCAATCAACGACGCATAACGCACATCACTAGTGATGACATTGTTTGAGTTTGTTGACAGTTATTTTTATTTAAAATTAAATTTTCTTTTTTCAGGTATTTAATATGGGTAAGATCCTTTTTAATTATTATGTTTCCAATGTAATTGCCATTAATCAAGTGTTTAAGCAAATGTTTAACTTTCTGAATAGACAAATAGTAGTAATAATACCTAAAATTATTACTGGTTATTGAAACCAATTGATTTGAATTGGTATCGTACGAGCGTTAAATATTACTTACAAATTGCAGAGGAAAGCTTCGACTTTGGGAAGCTGCTGAAGAATCACGCGAAGAAGCACAAGAGCAAGCCCTCACAGTTCGGCAGCGTAGCTGGCGGGGTGTGTTACTAGTATTTTAGTAATAAATCATAAAGTTTGTTTCCTATCATTATGCATGAGGTAGAACCCCCTCGTAATGTAGGTATATCAGGGTGCATTCATATCGCTGTACTTTGTTTGTAATGTTGAGTATAATAGGAAATAGGTACTCCTGTTCTACTTATGCATGTTTTGTTTGATCATTTCAAGTTATATCACCCAACTCTTGAAACTTTCATGCATTATTATGAAATGGAAAATTGCAAAGCATTGAAGCAAAGCACACTTTATGAATGCACCATTTTGGTCTATAAGATGATACTTTACAACCAATTTATCAGATTAACTTTGTGTTTCAGATACAAAAGAGGCTAGAGAAAAACATTAAGTACAGGAAGAGCAGCCGATTGTCATTCTTTGACAATTTGAGGAACTTGTCAAAATGCGACAGTCCAGCTCCTGTGGTGAATCCTGTGCAGTGCAAGGTAGAGCACAGAAGACAGCAACTAGAGAAGTGGAAAGAGGAAAAAGAGAAGAAGAAAAAAGAAGCTGCTTCAAAGAAGAAGAAGCCTTTTATAGCGGGAGTGCCACATGCACCACTCAAGTTTGTGCCCCCGCCTCCACCTCCAAAGCCAAGCACTTCTGGGAGGGTGACACGGTCCCAGTCCGCTAAGACTACAATTGGCATCAAACCTAAGGAGACTAAGGCAGCATCGCGCTCATTTGCACCCAAAAATGCATCATTTAAACCACCAGAAATAAAAACATTGACAAAACTGCCAAAACTGGCACCTCCAAAGACTATGAAACATAATATAACATTTGACCCTGTGTTACCCACCACTCAGAAGGAAACCGGCAAGCAGACAAGATCCAAGCCTGTCAAACAGGCTGCAACAGAAGCAAAAGGTGTGCGTAAGCAAACAGAGAGACCAACCAAAGGCAAAGTAACCAAACCACTTCCAAAAACCAATAAAGTTACAATAACTCCACTACAGAATAGTTCTTCGAGCGAAATAGAGCAGGTCAAAGAATTTTCGCCAATTTTGCCAAGTAAGAACTTGAGGAAGTCTTTACCACCTCAAAATTCACCGAGAATAACTATTAAGACACCGAGGAAATCTATGCAGAATATCACTCCTAAAAAACCTGTGCCTAGGAGTGAGTCGAGCTCTGAGGAACGTCTGCGGTCTCCCAAAAATGTGGAAGATTTCACTTTGACTCCTGAGCAGATAGTGGAGGAGGCTAACAATATAAGTCCTTGTGTCACTATATCTCGTGGCAAGGCTAATGCAAGAAAGGAGATGAAGCAGAAACTTGATGAGGGTATGTCTTCTATAATAATATGTTATCCAAGAAGTTTTTTCTCTTCAATTGAATTAGCAGAATTATTTGAAACTTATTCTGCTGCTAGCTGTGCCCGTCACTTCTTTGCGTGCATGTTGAAAAAAGAATTTCATGGGTATCTTTTTTTTGCATGGAACCCTAATTCTTTTTCTAAAATAAAAGTAGCCTAAGTTATTCTTTAAAACATCAGCTACCTACCAATGAGAGTTATTTCTGTAAGAGGGGGCAAAAATATGTTAATTTTGAGTTCCTAACAGCCCTGGAACACATAAAACTTTGTTCTGTTGTCTGCCACATTACTTTGCAATTGCTCCCTTTCTCCATGATTTCAAAGAACATTCACAACAATATTGTCTACGGAACAGGTCTACTGGATGACGATACCAGCAATATTGACAGCGTGGACCACTTCAGAAGACAACTGGCCTCGGAAATCAAGCGGATGACAGAGATGTGTGACACCTGGGACAAGATTCTGGAGCAGACTGTGCTGCCAGAGTCTGTGCAGGTAAAATGACAAAATAAAACTGATTTTAAACTTTTTATGCCATTGATCTTCAAGTTATTTATTACTGTTCTTTGCTCTCATCATAAAAGTAACTTATTAATATCAGAACAGAAAGAAATATGTACATCTAATTCTTTAGTATGGTTGACTTACTATCTAACATAACTGTTTCATAGTGTTCCTAAAATGAAATGATGTTTATTTCTGTAAGTAGACCTCTAAGACACAAGTCAACTTTTTGTTTATTATTTTAACAACTAGATAGCGCCTGCTGCATTTCCTACCTGATTCTGAGAAGCAATGCGGAAACAAACTCAGACAAAACTATGTATGGGAAAAAAAAATTCTGCAGTACTAGAACCTGTAGGAATGCAGCCTCTGCCATTTTGTTTTCCAGGAAGCAGTGCTGTCAGCAGTGGGCCAAGCTCGGCTGCTGATGTCACAGAAGCTGCAGCAGTTCGCATCGCTGGTGGAGCGATGCGCGCGGCCTGAGCCCGGCACTGCTCTCATCACGCGCACCGACCTGCACGGCTTCTGGGACATGGTGTTCATGCAGGTACCTACTGTGCCTGATAGTAAATATGTTTTAGATAGTTTTGTAGAACTTGTCACTCATACCTGTGGGACCATCTCTAGAATAGTAGTGGTAAGGGAGCTCTGTATGCCGATGTCACAAGCGGTAGTAAGGTATATCTAACTGCTAATGTCAAATAATCTAGGCAAAAAAGACCTAAACTTGGACTGCTATAATCTCACCATATGGAGCACAGATATAGATAGACCTAGATAACGCAAGTATATGACGTCACAAGCGCTCTTTCTCACTCACGCTCACCCAGCCAGCAGTACACAGGACTGAACTTGAAAGTGGCGGCTTACGATTTTTGAACGTAAGTTGGTGCGATTTTTGTCACCTGTAGTAGTTGCTCTTGCGTTATCTAGGTATATCTATATCTGTGATGTGAAGTTATTGGCTAAAGTTGGGTCTGAAATTGGTTGTAAATATCAATAATATCTTCTATTTGCCTAAAAAACATCAGTTTAAATTATGCTATGACAGGGATGGCGAACCAATGGCACGCGTGCCAGTAGTGGCACGTAACAAAATAATTTGGGCACGGCAACATTTCATAAATGTAGGTACTCACCCAAGTCACCTAGGTAGTTTGCAATAGCCAACTTCGCACTAATTTGTCATTTAATTTAAATAAATATAAAACTGTTAATATTAACATTAGTCCTACACCAACTGGAAGTTATCAACAGGTGCACTTGCATAGTGCAAATAGGGATAATCATCTGTTGGTGTCTCCTTTCATTAAAAATGTCTAACGGGTCTATGCGAGTTGGTTTGGACCCCTCGTACACCTACCAAAGGTGTGGGACCCCAGGGTCTCGAGAAATGTCAAGAGAGATTAAAAATAATAACAACAATGCGAAAGTATATCGCTTTTATCCAGTAATCACTAAGCCAAGATTGTTTGTTGGCACGTCATGGCCACATGAAATATTTATTTGGAAAATATGGCACTTGGATGTGTAGAGGTTCACCATCCCTGTGCTATGAGCTCTTTTCTGGTTGTGTTGCATTGCATATTAATTAAATGCACTGCTGTTTCCAATGTGTGTAAATATTACCTTCCTATGAAGCTGTTTCTTCACAAAAACCTCTTATTAATTTACTTTCTCCATAGGTTGAGAATGTAGACATGAGGTTCAAGAAGCTTGAAGAGTCACGTCTCTGTGGCTGGGTGGAGGACCAACCGGTCGAGGTCAAGAAGAAAGTGGTCCGACCTGTGATTGTGAAGAAGTCTGCCAAGCCTACTGGTGGACCTAGCCGCCTGAGGGAGATGATTGCTGGTGAGCATTATGTGTTTAATTATTTCTTGGGGCAGTTAAGAGGATAAATCACGTTTTAATTTGCTCTTAGAAACGGTTAACGGCGCTTATTTGCCCCATTACCATTAGATCATTACATAACACTCAAATTCTTGTCTCACGTACCGGTAACACCTGGTGGCGAATGTATACTTACTAATCCTTTCTTTCTAGCTGCAAGGAAAGCCAAGAAGGAACAAGTGGAGACCCCAGCCACCCTGCAGCCCCCATCGGGTGACAGCAAGACGTTCGAGGCGGGCTTCTTCAGCGTCAGCTCGCCCGTGCGCTCGCCTGACAGCGCGCCGCGCTCGCCCGCGCGCTCGCCCGGCAGTGCCAGTAGTTTGTTGAAGGCTGTGCTGTCCAGCGAGGCGAGGAAGGCTTCCGCTAGCAGGGTAGGTTACACATAACTTTGCTAAGACTTCGATGGCCCATAGCGCATTATCTAAAATTACTGAAAAACTGTGTTAGTAGAACAAACAAACACATTTAAGAGTAAAAACATTACAAAAACACCACATTAAGAGATGTCTGCCAGTGTGTAAGATACAGTTGTTTAAGAGTTATTTGAGTTGATCTATGGGCTGAATACAAATTGTCGAGTGACAGTAATGGAATTTGTATAAACAGTACATAAATTTGCCTAATCTGAGAGGTATGATGGAATTCTCAAAATAAGCTTCAACTCTATTTCAGAATTCAACATCGTTTGCGATGCTACGTGCATCGGTATTTGGCAAGAATGTGGAGTGTGATGGATTCTCTCTCCTACCGGTAAGTGTACAGTCAACAGCAAAAGTAGATGATGAAAATCAGAAATTCAATACTAATGAACGGAGTTCGCGTCAGAACTGTGTGGCGTCGAAGTGTCGTTATATGATTGCAAATTATACCAAACATTTACTACTTCGACGCTACACAATTCTGACGCGAACTCCGTTCATTAATTAGTACTGAATTTCTGATTTTCATCATCTACTTTTGCTGTTGACTGTACAAAAAAACTATGTGCGTGAATCTACATGCTAGTAGTGTTAAATTCATCAAAACAGAAGATTACTTCAATTTACTAAGACCAAACTTTTCCGCAGCAAACCCCAATGCCGATGACCCCAATCAACCTTTACGCGACTCCGGGACGTAGCATACTCAAGAACACCAACACAGAAAAGAAATCCACAAGAAAATCTATCAAAATGGTCCTATTTAACCGATCAGACGCCGACATACAAGACGTATCCTACCACACCCCAGACAGCGAAATCAACGAACAGAAAACTGATGAAATACAACCTGATAACGGAATTTCTTCCATCAACCTCGAAAAAGTGGAGAATAAAGAAAATTCTAGAAGAAGATCCAAGTTAGTGCGGCAGGATGCTGAAGATAGGAGCCCGGTGGTGACGAGGAGTCGACGCAAGAGTATGAACACGACGCTAGATGGCGACCATGACGCGGCTTCTCCGAGGAGGTCTTCACGTAAGAAGGTGCTGCATGAGTCAGAAGATAACGTGGCTGAGGAGAAGACCAAGCGGTCGACTAGGAGACGGAAGAGTGGGGTGCAGGTGCAGAACTGATGTAGAGGAAGTAAATATGTCTTGAAAACGTTGCCATGTTGAAAAAGGTTCCTTATATAAATTGAGAATCTTGATGCTTGACTGACCATTGAGGTTGCAGCCTTTTCAGATAAATGGCATGACCTTGAATATACGTCGGTATTATGAAAGACTCATAAAGCATTAAACTTTTGGTGGAATAGAAAAGGATGGCACTATCCACATTGGACTGCTTCATTTCTGTTTCTCCTAAACGGAAACGTAATCTTGTTTTGATATTTGAGATTAAAACCATCATGAATGAACTTTGAAAACTTGCTTTGTCCAGTGGCTTTTTATTTTTTATCTTAATAAAATGTGTGGAGGTGTTCATGGGGTTGAAACTAGACATATCGTGTTTACCATAATTAATAAATACAATTATACAGTAGTAATAATTAAAATACCACTTAGTCTTGACAGCAAGCTGGTGATTGTGCTCCTATAGAGGCCAAAACTGTTATGTTATTCTTAGCTTAAGTTTTTCAAGATTCTAATATTAGACATTTCAACTACACCTTCCATTGCACTTAATTATCTTAAGACATCGCGTAGGTAACGAATTACCAAAGGGCCATTCGCCATATTAATTACATACCTACTTACAGATTATAAGATTTCACTTCATCTGTTCTTATTTTTAGTGAAAATATTGATAATAATCATATTCAGTTATAGTAGATTTTATTACTTTAGATAATTATTATGTTGATAATAGTATGAATGATAATGATGGGAATTTAATTAATTGTATCCAATTATTTTTTGTAGTTGTAATCATTTGTTTTTAGTTTCTATTAAGTGGCAGTCTTGGGGAAAGTGCCTTTTAATAATAAGATGCAAGTGTGCCTTACTGCTGCACTTAGTGACATCACTTACTTAAATGCACCGCCAACCTAATTGCGTAACACACAATGGCCCCGATTCTGTTGTTCACAAACTAAACTAAAATTAAGTTCAGTGCATCTTTTTCTTTCTATTTCATTATGAAAAGGACAGAAGATAAATATTAGTTTAGTCCTGTCAAATTAGATAATTCACAGACAATTTACGTCAGGCGCTCACTAATTAGACAGGACTAAACTAATATTTATCTTCTGTCCTTTTCACTGAACTTAAATTTAGTTTAGTTTGTGAACAACAGAATCGGGGCCACTTACTTCGTGTAAATTATTTCATCACCACTGCTCTCAAAAATGTGAAGGAAAACATCGTGCATCTTGAGGAAACCGGCATGTCCTTGAACCAAAAATTCGAAGGCATGTGACATCTGCCAATCCGCACTGGGCCCGCGTGGTGGATTACAGCCCACTCCCTCTCACTGAGAGGAGAGCTGTGTCCCATCAATGGGAACGTTATACTTAGGCTGATTATTTACGTGGTCGAGCAGACGAATTTTTCAAATGTGAAGCAATGGATTAATTTCCTTCAAAGTCGTTCCGTTTTTGATTGCGCAATGCAGAGTGCAGGTCTTACACTTCCTGAAGCAGGCATACTTGCACGACTGGCTAAAGGATACCAGTATGAACTGTGCCTTGATAATGTTATTTATTACCTTTCAGTTGAAACCGAGGCTGCCTCGGATTGAGTTAAGTTACATTATAATAAGACTGTGTGGATGTGTCTCGATTATTGTACAATAATAATTATTATACAAAAGTTTTTAATATAATAATAAATAAATTCGTATTTTTTTTAACTCACAATGGCCCCGATTCTGTTGTTCACAAACTAAACTAAATTTAAGTTCAGTGCTTCTTTTTCTTTCTATTTCATTACGAAAAGGACAGAAGATAAAATATTAATTTAGTCCTGTCAAATTAGATAATCCATAGACAAGTTAGACAAGATTAAAAAATTGGCTACTAATGATACGTCAATTTAAGTCAGGCGCGGACTAATTTGACAGGACTAAACTAATATTTATCTTCTGTCCTGTTCTTAATGAAATAGAAAGAAAAAGATGCACTGAACTTAAATTTAGTTTGTGAACAACAGAATCGGGGCATCTATCCCACGGCATTAGTTAAGTTAACGTTACTAGTTACAAAGCCTGAGCACACACAGTCCAGGAGGTATAACGTGGAGGTGTAACATTACATAACATTCGAAAACAAAGGTATCCTTTATTTCCTGAAGGGGTAGCAACAAAAAGTTGTGATAGTAGAGGTGTCGAGAAGATGAATTACCGATTGAATGCATAGCATTTGGAGAATTTTTGAAGATTCAAATTCAAATTGACGATTATCATCTGTACAGTGATTGTTTTCTTTCGAACTACGAAAGAGATTTTGAAGCGGTTGCCACTATCATTTTGGGAATATATTCCGGAAAGTTAGTGTTTATTACTTTAATAATATTAAATTAATATACAATGTTTTGCCAAGCCATAACCATGAACCGTGCGAAGCGGGCGCGGGTCGCCAGTAACTATGTTTAAGTATTTCAATCGTGATATACGGATATACCTATAGATTTTTCTTTAATTTGGGAAGATACTAAGCAGGCTCTCATTTTGTGTCATTAGAAATCTTATCACAAACACTCATAATTTAACCTCCAGATATTTAATGCAGGTCTGTCTGTCCTTATATTACCATCGATCAACGTTGATATTGGCCCCGATTCTGTTGTTCACAAATTAAACTAAATTTAAGTTCATTGCATCTTTTTCTTTGTATTTCATTAAGAAAAGGACAGAAGATAAATATTAGTTTATTCCTGTCAAATTAGTCAGCGCCTGACGTAAATTGACGTATTTTTAGAAGCCAATTTTTTAATCACGTCTAAACTTGTCTATGAATTATCTAATTTGACAGGACTAAACTATTATTCATCTTCTGTCCTTTTCTTAATGAAATATAAAGAAAAAGATGCACTGAACTTAAATTTAGTTTAGTTTGTGAACAACAGAATCGGGGCCATTCGCAAACTAGCAAATTATACGACCAGTTACAGAACATCTAGCTTTAATCTACAGCAGAGCTTGGCTTACGTAATACGTAAGCACTACGATCTAACTCTGGCTGGAGGCAACTGAGCCAAGTGGAGGGCATAACTAACAGGAGTTATCCCCTGGCCCACTGCCGCCCGCTACACTGACACATTAAGCACGCTGCCAACTCGTTATCGGGACAACGGGACGAATAAAAACGTAGTACGGTTAGTTAGGCTACCGTCTTTTGTTGCTGATTTGAATATACTTGGCGTGAGGTAGTGTGTCTTCTCTTTACTTGCTTTGTAATAAGGTAGTTGGAATGCTCGCTCATGCAGATGCTCTGATTTGAGATTGTGCGCCTTCATGTTTCCGTATAGCAATGTAGTAGGTAGGCGTTATTTTTATCAAGTAATGAGGCAACAACTTTTCATATTGTTTGCCAACCTTTTATAGAGGAATCAATAGGTTTCGTTTGACGATAAATAACCCTAGCTATATCAAGAATTTAATATTAGGAATTAAGACGTTTATGGGTTAACATCTATTTGATGTTCATTGGTCCCAATTCTGTTGTTCACAAACTAAACTAAATTTAAGTTCAGTGCATCTTTTTCTTTATATTTCATTAAGAAAAGGACAGAAGATGAATAATAGTTTAGTCCTGTCAAATTAGATAATTCATAGACAAGTTTAGACGTGATTAAAAAATTGGCTTCTAGAAATACGTCAATTTACGTCAGGCGCTGACTAATTTGACAGGAATAAACTAATATTTATATTCTGTCCTTTTCTTAATGAAATACAAAGAAAAAGATGCAATGAACTTAAATTTAGTTTAATTTGTGAACAACAGAATCGGGGCCATTATCTTGATTTTAGCCTAACATCATTCTGTAAGATTAAATTGATAGTCCTTAATCAGCACCCGACGACCATTAGGTCAGCTTCATCTAAAGGGAAATCTTAAACGATTCCCCGACACTCGACGTTTCGAGAGGCCCATAATTAAAAGAGACAATTAAAAATGGCAGTGAAAGTTGCGATAATAATAAGTAACAAATTAATGACTCTTCCGTTGTTTAACCGGAGATAACAATGGGTCAGATTAAGTAAATTTATGCAAATTCAGACTGGGCGGAAGACAGTAATAGGGGTAATTTGGGTTCTCTCGCTGGCAAAACTAGAAACGGCGAGCGCGCAAAACTGCTGCGTAAATATTATAGTAATTACGTTACAAATATGTGATGATTGTTTGTACATAATAAGACGTATTTTTTGGGTTAGTAGTACTTATGCGATTATCCTTTAAATAGGTATTTTTGTGGAGAAAATTATTTTATATGTACCTACCTATTTGATTAGGTACTACTGATTACTTACTTACTAGGAATAAGTATTACACGTCTTCGGTTTTTCTATGTAAGTAGGTAGTTCTTGTTATATTCAAGTTCACGTTAGGGTTTCAAATTTGGAGATCTACTACATTAATTAGGGATTCAGAAGAATTCTACTACCTATAAATGATAAATGATTTATTTTCTGTAAGTAGGTTTGTACAAACACTTTCACGTCTTCTTCTTATTTTTTTTAAACTAGATGAGGTCGGCGTTTCCTATCTGACTATTCTGAGAAGAAAGGCCGAAACAAACTCAGAGGTCACAGTCTCTTTTAAAGTCCAGACAAAATCTTGGTCAGATCATGTGAAGACCATGTAGATTTGTGTCTGAAATAGTCTTTTGAGGAAAGAACCACACAGATTGAGCGGACCTGTCCAGTCAGTGCACGCATTTGTCAAAAATCGTGCAGCTCAACTCAGAACTGGAGGAGCTCATCGATTCGACGAACAATACCAAAGACTGGACATGGTAGGCCGCATAGATTACTCAAACTGAAAAGAAATGACCCACATAGTCCTCACATTCAAATAGTTTTTTGAAGTCTATCCAATGATATTATATACAATAAAGAGGTAGATAGGGCACTAGCGCGCGCAAATTGTTGCAGTTAAATTCAGACAATTGTCGTAATTTCGTTTAGTCGACATACTTCAATCGCAACACACTACAGATAGCTATCTCTCTCTTATCTGTCGCAGTCGTAGTTGAAAACCACTATCTCAACAACACAAAACGTCGCTCAGTATGAACGTAGCATATCTTTCCTTTATAATATCATTGAGTCTATCCGACTTCAAAAAAGAGAAAAGGTAGGTAAGCTAACTGATTGGGCCAATAACTTTCGATAAAAAAACATAATCCTCCTTCTGGCGCAGTCGGGTAACAAGCCATCGATCTTCCATGACAGAAGACTTTAATTCAGAATTACTTAAATAAACTTGTCACATTTTCTGAGATTTCAACTCAGAATATGCAAATTCCGTTGTTTTAAAATGTCAGAACGCTATTTATTTCGTTATCTCGTAATTACTTTGGGGACAGAATTACAGTTGTAAGTTAAAAAATCCGTTAAAATTTGTCTCATGCCAGCACTGCCAGCGTTCTAAAGACGCGGACATTTTGCGCAAATAAAAAGTAAAAACATGTGCATTTCGCGTGTGCTGAGATTAATGTCGATGTATGTCTGTGTAGTGATGTGCAGCTGGAATATCGATAGTAGGTATTCGTTATTTACCTAAGCGGTAACAAAATATAAGCTTATACATATGTATGAACGTGAATGAAGCAAAAGGAGTAGGTATGTACGGTCGTAGCACTCGTAGCAGGTGGCGTTCTGTAGTTTCTGCCTATCCCCATGGGAAGAAGGCGTGAGTTTCTGTGTGAAGGTAAAGGTGCAGATGGTATTGCCAACAACACAACTCTGAAACTAGTAAGTAAGTATCAGATTCAACCCAAGATATATTAGGTCGGGGCAAAAGTATTTTCGTATTTTTCATACAAAAAAAAAATTGTTTTAGGTTTAATTTTTTATATATTTATAATATGTAGGTATGTGCCGCTTTGATCGATGACTTGTTGCCATCTTGTGGGCAATGCCATGATCCCATTGCTGTAGAAGTTTTGAGATTTTTTATCAAAAAAATTTGACAGGTAGTTTTCACAGTGTTCTTTTGAGGTTAACTTTATGCTTCCTAAAGAGTTCTGAAGTGACCGAAACAGGTGAAAATCGGATGGAGCAAGATCAGGGCTATACGGAGGATGCATCAACAATCCCAGCCAAGCTCTCTCAATTTTTGCTGAGTGGCTATAGATGAGTGCGGTCTGGCGTTGTCGTGATGAAACACCACGCCCTTCCTATTCACCAGCTCCGGCCGGTTTTTCTCAATAGCTTCTTTTAACCTCATCAGTTGTTGACAGTAGAGGTCAGAATCGATAGTTTTACCCGGCGGCAAAAGCTCATAGTGGACGATTCCTTTCCAATCCCACCAAACACACAGCATCACTGTGTTCCGAGTCAGGCCGGGCTTTGCCACGGTCTGTGGGGCTTGCCCATGCTTCGACCACGATCTTTTTCGGACATTCTTATCGTAAGTGATCCATTTTTCATCACCCGTAATCAACCGTTTAAGAAATGGGTCGGAATTATTACGTTTCAACAAAGAATCGCAAATGGAAACACGTTGCATTAAGTTTCTCTCAGTGAGATCATGTGGTACCCAAATATCAAGTTTTTTCTTGTACCCAGACTTTTGTAAATACCGTAAAACTGTTTTGTGATCAACATCCAGTTCTTCAGCAATATCATAACTACTAATATGTCGATCTTGCTCCACTTTTTCAAAAATGGCACTGATTTTATCCGTGACAGGGCGTCCAGAGCGAGCTTCATCCTTCACACTAAAATTTCCTGACTTGAAACGCTTGAACCACATTTGTGCTACTCGTATTGATACCGCATTAGGTCCGTAAACCGCACAAATTTTATTCGCGGCGTTCGTCGCATTTTTACCTTTTTTAACCGACTTCAAAAAGGAGGAGGTTATCAATTCGGTTGTATTTTTTTTTTTTTTTTATGTTTGTTACCTCAGTACGCCGTCATTTATGAACCGATTTGGAATTTTTTTTTTATTTGAAAGGATATGCTTCCAGATTGGTCCCATTTTTGTCAAAATCCAGTTCTGATGATGGGATCCATGAGGAATTGACGGAACTCCTCAAATATTATAGGCATACATATAGAAATTTTGGTATTTTCATCAACATGTCAAGCATTTGCATTCAAAAAGTATAATTTGGTGAAGTGGAACTGATGAAGGAGACCACAGATAGCCACAGGAACTCTTCAATGATAATAAGTATTTCACGGGTGGCGATAAGATATCTCGATTAAGATAGTTAAGCGACTATGACGAAGCAAATTTAAATAAATGGTTCTGACGAAAATGGTACCATCAAACCGATCTGATGATGAAGCTGGAAGGTAGGTACCGGAACTTCGTAATAAAACCATGTATTCTAGCCGTGTTTGGGCTTATTGGAATTGTCATGAGATGCACTCTGACTATAAAAAGTAAAAAATAAAAACTTTTTAACAAAAAAAACAACCGACTTCAAAAAAAAAAACACTAAAAAGTGTAAAATAACTTTAATTTTAATTTTGGAAGTCGGTGGCAAAAACGTAAATACAAAACCAAAGACACCGACTTCCGAAATTAAAATTAAAGTTATTTTACACTTTGTAGTGTTTTTTTTTTGAAGTCGGTTGTTTTTTTTGTTAAAAAGTTTTTTTGTAATAAAATTTTAAAATGTACCGAATTTCTTCGTCACATACGTTCATGTTGCTTGCTTGAAAAACAATTGAGAAATGGCGGGAACTAGTTTTTTTTTTAATTTATTGCATCTTTAGAATGTCAACATTTAATAATATTAAAACCAGCCAGTTACATTCAGTCATTCAGTACTGCCAAAGAGGTTTGATTACTAACAATAGATTCAAAATACGAAAATATTTTTGCCCCGACCTATTACTTTCAATTTCAAACTTGATTTGTTAATTAAAATATTACTTAGGTACTTAATTACAGCCTAAATACATAGGTACCCCTTAAACGTATTATATCAGATGATCAATAGTTGCACACCGATTTCTCTCTTTCAGTCGTCAGTAATTTGACTTTCGAAAGAAGAAGACAAAGCGTTGTGTCGCGATGTGGCTATCTATGTATCATGTTACACATGTTTTTATAAATAAATGCATCGTTATCTTTATCATAGCATAGCAGTTCACAGCTGGTCATTGGCGTCATAGTAGTGAAGGGAACAATTTATATTTCGCACCTATTAAGTTTTCTAAAGGTATAATGAATATCTATACTCGATGCCCACATATCGACACTCCAGCATCCCTTGATGACAGCCGCCGCCGTCTCGCGGCTGCTGCAGGAATTTTATTTCACTTCATTTCACCGTGACATGCGCCACGTTAGCCAGTAAGGATGATGTAATAATAACACATTTTTTGGATTGTTTTTAAAAAACTACAGTTGAGGAATGTTGTATGATCCATGACTTGTGATCACTGCACTCCATTTTGTGGGGATATTTTTATTTAGTGGCAATGGTCTCGAAAATAATTGAAATGATGAGGGATTGTTTAAATTTTATTGTAAAGCCAGTATAGCGATACTTAGGTCTTAGACACTAGTTACCATAATATTTTACGGAAGCTTGGATGGGGGTTCATCACTAGGCCTGGTAACGTAACGGCTGCAAAATACGTAGGAAGTTAATTATCTACAAAATTTCTCGCCCTTTACTTTTAGTCAGACGTTAGACGATACATCTTCATTCATCAATGACTATCTATTTCCCCATACAACCTTCTCAGTGATGAACTCCATGACCTCAGAGGGCAGAGGCTGAATAGTCATTGTTTTTGCCTCGAGTCTGTGGGGAGGACGCAAAAAATAGTTGTCTATGGCAAAAGAACGGCGCGCGCTCACGCGCTGCGATGCGAATAATCCACTAGTAATATAAACAGTGTCTCTTCTCTTCGCTTTGGTTAGGGGGAATTAGGGTGACTGTGCGTTTGGATATAAAAGGATAGTCAGTAGTTTAAGAAAGCCTCCTTTTGAATAACATTCCCATATTCTTTGTAAAGAGAAACGAAAGAATGAAGTTTCTGGGTTGGTTTGGTTTTAATTTAGGTGATTTGAGTGGTGGATCTGGTTTTGGATTGGTTGGTGTGGTTGCTTTGGTTTCGAATAGTAGATAGTCAAATATTTTACCTATCTTTTGATCCAGAGAACCGATGGAAAAAACAAAGAAAATAAACAAAATGCAAAAAAGTTAAGTTTTCTGGCTGAGAAGGTTGTTCTCTATGCTTCGGTTATCGCTTATCAAGTCTCAAGTGCTCAAAAAAGCTCACAAACAAATGCACGGACAAACTTACTTTCATACTAGCTCCGCCCCGCGGTTTCACCCGCGTAAGTTTCGATCCCTTAGGAATATCGTGATAAAAAGTAGGTACCTATCCTATGTGTTATTCTGATGAATAAGCTATATTACTGTAAAGTTTCTTCAAAATCCGTTCAGTACTTTTTGCGTGAAAGAGTAACAAACATCCATCCGTCCATCCTCACGAACTTTCGCGTTTATAATATTAAGTAGGATAGGATTAGTAGGATTTATATATTAGTAGGATTAATTATTATGGAAAATAAAAGACCTGGGCTATCAAGAATTTTGAAGATAATTCTACTGGCTCATCAGGTCATCAGCTGACGATTGTATAATTATTTCTGACTGTAAAATGCCCAAATGTCCCAAGTTTCTCACAAGCATGGGTTTCCTTTGCTCAGCTAAGAGAGTGAGTTTATTAAAAATTGGATTTGTTCGTAGCGCGCCACGCGGCGTCGCCCTCACACCGGCGCATTATTATTATTATTTTATTATTACCCCGCAAGTGGAACCCAGTAGACTTGTCGATGGGTAAATTATTTTGTTTTGATTTGACGATCGGATTCGATTAATTTTTCTGTAAGTAGTGTATGGGGAAAATAAGAATTTCAACGCAAGGAAAAACTAAACAAGATTTTACCCGAACGTTGTTTTTAACAGAGTCCTAGAGAAGGTAGGGTATATTAATTACGTACCTATATTCGAAAATTACAGATGTTGTGCAGTGGTGGACAAAATCATGGGCCCGCGTGGTAGATTACGGCCCACTCCCTCTCACCGAGAGCAGTCCTATCATCCTGTGTCCCAACAGTGAAAGCATTATAGGCTAATTGTGGACAAAATCATGTGTGTGTGTGGTGTGTGTGACATTGATACCTATTAAAATAATGGCAAATAAGATATTTTGCAACAGCTTTCTATCCCGTCTTTTTGTACTGCAATTTAACATCTAACTTTGCTTAACGTATTGCTAATGCTCAATCTCCTCTCGTTAAATCAAGAAGCATCTTAAAGCTCCAGTACCATTTAAACATATTTAATAGTATCTTTCAATCTGCTTAAATCTTATACTTTTGCTGTTCCGGCTGCGGATTAACGAAACAATTTATAATTTAATTACCAATGAACCCATTAAAGTTGTGCAGTTTTCCGCACCGGCATGGCAAAGATACGTATTTATAAATTAGATCGGAACTTGTTTAATCCTGTTTGTGACCCTTCGCGCCCTCTGCCCTCCGGCATGTCGACCTAAAATATTGCTGACATTTTTCAGGGACTTGGCTCTCTCTGCTCACCCTCTGCGATGAGGGATAGTTATAACGTTTGTTTGCTATCCGCAGGGGCGGGAATTAATTTTGTTGAAATTTTCAACTTTCATTTTATACTTATTAGTTGGTAGGTACATTTGTGTGGCCGAGTGTGTAAACGATATTTCACGGTTTTGATTTTAATTTTGTCGGACTTTGGAGTAATTTAATAGATTGAAATGTTAAGTGAAATAGATACCTATCATTAATTTTATTTTTAGAATTGAATTAGTTTTCGATGAAAGGTGAATTCCGAGAATTTTTGGTAATAAATTAGTTAGTTTTAGATAAAAGGAAAGTAAATACCGATAATTTAATTTATTTTTACTGCGAGCGCTGACAGATTAGGATACCTTTGGTGGACCGATAGCCTGGTGGAGGCCGGGAGGAATCCGCTGAATGCGAGAAGCACAGAACCGGTCGAAGTGGCGGGGCTTAGGGGAGGCCTATATCTAGTAGTGGATGCCTTTTAGCTGAAATGATGATGATGATGGTGACCCTTGGTGGTCATGGTTAAATGTAGATAGGCAGGCTCGTATTGTATAAGTTATATCTATCTAAATAACTCATCGAGGCATTTAATAAAATATTGAGAGACCGATTTGATGCGTTCTAGTAGAAAGTAGTGACCACCAAGCGAGTAGACCATCTCCAACAAATTGTTTCTCCCCGCACTTCAACAGCTGGAGAGTATCAACTAAAGTATAACTACATACAATCAAATCAAATTAAATCAAAGGCTGCATCAACTGCGGGTACAAATTCTATCGTCCGGGTGGTCTCGAAGCGCGCCGTCATCAGCATCAGCGCCCGCGCAGCGTCGCCAATCGCTTAGACGCGCCCGCCATTTGTACCGAGACGGTATCGCTACGGCTTTTTATTTTAAATGCATTTGAAGGAAGTAATCTGAGAGGGGAAATGAATTCGGGAATGCGTTTTTAACTTTCGTGGGCAAAACGATGAGTGCACTTGTCATTATAAAGCTGAAAAAACGGTATTTGTATTTACAGTCCGGCCGTCGAGAGATGCTTACCTGACATGTGTCAGTGCGCCTGTTATATTAACATGTATCTATTCGTTTGTATCAAAGTGACAGGTCTCAAGAACGCATTATCCTCCTGTGATCCTCATGATTTCAATATTAGGTACTAATGAAGGATCGCATTCACTTTGTACTTACATAAGTAAGTATACAAAACAAACAAAAAATTAAGTATCTCTTGTAATATTCATTTGTTTAAAATAGGCGGAACAGGTACCTAAAAGCCACAACGACTGACAACATGGATGATTTGCAACGAGACAAAACTAATGGCAGCTTTTGTGGAGGAAACAAACATAACAGCCCCCATATTTTCTGGTGTACAGATAGTGCAATCCACGAAGACGCGCCCCACTCTTTTTCCCAATGCTTATAGCACGAGTGTGCAACATTCCGCTAGTGTTTTAGTTTTGTCGATACAAACAAATTATTAATTAGTGACTAATTAGTGTGTATCTAAAACACTAAAACACTAGTGGAATTAACTAGCGATAACCATTAACGATTCAAAAGAAGAGTGGGACGCGTCTTCGTGGATTGCACTATCTGTAATTTGCGCAAGAAACACTACTTGGATGTTCATAGCACTATGGTACAATTGTACCTCTATCAATGTGTTCCACTTTTGATTATCTACATCAATATCTGGGCCCATGTCTCCATTTCCTCGTCTGTCCGTGCGGCTGACAAATCAATCGGCAACACATGAGTGATGGCCGATCGGCGGGGTTCCTATCCGACGGCCATTTGCATTGATTGATCTGTGATTGAAGTGGTACTGACGGTTATATCATGTTGTAATGGTTGGTGCATGGTTTTATTTGAAATACCGATACGTTTTAATAGGTACCTAATAGGTAAAAAGCTCATAATTGCACAATTGGTAGAAGTAGCTGGTCTTCTGAAAATTGTAATAATGCATTGCCAAAATCAGACTGGAATTTAATGATGGCGTTGTGACTTGTGATTTCATTGCTACTCGTACGTTTCGCTTATTAGTTTATTTAACCAGGGGGGTAATTGCGTAACACACTATCAGTAGTAGGTATGGCTTTCATTTTGTCAGTTCAACAACATTCATTGCGTTATTTACGTTTCTGAGCAGACAAATTTTGCGAACATAAGTACCTTTTTTTTTTTTTTCGGGGAGAAACCTTCAAAAGGCACCCGAACTCTGGGGATGGGAAGTCGGGGAGTGTGGGATTTTTACCTCACTAAAACCACCCATGAAGCAATGGATTGGCAACATCCTTCAAAATGCTACAGATTGAGATTGATAAAATTAGGGTACAGGCACCTAAACCTCTATTTAAATTACAGGCGTCTATTTTATTTATAGCTTAAAACATTATTAAAAACAGAACTAATAGCTCCTGTATGTAGTCAAAGCTCCGTTGCCAATTGATATCAGTCAACTTCAACCTCATTTCTAGATGCAACAGTTCTAGGTAACACACCCAGCGCGGCCCAGCAGCCAGATCAACGGTAATCCCCATCCACTAGTTAAAACTCTGCCGTCACTACAAACGATATGAGAACACATCGACTCGGACTGGCACTGTGCCTGGCGCTTCGCGGAACTTTTCGTTTGTCACAGCTGTACCTATGGACACTAAGTACTGCTTGTACAGTTGTATATATGTGTAAGTCCTGATATGTTAATTTAGTTGGCTGGTTTACTGCTAAAGACTGGATACTTGGAAGGGACGATTTGGAGGGGAAAAAGTTGGTCGCGATGAGTGAATCAGCTAAGGGGGGAAACCGACCTAAACACTAATATTAACAAAATTAGGAAATGCGAACATTTTATCAGCCAAGGGTAATATAAGAACAGTCACATCATCATATGTGGTAGATTAGAATACGGCATGAAACTTCTTTTCAGATAACCCTGCCAGGTAATTCTGTTGACTGGTCTGGTTCCTATTCTAACCCTGGCATGACATATTCTCACTGGAATACCAGCAGCGGGCATTTCTGCAGGTGCCATTGAGTACGAATCTCATAAAACATTAAATTACTGGCACTTAACTAAACCATATAAGATGTTGGCCCAGTCCTTTATGAAATCACGTCTCATTCAATCCATATTGTAATTAATGACTTCTTGCACTTAGAACATAACGATTTAAATCAAACAATCTTGCCTTAGCAAAAGTACAGCATTCAGATCAACACGAATGCTGAGTCAGCTTTACCTAGATCTGCAGATTAGTTTACCAAGTTAACTTGACTCCGTAGAATTCGGTCGCATAGTCGCAGTAATAACTAATATCTTATTCAAACGCCAGATACACGATTGTCTGATCGAACTGAATTGTGTCCGTGTTTGAGTTATTTAAATATTTGCCTTATCTGCAATATTGATTTAGTTAATATTCAAGTTGGTTGACATAATAAAGGTTTTTTATGTTTTAAATTAGTTTCAATATTTTGTAAATTATTTCATATACCTGAAACAATAACAAATAGAAAACTTCCATGGTCTTATTAGAGGTATGAGGAGTAGGGTGTATAGTTCACTTATCCTCCATAGAAAAGGGAAGACCCTCCGACCAGACGGGTGTCTGGTGGGCTAACCGACCAAAGACTACAATAGTATACTGTGCCTGATGATTGATGTCGGGATGATATGTGCTAGTTGCGTGGTAAACTTTGCTTGCGCGATGCAAGATTTGGCGTGACGTCAGTGTGTTGCGTAATTCGCATGTAGCGATGTAGATGCCGCTACAGGTTTAAAGCTACTTTTTGTATAGTTAGTTGATCCCGAGATTGCCTCTAAACAAGCTTCTGGTAAAAGTTTTATCAGTTTATATTTATAGGTACCTATTATGTATGTTTAAGGAACTCTTCCCATAAAGATTTTCCTTTTGACATACTTAATATATTTTGTCAAATGCTTTTATTCCTATGAAAGTAACATCAGTTATATAAAAGCTGCAATGCTCATTTGAATGTTAATAGCATCTTGTTTATGATATGGTGTGACATTGTTTCCCGAAAATAGTTTTACTGCAAGCGTCAGTAATCTGGCGAGGGATGAATCAGTAGGTGGACATTTAGTTGATAGCTCGTTAAAAGGAGATTATCACAATCAATAACAACGTGTTGGTTATTTTTGGTATAAGCCTGTTTCTACATATATCCAGTCGTCCGCTATTCCATCTTGAAGCTATCATATACTTCGAATAGTGACAGCGAGGTACAAGGATTTCTTAGAAAATCGTCTAGATTGTTGCAAGGTACAATTTGCTTATAGTTTATGAGAATGGACAAGTATAACTGTGCACAATTATGCACGTGCGTCAATGCTTGTGCATAATGGTGTTAATTGTGTAACTCGGTCACTTGGGTAACCTAGGCTGTCTAGAGTCTGGTATTTTACAATTTAACACAATTTCTCTCAGTCAATTGTTATTGTCACGGCTTGATTGTGTGACACGCACTGTGACGGTTCTATTAACACACAGCATGTTAAGTGACAGTTACAATTAACGTGTTTGTTTCGTTCCAAGATAGTTTCAGTTTAAGAGTTTCTAAGCCACTTGATGAACTTGTCTGAAATTTGTTTGAGTGAACTCTGAAACTGTGGCAAGTAGTCCAAAAAAGCTTTTATGTTTTCTATAATAAACTCAATAAGATAATAAAATGTTTTTCCTAAGCAGTAATAGGTAACCCAATTCCGAAGTTAAAGCAAGAACAGTCACAAAGTACCTAATTTATTGGACGAGAAGAGAAGTAATAACAGTTAGTTAAAGTGTTAGTCAAGTTTTACCGCTCTTAGATACTACTAACTACTCACTTGTAGAGTTGTGGGTCTGAGACAATTAATAGGAACATTTGCACCATTGAATGAAAGGGAGAGTTTTTCTACGTTCTAAGAATAGCATTACTTCAACCGATCTAGTAAATCGATCTGATGCAGGGAACTGGATAAATACACACACTACGGCCTCGAATTACTGGATTTCAACTCATCATTATCATCCACAGTCCGACTTCACTCACTGCTGGCTATAGGCCTCGCTTTTCTTGTCCCGATCACCACGCTCTTGTGCCAGCCTCATCCAGGTTTTTCCCGCGATAGCAACAATGTCGTAAGCCCATCTCGCCGCCAGACGACCGACATCTCATCTTCCAGCCCTTGGACGCCACTCTGTCACAGCCTTACCCCACGTGTCATCACTGCGCCTTGCCAGGTGACCTGCCTAACTCCATTTGAGTTCATAATACCCTTTCCGATACCTATTGAAGACTTTAAAAATAGGGCAAAACTAGATGAATGCTGCATCTAGTTTTGTCCTATTTTTAAAGTATCCCAGCATCCTTACAAAGCAAGAACGAACAGGCTACTTGTGGGCTCGCTCATTCCATCGCTTTCCATCAGACAAGATCGAGGCCAACAGAGCAATCCTGCAAAAAAAAAAACCAACAGATTCTGCAAAGTTTTCTCGTTATCTACACACATTCCAGCAGAACGCATTATTTTTCCCAGCAATTGAATGTGTAAGGTAATTTCATAAACAGAGCTGAATAACGTTGAAATGATAAGCCAATCACCTGCCTGTCGGGACGTTATTGATGCCTTTCAGTGAGAAATGACATCAAATTGAAATGTGAAGGGAGAGAAATGAATTCCCATGTATATACTTACAGGAAAAAAATCTCGTTTTATGTGTCACATTTACAGTTAAAATACTGAGAAATAGAATACATGATGCTACATTGTTGTTGTAAACGGTAGATGTGTAGCACGATCAATATTTTACAGAATACGATTTGGTTTTGATAGAATATTCAGGAGAAATGGTTGCAGAACTTGTAAAATACAAACTTATTTCAATAACATTGCTGTTTACTCTATCGATCTGGTCCGGCCAATACTTGATACCTTGCTTGTATGCATGTTGCTTCAGAGATTCTTTCAATGTAGTTTGTTATTTTTCAATTGTTCCCTGAACTTTGGAAAACTATTTTTGTTGAGTGTCAATATTTTTCTTCATTTTCATCTTTCCTCCTCAAGAGGAACAATAATTTATTTGACCATTTTTATTGTAAATGTAAATATATTTTCATACCAACAAGAAAATCCCTCCATTTAACGGTTAAACGGACGGATTTTGAACCCTATATCACGCCTGTCAGGTTACTAGTTGTTAAGGGTTGGACGTATGATGACGGTATGCCGGCCATATCGGCGCATCACCCATCAATATGCTGACGGAATTATCTCTTTACAAATCTTTAGTGGAAAACTAAAGATGTGGGTATTATTTATGTGAAAAATAGAAAGAAGTTGAATACTTTTAAGGTAAAATTAGACCCCAGTTAGAGACAGACCAGGATTTTTTTTGTAATGGCCATTTTAAAAGATAGGACGATTTTAAAGTCTACAGTGATCAAGAACCTGGACATTGATGTTTATTGTGTTCTTCATTGAGAAATGGTGGAGTAATACAAAATTTAAACCTTATTTATAACTAGCTTTTGCCAGCGACTTCGTCCGCGTGGAATAATGACTTCCGAAAATTGAGGCACTAACTCTCATAGAGTTTAACCGATGTGCTCTTTCTTCTGCCGATTCTTGAGAACGCGTATTTCTCATTCAACGCGTTTTTCAAGACAATAGCGGGCGGACGCCGGCGTCCGCTTGGGGCTTGAATAACTAAAAATATATAACTACGTCTAATATATAAAATAATATATAATAAAACCTACTTCACTTAAAACTAAATACCTATAACTACTATAATTAATAATACCTATACCTATAATTAATAAAAGTACCTACGCTTTTACCTACTTAATATTAAAAAAAAACTGAACATAAATTAACCAAAACTTACCTACTGCTAACTAACTACTACTAACCTATTACTACTTCACCTAAAAAGAAATCCTGTTTTCCCAACATTTCCCTTCACTGCTCTGCTCCTATTAATCGTAGCGTGATGAAAAGTATACTATAACCTGCCCAGGAGTATGAAGAACAATTGTACCAAGTTTCGTTGAAATCCGTCGAGTGGTTTTTGTTTCTATAACGAACATACAGACAGACAGACAGACAGACAGACAAACATTTTACTGATTGCATTTTTGGCGTCAGTATCGATCACTAATCACCCGCTGATAGTTATTTTGGAAATATATTTCATGTACAGAATTGACCTCTCTACAGATTTATTATAAGTATAGATTTCTGCCCATTTCATAACAGACTACCTACAATAGTGCAATTCACGAAGACGCGCTCTTCCTAATCGTTAGCGGTTGTCGCTAGTCAATTCTGTAAGCGTTTTAGTTTTAGTTTTTTTGATACACACTAATGAGCCATTAATAATAATTTGTGTGTACCGACAAAACTAAAACCCTAGCGGAATGTTGCTCATTTGTGCTGTAAGCATTAGGAAAAAGAGTGGGGCGCGTCTTCGTGGATTGTACTTAGATCTGTACAGTACGGTACAGTATTTGTCTCTCCTACCTCTTTTTAATCCAACCAAAGGTTGTCTTTAAAAGATCGCGCTTGGCGATAAGACCGCCCATTGGTTCACACTTTATAAAATTTCTACATTTATTTTTGTAATATTTATGGTGTAGGTACATAATAATGAGTATTCTATTCTATTCTTTCTATCCACATTCAGGCTGTAACGTATCCTACATGCAATTATCGACCGCTAGGTGTCGCTAGTTGGCAGTGAGTGGCGCCACCACTCTCAGTGCTCCCCACACAATGAACATTGCACCGCGAGCGTTAGGTGACGGTCACACTCTTAGCTATGAGTTTAATAATAGGAAGAAGAATTAGATAACTATATTTTCCTGTTAGACTGAAAAACTGCCATTGTACTTTGCTGATTGTTCTACCTGCGGACCTATTCTGTAAAAATCTTACCTTGAAAACTTAGGTGAAATGAGCTGTCATTCCACTTGATGCTAAGGATTGGCAGCTAACTTCACCTAAGTGTTGACGGTGAGATTTTTACATAATAGACCGACTCTAGAATTACCTGAAAGGGAAAACCAAAATTATGTTAAATACTCCAACATATCCTGCGTTCGCAATTTAGTTGCCTAAAATATAAACGAATATGTGTTTGTGAAACTATGAAATTACTTTAATACTCACACATAAAGTTCGGTTTGTGCTACAACTTTAAATTTTTTTATGACTTTTTCATGTAAGACGGTGAATGGGGGGGAGGATGAAATTTTACGCTGATGAAGTCGCGGGCAGAAGCTAGTATAATAGGTATATATGTATAGTCATTCTGAATTCAACCTATTTAAATTGATATGTACCAAATGCAGAAATTTGAGCGCCGTATAATATCCGAAATCGAAAGCATAGCATGCACTGCAGTGCCGCCGTAAGCACTTCTGGTGGCATCACATCGCTGTAATTAAGTCGCTTCAGACGCAGCTAATAGTACTGGGTGAGTAACAACTTGTAACTGCATTGTCCTCTACCTGTCTAATACTTGTGGGGTAGGCAGATATGGAGGATTCGTGATTATTCTTTGGTTGTAACTTTTAGTAGCACTTATGTGTCGAAAGGGTCAGGCAAGCTTTTAGCAATGAACATGTTCTTGGCATTTATCGGTCGCTTTAAGTTAAAAAACCGTAATTAAAAGTACCTAGTCATGACTAGGTACTTTTAATGACGGTTTTTTACTTGCAAGTAACTCAATGCTTTTGAATATTTTCATAATTTGACATCAAGCAACCCACCAACGCTCGCCATTTTAGAGACAAGACAAAACATCAAGGCACTTTTCTAGCTTCTTTTTGCACCATCAGACAAGATGTGCATACTGAAACGAGTACTAGTTCTATTTAATGAAAAAACAAGCACAGGACAGCCAAATCTTCTAAAGCCTGAACAAACAAGTATAAATCAGCTGTACAATAGTGGAATGATGTACAGCCGCCGCGTTATCGTCATAAATCTCTCCGGAACATCTATAAATTCATTACGACCACGAGGGAGCTCGGTAGAACTCATTCTTTTAATTTATCGGCTCCTAGGCGTAAGGCGGTTAATTTAATACTGGTTATGGTTTCATTGGCCTGGATATTAGGGTTAATTTTAAATTGTAAAATTTAGTTTTGTCCTATACTGGAAGTTTTTAAGCCGAACGAAGTAATCTACTACCGGGTAGATAAAGACAGATACGTAACATGATTTAATGTAACAATTCCCCTAGTTGTTGTGTTACCAGGGCCGTCTTAAACTAGGCTGGGGCCCTTGGGCACACAAGAATTTGGGGCCCTTTTGGAAAGTAAATCGAATTATAATTGACAAATTACTCAGTCGTTCTGGTAACATTGTTGTTCGCAATTCATTTTTTATTCTTAAGCTGCGAAAATGACCGCTCTCCACTACAATTGGTAACCATTAGGCAAAGGAATATTCTTGTAGCAATTTCAACGTTTGGAAAAGTTTCTTCCAATTTATCTGATTTTATTAGGTTATGTAAGGTTGAGATATTTAAATCCGCTGATTGCTTTGCTATGTTTTTTAAATATTGGCTTAAATGAAAACATTCTGTTTTGAGCTCATCTGCATGAATGTGTCTTCATGATAAAATTCTGCAAATTCTTTGCATTTTTTGGTCAACTCACTAGATAACTAAATCGACTATCAATTTCTTGGTATGCTGCCGAACGTTTTTTTAAATGTGTATTTAATGACTCAAATAAGGGAATGAAAGTATCTACACGAAACTTTTTCTTGCCTCTCAACTGTGCAGTCTCTGATGATCCTTCAAAAAAAGTGATGCGTGTGCTGCTAAATCTTTTTCTTTCAAATGTATCTTTGTAGTAAGCATATGGATTTTTATCTTTAGCAGCCGTTTCGTACTGATCAAACTTATTGCGTGCGGTGTTCACATAACTTAAGTTTCGTTACAACGTTCATGGTCCTATGACCATGGACGTTGTAACGAAACTTTACAACAGCTATTCTGTAAACTTAGACTTATTTTATTCATAACTCCCAAAAGCTCATTCCATATTTCCGTTAGAAGAGCAGTCTCAAATTTTGCCATTTTTTTTGCTAGGCTTTGGGCTTTCTTTCTAGTGTCTCCTGGTTGATTGATGTCACTTGCGATTGAAGACAATGCTTCAGACATATTTAAATTACCATTTTGCAAAGCATTAATAGCATTGGCGCGTGCAGACCATCTAGCTTCCAAAAGAGACTTCAGGATTCTATTTGCACCTAAATGCTCTGTCAACACTTTCCATAGTTTTGTCGGAGCCGAGAAAAAATTGAATAATTTTTGTACAAATTGAAAGAATGTTACTGCTTCAGTAACACACTCAATAGCCTGAACACCCACTAAATTTAGCGAATGTGCCGCACATGGAACGTAAATTGCAAATTCGCAAACTTCTTTTATTCTTGACTGAACACCAGAGTACTTTCCAGACATATGTGATGCATTGTCGTAGCTCTGCCCGCGACAATCTTTTATAGGAATATCAAGGCTTTCAAAAAAATTGCTAAAATCTCTCAATAGGCTGTCCGTCTTTTACGTAACTAACTATGAAAGTCAGTTGGTCAACGTGGGACAGATCTGGCGTAGAATTTACGTTAATAGTACTTTGCTGATTTAAGTTCTTTGACAATAGTTTTCGAAACTTGCTGTCCCATTAAATTAATAAATCCATTACAAATATTTGCCGATAAATATGATGTACTTCCTTTTCCACGATTTCTGCAGTTTTGTATGTGATCAGCAAGAAAAGGATCAAATTCACTAATCAGCTCTAAGCATCCCAAATAATTCCCATTATTTTGCGATCCTCATGTCTCATTATCACCACGAAGAGCAAGACCTCTTGAAGCCAAAAAAATCACTACTGCAACAATCATCCTAAGCACATTCTTCCAATAGTTAATTTCTGTATTATATTGGGACAGCAACTCAGTATTAATTCGTCCAATTGTTTTCATTCTTGCAACATAATTCATCTGTAAATTCCCTGTGCTGTAAACTGTTCTCATGCTCTATCAATAAGTTACCTAAGTATATGCTTCCTGATACGATTACTGATTTGTGAAAAAGTGTAATGTGTTCGACAAAAATGTTTTGAGAAAAAATGAGTGAGAGAAATTGTCGGTCCTTCGGGGCCCCCTGAGAATGGGGGCCCTGGGCACGGGCCCCGTGTGCCCTTATGGTAAAGACGGTATTGTGTGTTACGTTTCATATAGCATTACGATGATTCATTTGTATGTATTGACGTGTAAAAAGTTACGTTTAACCAATTTGTACCAGGCATTACGGTAGAAAACAAAATTAGGGTAAACTTGGGTATTTAAGTGATACATCTAATTCCGTGACAACATGTTTCGAATTTAATACTAAAATATACGAGACGATTTCACGCTTTTAAAATAAACCTTATGACGACGCAATAAGTCTTCTTTTCGTGTGTAAAAATCTGGTTCAATTGGGCGAGCGAGATAATAACAATCCGCATTTTTTTCACTCAACTCGCAGTTTTGTTTACCGCGCGGCCATTGAAATTTTGATGCGTCTAAATAAATCAAATTTTAATAGAAATAGTGATCGGATTTCCACAAAACTTACAAATAACGGTAAGTAAAGTTTGAACTTTATCCTACAGTATAAATTATTAGCCAATAATGCATAGATTTGAAATAGTTCCTTATTTTGTTCACTCGAAAAGTTAACGATTTTACAAGTTTTGAATTGAAGACGCCCACGGAATTAACCAAGGCAATTTTAAAGAACGTGTGTTATTGTGTTAATATTAAGTGTTTTTAATTATTAATAGCAAAATAATAGAAATTAATGTTTTTAAAAACCAAAGGAGCCGTTTGAGTTCCGTTACAGACCACTTTTAAATTATTTTATCACGGAATTAAGTGAGCTAATATTTTACTTACGCAGATATTACGATATTTGTTTCAGATTATGGAGGTTGACAATCGAAATAATAAAAACCGAAAATACAATGAAGCAACATTGAAAGCTGCCGTTGATAACGTATTACAAGGAAATATGACCGTATACAGAGCATCCAAAGAATTTTCTATTCCTTGGATTTCACTCAGAGAGAATGTTCGTCGCCGAAAGAAAACAACGAGAATCGGCCCTTAGTTTAATATTATTATGCTCTATTTTCTTTTTCCGTGATATAAAAATTATTATGTCTGACGTAATTTCGTGACAACGTAATTAGGTGAGTATGTATCACGGACTTAAGGTGACTGTCACTTAATTACCAAAGATAACAATGTCTAATAAAACACATATAATTTTATGTTTATTTGTGTTATTTATCACGTCGATGGATAAAACTATGTACGGAAGACTGATTTATGTTCCTAATTAAAATAAAAAAAAATTCTATTATTTTAACTGTATATTTTATTTCTTAATGTGTTTTACCACGTAATTAGATGAGGTCACCCTACGCTACACCATTTTACGAAAATATAGTATTCGAGAGATATTGTATGCTAGCCTAGTCCATGGTGAAACATGTAACAACTTTCATAAATTCAAGTTTTCTTAGCTCGATAATCGCCCATAGAGAACTAGACCATTGCGATCAGACAGTGTTTGTATTTGACAAGTTTCACTATCGATAGGTGTTCCCTTGTTGTTGATACTCATCTCAGTGTCAGTCACCGCAGTGAATGCAGGATGCGCGACACCTGACGTATTCGTGTCGCACTGTACTATGCTCAGCATAGTCAGCATCGCTCAGGTGGCGCCATCTGTCGCCATTGCTCGGATTCTTCACGTGTTACGGGACGGGTAACATACACAGAAAGAGAGAAACAATTTGATTGACATTAAGATTCAAAGGCGAGGAGAGATTTATTACTAAAATATGCTTGGGATGTACAGAGGCCAGCACATCAAGCTAACCCAATCTGTCAAATTTTTCTAATTGAATATAAACCTTATTTCTTTGTGGTAAAGTTGAAAATCTATCAAAGAAATCTGACAGATTTGGGTAGCTTGATGTGCTGGACTCTGTACTTTCCAATGCCCGAGGGGCCCGTGGCTAAATAAAAACAGCCGCACAGGTCGATCGATCAGGTTAAGCTACGCTTGCCGCGGTTTGTCTGTGGATGGGTGACCATTTTTACATAACGAAACCGCTCCGTGCCTCGGAAACGTTAATCCGTTGGTCCCGGCTGTCATTCGTGGATCTTTGACAGTCGTTACGGGTAGTCAGAAGCCCGAAAATCTGACAAACAGTCTTACCAAGGGGTATCGTATTATCCAGTCACTGGGTTGTGGAGGTAAAATACTGGTATTCAGCTGCATCCGATGATGATGTATTTTCCAATGCCCATTTAGACTAATACACGTGTCAAAAACCACCACACTTAGTGAAAGAAATTGGTGTCCAGACAATATAAACTTTTAGTTAAAACTACGATAAGTTTACCTATATACAATAATACTAGCATCACCCCGCGGTTTCACCCGCGTTAGTAATTTTTCCCGTTTTTGCAACATTTTTCATTGCTGCGACGCTCCTATTGGTCGTAGCGTGATGTTATATAGCCTATAGCATTCCCCGATAAATGGACTATCTAACACAAAAAGAATTTCTTAAATCGGTCCAGAAGTTTCGGAGCCTATTCATTACAAACAAACAAACAAATCTTTCATCTTTATAATATTAGTGTAGAAGATACATTTAAAGATAACTTTTGAATGGTCTCCATAAAGTCTTAGGTAAAGTTTGAACACATTGATAAGTGGTCGGATTCGAACCCGCGATACTGACCGCACCGTGTCTCATTCACCACTTATCGCTCGGGTTATCACGCTACTGTTCTACGAAACATAAATCAAATTAAAATAATATATTAATACCACCTTATTTGGAAACTGGTTTATATTTATTTACTGCCTATATACACGCTATATCGGCAGTTCATAGATCATAGAAACAGAGAGGATATGACTGTAAATATTAAGTATTTAACATCAAGTAGCATCTAAAGCAGCGTTCATAATCTCGGATTACATCACCACTTTATCAGTTATCAGTTAGGAATTTCTTAGTAACAGCCCGGAGTTTGGAAGTTGGCGGTGTGATACTCCCGTGCCTCGAAAACCACGTTAAGCTGTTGGTCCTGCGCCTGATCTGTCTCCGGTCGTGTCGGATTGCCGTCCCATCGGACTAGTGCGGGAAGAGAGCGTGCACCTGTGTCTGCGCGTACACTTGTGTACTATAATATCTCCCGCGCGCGGCTAGTCTCCGTTGAGATTGGCCGCCGTGGCCGAAATACGGTCTGGAGGACTTTTATCAATTAACTACTTTAGTGGAATGCATTCTAAGTTGATTTTTGAGTGACCATTTGTAACAATAGGTCCTAATAAGTTTTTGGTGGCAATGGAATTTAAACTTTTTTAGCATTCAGTTTGTTTGTGGTTCCATAACTTGGTAATTATTTCAAACTGGCTCTAATATAGTAGGAAGATAGAATTCTTTGTGAATGAGATTGTCCCATACCTACTGAAAACATTGTAAAAGCCAATTATTTTTAAAAGAGTAACCGTGGAGTTTCTTGCCGGTTCTTCTCCATAGGAAACGACCAATTGGAACCGTGCACGTCGTGACGTCAGAACTCACAAAAAATTATACCAAGGTGTGGCGTATTGAGAATTTATTTAAAAACGTCGTATTTTGGTTTACGTAACAAAAGAAAAATTACGGGTCAAATATTTTTTGGTAATCTAACTGATGACGGACTAATTACATTTTTAATTTATTGATGGTGGAAACTAGCCTATTTTCAGGTACCCGCAGCCTACTCCGGAATACAACAAACTTTGTTGGTAACAATCATCATAGTTACAATTGCGATACCAAACTTAGACTTTAAGTTGAATATGTGCTTGTTGTTTTAAAGGCCGAAATGGTATAATAATCACAACAATTAAGAAAGAAGAATCCTCCAGTTTAGCCCATTTCATGAAAAGTTCTTCTGTGATTAAGTTTGTGTTCAAACTGTGGGCACAAATAGCTCAGAATTGATGCCCTGAGAGAGACGGGGTCACGATAGGCCACTTAGGACTGGATAGAGTCCGCCGAAACTGGAAGGAGAACGCGTGAGCACGCGAAATATAGAAGGGGTGAAATGCTAAGAAAAATAATCGAATGTCCAATCTGCCTTATTTCTATGATCATTCGTTTAAATAGTCTTTAGCGGAAGAGTTTAATTATAAATAAGTTCTGGAAACAATGGCGACAGCGTCAGGATTAAGATTTCGTTGTAATAATAAACTGGCGTTTAGAGAAACATGACCTTGTTCCAAGTACAGAGCTTAATATAACGCGGATTTATAGTAGAGGGCAAATGTTTTACATGATTTATGCTGTACATACAATGTTTTTGTGTAAAACAATTGTACCTCAACAACGAACAATGTACTGTCTTTTGCATTCAAAGTTACTTCTCAACTTCAACTCTTGATTTAGGGCTCTTTCTTAAGGACTTCCCATGTACAGCAGAAGACTCTGAAATCATGTATTTTTCCTTACGTAAGTACGATTGTTTCCCTAATCCCTTCATTGAAAGTTAAAATCGGACGAATGACATGAAACAGACACTAATTGGCCCAGCGTGCAGCGGGGCAATTGCGCAACACATTATCAATGGGAATCGGTTTTATTTTGACAGTTCAACAGCATTCATTGCGTTATTTACGTGTTGAGCAAATATATTTTTCGAACTTATGAAGCAATGGATTAGCAACTTGCTTTAAAATGATTCAGATTCTGATTGCGTAACACACTACGTGTTACGCAATTAGGATGCTGGTCTGCGTGTGACCACAGATTACTAAATAGTTACTTCGGTGTGACTTCAGTGCTTTTAATATCACTGGGACATATTTTTTACAAAGCCTTGCAGAAACCTCTCTTTATATTGAAGATGTCGTTACTGCGTGTAATGATCGCTAATAGGTCCTGAGACGCGGGCGTGGCAGCGTCCATTAGTCTGATGGGTTCCAGCAACTGAGGAGCACGCCGCGTCACATGTAATCAGACACTGTTACCGCAAATTTTCTGCACGATCATGTCGGAATAAGTACAAGAAACATTTGGTAATCTGCGGTCTCACATTATTATTGAACTTCTCAGCTTGTTTTTTTTCACTTTAAGACCAGTAACTTAACTATTTAATAAAGTTGTTGTGATGTGAGTTCTTTTGAG
Source organism: Globia sparganii (assembly GCA_949316385.1). Classification (NCBI taxonomy): domain Eukaryota; kingdom Metazoa; phylum Arthropoda; class Insecta; order Lepidoptera; family Noctuidae; genus Globia; species Globia sparganii. The sequence goes on along the minus strand of OX438663.1, from coordinate 22,947,456 downwards.
TTCCAGGTCGAGGAATTTCTAAGTAGCAACCAGGAGTTTTGAATTGTGTGCGGTGGATGGCAATAGTCTCGCCCCTATTAGATAAAGTCCTCCAAACCGAATTTTGGCCATGGCGACCAATCTCAGGTGATACCAGCCTTCGGCGCGGGACATATGACATGCACAAGTGCGTGCACTCTCTCTTCCCTCACTCTCATTATCAGATGGGTCGGCAATCCGCCACGACCGGAGAGAGATCAGGTGCAAGGCTAACGGCTTAGCGTGCTTTCCGAGGCACAGGGAGGTATCACACCGCCAAGAACTTCCAAACTCCGGGCTCTTACTAAGAAATTCCCAATTGAAAAACCCAATAACACTGGCCGACCCGGGAACCGAACCCAGGACCTCACGCTCAGCAGTCGCGCTCCTATTTTATAGGACTTAAATCTAACTAGCAAAGTATGGGCGTGCACTATAGTGCCCCCCTGAATCCCTGAAGGATTAAACAGGGGTGTAACTATAGTTACAGGCGTAATGTTATGTTCTTAGTTATCATGTCAATGTTCTAAACCTTGGAATAGTCTTTACCTACAATGCTTACGTCTTCATCCCAGGTTTCAAGATAAACACTGCAAACTTTACAGAGGGTACGTTGTGGCCCTTCTCACTTCCAGCTATCGTAACTGTAATAACTACGTGCAGATCTCGCAAATAAAATAAAAAGCCGAAAATATCTCTCACCCACCCCATTCCTAGAACATCAATAACCTTCAGCACAAAAGGCCGCGCTCTTCAGCAACTAGTCTAGTCTAGACTTAACACTAAATGGCCGCTAGCCGGTATTGGGTATGCCGGTCACGTGCCGGTAATGCACTCTGAACGACTCAGCTCCGGCACCGGGGCCGTGTTTACCTTTCAGAGGAATGTTCCTAATGGATTCATGTGGATGGTGGAGGATGAACATGGTTCTGAAATGTATGGGTGGAAGTGGGTGAATGGGTTTATAATTTTTCTTGACGAGTGTTTGGATAAGTATGTATTATGTAGGTAGATATAGCTGATGATACTAAGATAATGTTTCTAGTATTAATGCAACAGTCCAACAGATATTGTTATCACTAGCAGATACTATGAGCAGCGGTGCTATTCTGTAAAAAGGTCACCGTGATAACTTAGGTAGAAGAAAGAAAGAAAATACGTTTATTTGCGGTGAACATGACGCAAAAAGAACAAAACACAAAAATAAAAGGTAGGGGGAAACATGCGACATCCACGCAAAACGGCTCTCGCTCAGCATTATGCTGCGACCCTGTGCAAGACAGAGCCCCAGCGTTGGTTTTCAGCGACAGCCGGCGCTGACGTAAAGGGGGAGGAGGAGGTAGGGACTGACAATAGTGATAGTTCACTTCACCTAAGTTTTCACGGTGAGATTTTTACAGAATAGCATTACCACAGAAATCAGGATTCATCATCGTTCATGAACGGCCCCTGGCTAACGATGCTCTCTGAAAACTGAAACTATTGTTGATCTACTTTTACTTTTAAAGATTCCTAGTAGCTATTCTAAGTATTAATTATGTTGTGCACTTCTCCGACGTAAATAGTTATCTTGGAGCATAAGCTCGTTCTAGGAGTTAGTGCAATGGGTAGTACAGTATTCAGAGCTAAGACATTTTCCTCGCCAGACCGCGCATGGACTATTGGACAAACTGTGCTATTTTATTTAATTACTCAAAAGTTGAGTTAACTGTATAAAGAATTATTTTTCTATAACCCATAAACAAATAGCCAAAAAACCATCGCTAAATCAAAAACGGATTTCCGAACCGAATTCTTCAAATGTATGATATAAACAGAAAGCATTATGTAAAGTGAATCGCGGCAGCTGTTCTGCGTCATGAATAATTCAGGGCTCGTCTTCCAGGGTGCCGCGGTCCATCGTGAAGACTTCCCAATGATGTGGGAGGTGGAGACAAATCGAAGGGGTTAGGAATTAGGATGTCAGTGAACTTAGCAGATCATTGTCCAGCAGATCAAAAATAAATGAGAGTTCTTTTCGCATGCGGCTGAGTTCTACAGTTCCTGATACTTTTTAGAAATAGTTCTGGCGTTTTTACCTAAAAAATTCAATTGGCAAAATGATCTGCTAACTTCCCGTAGGTAGCAGATCATTTTGCAGCATATCAAAAACAATGTGAGTTCTTCACGCATGCGGCTGAGTTCTACAGTTCCTGATACTTTTTAGAAATAGTTCTGGCGTTTCTACCTTAAAAATTCAATTGGCAAAATGATCTGCTAACTTCCCGTAGGTAGCAGATCATTTTGCAGCATATCAAAAACAATGTGAGTTCTTCACGCATGCGGCTGAGTTCTACAGTTCCTGATACTTTTTAGAAATAGTTCTGGCGTTTCTACCTTAAAAATTCAATTGGCAAAATGATCTGCTAACTTCCCGTAGGTAGCAGATCATTTTGCAGCATATCAAAAACAATGTGAGTTCTTCACGCATGCGGCTGAGTTCTACAATTCCTGATACTTTTTAGAAATAGTTCTGGCGTTTCTACCTTAAAAATTCAATTGGCAAAATGATCTGCTAACTTCCCGTAGGTAGCAGATCATTTTGCAGCATATCAAAAACAATGTGAGTTCTTCACGCATGCGGCTGAGTTCTACAGTTCCTGATACTTTTTAGAAATAGTTCTGGCGTTTCTACCTTAAAAATTCAATTGGCAAAATGATCTGCTAACTTCCCGTAGGTAGCAGATCATTTTGCAGCATATCAAAAACAATGTGAGTTCTTCACGCATGCGGCTGAGTTCTACAGTTCCTGATACTTTTTAGAAATAGTTCTGGCGTTTCTACCTTAAAAAAGTCAATTGGCAAAATGATCTGCCAACTTCCCGTAGCAGATCATTTGCAGCAGATCAAAAGCAAATGTGAGTTCTTCTCGCATGCGGCTGAATTCTATAGTTCCTGATATTTTCAGGAATAGTTCTGAACTCACGTCCATCGATTCGAGTCCAGAACTCACGTTCGAGTGCCAGCAGATCATGCCAAATCCATAAAAAGTCGGAAAATATTTTTTTATCGTTTCAAACAATTCTTGAAAGCTAGAACTCTTTCGTTTTTCACAGGTTCATGTCAAAACAGCAATCTGAAATTCGATTCGAGTCCAGAACTCACGTTCAAGTGCCAGCAGATCATGCCTAAACGTAAAAAAGTTGAAAAATAAAATTTTATAGTTTCAAACAATTCTTGAAAGCTAGAACTCTTTCGTTTTTCACAGGTTCATATCAGAACTGTAATCTAGAACTCGATTTGAGTCCAAAACTCACGTTCGAGTGCCAGCAGATCATGCCTAAACGTAAAAAAGTCGGCAAATAATTTTTTTATCGTTTCACACAATTATCGAAAGCTAGAACTAATTCGTTTTTCACAGTTTCATATCAGAACTGCAATCTAGAACTCGATTCGAATCCAGAACTCACGTTCGAGTGCCAGCAGATCATGCCTAAACCATAAAAGTCGGCAAATATTTTTTTTATCGTTTCAAACAATTCTTGAAGCTAGAACTCTTTCGTTTATCACAGGTTAATATCAGAACTGCAATCTAGAACTCGATTCGAGTCCAGAACTCGATTCGAGTCCAGAACTCACGTTCGAGTGCCAGCAGATCATGCCTAAACCATAAAAAGTCGGCAAATAACTTTTTATCGTTTCAAACAATTCTTGAAAGCTAGAACTCTTTCGTTTATCACAGGTTAATATCAGAACTGCAATCTAGAACTCGACTCGAGTCCAGAACTCACGTTCGAGTGCCAGCAGATCATGCCTAAACCATAAAAAGTCGGCAAATAATTTTTTTATCGTTTCAAACAATTCTTGAAAGCTAGAACTCTTTCGTTTTTCACAGGTTCATATCAGAACTATAACTAAGAACTCGATTTGAGTCCAGAACTCACGTTCAAGTGCCAGCAGATCATGCCTAGACCATAAAAAGTCGGCAAATATTTTTTTATCGTTTCAAACAATTCTTGAAAGCTAGAACTCTTTTGTTTTTCACAGGTTCATATCAAAACTGCAATCTAAAATTCGAGTCGAGTCCAGAACTCACGTTTGAGTGCCAGCAGATCATGTCAAAATGTTCAATAGTCGAAAAATACCATTTTTATAGATTCAATCAAATCTTGAAAGCTAGAACTCTTTTGTTTTTCACAGGTTCATATCAGAACTGCAATCTAGAACTCGATTCGAGTCCAGAACTCACGTTCAAGTGCCAGCAGATCATGCCTAAATGTAAAAAAGTTGAAAAATAAAATTTTATAGTTTCAAACAATTCTTGAAAGCTAGAACTCTTTCGTTTTTCACAGATTCTTATCAGAACTGCAATCTAGAACTCGATTTGAGTCCAGAACTCACGTTCGAGTGCCAGCAGATCATGCCTAAACCATAAAAAGTCGGCAAATATTTTTTTATCGTTTCACATAATTATTGAAAGCTAGAACTCTTTCGTTTTTCACAGTTTCATATCAGAACTGCAATCTAGAACTCGATTCGAGTCCAGAACTCACGTTCGAGTGCCAGCAGATCATGCCTAAACCATAAAAAGTCGGCAAATAATTTTTTTATCGTTTCAAACAATTCTTGAAAGCTAGAACTCTTTCGTTTTTCACAGGTTCATATCAAAACTGCAATCTGAAATTCGATTTGAGTCCAGAACTCACGTTTGAGTGCCAGCAGATCATGCCTAAACGTAAAAAAGTTGAAAAATAAAATTTTATAGTTTCAAACAATTCTTGAAAGCTAGAACTCTTTCGTTTTTCACAGGTTCATATCAGAACTGTAATAAAAAACTCGATTTGAGTCCAAAACTCACGTTCGAGTGCCAGCAGATCATGCCTAAACCATAAAAAGTCGGCAAATATTTTTTTTATCGTTTCAATCAATTTTTGAAAGCTAGAACTCTTTATTTTTTCACAGGTTCATATCAGAACTGCAATCTAGAACTCGATTCGAGTCCAGAACTCACGTTCGAGTGCCAGCAGATCATGCCAAATCCATAAAAAGTTGGAATTTTTTTTTATCGTTTCAAACAATCCTTGAAAGCTAGAACTCTTTTGTTTTTCACAGGTTCATATCAGAACTGCAATCTAGAACTCGATTCGAGTCCAGAACTCACGTTCAAGTGCCAGCAGATCATGCCTAAACGTAAAAAAGTTGACAAATAAAATTTTATAGAACTCTCACGCCCAGTCCTCCACCATCCTGCCCCGCACGTCCGTGTAACGGGAACCCCAGGCCAGATTCTTGGCGTTGAAGTACCCGAGCACTAGCACGGGGAAGGGATGGTTACAGGTGACGACGACACTCAACTCTGTTAAAGAGTTCTGGAACTCGGCGAGAGTTCGGCTCGGAGAGAAGTACACTCCCACTACTACGATCTCTCCGAACCGTGCTGCTACGCACCCCTGTCCCTTCGTGACTCCTTCGAGGGACGGGGTGCCGGCGGCGGCCGACGAAATTATGGCCACTGAGCCACTCAGGTCCTCCACCCAGTCATCCCTGGGCGGGACAAAGTACGGCTCAGCGACCACGGCGATGTTAATAGACCACTGCGCCATGCTCTGGAGGTCCTGGGCGCAGGCGCAGTGGTTGATGTTCGCCTGGAGGAGGCGTAATGGAGCCATCACTCCTCCATTTCAGCCCCCTCCTGGGCCCCTTGCGGGGGCCCCTCCGTGGTGGCGGTGGCGACGGAGGCGGCGGCGGCAGTGGCGTTGGCGGCGGCGGCGGTGGTGGCGGCGGCGGCAGCAGAGGTGGCAGCGACGGTGGTGGTGGCGGCGGTGGCGGAGGGCCTCCCTTTCCTCTTAGCTCCGTCGGGTGGAACGCAGCACCTGCTCCCTGCCCGGTGATCGGCCGGCTTGCCGGCAGCCGCACATGCGACACAGTGCGGCGCGGCGCTGCACGAGCCAGCCGTGTGTCCGGGCTGACCACAGCGGAAGCACAGAGTGCTGCGGTCCACCTCCGAGGTGCACTGGACGCCTACGTGGTGCCCCACATGGCATCGGAAGCACCTCAGAGGTCTGGGTTCCAGCAGCTTGACCTGCGCCGAAACCCAGCCGACCAGAAGCTTTCGGCCCTCCATGATTTTTCTGGCCACCGTCACGGGGCAGCTTACCGTTACGGTTCGCATGCCCGCGAAGTCAGGACGTATGGTGCCCGCCTTCACTTGGTCGGCCAGACACCCGCCCGTCCTGACGACGGCGGCCACCACCTCTCCCTCCTTTACGGAGTCATCCAGGCCCAGGATGCGCATATCTGCGCACTTGACGGGCCTGGATACTCGAGCCTCATCCGCGTTCAGGGACGCCCTTAGCTTCTCACCTAGGGCGTCAGCGGTGGGGCCACTCGTTGCGCCGGGGATCTCCAGCATGCGGGCGCCAGTGGCGGTCACCCTATGCCGGAGGCCCCCGGTGATCCCCAGCTCCTGGAGGTCCACCGTCGCTCTGGCCTTAGTGAGCACGTCGCAGTAAGTCACGCCCTTCTTAACCGCGTCCGGCTGCAGTGTTATCACCACAGCCGCGGTCTTTGGGGCGCGAAGCCTAGCCGCGATGGCTCGCTCCTTGCGGCGCCGCCTTTGCGCCTTTTTCCTGGCTGCCTTGGCCGCCTTCTTCTGCTGCCCGACCATCTGCCATTCGGCGTTGGTCGCGGCAGAAGTGGGAGAGTTTTGGGGGCGGGGAGTAGGCTCTGGGGCCTCCGCCTCCCCTCCCGTTCTGCCCCTCTTTCGGGCCGGCGCCGGGGTTTTGCCAGCAGGAGCCGGCCTTACCGGCGCCGGGGCTCCGCCTGCAGGCACCGGTTTAGCCGGCGCCGGGACTCCGCCAGCCGACGCCGGTTTCGCCCTCGCCGGGGCTCCGCCAGCCGTCGCCGGTTTCGCCCTCGCCGGGGCTCCGCCAGCAGACGCTGGTTTGGCCGGCACCTGAGCCCGGCCTGACGGCCCGGGTTTAGGGGTGGACGTTGCCACTGCGGCCGCGTACGAGGCCGCCTTCGGCCCCGGGGCCGCCGCCTTGCCCGCCAGAGGTGGGCGCAGGACTATGCCCTCCAGGACGGAAAACCGCGCCTAGAAGGCCGCCAGCTCCTGCCGAACCAGGTCCAGGACCTGGTTCTCCACCGGGATAGGCCGGCTCGACAATTCCGCCTGCGCACTGCCGGTGCTCCTCAAGCTGGCGAGGTCTGCCCGGAGCCTCCCGTTCTCCGCTTGGAGAAGCTCCATGGCGGCCGTTAGGCGGGCAACTTCTGCCCGTAATTCGGCCACTTCGCCGGCCGAAGGGCCGACGTAGTTAGCCGCCTCCGCTGCCTCCATGATGGAGGCCGTTGCCGAGACTATGGCCCTGTTCTTTGAAGCTTGAAGCTTCTTCAGGGACACGTCCCGGATCGCGGCCTCTACGACCGCCGCAAACCTATGCTTGCGGTCCGCACCGGGGCCACCAACCGGACCCGTCTCATCGCCTGAGGGCCCCGAAGCGACTGCGCAACCGGTCCCCCCCTCCTTTGCCGGCTCCTCCGCCAATTCTGCCGCCTCCCGGGCAGTGAGCCCCCTCCCCTTGCCTCGCTCTCGGACTTCTACCCGCCTACTGGTGGGGATTTTCCGAGCCGAGGCCAGCTCCCCATCGGAGGACGACTCCTGGCCGTCCTCTGACCTTGGCCGCTTGCTGTGGTGCTTCTTTGCAGCAGCGGCCATCACCTTGGCACGCCTGGGGCTCCCTGAGCCTCCCGTGCTCGCACCTCCAGATGCGGCGTCGGACTCCGACCCCGCATCGCTCCTCATCTCTTCTGTTTGTTTTTTGTTTGTTCTATTTTCCATTTTTGTTCCTACGAGTACTTTTCATGTTTTATTTACTCAAAAAATAATAGGTTCGCACTAGCGACTAAACCAAGCTACCCATTAGCCAAGCTTATAACCTCCCTCACGGTTCGCCGCCGCTTGGAGGTTTGGGGAATTTTTTATAGAGGTTAATCTTCCTCGCGGTCCGGGCCGTTAAGCCAAGACCCTCGACTCCCTTCAACAGCCAGAGACATGACCTTAACTATCTCCGGGGCTACGAGATTAGCGGTGGCAGCAGGGTTACCCCTCCTGTCTGCCCAGCGGCAGGGTAAGTGCACACCGGGCCCGCTCTGACCCCACCACATCTGCCGCTCTGCTACTCAGAGCGACTCGTGTGGAGCGATCCTCCTGGCAGAACATTGGCATGCGGACAGCGAGATTCCACTGGGAAATAATCCCAGTGGAAAATCGCTGCCCGCACCCCGAGATGCACCGGCCCGAACACTGGTCTTCCCCCCGGACGTATCCAGAAAGGAACCCCAGTACCCAGGCACACGTGGAGGTTTTCTGCCCAACACGAAAGAGTGTGAGAGTTTCTGTGAAAAACGAAAGAGTTCTAGCTTTCAAGAATTGTTTGAAACTATAAAATTTTATTTTTCAACTTTTTAACATTAAGACATGATCTGCTGGCACTCAAACGTGACTTCTGGACTGAAATCGAATTTGAGATTGCAGTTCTGATATAAACCTGTGAATAACGAAAGAGTTCTAGCTTTCAAGAATTGTTTGAAACGATAAAAAAATATTTTCCGACTTTTTATGGATTTGGCATGATCTGCTGACACTCCAACGTCAGTTCTGGACTCAAATCGAGTTCTTGATTGCAGTTCTGGTAAGAAACTGTGAAAATCAAAAGAGTTCTAGCTTGCAAGAATTGATTGAATCTATAAAAATGGAATTTTCCGACTTTTTAACATTTTGACATGATCTGCTGGCACTCGAACGTGAGTTCTGGACTCGAATCGAGTTCTAGATTGCAGTTCTGATATTAACCTGTGATAAACAAAAGAGTTCTAGCTTTCAAGAACTGTTTGAAACGATAAAAAATTATTTGCCGACTTTTTATGGTTTAGGCATGATCTGCTGGCACTCGAACGTGAGTTCTGGACTCGAATCGAGTTCTAGATTGCAGTTCTGATATTAACTTGTGATAAACGAAAGAGTTCAGGCTTCCAAGATTTGATTGAATCTATAAAAATGGTATTTTTCGACTATTGAACATTTTGACATGATCTGCTGGCACTCAAACGTGAGTTCTGGACTCGACTCGAATTTTAGATTGCAGTTTTGATATGAACCTGTGAAAAACAAAAGAGTTCTAGCTTTCAAGAATTGTTTGAAACGATAAAAAAATATTTGCCGACTTTTTATGGTTTAGGTATGATCTGCTGGCACTCGAACGTGAGTTCTGGACTTAAATCGAGTTCTAGGTTATAGTTCTGATATGAACCTGTGAAAAACGAAAGAGTTCTAGCTTTCAAGAATCGTTTGAAACGATAAAAAAATATTTATCGACTTTTTATGGATTAAGCATGATCTGCTGGCACTCGAACTTGAGTTCTGGACTCGAATCAAATTTTAAATTGCTGTTTTGACATGAACCTGTGAAAAACGAAAGAGTTCTAGCTTTCAAGAATTGTTTGAAACGATAAAAAAAATATTTGCCGACTTTTTATGGTTTAGGCATGATCTGCTGGCACTCGAACGTGAGTTCTGGACTCGAATCGAGTTCTTGATTGCAGTTCTGGTAAGAAACTGTGAAAATCAAAAGAGTTCTAGCTTGCAAGAATTGATTGAATCTATAAAAATGGAATTTTCCGACTTTTTAACATTTTGACATGATCTGCTGGCACTCGAACGTGAGTTCTGGACTCGAATCGAGTTCTAGATTGCAGTTCTGATATTAACCTGTGATAAACAAAAGAGTTCTAGCTTTCAAGAACTGTTTGAAACGATAAAAAATTATTTGCCGACTTTTTATGGTTTAGGCATGATCTGCTGGCACTCGAACGTGAGTTCTGGACTCAAATCGAGTTCTAGATTGCAGTTCTGATATTAACTTGTGATAAACGAAAGAGTTCAGGCTTCCAAGATTTGATTGAATCTATAAAAATGGTATTTTTCGACTATTGAACATTTTGACATGATCTGCTGGCACTCAAACGTGAGTTCTGGACTCGACTCGAATTTTAGATTGCAGTTTTGATATGAACCTGTGAAAAACAAAAGAGTTCTAGCTTTCAAGAATTGTTTGAAACGATAAAAAATATTTGCCGACTTTTTATGGTTTAGGTATGATCTGCTGGCACTCGAACGTGAGTTCTGGACTTAAATCGAGTTCTAGGTTATAGTTCTGATATGAACCTGTGAAAAACGAAAGAGTTCTAGCTTTCAAGAATCGTTTGAAACGATAAAAAAATATTTATCGACTTTTTATGGATTAAGCATGATCTGCTGGCACTCGAACTTGAGTTCTGGACTCGAATCAAATTTTAAATTGCTGTTTTGACATGAACCTGTGAAAAACGAAAGAGTTCTAGCTTTCAAGAATTGTTTGAAACGATAAAAAAAATATTTGCCGACTTTTTATGGTTTAGGCATGATCTGCTGGCACTCGAACGTGAGTTCTGGACTCGAATCGAGTTCTAGATTGCAGTTCTGATATTAACTTGTGATAAACGAAAGAGTTCAGGCTTCCAAGATTTGATTGAATCTATAAAAATGGTATTTTTCGACTATTGAACATTTTGACATGATCTGCTGGCACTCAAACGTGAGTTCTGGACTCGACTCGAATTTTAGATTGCAGTTTTGATATGAACCTGTGAAAAACAAAAGAGTTCTAGCTTTCAAGAATTGTTTGAAACGATAAAAAAATATTTGCCGACTTTTTATGGTTTAGGTATGATCTGCTGGCACTCGAACGTGAGTTCTGGACTTAAATCGAGTTCTAGGTTATAGTTCTGATATGAACCTGTGAAAAACGAAAGAGTTCTAGCTTTCAAGAATCGTTTGAAACGATAAAAAAATATTTATCGACTTTTTATGGATTAAGCATGATCTGCTGGCACTCGAACTTGAGTTCTGGACTCGAATCAAATTTGAAATTGCTGTTTTGACATGAACCTGTGAAAAACGAAAGAGTTCTAGCTTTCAAGAATTGTTTGAAACGATAAAAAAAATATTTGCCGACTTTTTATGGTTTAGGCATGATCTGCTGGCACTCGAACGTGAGTTCTGGACTCGAATCGAGTTCTAGATTGCAGTTCTGATATTAACCTGTGATAAACGAAAGAGTTCTAGCTTTCAAGAACTGTTTGAAACGATAAAAAATTATTTGCCGACTTTTTATGGTTTAGGCATGATCTGCTGGCACTCGAACGTGAGTTCTGGATTCGAATCGAGTTCTAGATTGCAGTTCTGATATTAACCTGTGATAAACGAAAGAGTTCTAGCTTTCAAGAACTGTTTGAAACGATAAAAAATTGATTGCCGACTTTTTATGGCTTAGGCATGATCTGCTGGCACTCGAACGTGAGTTCTGGACTCGAATCGAATTCTAGATTGCAGTTCTGATATTAACCTGTGATAGACGAAAGAGTTAAGGAGACAAGGTAGTTTGGCAATAATTCCTTCTGCACATGTGGCTTCCATGGCATCTCATTAACGGCATAACTACATAAATGTCTATTAACTGCTCTCAAATTACGATTTTTATTTAATTTTTACATACTTCTTTGACATTTAATCTTTTTACTATTTGAAATTATATAGAGACAATTCTAATCCTCCAACTCTTTTCAGTGGTTGTAATGGAAATTATGATCACTTGGTTTTAATAGGTTTTTATATTTTATTTATCTTTTTTTGAGTTTTTGATTTTGTAAATGTGAGGACTTTGTAGGCCCTGTAGATTTTAGATCTGTAGATCATTTTTTATTTTATCAAGTACCTGGCACTTGTTGACAGGCCTACGCTGTTCTCCCATACCTACTGTAATTAGAAAACATTGTAAAAGCCAATTGTTTTTAAAAGAGTAACCGTGGAGTTTCTTGCCGGTTCTTCTCCATAGGAAACGACCAATTGGAACCGTGCACCTAGCTTCTGACGTTTCATAAGTGCCCTTGTAGGCTTATGTGAAATAAAATATTTTGATTTGATTTGATTTGACTAGTTGAAATAGTATTGTACCAGTCTGGACTAGTATTGTACTAGTCTGGACTAGTTTTGTACTAGTCTCGACTAGTTTTTTACTTGCCTCGACTAGTTTTGTACTAGTTGAACTAGTACTGTACTAGTCTGGACTAGTTTTGTACTAGTTCGACTGGTATTGTACTAGTCTCGACTAGTTTTTTACTAGTGTCGACTAGTTTTTTACTAGCCTCGAAGAGTTTTGTACTAGTTCGACTAGTATTTTACTAGCCTCGACTAGTTTTGTACTAGTTGAACTAGTACTGTACTAGTCTGGACTAGTTTTGTACTAGTTGAACTAGTATTGTACTAGTCTGGACTAGTATTGTACTAGTCTCGACTAGTTTATTACTAGTCTCTACTAGTCTGGACTAGTTTTGTACTAGTTCGACTAATATTGTACTAGTGTAAACTAGTTTTTTACTAGCCTCGACTAGTTTTGTACTAGTTTGACTAGTATTTTACTAGCCTCGACTAGTTTTGTACTAGTTGAACTAGTATTGTACTTGTCTGGACTAGTTTTGTACTGGCCTCGACTAGTTTTTTACTAGCCTCGACTAGTTTTGTACTAGTTCGACTAGTATTTTACTAGCCTCGACTAGTTTTGTACTAGTTGAACTAGTATTGTACTAGTCTGGACTAGTATTGTACTAGTCTCGACTAGTTTTTTACTAGTCTCTACTAGTTTTTTACTAGCCTCGACTAGTTTTGTACTAGTTGAACTAGTACTGTACTAGTCTGGACTAGTTTTGTACTAGTTGAACTAGTATTGTTCTAGGCTGGACTAGTATTGTACTAGTCTGGACTAGTTTTTTACTAGTTCGACTAGTATTGTACAAGTCTCGACTAGTTTTTTACTAGCCTCGACTAGTTTTTTGCTAGCCTCGACTAGTTTTGTACTAGTTCGACTAGTATTTTAAAAGCCTCGACTAGTTTTGTACTAGTTGACCTAGTATTGTACTAGTCTGGACTAGTATTGTACTAGTCTGGACTAGTATTATACTAGTCTCGACTAGTTTTTTACTAGTCTCTACTAGTTTTTTACTAGCCTCGACTAGTTTTTTACTAGTTAAATTAGTACTGTACTAGTCTGGACTAGTTTTCTACTAGTTCGACTAGTATTGTACTAGTCTCGACTAGTTTTTTACTAGCCTCGACTAGTTTTTTACTAGCCTCGACTAGTTTTGTACTAGTTCGACTAGTATTTTACTAGCCTCGACTAGTTTTGTACTAGTTGAACTAGTACTGTACTAGTCTGGACTAGTTTTGTACTAGTTGAACTAGTATTGTACTAGTCTGGACTAGTATTATACTAGTCTCGACTAGTTTTTTACTAGTCTCTACTAGTTTTTTACTAGCCTCGACTAGTTTTTTACTAGTTAAATTAGTACTGTACTAGTCTGGACTAGTATTATACTAGTTTCGACTAGTTTTTTACTAGTCTCTACTAGTTTTTTACTAGCCTCGACTAGTTTTTTACTAGTTAAATTAGTACTGTACTAGTCTGGACTAGTTTTCTACTAGTTCGACTAGTATTGTACTAGTCTCGACTAGTTTTTTACTAGCCTCGACTAGTTTTTTACTAGCCTCGACTAGTTTTGTACTAGTTGAACTAGTACTGTACTGGTCTGGACTAGTTTTGTACTAGTGTGGACTAGTTTTGTACTAGTTCGACAAGTATTGTACTAGTCTCGACTAGTTTTTTACTAGCCTCGACTAGTTTTTTACTAGCCTCGACTAGATTTGTTCTAGTTCGACTAGTATTTTACTAGCCTCGACTAGTTTTGTACTAGTTTAACTAGTATTTTACTAGCCTCGACTAGTTTTCTACTAGCCTCGACTAGTTTTGTACTAGTCACACTAGTATTGTACTAGTCTGGACTAGTATTGTATTAGTCTAGACTAGTATTGTACTAGTCTCGACTAGTTTTTTACTAGGCTCTACTAGTCTGGACTAGTTTTGTACTAGATCGACTAATATTGTACTAGTGTAAACTAGTTTTTTACTAGCCTCGACTAGTTTTGTACTAGTTTGACTAGTATTTTACTAGCCTCGACTAGTTTTGTACTAGTTGAACTAGTATTGTACTTGTTTGGACTAGTATTGTACTAGTCTGGACTAGTTTTGTACTAGCCTCGACTAGTTTTTTACTAGCTTCGACTAGTTTTGTACTAGTTCGACTAGTATTTTACTAGCCTCGACTAGTTTTGTACTAGTTGAACAAGTATTGTTCTAGTCTGGACTAGTATTGTACTAGTCGTGACTAGTTTTGTACTAGTTCGACTAGTATTTTACTAGCCACGACTAGTTTTGTACTAGTTCGACTAGTAATTTACTAGCTTCGACTAGTTTTTTACTAGCCTCGACTAGTTTTGTACTAGTTCGACTAGTATTTTACTAGCCTCGACTAGATTTGTACTAGTTGAACTAGTATTGTACTAGTCTGGACTAGTATTGTACTAGTCTGGACTTGGTTTGTACTAGTTCGACTAGTATTTTACTAGCCACGACTAGTTTTGTACTAGTTTGACAAGTATTTTACTAGCTTCGACTAGTTTTTTACTAATCTGGACTAGTTTTGTACTAGCCTCGACTAGTTTTTTACTAGCCTCGACTAGTTTTGTACTAGTTCGACTAGTTTTTTACTAGCCTCGACTAGTTTTGTACTAGTTGAACTAGTACTTTACTAGTCTGGACTAGTTTTGTACTAGTCTGGACTTGGTTTGTACTAGTTCGACTAGTATTTTACTAGCCACGACTAGTTTTGTACTAGTTCGACAAGTATTTTACTAGCTTCGACTAGTTTTTTACTAGTCTGGACTAGTTTTGTACTAGCCTCGACTAGTTTTTTACTAGCCTCGACTAGTTTTGTACTAGTTCGACTAGTTTTTTAATAGCCTCGACTAGTTTTGTACTAGTTGAACTAGTACTTTACTAGTCTGGACTAGTTTTGTACTAGTTGAACTAGTATTGTACTAGTCTGGACTCGTATTGTACTAGTCTGGACTAGTTTTCTACTATTTCGACTAGTATTGTACTGGTCTCGACTAGTTTTTTACTAGCCTCGACTAGTTTTTTGCTAGCCTCGACTAGTTTTGTACTAGTTGAACTAGTACTGTACTAGTCTGGACTAGTTTTGTACTAGTTCGACTAGTATTGTACTAGTCTCGACTAGTTTTTTACTAGCCTCGACTAGTTTTGTACTAGTTGAACTAGTACTGTACTAGTCTGGACTAGTTTTGTACTAGTTGAACTAGTATTGTACTAGGCTGGACTAGTTTTTTACTAGCCTCGACTAGTTTTGTACTAGTTGAACTAGTACTGAACTATTCTGGACTAGTTTTGTACTAGTTGAACTAGTATTGTACTAGGCTGGACTAGTATTGTACTAGTCTGGACTAGTTTTCTACTAGTTCGACTAGTATTGTACTAGTCTCGACTAGTTTTTTACTAGCCTCGACTAGTTTTTTACTAGCCTCGACTAGTTTTGTACTAGTTCGACTAGTTAAATTAGTATTGTACTAGTCTGGACTAGTTTTGTACTAGTCTGGACTGGTTTTGTACTAGTTCGACTAGTATTGTACTAGTCTCGACTAGTTTTTTACTAGCCTCGACTAGTTTTTTACTAGCCTCGACTAGTTTTGTACTAGTTCGACTAGTATTTTACTAGCCTCGACTAGTTTTGTACTAGTTGACCTAGTAATTTACTAGTCTGGACTAGTTTTGTACTAGTTGAACTAGTATTGTACTAGTCTGGACTCGTATTGTACTAGTCTGGACTAGTTTTCTACTAGTTCGACTAGTATTGTACTAGCCTCGACTAGTTTTTTACTAGCGTCGACTAGTTTTGTACTAGTTCGACTAGTATTTTACTAGCCTCGACTAGTTTTGTACTAGTTGAATTAGTACTCTACTAGTCTGGACTAGTTTTTTTCTAGTTGAACTAGTATTGTACTAGTCTGGACTAGTATTGTACTAGTCTGGACTAGTTTTCTACTAGTTCGACTAGTATTGTACTAGTCTCGACTAGTTTTTTGCTAGCCTCGACTTGTTTTGAACTAGTTCGACTAGTATTTTAAAAGCCTCGACTAGTTTTGTACTAGTTGACCTAGTATTGTACTTGTCTGGACTAGTATTGTACTAGTCTGGACTAGTTTTGTACTAGCCTCGACTAGTTTTTTACTAGCCTCGACTAGTTTTGTACTAGTTCGACTAGTTTTTTACTAGCCTCGACTAGTTTTGTACTAGTTGAACTAGTACTTTACTAGTCTGGACTAGTTTTGTACTAGTTGAACTAGTATTGTACTAGTCTCGACTAGTTTTTTACTAGCCTCGACTAGTTTTTTACTAGTCTCGATTAGTTTTGTACTAGTTCGACTAGTATTTTACAAGCCTTGACTAGTTTTGTACTAGTTGAACTAGTACTGTACTAGTCTGGACTAGTTTTGTACTAGTCTGGACTAGTTTTCTACTAGTTCGACTATTATTGTACTAGTCTCGACTAGTTTTTTACTAGCCTCGACTAGTTTTTTGCTAGCCTCGACTAGTTTTGTACTAGTTGAACTAGTACTGTACTAGTCTGAACTAGTTTTGTACTAGTTGAACTAGTATTGTACTAGTCTGGACTCGTATTGTACTAGTCTGGACTAGTTTTCTACTATTTCGACTAGTATTGTACTGGTCTCGACTAGTTTTTTTTCTAGCCTCGACTAGTTTTTTACTAGCCTCGACTAGTTTTGTACTAGTTCGACTAGTATTTTAATAGCCTCGACTAGTTTTGTACTAGTTGAACTAGTACTGTACTAGTCTGGACTAGTTTTGTACTAGTTGAACTAGTATTGTACTAGTCTGGACTCGTATTGTACTAGTCTGGACTAGTTTTCTACTATTTCGACTAGTATTGTACTGGTCTCGACTAGTTTTTTACTAGCCTCGACTAGTTTTTTGCTAGCCTCGACTAGTTTTGTACTAGTTGAACTAGTACTGTACTAGTCTGGACTAGTTTTGTACTAGTTCGACTAGTATTGTACTAGTCTCGACTAGTTTTTTACTAGCCTCGACTAGTTTTGTACTTGTTGAACTAGTACTGTACTAGTCTGGACTAGTTTTGTACTAGTTGAACTAGTATTGTACTAGGCTGGACTAGTATTGTACTAGTTGAACTAGTATTGCACTAATCTGGACTAGTATTGTACTAGTCTGGACTAGTTTTGTACTAGTTCGACTAGTTTTGTACTAGTTAAATTAGTACTGTACTAGTCTGGACTAGTTTTGTACTAGTCTGGACTAGTTTTGTACTAGTTCGACTAGTATTGTACTAGTCTCGACTAGTTTTTTACTAGCCTCGACTAGTTTTTTACTAGCCTGGACTAGTTTTGTACTAGTTCGTCTAGTATTTTACTAGCCTCGACTAGTTTTGTACTAGTTGAACTAGTACTGTACTAGTCTGGACTAGTTTTGTACTAGTTGAACTAGTATTGTACTAGTCTGGACTAGTATTGTACTAGTCTGGACTAGTTTTCTACTAGTTCGACTAGTATTGTACTAGTCTCGACTAGTTTTTTACTAGCCTCGACAAGTTTTTTGCTAGCCTCGACTAGTTTTGTACTAGTTCGACTAGTATTTTACTAGCCTCGACTAGTTTTGTACTAGTTGAACTAGTACTGTACTAGTCTGGATTAGTTTTGTACTAGTTGAACTAGTATTGTACTAGTCTGGACTAGTATTGTACTAGTCTGGACTAGTTTTCTACTAGTTCGACTAGTATTGTACTAGTTTCGACTAGTTTTTTACTAGCCTCGACTAGTTTTTTGCTATCCTCGACTAGTTTTGTACTAGTTCGACTAGTATTTTACTAGCCTCGACTAGTTTTGTACTATTTGAACTAGTACTGTACTAGTCTGGACTAGTATTGTACTAGTTGAACTAGTATTGCACTAATCTGGACTAGTATTGTACTAGTCTGGACTAGTTTTGTACTAGTTCGACTAGTTTTGTACTAGTTAAATTAGTACTGTACTAGTCTGGACTAGTTTTGTACTAGTCTGGACTAGTTTTGTACTAGTTCGACTAGTATTGTACTAGTCTCGACTAGTTTTTTACTAGCCTCGACTAGTTTTTTACTAGCCTGGACTAGTTTTGTACTAGTTCGTCTAGTATTTTACTAGCCTCGACTAGTTTTGTACTAGTTGAACTAGTACTGTACTAGTCTGGACTAGTTTTGTACTAGTTGAACTAGTATTGTACTAGTCTGGACTAGTATTGTACTAGTCTGGACTAGTTTTCTACTAGTTCGACTAGTATTGTACTAGTCTCGACTAGTTTTTTACTAGCCTCGACTAGTTTTTTGCTAGCCTCGACTAGTTTTGTACTAGTTCGACTAGTATTTTACTAGCCTCGACTAGTTTTGTACTAGTTGAACTAGTACTGTACTAGTCTGGATTAGTTTTGTACTAGTTGAACTAGTATTGTGCTAGTCTGGACTAGTTTTCTACTAGTTCGACTAGTATTGTACTAGTTTCGACTAGTTTTTTACTAGCCTCGACTAGTTTTTTGCTATCCTCGACTAGTTTTGTACTAGTTCGACTAGTATTTTAAAAGCCTCGACTAGTTTTGTACTAGTTGACCTAGTATTGTACTAGTCTGGACTAGTATTGTATTAGTCTGGACTAGTATTATACTAGTCTCGACTAGTTTTTTACTAGTCTCTACTAGTTTTTTAGTAGCCTCGACTAGTTTTGTACTAGTTCGACTAGTTTTTTACTAGCCTCGACTAGTTTTGTACTAGTTGAACTAGTACTGTACTAGTCTGGACTAGTTTTGTACTAGTTGAACTAGTATTGCACTAGTCTGGACTAGTTTTGTACTAGTCTGGACTAGTTTTGTACTAGTTCGACAAGTATTGTACTAGTCTCGACTAGTTTTTTACTAGCCTCGACTAGTTTTTTACTAGTTCGACTAGTATTTTACTAGCCTCGACTAGTTTTGTACTAGTTGAATTAGTACTGTACTAGTCTGGACTAGTAGTTGAACTAGTATTGTACTAGTCTGGACTAGTATTGTACTAGTCTGGACTAGTTTTGTACTAGTCTCGACTATTTTTTTACTAGTCACTACTAGTTTTTCACTAGCCTTGACTAGTTTTGTACTAGTTGAACTAATACTGTACTAGTCTGGACTAGTTTTGTACTAGTTGAACTGGTATTGTACTAGGCTGGACTAGTATTGTACTAGTCTGGACTAGTTTTGTACTAGTTCTACTAGTATTGTACTAGTCTCGACTAGTTTTTTACTAGCCTTGA
Source organism: Globia sparganii (assembly GCA_949316385.1). NCBI lineage: Eukaryota > Metazoa > Arthropoda > Insecta > Lepidoptera > Noctuidae > Globia > Globia sparganii. The sequence continues at coordinate 22,928,105 of OX438663.1, read as the reverse complement.
CCAGTTTTTTACTAGCCTCGACTAGTTTTGTACTAGTTTAACTTGTATTTTACTAGCCTCCACTAGTTTTGTACTAGTTCGACTAGTATTTTAATAGCCTCGACTAGTTTTTTACTAGCCTCGACTAGTTTCGTACTAGTCACACTAGTATTGTACTAGTCTGGACTAGTATTGTATTAGTCTAGACTAGTATTGTACTAGTCTCGACTAGTTTTTTACTAGGCTCTACTAGTCTGGACTAGTTTTGTACTAGTTCGACTAATATTGTACTAGTGTAAACTAGTTTTTTACTAGCCTCGACTAGTTTTGTACTAGTTTGACTAGTATTTTACTAGCCTCGACTAGTTTTGTACTAGTTGAACTAGTATTGTACTTGTCTGGACTAGTATTGTACTAGTCTGGACTAGTTTTGTACTAGCCTCGACTAGTTTTTTACTAGCCTCGACTAGTTTTGTACTAGTTCGACTAGTATTTTACTAGCCTCGACTAGTTTTGTACTAGTTGAACTAGTATTGTACTAGTCTGGACTAGTATTGTACTAGTCTGGTCTAGTTTTGTACTAGTTCGACTAGTATTTTACTAGCCACGACTAGTTTTGTACTAGTTCGACTAGTATTTTACTAGCTTCGACTAGTTTTTTACTAGCCTCGACTAGTTTTGTACTAGTCCCACTAGTATTGTACTAGTCTCGACTAGTTTTTTACTAGTCTCTACTAGTTTTTTACAAGCCTCGACTAGTTTTGTACTAGTTCGACTAGTTTTTTACTAGCCTCGACTAGTTTTGTACTAGTTGAACTAGTACTGTACTAGTCTGGACTAGTTTTGTACTAGTTGAACTAGTATTGCACTAGTCTGGACTAGTACTGTACTAGTCTGGACTAGTTTTGTACTAGTTGAACTAGTATTGCACTAGTCTGGACTAGTATTGTACTAGTCTGGACTAGTTTTGTACTAGTTCGACTAGTATTTTACTAGCCTCGACTAGTTTTGTACTAGTTGAACTGGTATTGTACTAGTCTGGACTAGTATTGTACTAGTCTCGACTAGTTTTTTACTAGTCTCTACTAGTCTGGACTAGTTTTGTACTAGTTCGACTAATATTGTACTAGTGTAAACTAGTTTTTTACTAGCCTCGACTAGTTTTGTACTAGATGAACTAGTATTGTACTAGTCTGGACTAGTATTGTACTAGTCTCGACTAGTTTTTTATTAGTCTCTACTAGTCTGGACTAGTTTTGTACTAGTTCGACTAATATTGTACTAGTGTAAACTAGTTTTTTACTAGCCTCGACTAGTTTTGTACTAGTTGAACTAGTATTGTACTAGTCTGGACTAGTATTGTACTAGTCTGGACTAGTTTTGTACTAGCCTCGACTAGTTTTTTACTAGCTTCGACTAGTTTTGTACTAGTTGAACTAGTACTGTACTAGTCTGGACTAGTTTTGTACTAGTTGAACTAGTATTGTACTAGTTCGACTAGTATTTTACTAGCCTCGACTAGTTTTGTACTAGTTGAACTAGTACTGTACTAGTCTGGACTAGTTTTGTACTAGTTGAACTAGTATTGTACTAGTCTGGACTAGTATTATAATAGTCTCGACTAGTTTTTTACTAGTCTCTACTAGTTTTTTACTAGCCTCGACTAGTTTTTTACTAGTTAAATTAGTACTGTACTAGTCTGGACTAGTATTATACTAGTTTCGACTAGTTTTTTACTAGTCTCTACTAGTTTTTCACTAGCCTCGACTAGTTTTTTACTAGTTAAATTAGTACTGTACTAGTCTGGACTAGTTTTCTACTAGTTCGACTAGTATTGTACTAGTCTCGACTAGTTTTTTACTAGCCTCGACTAGTTTTTTACTAGCCTCGACTAGTTTTGTACTAGTTCGACTAGTATTTTACTAGCCTCGACTAGTTTTGTACTAGTTGAACTAGTACTGTACTAGTCTGGACTAGTATTATACTAGTCGCGACTAGTTTTTTACTAGTCTCTACTAGTTTTTTACTAGCCTCGACTAGTTTTTTACTAGTTAAATTAGTACTGTACTAGTCTGGACTAGTTTTCTACTAGTTCGACTAGTATTGTACTAGTCTGGACTAGTTTTGTACTAGCCTCGACTAGTTTTTTACTAGCCTCGACTAGTTTTGTACTAGTTCGACTAGTATTTTACTAGCCTCGACTAGTTTTGTACTAGTTGAACTAGTACTGTACTAGTCTGGACTAGTTTTGTACTAGTTGAACTAGTATTGTACTAGTCTGGACTAGTATTATACTAGTCTCGACTAGTTTTTTACTAGTCTCTACTAGTTTTTTACTAGCCTCGACTAGTTTTTTACTAGTTAAATAAGTACTGTACTAGTCTGGACTAGTATTATACTAGTCTCGACTAGTTTTTTACTAGTCTCTACTAGTTTTTTACTAGCCTCGACTAGTTTTTTACTAGTTAAATTAGTACTGTACTAGTCTGGACTAGTTTTCTACTAGTTCGACTAGTATTGTACTAGTCTCGACTAGTTTTTTACTAGCCTCGACTAGTTTTTTACTAGCCTCGACTAGTTTTGTACTAGTTCGACTAGTATTATACTAGCCTCGACTAGTTTTGTACTAGTTGAACTAGTACTGTACTAGTCTGGACTAGTTTTGTACTAGTTGAACTAGTATTGTACTAGTCTGGACTAGTATTATACTAGTCTCGACTAGTTTTTTACTAGTCTCTACTAGTTTTTTACTAGCCTAGACTAGTTTTTTACTAGTTAAATTAGTACTGTACTAGTCTGGACTAGTATTATACTAGTTTCGACTAGTTTTTTACTAGTCTCTACTAGTTTTTTACTAGCCTCGACTAGTTTTTTACTAGTTAAATTAGTACTGTACTAGTCTGGACTAGTTTTCTACTAGTTCGACTAGTATTGTACTAGTCTCGACTAGTTTTTTACTAGCCTCGACTAGTTTTTTACTAGCCTCGACTAGTTTTGTACTAGTTCGACTAGTATTTTACTAGCCTCGACTAGTTTTGTACTAGTTGAACTAGTACTGTACTAGTCTGGACTAGTATTATACTAGTCTCGACTAGTTTTTTACTAGTCTCTACTAGTTTTTTACTAGCCTCGACTAGTTTTTTACTAGTTAAATTAGTACTGTACTAGTCTGGACTAGTTTTCTACTAGTTCGACTAGTATTGTACTAGTCTGGACTAGTTTTGTACTAGCCTCGACTAGTTTTTTACTAGCTTCGACTAGTTTTGTACTAGTTCGACTAGTATTTTACTAGCCTCGACTAGTTTTGTACTAGTTGAACTAGTACTGTACTAGTCTGGACTAGTTTTGTACTAGTTGAACTAGTATTGTACTAGTCTGGACTAGTATTATACTAGTCTCGACTAGTTTTTTACTAGTCTCTACTAGTTTTTTACTAGCCTCGACTAGTTTTTTACTAGTTAAATTAGTACTGTACTAGTCTGGACTAGTATTATACTAGTCTCGACTAGTTTTTTACTAGTCTCTACTAGTTTTTTACTAGCCTCGACTAGTTTTTTACTAGTTAAATTAGTACTGTACTAGTCTGGACTAGTTTTCTACTAGTTCGACTAGTATTGTACTAGTCTCGACTAGTTTTTTACTAGCCTCGACTAGTTTTTTACTAGCCTCGACTAGTTTTGTACTAGTTCGACTAGTATTTTACTAGCCTCGACTAGTTTTGTACTAGTTGAACTAGTACTGTACTAGTCTGGACTAGTTTTGTACTAGTTGAACTAGTATTGCACTAGTCTGGACTAGTACTGTACTAGTCTGGACTAGTTTTATACTAGTTGAACTAGTATTGCACTAGTCTGGACTAGTATTGTACTGGTCTGGACTAGTTTTCTACTAGTTCGACTAGTATTGTACTAGTCTCGACTAGTTTTTTACTAGCCTCGACTAGTTTTTTACTAGCCTCGAGTAGTTTTGTACTAGTTCGACTAGTATTTTACAAGCCTTGACTAGTTTTGTACTAGTTGAACTAGTACTGTACTAGTCTGGACTAGTTTTGTACTAGTCTGGACTAGTTTTCTACTAGTTCGACTATTATTGTACTAGTCTCGACTAGTTTTTTACTAGCCTCGACTAGTTTTTTGCTAGCCTCGACTAGTTTTGTACTAGTTGAACTAGTACTGTACTAGTCTGAACTAGTTTTGTACTAGTTGAACTAGTATTGTACTAGTCTGGACTCGTATTGTACTAGTCTGGACTAGTTTTCTACTATTTCGACTAGTATTGTACTGGTCTCGACTAGTTTTTTTTCTAGCCTCGACTAGTTTTTTACTAGCCTCGACTAGTTTTGTACTAGTTCGACTAGTATTTTAATAGCCTCGACTAGTTTTGTACTAGTTGAACTAGTACTGTACTAGTCTGGACTAGTTTTGTACTAGTTGAACTAGTATTGTACTAGTCTGGACTCGTATTGTACTAGTCTGGACTAGTTTTCTACTATTTCGACTAGTATTGTACTGGTCTCGACTAGTTTTGTACTAGTTGAACTAGTACTGTACTAGTCTGGACTAGTTTTGTACTAGTTCGACTAGTATTGTACTAGTCTCGACTAGTTTTTTACTAGCCTCGACTAGTTTTGTACTTCTTGAACTAGTACTGTACTAGTCTGGACTAGTTTTGTACTAGTTGAACTAGTATTGTACTAGGCTGGACTAGTATTGTACTAGTTGAACTAGTATTGCACTAATCTGGACTAGTATTGTACTAGTCTGGACTAGTTTTGTACTAGTTCGACTAGTTTTGTACTAGTTAAATTAGTACTGTACTAGTCTGGACTAGTTTTGTACTAGTCTGGACTAGTTTTGTACTAGTTCGACTAGTATTGTACTAGTCTCGACTAGTTTTGTACTAGTTGAACTAGTATTGCACTAATCTGGACTAGTATTGTACTAGTCTGGACTAGTTTTGTACTAGTTGAACTAGTATTGTACTAGGCTGGACTAGTATTGTACTAGTTGAACTAGTATTGCACTAATCTGGACTAGTATTGTACTAGTCTGGACTAGTTTTGTACTAGTTCGACTAGTTTTGTACTAGTTAAATTAGTACTGTACTAGTCTGGACTAGTTTTGTACTAGTCTGGACTAGTTTTGTACTAGTTCGACTAGTATTGTACTAGTCTCGACTAGTTTTGTACTAGTTGAACTAGTACTGTACTAGTCTGGACTAGTTTTGTACTAGTTGAACTAGTATTGTACTAGTCTGGACTAGTATTGTACTAGTCTGGACTAGTTTTCTACTAGTTCGACTAGTATTGTACTAGTCTCGACTAGTTTTTTACTAGCCTCGACAAGTTTTTTGCTAGCCTCGACTAGTTTTGTACTAGTTCGACTAGTAATTTACTAGCCTCGACTAGTTTTGTACTAGTTGAACTAGTACTGTACTAGTCTGGATTAGTTTTGTACTAGTTGAACTAGTATTGTACTAGTCTGGACTAGTATTGTACTAGTCTGGACTAGTTTTCTACTAGTTCGACTAGTATTGTACTAGTTTCGACTAGTTTTTTACTAGCCTCGACTAGTTTTTTGCTATCCTCGACTAGTTTTGTACTAGTTCGACTAGTATTTTACTAGCCTCGACTAGTTTTGTACTAGTTGAACTAGTACTGTACTAGTCTGGACTAGTATTGTACTAGTTGAACTAGTATTGCACTAATCTGGACTAGTATTGTACTAGTCTGGACTAGTTTTGTACTAGTTCGACTAGTTTTGTACTAGTTAAATTAGTACTGTACTAGTCTGGACTAGTTTTGTACTAGTCTGGACTAGTTTTGTACTAGTTCGACTAGTATTGTACTAGTCTCGACTAGTTTTTTACTAGCCTCGACGAGTTTTTTACTAGCCTGGACTAGTTTTGTACTAGTTTGTCTAGTATTTTACTAGCCTCGACTAGTTTTGTACTAGTTGAACTAGTACTGTACTAGTCTGGACTAGTTTTGTACTAGTTGAACTAGTATTGTACTAGTCTGGACTAGTATTGTACTAGTCTGGACTAGTTTTCTACTAGTTCGACTAGTATTGTACTAGTCTCGACTAGTTTTTTACTAGCCTCGACTAGTTTTTTGCTAGCCTCGACTAGTTTTGTACTAGTTCGACTAGTATTTTACTAGCCTCGACTAGTTTTGTACTAGTTGAACTAGTACTGTACTAGTCTGGATTAGTTTTGTACTAGTTGAACTAGTATTGTGCTAGTCTGGACTAGTTTTCTACTAGTTCGACTAGTATTGTACTAGTTTCGACTAGTTTTTTACTAGCCTCGACTAGTTTTTTGCTATCCTCGACTAGTTTTGTACTAGTTCGACTAGTATTTTAAAAGCCTCGACTAGTTTTGTACTAGTTGACCTAGTATTGTACTAGTCTGGACTAGTATTGTACTAGTCTGGACTAGTTGTATACTAGTCTCGACTAGTTTTTTACTAGTCTCTACTAGTTTTTTAGTAGCCTCGACTAGTTTTGTACTAGTTCGACTAGTTTTTTACTAGCCTCGACTAGTTTTGTACCCTTTGAACTAGTACTGTACTAGTCTGGACTAGTTTTGTACTAGTTGAACTAGTATTGCACTAGTCTGGACTAGTATTGTACTAGTGTGGACTAGTTTTGTACTAGTTCGACTAGTTTTGTACTAGTTAAATTAATACTGTACTAGTCTGGACTAGTTTTGTACTAGTCTGGACTAGTTTTGTACTAGTTCGACAAGTATTGTACTAGTCTCGACTAGTTTTTTACTAGCCTCGACTAGTTTTGTACTAGTTGAATTAGTACTGTACTAGTCTGGACTAGTATTGTACTAGTCTGGACTAGTTGTATACTAGTCTCGACTAGTTTTTTACTAGTCTCTACTAGTTTTTTAGTAGCCTCGACTAGTTTTGTACTAGTTCGACTAGTTTTTTACTAGCCTCGACTAGTTTTGTACTAGTTGAACTAGTACTGTACTAGTCTGGACTAGTTTTGTACTAGTTGAACTAGTATTGCACTAGTCTGGACTAGTATTGTACTAGTGTGGACTAGTTTTGTACTAGTTCGACTAGTTTTGTACTAGTTAAATTAATACTGTACTAGTCTGGACTAGTTTTGTACTAGTCTGGACTAGTTTTGTACTAGTTCGACAAGTATTGTACTAGTCTCGACTAGTTTTTTACTAGCCTCGACTAGTTTTTTACTAGCCTCGACTAGTTTTGTACTAGTTCGACTAGTATTTTACTAGCCTCGACTAGTTTTGTACTAGTTGAATTAGTACTGTACTAGTCTGGACTAGTAGTTGAACTAGTATTGTACTAGTCTGGACTAGTATTGTACTAGTCTGGACTAGTTTTGTACTAGTCTCGACTATTTTTTTACTAGTCACTACTAGTTTTTCACTAGCCTTGACTAGTTTTGTACTAGTTGAACTAATACTGTACTAGTCTGGACTAGTTTTGTACTAGTTGAACTGGTATTGTACTAGGCTGGACTAGTATTGTACTAGTCTGGACTAGTTTTGTACTAGTTCGACTAGTATTGTACTAGTCTCGACTAGTTTTTTACTAGCCTTGACCAGTTTTTTACTAGCCTCGACTAGTTTTGTACTAGTTTAACTTGTATTTTATTAGCCTCCACTAGTTTTGTACTAGTTCGACTAGTATTTTAATAGCCTCGACTAGTTTTTTACTAGCCTCGACTAGTTTCGTACTAGTCACACTAGTATTGTACTAGTCTGGACTAGTATTGTATTAGTCTAGACTAGTATTGTACTAGTCTCGACTAGTTTTTTACTAGGCTCTACTAGTCTGGACTAGTTTTGTACTAGTTCGACTAATATTGTACTAGTGTAAACTAGTTTTTTACTAGCCTCGACTAGTTTTGTACTAGTTTGACTAGTATTTTACTAGCCTCGACTAGTTTTGTACTAGTTGAACTAGTATTGTACTTGTCTGGACTAGTATTGTACTAGTCTGGACTAGTTTTGTACTAGCCTCGACTAGTTTTTTACTAGCCTCGACTAGTTTTGTACTAGTTCGACTAGTATTTTACTAGCCTCGACTAGTTTTGTACTAGTTGAACTAGTATTGTACTAGTCTGGACTAGTATTGTACTAGTCTGGTCTAGTTTTGTACTAGTTCGACTAGTATTTTACTAGCCACGACTAGTTTTGTACTAGTTCGACTAGTATTTTACTAGCTTCGACTAGTTTTTTACTAGCCTCGACTAGTTTTGTACTAGTCCCACTAGTATTGTACTTGTCTGGACTAGTATTGTACTAGTCTGGACTAGTATTCTACTAGTCTCGACTAGTTTTTTACTAGTCTCTACTAGTCTGGACTAGTTTTGTACTAGTTCGACTAATATTGTACTAGTATAAACTAGTTTTTTACTAACCTCGACTAGTTTTGTACTAGTTTGACTAGTATTTTACTGGCCTCGACTAGTTTTGTACTAGTTGCACTAGTACTGTATTAGTCTGGACTGAGTTTTGTACTAGTCTCGACTAGTTTTTCACTAGCCTTGACTACTTTTGTACTAGTTCGACTAGTATTTTACCAGCCTCGACTAGTATTTTACTAGCCACAACTAGTTTTGTACTAGTGAACTAGTTTTTTACTGGTCTAGACAAGTTTTGTACTAGTCTGGACTAGTATTGTACTGGTCTGGACTAGTTTTGTACTAGTTCGACAAGTACTGGACTAGTCTGGACTAGTTTTGTATTAGTCGAACTAGTATTGTACTAGTCTGGACTAGTATTGTACTAGTCTGGACTAGTTTTATACTAGTTGGACTAGTATTGTACTACTCTCGACTAGTTCTTTACTAGCCTCGACTAGTTTTGTACTAGCCTTGACTAATTTTGTACTAGTTCGACTAGTATTTTACTAGCCTCGACTAGTTTTTTCTAGTCTCTACTAGTTTTTTACAAGCCTCGACTAGTTTTGTACTAGTCTGGACTAGTTTTGTACTAGTCTGGACTAGTTTTGTACTAGTTTGACTAGTATTGTACTAGTCTCGACTAGTTTTTTACTAGCCTCGACTAGTTTTGTACTAGTCTCGACTAGTGATGGACTAGTATCGGACTAGTTTTGTATTAGTCTCGACTAGTTTTGGACTAGTTTTGTACTAGTCTCGACTAGTGATGGACTAGTATCGGACTAGTTTTGTACAAGTCTTGACTAGTCTCGACTAGTTTCATACAAGTCTCGACTAGTTTTATACAAGTCTTGACTATTTTAATACTAGCCTCGACTAGTTTTGTACTAGTCTCGACTAGTTTTGTACTAGTCTCGACTAGTGACGGACTAGTCTCGACTTGTGACGGACTAGTGTCAACTAGTGACGGACTAGTATTCGACTAGTGACGGTCTAGTCCTGCCTAGTTTTGTACTAGTCTCGACTGGTGACGGACTAGAATTTGACTAGTTTTGAACGATAAAAAAATATTTTCCGACTTTTTTATGGTTTTGCCATGATCTGCTGGCACTCGAACGTGAGTTCTGGGCCTCAAGTCTGCTATTACAATAGTCTACGAATGGTCTATCACTGATTTCATAATTGTCGATTTAAATCGAAATTAAAATCAATTTAAAATAATTAAATTAATTTAAATCAACAAAATTTTGTAACAAGAAATGTAAGCAGTAATTTCGAAATGTCTACCTAACCTCTCCACAAAATCATACGTATATTAATTTGATTACGAGTAGGACTAGTTTCCGGGTTCCGGCACTTATCAGTTTTAATATTAATTGTTTTTTCCTTATTATTTTTTTAATTCCGTGTTTAATTTTGTTGTTTTTTTTTGTGAATGGGACAGTAGGGATAGGAAGAACCATTACGTTAAGAAAAATTGGCGCAAAAGACGATCTCTTACTCCAGGAATAAAAAATGGAAAACATGCTCCATTAGTACAACCTAAAGATATATTTTTACCACCTCTCCATATATAAAACTTCGCCTGATGAAAGACTTTGTGACAACAATGGATAAAAATGGCGTTGGATTTCAATACCTAAAAGAAAAATTCCCTAAAATCAGTGACGCCAAGATTAAAGAGGGTGTGTTTGTAGGTCCTCAAATCAAGCAAGTGATAAAAGATGATATATTTAAAGAAAAACTATTCGTATCTAAAATTTTAGATTACTAATTTTACTCTACTTGACCTTATTCCTAACAGAATCAGCCAAAATGTTACTTGTTACACAGAAAAAAAGTTTTTTTGTTGATCAGTGTTTTGACAAGTTTGGTAATCTACTAATATAATGGCGTCATTATGACTTTCCAATGGTCAATCACTGACACTCCATTGAAAGAAATGGTAATCTCGTACATAATGACAAATGAATAAATGTCAAGTTTATTGCTATTTACGAAGTTCTTACTACTTCAGATTGCAAACACTAATACGTAATATGTAATATATTAAATGAAATTTAGTAGTTTTTCTGAGACCATTGACCGACCAATGATCGACCCTTATGAATTTAGCAGATTACGAACTTTTAGCAAAATGACAATGGGATCGTATTAGAATGACGAATTTATAAAAATAGCAGACTTGGGCCCCTGGACTCGAATCGAGTTTTAGATTGCAGTTCTGATAAGAACCTGTGAAAAACGAAAGAGTTCCAGTTTTCAAGAATTGTTTGAAACGATAAAAATTGTATTTTTCGACTTTTTAACGTTTTGACATGATCTGCTGGCCCTTGGACGTGAGTTCTGGACTCGAATCGAGTTCTAAATTGCAGTTCTGTTATGAATCTGTGAAAAACGAAACAGTTCTAGCTTTCAAGAATTGATTGAATTTATGAAAATTGTATTTTTCGACTTTTGAACATTTTGACATGATCTGCTGGCACTCAAACGTGAGTTCTGGACTCGAATCGAGTTCTATATTGCAGTTCTGATATGAACCTGTGAAAAACGAACGAGTTCTAGCTTTCAAGAATTGTTTGTAACGATAAAAAAAATATTTTCCGACTTTTCATGGTTTTGGCATGATCTGCTGGCACTCGAACGTGAGTTCTGGACTCGAATCGAGTTCTAGATTGCAGTTCTGATATGAACTTGTGAAAAACAAAAGAGTTTTAGCTTTCAAGAATTGATTGAATTTATGAAAATGGTATTTTTCGACTTTTTAACATTTTGACATGATCTGCTGGCACTCAAACGTGAGTTCTTGTCTCGAATCGAATTTTAGATTGCAGTTCAGATATGAACCTGTGAAAAACGGAAGTTCTAGCTTTCAAGAGTTCTAGTCTTTCACAATCATTTGAATTTATAAAAAAATATGACTATGTATCTATTGTATTTTTCGACTTTATAAACGTTCTGACGTGATTTGCTGGCACGTGGACGTGAGTTCAAAACTATTCCTGAAAGTATCAGGAACTATAGAACTCAGCCGCATGCGAGAAGAACTCACATTTGCTTTTGATCTGCTGCAAATGATCTGCTACGGGAAGTTGGCAGATCATTTTGCCAATTGACTTTTTTAAGGTAGAAACGCCAGAACTATTTCTAAAAAGTATCAGGAACTGTAGAACTCAGCCGCATGCGAGAAGAACTCACATTGTTTTTGATCTGCTGCAAAATGATCTGCTACCTACGGGAAGTTAGCAGATCATTTTGCCAATCGAATTTTTTAGGTAAAAACGCCAGAACTATTTCTAAAAAGTATCAGGAACTGTAGAACTCAGCCGCATGAGAAAAGAACTCTTATTTATTTATGATCTGCTGGAAAATGATCTGCTAAATTCACTGACATGGAATTAGGGACGTTTAGTTTATCGTTGCTTTTTGTAACTGCTGAAAAGTGGACAGAGGGTCTAAAGTTAACTTAGCAATTGAAAGGGTATTCGTTTTAAGCCTTTTTTGGTGACGTGGTTCGTATAGTGACTGAGCAGTGGACTTCTGCGCTACCGGTCGCATATACTCAATTCCCGTATGGAGCTAAGAACAAATATTTTGTGTAGCCTACGGATTTAAGCTGCATCTGTGATAGAGTATACAATGTAAGATTTGTTTTAGTGAAAAGAGTGAGGTAGACTCATTGATGAAGTAAACAAATGCAACGACTAGCTTATGACTGCCTTTTGCTAGTTTTCAGGACTTAATGTAGATAATTAATACTTAGTGCAGATTAGCTCGCTCAAACATCAAAAACTCTCTTTTGTCTTCCATATTAATTTCAACCATTTTTCCAAGAACGTTTACATAAGTAACAACGTGAATTTGCCTTCCGTATCTTTGCGTACACCATCTAATTTAAGTTGAAAGCCGCCGCGGGCAGCGCCTACTCCTAGCTACTGCCAGTGCCGGTATAACGGAATAACTGTATCCCGGACTACTGCGCCGAACTTGAGCACCGCTGCATGCGGAAGTGCAACCTCGCGCAATTTCCGGCCGTCGCTCACAGCGGCCTCTGCGAATTTAACTATTAATATAGAATTACGGGATTGTTATTACAAGTGATGCGATGGAGCCTTCTGTCTTCGGGCGAGCTACAAGATGGCGAGTTGTTTAATTACAGATGGAATAGACGATTTGGGCTGGTCGGGGCTGGAAATGAATTTATAAGATATAACATCTTGTGAAAGGGCTCATCAGCTGTGTTCCCGTCTAAGTTCTGTAATAAGAAAGTCGATGTGTATCATGTTCCTTTAGCACATGATACACTTCGACTTTCTCAGTAGCTAATTTGACAAGAAATTAGCAAAATCTTGGTGTTTACGGGTAAGGAAGAACATAGTCGGGACAGTCAGTGATAACAACAGCATTTAGGCCATTGATAACATTCTTTTATCTAGCTTGACCTACCTCTCTCTTTGCCTAGCTTTATTAAAAAAATAAAAATACGAATAGTCTCGATAAACAATCTAATATTTTAGGTAAATACATTGGACCCTACAGCCGTCAAAAATATGTTATGTTGGATACAGCTCACATCACGAATTTAAATTATGAAAAATATTTATAACAATAAATTAAACCCTGTTTCAAACAACAAATTAATTAAAAAAACACCAGCTAGTCACAATATAAATAACTACGCATCCAAGAATGCAGGATTGTGCGTATCAACGGGGTAGCCACCCCCTGTTAATTAAATGTTTTCAATGGCCAGAGGAGGTGGGGAGCCAGGGAGGGGCGCGCCCGGGGGACGGGATAATCCTTCACAATTTGTCACGACATTTGATATTGTATTTATTGCGAGGTTCAATAAAAAGGTTACAGCAGATTAAACAAATGAATTAGTTTGTGGATGGGGTGTGCTCCAGTAACAAGTTGTTGTAGAAACAATGGTGGATTGATATTGGGAGTTACTCAGGTTACGTTACAATACCAACAGGCTAGGATGATGATGAATAGTAAACAAACAAGGGGCTAAAATGACCCATTATACGAGGTAGTTTTACTCCCGAGCTTTAGCGAGGAAATAAATAGAAACCGAGTTATAATGGGTTTTTAGCGCCGTGTGTTACACTCTACTTTTCACTACGATTACGAGAAATTAAATAAAATATTGAATAGTTTATTTGATTAAAAATTAAATGTACAATTCTGGATGTTTAACGAGATGTTTTTTCCCAAAAACTTAATTTCAGTCCTCTGTGAAGATGAATGTTGAGTTGTCTGTGGGGTAAACGTGGGAGATACACGTAGTTCCAGGTTTGAGGGTCCCTCGACCGAATGTTCTGAATAGAGAATCAGTTGTAGTTGACTCTTTCCTTGATGTTGATGGTCGTAGGCTAGTTGGTGCGTTCCGTGATATGCTAGGTGAGATCAAAGTTTCTTTTCCTTTGGAAGTGCCATTTGCAAAGTAGGGTTAGTTATTCACACTCGATGATGACATTTTCACTGTTGTAAAATTTCCTTGCCTATATATTTTTGAGGTAGCTGTATTTATTAAGACCAATCCAGATCTCAGACAAGAATATCATTTTATCACAAACGAACTCGACCACAGAACAATAACTTCTGCGTAAAAAGGTCCCATACAGCATTAATGCAAAAAAGTGTTTTTTGTATGGCACTAATCATATTCAACCACATACCTAGTTCAATTAAAGAATTAAACATAAACTTATTTAAGAAAAGGCTTAAATCATTACTATCGAATAAAGCATATTACAGCATTTCGGAATTTTTGACAGACAAAATGTAATGTCTGTTTCTGACTTTAGTTGGTACTCATTGACTGGTATGTTATTATGTTCAAGTCCTTTCTAACATTGCACGTGACATTTTATTATGTGACACGTGATTATTATATTACTTCTTCTCACACATTATTAGGTACATATTTATTAATATTGACATAGTACCTATTTTATGTTTGTATAATTTTCCTTTTGACATTTATGTTTTCTTATTTTTTCAGAAATTCATTTAATAATAATAATAATATTTGATTCAGACCAGGTTCATATTTTTGTTAGTGACAATGTATTACTTAAAACTAATGTTAATATTATATGCGTTTGATTAATCTAATTATGTTAAAAATTTTAGTATCAATGACATCCAGTATCAATTTATTAATATCATCACATTTGTACGCCTTTTGGTATAACGTAGCGCGCTTGTAATTTTAGTACTATGTTAACAAAGACTTAAAATAAATTACGGTCACCAATTCAATTTGCAAGTACAGAAACATTCTAAAGATTTCGCGCCAATGTGTTTTTTTAATTTTTTCTGTAGCCGCAACGCAATGCACGCATTATAGCGAAGAGATCGCTGCATTTAGTTCCATTAAAAAAAAATGTTTTTCTTTTTTATGAAACAGTAATAAGTCGAGTTGTATTCATAATTATTCTTCTTATGAATAAAGACTTTCGCTTTTGTACGCTCTTTAGTAATAGATAAAAATAAAAGAAAAGACGCTTTCCCCTAGAGGAAGAAATGCAATTTTTTCCTCGCTCTGGTACGCTACAATTATGGTCTTTTTGTGCAAGAGGAGTGAAAAATACTTTGCGATAATGAAAAGGTTAATTGCTTTTGTTTTTTATGTTGGAACGAAAACCTAAATTGTTACGGGTGCATCTATTAATTGTAACACCCTCGGAAATTATACATGACCAAAGAGAGATAAGGAGTGATCTCTAGAGAGTTGTGTTATCAGTTAATAGAAAGGTTGAAATCTCTTTCGCGTAGAAGAAGATGGGGGACGACAATTCTTCTAAATACTCAACTAATGTCTCATCCTCTTAGGTAGGTAAATAATTTATTTCTGTTAAGTCTCTGAAGGACTTACTTTAAATATACAGACATCAAACAGACGCTACATTTCGTAACCAACCTCTTTTAATACAACCCACGTCTCTTCCAGGTAATATCGATAGAATAAAATAAATAAAACATTATGATTGAGATGTCAGACATGTACTCTGGCTATAAATAGTTCAAGGTCGCTTTGTCTGACACTGCTTTGCACTTTGCTTCGGTGGTTTTGTGACCTAATTGTTAATGACTAATGTAATGTTTGTAAAACATGAACAAGTATGACGGGTATGTTTCAAGGCTCCCCAGAGGGTTTATAAAAGTGACAATCTCTTTCAAGGCGCTTATAGTTAACAATCCAATGTTGCCCTTTCAGTCTTAAAGAGAAAACAGATAATCTGTTAAGTGTTCAGAAATACTTAATGCTTTTGTCAATTACACATTTTTTTTCGGTAAGTCGTATTTATACTATCCAACACCCCACTATTCTACACTTAAAGACACACCCTCATATTCATTTTGTATGTTTTTTGATGAATCTTTTTGCATGTATTTTGGGCTATTAGGGGTCTGGCGCTGTGTGACGAGATATAGGGACTCGTCTTAGTTGTACCATGTACCATGTTATATACTCCCAAGTACTAGTCTATGAGTATGTGTATTGTGTAATTCATTGTATAATTTTTTGGTGGAATAAATTAAATTATAAATATTTTTTTATTTTTCCATCATTGTTTTCGCTGATATAACGTCACTTTGTCTAGGCCTTTTTCTCTGCCTATTACCCTAGAAATAAATGCCTGCCTGAGATGAGCTTCATATTATTGTGCTGCAACCATCACTTACATACACACTCTTGAGCAAGGCAAAATCTGGAACTGTACAACTGATAAAGTCGCAAGCTAAGTGAACACATAAAATATAATGTAATTGAAAAACAATTTGTGGATATGGGACACTATTCTATATACCTGCGAGAATCGTGTTTAAAGGATCATTTGATACCACTTTAGCTGTACGAGCCAATACTGCTCATACAGCAAAAGTACGTTTACGCGTACCTTATTACAAATCAGTCAATTCAGTCGTCACTAAAACTCGGTCACGCGCTAATGTGCGGCTCAGATAACTAAACGAACGCTTTAACCTGTTTCCACAAATAAACTATTAAACTTAACAGTGGTTTGGTGTAACTTAACTTCTACCTAGAACAACTACCGGGGTATCCGTCAACGACGAGAAAACCCCAACATCTTTTGGTCCTTCGAGCCGGATGACACGGCAAATCATCAGGTGAGTAATCGTGTCTTCTCATCAGCAGAGTACTTAGCGTGGTACATCCCAGTTACGTTAGCAAATCGGTGCTGTTGGCTTCCCACAAGCGGGTCTAACCAGTAGCATTGAGACGTTGCACATGACGTAAAGGAGGGTGAGCTACGTTGAGTGCTTGCCACAGACGAACCAGCAGAGATCACGTCTACTGCTACAAACTACTTATCAAGAAACAACCAACGGGGATAACGTCCACGGCGGTTACTACAGCGGAGATTACGTCTACCGCTACAATCAAGAAATACCTAATCAGCGGGGATAACGTCCACTGCGATCACGTCAGCTCCGAAAACTTCGTGAGTACACACTAACTACACGCCAACTACTAGCAGCCATAAGGCATAAACCATGTCGACAGAAGACTATCCTGAATTCGTGGAACTTATAACTAAGCAGCAAAGCAGCTACGAGAGAATCAAAACTCTCCAAACCAACTACAAAAAGGATGCTGTGAGTAGAAAAACCATAGACTACCTTAACAAGCGTATCGAAGCTTTGCAATCCCTATGGGATGAATTTAGATCGAATCATGAAATCTTGAAGAAGTATGAGTCTAAACAAAGGGACCATGACTACTTCAAACAGGACATTTTCATCATAACAAGAAGCATGTTTGACGAAACAATGCAATCTATGAATCAACTACGAAACAAGTTGATAAACGAACCTGGATTTTCGGGGATATCAAAACCGAAAATACTAGAAACTCCCGGAACACCGCAATTTGATACAACTGGAGTACACCAACAAATCGGAGATGAAACGGACAAGCACCTATCAACGCTGTTACGTAATCAAATGTGTAACTTCAACGCCTTGAAGCGAGCGGTTTCCAAAACTAATCTGGATGGCATGAAAGAGAAGTGGCAACTCCAAGATCAAGTCAACACATTACGATCTAAATAGGAAATCTAGCACGAGCCCTGTTTGGTGTCCTGGACAGCGATTTCGCCGAAAAATACGCTCAGGACATAGAAAAAATCAAAACGAACGAACAATATTTATTACAGCTGATAAGAAATCAGACACTGATTATCGAGGCAGAAAATAATGTCATCAAGAAAACTGAAGACTTTGTAAAGACGCAACTGGAAGTAATTCAGCAATTCATGAACGAAACGAAATACAATACGGCAGTAATAGAAAACAGATTTCAAATAATGAAAACAATGAATGACGTCAACGCTGGGGCGTTAACTGCTAGTTTACTTATCTCAGTACTGAGAAGAAACCAAGAAATGCTCTTAAGTGCAATAACAGATATCTATAGAGGTAATCTCGATATGAAATTATTCACACCGGAGCAGCTATCTGAACAACTCAACTATATTGCCGGTATTATACCAAAAAGGTTAACTTTACCTATTAAAAACAGCAACGGAGCAAACATAAAAAATATTTACAAAATTATTTATGTTAAAGCCCGGCTCACCGAACAGTACTTGCTCTTCGAATTACATATCCCTTTACTAAGTGATGACGAGTACACACTGTATCGCAATATAGTTATACCTAAACAGCAAACTACTAATCAATGTCAGGTGATAAAGACAACAACACAATACATTGGAGTCAACTTCGCAAAGAATACCTACATCCAGATGGAAGAGGCTGATCTTCAGCAATGTACAACAATGACGGCGGACAATCACATCTGCCACGCGTCTACAACTATCAGCAACTTGCACGGAGCCACGGCATCTTGCGAAGCCAAAATACTAAGCCAAAATGTAAATAACATTACATGTGATTGGATACCACAACAATGCTCTGACCAATGGATAAAATTACAGAGACCAAACATATGGCTGTATAATTGCATCAATGAGTGTACGACTCGCATTGTATGCGAAAACAGAATCACAACAACAATTATATCAAAGGCGGGGCTCCTTGCCCTAGGTCAGGATTGCATACTTCAGCACAAAGACGCTACAATTTATTCACATAACGTTTTTAGTAGCAGGACAAATATTGGAATTACCTTGGAGGTACCTACTATTGACTCACCAAATGATATGTGGAATACACTCAAAAACACAAAGATTGTGCTACCGAAACTAGATTTATCTAATGAACACAGATTATTAGAAGACCAGATAACCAGACAAAAGGAGCGAGAGAGCCTACCTAACGACCTAAGTGTCCACGACATCGGCAACTACGCTATAAGCACTTTGCTGGTGGGAGGAATTCTCGCCGCTATAATTGTTTGGCGACTAAGAAGATATCTTCAGGCGCGTCAGAAGAGCAGTACCTCTATCAATACGAACAAGACTCGAGAGAGGACAGAAGATATAGAACTAAAGGAGATTCCTACCTACGCTAAAATACGACAGGGACATTCAGAGGATTACCGTCCGCCGCAATCAGCAATTGGAACAAGATTCAAACTATGATTAATTATTTAAGAATTACTTCCTGCTTATTGTTTTAATTGCTTTTATTAGTTTTATAACATTATATACCTACTTGTAACGCAAGTTTGGTGATCTGAATACGCATATTTTTCCCTCGGGAGCATGTACGAGCCAATACTGCTCATACAGCAAAAGTACGTTTACGCGTACCTTATTACAAATCAGTCAATTCAGTCGTCACTAAAACTCGGTCACGCGCTAATGTGCGGCTCAGATAACTAAACGAACGCTTTAACCTGTTTCCACAAATAAACTATTAAACTTAACAGTGGTTTGGTGTAACTTAACTTCTACCTACAACAACTACCGGGGTATCCGTCAACGACGAGAAAACCCCAACATTAGCCTTAATGATTCCTAGCAAGCAGTTAAAGGTTTAACGTCCAATAATAATTCCATCGATTTAAATTCTCATAAGAAGCTGGTGTAGTAAAATTCTGTCACAACTGGGTAATGCAAATATTTCTCGATTACCAATAGGGCTCTCGTACGCAGTGGGTGTTCAATAGTCCACCTTTTTAGGGATTGTTCACTTTAGCTTTATGTGTTTTGTGTACTAATAGGGTATTATAACGCGTATGTAACTAGGAATAAGTATAATTGTATAGATGTACAGTGTCCCATTGATTGTAGAACTTTATGTACGCAGTTTATGTGATTTTAATGAAACCTCCTGAAGAAGCTAGTATGTGTGTCGAAATCTGCGAAAAAGGTTATAAAAAAGTGGATAAGGCAGTGCGTAGAAAATGCTGAAATCGTGATTTTTCCAAGTTTTACTCGCTACTGCTTTCACTGGTGACTAACGAATGGCGATCTGCCTAGCCCCTTCCCAACTATGTTGGGTTGGCTTCCAGTCAAATCAGATGCAACTTAATACCAGAAACGTGATGGCAGCGGTCTGTAGACATGTTCTATATGTTCAGCAGACTTCCTTGTTAATTTATTGATTATGTATTGTTCCTATCAGCCCCAGGATATTCATTGCATCAGGACATTGGTCAAGAGATCGTTAATCTGATAAGGAGAAGCTTGCGACGCCATAATAAGATGGAAACTGATTCACTTGCAGTAAAATGTGGCTCAAATCGGAGGTATCTCCGCGTTATCAGTAATTGGACGTGTTCCTATGATAACGAGACACGCGGACAGACAACTGTCGGGGCGCAGTAAAAACTCAATCAGGAACACACCTAGCTTGGTCGGAAGATGTTTATATACCGCGACACGACGCGCTAGTTGGGCCCAGTAGAGACTAGGCACTACACTGAAGGAATGTATACACTTTTGCTAAGTTTTTGGGCACTGGTTCTATGGCTGAAAACCTTATACAGGGTGGGCAAAAAATCGTGGATCAAACGAAACAGGGCGACAGATGGGGTTATTTGCAGTAAAAAAATTTTCTGTGGCAGTGCCCTAACTTGATCTCCTTAAAAGTTATGACAATTTGAGTGTTTACAGTAAGTTTCCAAAGTACCTACCAAATAATTTTTCGTGAGACTTAAAGGTATTGAAAAAAGTGCCAATACTGATAAATTATGGTACCCACTATCATTAAAGCACTTTTGTAGTGATGACGCTTTTTTTAAAACCGGTCGAAGTGGAGCATCATCGTTATTAAATTAAAAGACGTACACTGCTGGTCGTAGACCCCCCAAACGTCGTCACATCGCAGGAATACACAGGACGCTAGAAGCACAGGATTGTATGCTTCTCGAATTCTATGGATTCCTACGATCTTCACCAAAAGACCAATTCTCATAATTTGAAAGTTCAAACATTTTATTTTTATTTATTTTTTGCTGTAAATAACCCCAGCTATAGTTTTGTTTCGTTTGATCCACGATTTTTTACCCAACCTGTATAATGTAGAGGCGAACATGTAGAATCCCTTTTGTGAAACAGGCACGTCAAGTGTGAAAAGGATAAAACCGAAATTTTTCATTCTTTTAATGATCTGATGGTTTTCCATTGGTAGCTGATTGCATGCTGTTTATATTTATACTCTTCCTTAGTGTTTATCGTTTGGCTGAGTAATTACTTATGTGGAGTATTTTTTCTTTTGTGTTGCACCAAATAAATGATTAAATCAATCTACCTAACGAATCTTTTTGCCCGTGATCAAATAGGCGCTAAGCGAAAATGTTAGTTACTCAGGAGTTAGATGCTCATTGATAAATATCACCTATCCGACACGAGTTGACACGACATGACACTCGTCCATTCTAAATAGCTCAGAGCTATCCGTTTTATTCGACCACTTTATTCCAAGTTTGTTTTAAGGTCTATAAAATTTACAACCAGTCCCGATAAGGGCCCTGCCATAGCCCGGTGTTTCTTCAGATTTATAATCTTATAAATAAACATAACATGTAACAATTATACGAATTCTTCGCCATGAAATATTTCAAGACAAATTAGTTTCGTTTGGAAATTATTTCGGTCATCATTTTGGAATCAAAACTGTTAACTGTGTTGTAAATTATAAGAGTGGTTATGGATTTATGATGTGCGATGTGGTAATAGCAATTAATATTAATTCTTTTAGGTAGGCACTGATGAGGCTGAAATCGCTATCCATATTTTTAAACAGTAGGTGAACTGTTGGAACCATAATGACCTGTTGATTGATAATAGTGATATTCCTATATGTTAAAGTCTAGCAATGATGGTTAGATACACAGGGAATGGTGAGATCCAATGAAAAAAACTTTCTTCTTGTCGATTGTCAAATTATAATAATTAGGACTGGATGTTGAGCTCGTTCTTGCTCATTATATAGGTATATCAAGATCTAGCAATCAACGGTAACGGCTTAATACTTTTCAAATATCTAATGGTTCTCTATGGGTCCTAAAAAGCGCATTAATTACTTTTTTCATCAGAGCCATCTTGTTATTTAATTCCGTATTCCTCAGCACACTAACCCAATTTAATTGAATTATTTGTGGAATGAAGATGAGTTGCGATCGTTTTGTCACACTGTATTTATGCGGGCTTTCGACAAAGATGCGTGCGCGCATACCGATTGATCCGCGCCTTCCTGCTGATTCGCGTGACACTGCACAGCTTTACAGTCAGACAAGTTTCAGTGAGATTTAGTGAGGAGATCCGTATGATATGTCAGATTTTTTTTTATCATTTGTATTTAAATTCTACTCTGCTTTTGAAAACGATTGATTTTTATAATATACACAAGACAGCACATAACTATTTAAAAAATCAGGGTTTTCGATGAATTTACGTATGTTAGCATCCCATTTTAAATTGCGTTTAATTTGCCATATAGGTAGGTATTATATCATTTCTCTGGTCTATGAAAGTTAGAATGGCATTTTTATATAGTTACCGATGGAACCCCTGGTGAAAAGTAATTACCGACTTCACAAAAAGGAGGAGGTACTATGTTCGGATGTTTTTTTTTTTTTTTTTTTGTATGTTTGTTCATCGAATACTCCGCCAATTGTCGACGGATTTTCAAAATTATTTTTTTGTTCGAAAGTAGATAGTTCTGAGGTGGTCCCATTGTCACCAAGTTAGGATCTGATGATGGCATCTTAGAGAAATCGAGGGCAACCCTCAAATTTTATAGGCTCACTTATTGTTTTTCGCATATTTTATGAAGTATCTTGTGTATTTGCGTATGGTTGTCACCATCTCAGGTAGCTGAGCTGATGATGGAAGGTAAAACACCTTAATAGTAAGAAGTTACTCGAACAGACAAGGACAGTTTTAGTAAATTGTTTTGATGTTTGATAGGGCATTTGCCACATTTGGTCTCATGATCATCAAGTCATGACCTGATGCTGCAGTCAGAATAGTCTGCAGAGTACCTAACTCCTCGGCAACTAACAGCAGATATATCGTGTTTAGGCTCATTGAAAAGAGCTCGATGTGTGGATAAACGTACTGTTAATGAGAAACACCGAAATACATAGAGACTTGATGCTGAAGCCAGGAGCATCAGAAAAAGTACAAATCTTGAAATTACAGCACCGTAGTCGTGTTTGGGCTCATTTTAAACAGGACAAAATTTTAAGTTTAATGCAATGTTGACATAAGTCTGGCCTGATGCTGCCAGGATTATCAGCGGGATCCTGAAGAAATCGAAGGAACTCTTCAAATATTATAGGCACACCTATAGCGATTCGGGTATTATTTATACTAACTCGTGCATTTGCTTTCGGAAAGCAAAATTTAGTGCAGTAAAACTGATGATGAGACCACAGATGGCCACCGGGACTACTCAATAATAAGTATTTCACAGGTTGCGATTCGATTACTTTAATATGGTTTCTAAGCAATTTATGCTCGTCACAATGCGAATGGTGAAATGGAGCTGATGGTGGAGTACCAGGAGAAGTCCTCAACAATTAACGTCCCTGTATCGGGAAAAGTAACATTTTGTAAAAGGCGATGAGCTTGATGCATTATAAACAGTCCCACTAAAAAGCGAGAAATAAAAACTTTTTAACAAAAAAAAACCGACTTCCATAAAAAAACACTACAAAGTGAAAAATAACTTTAATTTCGGAAGTCGGTGGCAATAAACTAAAATACAGATCCAAAGACACCGACTTTCGAAATTAAAGTTATTTTTCACTTTGTAGTGTTTCTTTATGGAAGTCGGTTTTTTTTTTGTTAAAAAGTTTTTTTACCGTCTGTCTTCGTTTTGCAGTGAGCTATGTATGAAAGTTACCAGAATTTTGATGCGGAATTCCAAAAAATGCTTTAACACGTTTTTACGGGAATTTATGTTAATAACTCATTCAATATGCAGATTGAGCCGTACATATTCTCGTGGCTAATTAAAGTGTAGTCTTACGAGTGAAAGTGAGAACTTGGACATTTTATCCAATTCCTCGTACATTAAGACGAGAGTTTTCTGAGATTGCCACCATAGCGAAATGTTGAAGGAAGATAAATTTGTTGAAATTGCAATGACGAATTTAGGCAACCGAAGAATTAATGGTTTGTTCCTGTTTTATTTTTTTTCTGTGAAGTGCGCATGTAGCTTTGGTTAAGGTTATTTGCGTTTTGCATCTTTTCTTACAGAACAGTTCGTGCTCTAGTTAAATTAAAAGATCATGCAGCAGTGTTGGTAGCGGGAGTCACTGCTCTGAATATAATAATAGTCCTCCAGACTGTAATTCAGCCACGGCGGCTAATCTTAACCGAGAGTAGCCTTCGGCGCGAGAGATATAACTTACATTGCACAAGTGTGTGCGCAGACACAGGTGTACTCCTTCTTCCCGCACTCTTATAGTCCGATGGGAAGGCACGCAATCCGACACGACCGGGGAGAGATCGGGCGCAGGACCAACGGCTTTACGTGCTTTCCGAGGCAAAGGGCATCACGCTGCCAACTTCCGAACTCCGGGATGTTACTAAGAAATTCCCAATAACACTTTGTCCGACCGGGGAAGAGAACCTAGGACCCCACGGCACATCGCGCTCAGCACTAAATATTAGATACCATTCGTCAAGGCTCTGTCAATGTACCTACATTGCTGTTAGCACCTCCAACTGTTACAAATATAGGTAGTTTGATTTATTTTATTTTGACCATCACTCAACACCACAGCCTTCATGGACCAACAAAGTAACAACTTTATTTAATGTGTTGCCCATACATAGTCACCTAATATAAATACTTCAAAGCCCACATATACATTACTCGAACGATCAGTCCAACACTTAGTTATATCGCTTGCCATCAAAAACACCTACAAAGTTAATGAGACCCTACATCTTAAGTATTGGTATATCATTGGACGCTCAAAGAGCCGACAGACAGGCAGACAAACATACTAACCACACCTTCATAAGTCCACCAACAACCTTATCAGAAAGCCACAAGGTCGAAGGTCAAATGGAGAGTGTACTGTGAAGTGTAAATGAAAGTGGGCACGTCAATACGCGGTACAGACGTCAAATCAGTGATCGTTGAGTTGATGTGCTTCAGTTGATGACTCTACGTTTGTTTTGTTGACTGTACTTCAAATTATTTGCTTGTGAATTTGTTTTACAAGAGAGCTAAATAATGTACCTACCTAAATACATGTTTTTTGCATTTATGGTTTCTGTAGATCGATAGTAATTTCGGTAATAGTTATGAGAATCGCTCAGTAAGGTCTAAAAGGTGGTACCTATTGGTGCACTATTCTGATTTCGTAGAGCATTTATTTTCTGGCTCATACTCTGTGCATATGCAATGCTGTGTGCACTATCTTGAAAACTAGAGTACCTATCTATGATAGTGCAATGCATATATTGTTTCAGAGGAAACGGTTACAAGTTACAAAACGCTTAATTTCAGCTTCCCTTTTTATTTTATGAAGTTAGCTAGTAACTTCGAAAATAAGAAAGTTATTTTGTGATGTTAGAGATTTTCAGTCTACGAAATAGCATATTTCAATATTAGTCTGTTTGAAAAACATCTGATGAAAGTGTAAACAAATCCTGTTTAGGTTAAATTCTCAACGAGAATTAGTAACACATTCATCTGTCTGTATTAAGAAGGTTTCAACTTTATACGTAAACACTTTTTTAAAAAACATTGTTTGTAATTGAAAAATCGTCGACGAAAATTGAGTTAGTGAAATTAAACTCAACTGTCAAATTAAAAACACCTTTAGTGCGACTTTACATTAGAATTTCGGGTTTAAGTGTACAAATAATTAAATCAAAACTCTCAGTTTATTAGTGGCACTATGAATTGGCATCTACAGGTACGATTTTTGATTAATTTTTTATATTTTCATCACATACTTTTGGAACAGACCATAGTTTCTCCTTACCTACGTTCCCGGTGAGGAAACTACCGTGTTCCTGTCACACTGCAGTATTTCGGTCACACACCTGATTGGTTCCAGCCTGGCGCTGCGCCAGCGCAACAACAGCTGCTAATAGCCAATTATGTGTTTCCGAGACGTGATCAACTCGTCAATGACGTGTTTTGGGAGATTCGCTGAAGTGGACTTGTGTTGGATCTTGTGATTTCAGTTTTGAGGAGATTTTTAAAGGTTAGAATATGGTGTACCTACCTATAGATCATAGCCCCCCATTATACACACATCAAAAGTGTCTAGGGATCAACATATATTTTTGCAATAACTTTTCTCCTGATTGATATTAATTAAAATTTTCTTTAAGGATTCATCAAATAAAGTGTTTTCGTTTGTCACAGTAACGATAAACCAAGTCACCTTTGCATTAATAAAGAAATTTGCCATTTTCCTAATAAAGGGATTTTTGACATTTGAACCACTAACACAAAAGTTCGAAAAAAAGACTGAAATAACAGTTTTCTCTAAAATTTTATTGGGTAACTTAAACAATTAATAATCCGTGTTTCTACCGCGAACACTAACAACACAAGAACATCGGTTTGGCATACTCAAAATGAGTTCATCCAAATCACGCTGTGGAATGGCCGCCCATGTTCGTTGCAACAACAAAAAAAGGTCTTCTTGCGACTGGATACCCTCCATATTCGGCAGAGCTCTTCTCTGTAGCATATCCCATGCATGCTCAATCGGGTTCAAGTCTGGCGACTGAGCAGGCCAGGGCAGGACATTGATGTTAGCTGCGGCGAGAGTCTGTCTTACAACTCTTGCGGTGTGCGGTCGTGCATTATCATGCATTAACTGAAATAAGGGACCGATTTGCACTTGTAGAGGAACGATGACGTCTGATACAATCGTCTCAGCATAAATTTGAGCGTTGAGGTTGCCTCTGATCCAAATCAACTCAGTTCTTCCGCCGATCCAAATACCCGCCCATACCATGATGGTTCCACCACTATAAGGATGGACTTCCTGGCAGGATTTTAATCGCTGTTGGCGTCCAGGGGTTCTCCAGTGTCGTATACGTCTTGTATCCGGTCTCATACCAAAACGAGACTCATCAGAAAAGCACACGAAACGCCATTGTTCTTCTGCCCAATTTCTGTGTTCAAGAGCCCATTGATATCGAATCCTACGATTGTGCATTGCTATAGGTGGTACCCGTAGCGGTCTTCGGGAATGAAGGTTCACTTCATGCAAGCGGTTTCTGACTGTTTGGTCGCTAATTAAGTTCCCTGAAGAGTGATGAAGCCTCACGGCTAACATCATGGCGGTTATTGTTGGAGCTCTTCGAGTTAAGATTTGAATGTATCGGTCTTGTCTCCGTGTGGTGCAGCGATACCGTCCTCCATGACGCTCAGCCACGGTACCAGTGCTTCGGTAACGTGTCCAAAGTCGACTGATAACACTCTGACTTGTATTCAGAGCTAAAGCCACAGTACGTTGCCGGGAACCAGCTTCTATCATTCCCACGGCTCTGAGCATTTCTTCCCTGCTTAAATGACGTCGCCGCTCCATAATAACGTTGGTTTTAATCAGTAGTAGGGAAACAGTAGCACTAATAATGTCTTCAATGCGTTGTATGTTTTTATAGGGAAAATATTGACAGCTGATTTTCATCTTTTACTCGAATTTGATTCACAGTTCCTGATTCAAATTATGAAATGCACCAAAAAGGATCCATATAAATTTATAAAATCATAAATTTATTACAAAGCCACATCTCAATCTCAAGAAATCCGCATAAAAATGGTTGATCCCTAGACACTTTTGATGTGTGTATGTTTCAGTCAAAAGAAAATCGAAGTGTCTCGATACATACCTCTTTATCTCATAAACATTGCTTAAATGTAGTAGTGATAAGCGACTGAACCATACATTTTTGACACTTAGGCGTCCCTTAACTTTAATCATCATTTATAAATAAACCCTATTATGATTGATGATGTAGTAGAGCCTTACGTCGTCCGGATTTGTGGAGTGGTGTCGATTATTTTTCAAAAGCAGATTCTGGTTTTAGAATTAAGTACTTATCCATCTTAATTCTTGTTTTGTGTCTCCAAATGTAATTTTACTAGAGATGTGCAGTGTGCAGTTGCATCCTTGGATAGTAAACATCGTTGATTCAATAGCAAACCACAAAAATCAAGAGAAAACCAAAATCGAAGATAAATGTTTACCGAGAGAACTTGTGCATCTTCCACACGATGAAATATCAAATCCAACTTTGTTGCGTTCTTAGAACGAGATAGCGCTATCTACCGCCGATACTCCTTCCCTGTCTAATCAAGAGAACAATGATATCAAATAGTTGCAGCCCGCAGTTTCAGACATTCATCTTATACCGTTGGTTAATCAACTAAGCAGTTACAGAAGGTCCAGTTTATGAAATGAACAGACACTGGCCCCGATTATGTTGTTCACAAACTAAACTAAATATAAGTTCAGTGCATCTTTTTCTTTCTATTTCATTAAAAAAAGGACAGAAGATAAATATTAGTTTAGTCCTGTCAAATTAGTCAACGCCTGACGTAAATTGACGTATTTTTAGTAGCCAATTTTTTAATCACGTCTAAACTTGTCTATGGATTATTTAATTTGACAGGATTAAACTAATATTTATCTTCTGTCCTTTTTATATTGAAATAGAAAGAAAAAGATGCACTGAACTTAAATTTACTTTAGTTTATGAACAACAGAATCGGGGCCACTTTCATGTTTTTGCGGGTATCCCGGAGCAGTCTACCTCGTATATAGTAAGATCACTCTAGCTGTTATGGCTGGTCAGTAAATGCTAGATGAAATACCGTCAGATACCTACAGGATTCATGATTAAGGATCATGAAAACCTACACGGCACCTATGCCATGCGTGCCCACACATTACATGAAAGTTGTTGTTACAACGAGATACTATGCAGATTTGCCCTTTCTTAGATTACACGAATCATTGCAAACACGTAGATTCTTGCATTTTATAAGTACAGTTTGCCTTCTGTGTGTGTGTTTTGTGGTGAATGAACGCTCGAATTACTGACTGATTGTGACCGGGTGCGTGACAGACTTGTCTACATTCCTATATTTCAGTCGCACGATTCTGTAAATTTTGTAGTTACATGCGAGAATATCAAGAATAGTAGAATGAGCATGTAATAAAACCTTACAGATTAGCAGCTGAAACTTAAAGAAGAGAAGTTCCTCAAGGAAGACTTCTGGCCGAAGGGTGTTGTGTACCGCCGGTTTCGTGGCCGGCTACATGACACCAGTCAGCGAAACACGACGCAGACACTAATTCGTGTGTGTTAGTTAGTTTTTAGTGTAATTATAATGGTTTATGTATTTATAGTATTTTTAAGTTATATTAATATTGTATTGTATATGTTTATATGGGCCTTGATGCCTGAAATAAATAGATAATAATAATAATAATAATAATAATGAAATATTCGATTGTAAAGGGGAGGACATAGTGACTTTACTGGTGATGTTCTTTATAACGGTCAGGTACATAAACAAAGCGTGCGTGTATGAACGTAAACGAGGCAAAAAGCAAAGGCTGTGAGGCATCGTAGCAGGTGACGTTCTATAGTTTCTGCCTTCCACATGGGCCCCCTGGGATGGCGTGAGCTTATGTGTGAAACTAAATAGTCCAATCCATGATTAAAAATTAATTTTAAATGAGGATAAAATAGTGTTAAAGGGAGGTAAATGATTGAGAGTTATGTGTAAGTGGTAACGGCTACAGGATATTCTCCTATAGTACGTCGTAGAGTAAGCCAAACTCCAACTTGTAAGTGACCACGAATGGTTTTAAGAACACTTCCAAGCGAAGCGAAGCGAAGTTTGCTGTGCCCGACAGGGTCCATAATTGATTCTATTATTATTTTTATTTACCACCTGTAATTGTACATTATGGATTGCAATAAATGTTTTTGATTTGATTTGATTTGAAGAATGGATGCCAATTACCAGTTATGCAAATTGGATCAGAATGCTGAAGATGAAAACCAATGTTTGTTTTATGCGAAATGGACTGAATCCATTTAGATTAACAACCCAAAACTCCGTGATTCTGACCACAACAAGGCCACCCAATGGATCCACAAGGTCACGCAGACTATAAATAAAATTTTCTAAAACAATAACTGTGCCACATCACGGCCCACGCAGGAATATTAGAAACAAACTTTCATTTCGCGGCTTTTCTGACATTCTGGCGTTAATAAACGTTATTTATGATAAGACTAAGTTGCAATATCAGGTACAGTCTTTTATGGTTTTACATTGGCTACACGCAGGTGTAATTTGCCCAGGAGCTCACGCTCAGCGCTGCTGTAGGCTACTCACTAGAATGATGAAGCACTAAAGAAATAGAATTGAATTTCTGTTATTCTACTTTCTATTCTTTTACATACATACTTCTATTTCTAAATTATATTATTATTATTATTTTGTAAGAAAATTGTTACCTACTTTCTTGTTTTTAGGGTTCCGTACCTCAAAAGGACAAACGGAACCCTTATAAGATCACTTCGTTGTCCGTATATCTGTCCGTCGGTCCAGACACTTTTTCTCAGGAACACCTGGAATAATTAGTTGAAATTGATACCAAATACTCAAGGCTGCAATCCCTTGAAGCAGTGAAAAAATCAAACTTCTACGTCAACGCAATCAAAAGATACGGGCATTTATGTTTCGGAATCAAAACCTATAGAGTACTTCCCGTTGACCTAGAATCATGATATTTGGCAAAAAGCAATGCAATGTAGTACAAGTATAGGAAAAATCAGAAAACCGTAAATTTGTAGATACGTTACTATTTTTTTTTCCCGCGATAAATTATTTACATACCTGCAAATATGTACGGAACCCTCGGTGCGCGAATCTGTCTCGCACTTGACCGGTTTTTTTTTCAGTTGAGCCAGAATAAAGAGCAAAGGTTGTAGTTGGAGGATAAATAAATTTGGTTTTAATAGATAAACCTTACTTCGAAAGAAAAGTAGAGCTTGTATGCTTTGGGCTGAAACAAAATATTAAACTATCGAGATGATTTTTTTTTTTCATTTATAGTACCATTCGTTACGAGTCCAATAATACCTATATTATGTCACCTCATTACTATTTATGACCTTACTTAAACAGGGTCCTTTAGCTTTGTTCCGGAGATAGTCGGGAACAGACGGATAATGAAAACATAATTTATTACTAGCGGCCTGCCCCAGCTTCGCACGGGTGCATTTTTCTTTCAAATTTTCTTTCATACTAACCTTGTCCTGGCAATATTCGCAATAAAATAATATTGCGATTATAAATTGAGATATAAACTATCCTATCTTTCAAGTTGGACGAAACTGCACACAGTGTGCAAAATTTTATCAAAATCGGTTCAGTAGTTTAGGAGTCCATTGCGGACAAACAACGTGACACGTAATTTATATATATTAAGATTAATGATGTAATCCAGCAGTATTTAGTTTCTTCTATTTAACTGTTTTCCCATCGACAGTGTCTTGTTAACGCTTTGTTTCGGACATAACCAGGACAGACGGATGGCGTACTTATTGGATTTATAAGGGAGGACTGGCGAGGAGCTGTGAGGTGAATATTGAGTAGTCGGGGTCATTATTTGTATCTATTAATATTGGGTTTACTTAGGTAGTCTTGCGATCGATAAAATATTTATCAGGGCGTTAGCTGTTTCTGCGGCCTCTCATAATATCACTTTATCTCGTTTCGTCGAAGATATGGGTAACATTTCTTTACCTCATTTCGAAGTGAAATTGAGCGTTACTCGATATATTAACACTCGTAATTCTTTATATTGAAGCGAAATCTTCATATCTTCTTGAGAGAAGAGTTTTTATGGGTTGTGTTAAATTGCCTTCTCGGTAATTTCAAAGTAAAGGAAAATGCGATTGTTTTCAAGATATTATAGTAACCGTAGACTACGTAAAGGGTTAGTATTGTCTAGGAGTAGGTAGAGGTACCTACAAGTGTTAGTGGATATCTGACGACGATTGACGATTGACGTGTAAAAGTGTTTGTACAAACCTACTTACAGAAATAAAATCATTTATAATTTATAATTTATCTGCATAATCAGCCTATAATACGACGAGTCGCAAGAAATACTTTTTCTTTCTTTTCTTTCTTTTATAATGTTCCCACTGCTGGGACACAGGCCTCCTCACAGTGAGAGGGAGTGGGTCATAATCCACCACGCGGCCCAGTGCGGTTTGGTGGATGTCACATGTCTTCGAATTTTTGGTTCTAGGACATGTCGGTTTCCTCACGATGTTTCCCTTCACCATTTCGGTAGCAGATCATATCAGTGGATAACTGAACAGTCATTATTTTGTTCCTAATCCTGTTTGCTTCAGGCAATCGCTGCACTAATCCAGAAATTCGGAAAAACTTGAAAATCTACTTTCTTAAATCAGAAAAACAAGTTTCTATCTGGGAAATCAAGCAAGTTCTTCCCGATTGAAATCCCTGGTATCCTTTAATGGCTTGTTTAACAAGAACTACAAAAAGCAGTAGTTGTCAATAAAAGTAATAGTGATTATCATAACTTGAAGTTATTGAATGCTCCATGTTGTACAGTATGTTCTCGGCTGCCGAGCTGCATCTACATACCTTTTATGAATATTCTGAGGAAACCAACATGGATCGCAGAAGTTTGGTGGATGTGGCAACAGGCACTTTGTTTTTCAGGTCTATCACCAGAAAGGTAGGCTGAAATGGCCAACAGGAGGAAGGCATATGGTACTAAGTACATACTAATTCCATGCATTGTGCTAGTTTGGACTGTGTTGCTGATGTACACATACGTCTTTCAATAACTACTTTTAATTTTATTTAGCTGAGTAAGATTTATATGAATTTAGTAACAGAGCTACAAACACAACGTGTAACGTTAAATGCGCAAAACCTGAAAATAGTTTGTTCATAATTGACTACTGAATCGATATCAGTAACTTTTAATATAGGTTTTTTTTTCAAAAATGATGTATTTTGCTATACTATCCGCCGATTGAGCCAAAGCAAATTAAGTCTTATTTTAAGGCAATAAGACTCAATTTTGAATGCATAAAGCAATGCTAGGATCAACACGATTTTCTTAATAAAAATAGCTTTAAAAAAAATAGTTTTGTTCATTGTATCATGCTTTTAACTCAATGCTCTAATTGGGGTGTATGAGGTTTTGCGCATTTAACG
Organism: Globia sparganii; assembly: GCA_949316385.1. Lineage (NCBI taxonomy): Eukaryota > Metazoa > Arthropoda > Insecta > Lepidoptera > Noctuidae > Globia > Globia sparganii. Next base: position 22,895,073 of record OX438663.1, on the reverse strand, counting down.
TTACACGTTGTATTACTGCGTCGAACGTTGGTATCAATTCAGGATTCCAATTGGTCGTTTCCTATGACAAAGAGTCGACAAGAAACTGCACGGTATACGGATAAACCAATAGTACGACGAGCTTTTATGTTTGTCGTCTCAAATTTACCTCCCAATTTTCCGGTAAAGTTATATCTCTTCGTTCTATGATCCTCGTCCCCCTGACTAATCAAGAAGCAGTATGATGGATGCAGGCACGCGTCCGTACCCGTGCGACTGCGGCGACGCTCAGAAGTGACGCGGCGCGCACGCATACCTTCCGCATCGTTCCTTTTTACCCACGATCCCTGCGAGCGTCTGCTCACCCGCTCGGGATTAGTAGCGTGTTGATACTAAGGAGACGAGAAGAGGGATGCGTATTCTGGAAATAGTAAGAAGATTATTAGTTAAGTCGAGTTAGACTTAGGTATCGGGGTGGTGTTGAAAGCTGTAGTCACTGAAAAGCTTTTGGTAAGTTTTTGGTAACGAACTTACGAGTTGTAAATAATTTCATCACCACTGCTCTTAAAACGCTGAAGGAACACCGTGAGGAAACTGGCATGTCCTAGAACCAAAAACTCGATATCCCGCACTGGGCCCGCTTGGTGGATTACAGCCCACTCCGTCTCGAAGAGAGGAGACCTCAGCAGTGAGAACAATATAGGCTGATTATGCTTTCAGACATTAACATTATTGATGAAATGATGACGTTCTTAATTAAACACATATCTAAACAAAAAACTGAATCTTGTTTTATGTTTCGAAGAATGGTTGGTAATTGATCATTTTCAAAAGGTTTTCTTTTCCAAACAATAGGTAAGTTTGGTACAATGTAGTGCTTGTTTTTAAGGCGATGGTTACTTACTTATCTATTTCCTTGGAAACGACGAAGTTTTAACCTACCAACTTTGGCAACTCAAGACATTCTTGAGGAAGGACTTATCCTTACGATAAATTACAAATTTCTGAGTCCAAGGTCCATGGAATGCCAACAACGCAAGGTCGGAATCCGGCCTCCGAGGGTCTAAATATTTTTTCTAACCCTTAAATCGATAAGTGTGGCGTTTCGCAGATAAAGCTGGTGGTATGTGGTCGAAGATTTATGGTAGCTGTGTCGAAATGATTGGAATGGGTTTGGCTTATCAGGAATCTACAGCGAAATGAGACGGTAGTGTGGTTTTAATAGGCTTGTCAAGCATGCCTTTTTTAACACATAAGTGAGTTTTGGAGAAACTTTTTCTGATAGATTTTTTCAGAGTCAGCTATCTGCCTATACCTACATAATTGTTCGTTTAGTACTTAATATCCAAGTCGTATCTTACGCAAAAAATGGATTTAAAGTTTGTGTTATTATACATGATTAAAAGAATTAGACAGGAATATTTACTCTCTCTCTTCTCTTTTTTTTATCTCTCTATCTATTGTCCTATCGCAGGGATACGCTGGAAAAGGTTTCTTATAGAACAAGCATCACCTTTGTACCTATTTTTCTGTTCTGTTTTTTTCTTCTGTTCATATAATATAAATGTGTACATAAATGGTAAAATAAATAAATAAATACAAATTGTCTTTGTGATTTCCACCTTTCCAATTGATACAGTATAGCTACGATACTTAAAACACTCCTCTATCAGAATAATCCGTCCAACAATACTGACATGTCGCCGGCGTCGATAAGTAATTGTCCACTAAGGCAGCGACTGCCATTCCGTTTTTGTGTCGTTCGCCCGCGCCCGTAAATGTCCTGCGGTTTGCACAGAGTAGGGCACGGAGAGAGGACAAAGGACTTGCACGATTATTTGACATATTGCTGCGTTATACTCCAGTGCGTCAGATGAAGTACGGCACCGGGTTGGGATTAATTGCTGTCGTTGATCAGGAGAGGGTTTACGGTCTCTGCTTGCGGACCGGCTGAAAGTGCAGTGTGCTGTGCCAAGGTTGCTGATGAAGCTGAGGATGGTGACCATAAAATTATGCGCGTCCATTGTATGCAGGCAGGTGGTCAGGTTGAAGTAGTGGGTGGTGCTGGCTGGCTGTGTGACTCACGGCTCGAAATCTTGAGGTAGTGATCCATATTCTGGTTCACCAGTATGAACAGGGTGAAAAGTTCACTCATCCTCCATAGAAAAGGGAGGATATTCCGACCAGACTGGTGTCATGTCTGGTGGGCAGGTGCTCCCCGATTGATCTCGGGATTTTGTATATTAGCTAGTTGTGCGGTAAACTCTGCTTGCGCGATGTAGGATTTTGCCGTCAGTATGATGCGCAGTTCGCATGTGGCGCTGTAGATGCCGCCACAGATAGATTCCTTAGCTAAGTTTTTTATTGCTTTTTGTTTTGAATTAAGCAGGAATTATTTGATGGTCTATTGTAATTACAGTTTAAACTGCGTGTGCAATAGGGTTCATTTCGGAATCAATCGACTAAAATATGTAATTTAACGTAATTTTAACTATAATATTTTATTGTTATTTTAAGGTTCTGAAATAGACCATACCTACTGGATTATTTGGACTTCATGTGTTTGTTCTATAAGGAAATCTTTTGCTTTACAATCTCGGTTTTTTAAAAAATACACCTAATCCCGAGTTCATTTCTTTCCGCGATGACTTCTCTTTTATAAAAGCAATGACCCTAATAAGTGGCTCACATAAATACAAGAGTACAAATAATATTGAAACACCAAAACAATCTGCCCCATACTACTCTGTGTCGCAGTAGTCCATACAGTGGTAATGGCTGCGATTAGTCGCCATTGGGCCGCGACTTTTTGTGCGACTATCCGTCAGATCGCATCGCAGACAAGTTCGTATGGCCAGTTATGTTATTACACTTGCTAAGCGCAGTTTTTAGGGCCGCCTTTAGAGGATAGTTACACGGTGTTGGGCGAGGAATGTTGTATGTGCGTTATGTTATTGGCTATACAGGGTGGAATTGAAGTCATGGGCATTATTTTAACCTAAGGCACTACTCACGATACTGATTGCATTAGGGCTATTAATACGCAAATCAAAAATATTATTAATGCAAGTGAGGAAAACCTTAAAAATGTAGTAAGTCAAATTGCACAAGGCTTATTATTGCAAATAAACACTAAAAGTAATTAAAACAAAATATTTCGTTAACGCCAATAAATGCTGAAGTATCAAAATCTTAAAGCGCAGTACAGCGCAAAGCGAAATGTAAACAAACATCAAATAATAGCCATACATACATTACATAGTATAAATAATAGTATAATTCACGCCCAATGACGCGTACGGCGTAGTGTACCTACGCATTTGCTATCGAGAAGCGCAAAGTATTTGATACTTTGTATGACTTACTACATTTTAAGGTTTTCTATACTTGCATTAATAAAATTTTTGATTTGCGTAATAGTAGCCCTAATGCAATTAGTATCATGAGTAGTGCTTTAGGTTAAAATAATGCCCATGACTTCAATTGCACCCTGTAGACTAATTGGAACATTGTACAACATTTCGCCTCGATTCCATGAAAGTGCTGGTACACTCGCAGTTCGCGATTGCAGCCAAGCTCTAGGTATGCATACAATTCTGGTGTACATAGGAAATTCCCATTTCGAGTGTAGTAAAAGCGATTGAGAAATAGGGTTGAAAGCTAGCATACTTTCGACGAAACGATCACCAATACGTTTGATAGTCATAGTGATTTTATAAATATTAAACTGTTACTTTTAACCGATCGAACGAAGCTCTTAAGCACCATCACTGATATTTTACGGACTGCTAAGTAGCAAAAAGTCTCGAATAATACTTTTAAATTTTTCTATTGCCTAACCATCTACATTTCCTCACAAAAAGCCCTATAATTTAGCTCCATCATGATCCCGCTACTCAAAATAATATTCTAGGAGTGGTCCTCACATCTTCAATACAATCTCCTGGCAGACATTCATACAATTGCACTTTGTTCTCATTGTTCGAGCCACGTCACGCGTAGCATTTGCGTAATCATACACTACGGGATACTCTCAACTTATAATCATAAAGTGCCTTTAGAAATAGGTGTCTAGATGGAGAAGGATACAGGCCAGGTTGTAATGTTCTAGGCTTTCGTAACAAGAATAAATGACCCAATAAATGACCCAATAAATGACCCAATGAATTTTGGTCTCATTTGTCTACAAGTTGGGAGAGGACACGAAATTAAGATCGTCTATTTTATGTTCTAATTGCAATAACACTTGAAGACTTTAGGTTGACTTTTTTATAAGCTAAAAAGTACAGTTTAGAGTTTTATATTGTAAGCTTCAGCCGACCTATTCTGTAAAAATGTCACCGTGTAAGAAACTTTTGTGACGTGAGCTGAAAGTGAGCTGTCAGTAGTGTCAAAATCCATAGCATCAAGTGGGATGAAAGCTCCCTTCACCTAAGTTTTCACGGTGACATTTTTAGAGAACAGACCGGTAGGATATATTATGCATATTACGAGTTACGACATCTTGATGTGTCAAGATTACTATTCGTAGTAAATAATAGCAAATTATGCAGATAAATATATAACTGACGTTATCGAAAACTACTAAGTAAATTTACACATTGTTGATAGTTCCACATGATTGTAATATTATGGAACTGAAACTAACGATGTGTGTGATTTGAATGAATCAGCCATGTTTTACTTGTAAGTAGTTATAACTTGTAAACGATGTGCTAATCCGTTATTGAAGATTGTAAATCGATGCATTATGTTAAACGTCCGGTTTTCACAATAGCTGTAAGGGAAATACACACATCAAAAGTGTCTAGGGATCAACATATATTTTTGCAATAACTTTTCTCCTGATTGATATTAATTAAAATTTTCTTTAAGGATTCATCAAATAAAGTGTTTTCGTTTGTCACAGTAACGATAAACCAAGTCACCTTTGCATTAATAAAGAAATTTGCCATTTTCCTAATAAAGGGATTTTTGACATTTGAACCACTAACACAAAAGTTCGAAAAAAAGACTGAAATAACAGTTTTCTCTAAAATTTTATTGGGTAACTTAAACAATTAATAATCCGTGTTTCTACCGCGAACACTAACAACACAAGAACATCGGTTTGGCATACTCAAAATGAGTTCATCCAAATCACGCTGTGGAATGGCCGCCCATGTTCGTTGCAACAACAAAAAAAGGTCTTCTTGCGACTGGATACCCTCCATATTCGGCAGAGCTCTTCTCTGTAGCATATCCCATGCATGCTCAATCGGGTTCAAGTCTGGCGACTAAGCAGGCCAGGGCAGGACATTGATGTTAGCTGCGGCGAGAGTCTGTCTTACAACTCTTGCGGTGTGCGGTCGTGCATTATCATGCATTAACTGAAATAAGGGACCGATTTGCACTTGTAGAGGAACGATGACGTCTGATACAATCGTCTCAGCATAAATTTGAGCGTTGAGGTTGCCTCTGATCCAAATCAACTCAGTTCTTCCGCCGATCCAAATACCCGCCCATACCATGATGGTTCCACCACTATAAGGATGGACTTCCTGGCAGGATTTTAATCGCTGTTGGCGTCCAGGGGTTCTCCAGTGTCGTATACGTCTTGTATCCGGTCTCATACCAAAACGAGACTCATCAGAAAAGCACACGAAACGCCATTGTTCTTCTGCCCAATTTCTGTGTTCAAGAGCCCATTGATATCGAATCCTACGATTGTGCATTGCTATAGGTGGTACCCGTAGCGGTCTTTGGGAATGAAGGTTCACTTCATGCAAGCGGTTTCTGACTGTTTGGTCGCTAATTAAGTTCCCTGAAGAGTGATGAAGCCTCACGGCTAACATCATGGCGGTTATTGTTGGAGCTCTTCGAGTTAAGATTTGAATGTATCGGTCTTGTCTCCGTGTGGTGCAGCGATATCGTCCTCCATGGCGCTCAGCCACGGTACCAGTGCTTCGGTAACGTGTCCAAAGTCGACTGATAACACTCTGACTTGTATTCAGAGCTAAAGCCACAGTACGTTGCCGGGAACCAGCTTCTATCATTCCCACGGCTCTGAGCATTTCTTCCCTGCTTAAATGACGTCGCCGCTCCATAATAACGTTGGTTTTAATCAGTAGTAGGGAAACAGTAGCACTAATAATGTCTTCAATGCGTTGTATGTTTTTATAGGGAAAATATTGACAGCTGATTTTCATCTTTTACTCGAATTTGATTCACAGTTCCTGATTCAAATTATGAAATGCACCAAAAAGGATCCATATAAATTTATAAAATCATAAATTTATTACAAAGCCACATCTCAATCTCAAGAAATCCGCATAAAAATGCTTGATCCCTAGACACTTTTGATGTGTGTATGGGTACCTATGTAAACTAAATTAACCTACGCATTTATTATGTAAAACGTTAAACCTACTTATTAAGATAAGTCATGACGTGTTTAATGTTTAAATCCCTGCAGCTTCAGAAATATGTAAAGCCTACGTGCTCAGAGTTGTTCACACACTTGCACCACAAATGAAACACAGCTAGAAGTCTAGAACTCCACTCCGACATTAATACGTGAGATAGCCACACAAACTTTTTCAGCCACATAAAACAAAAACTTGTTCCACGAAAAATACTATAAATTGCGCAAATCTCTCCGCCATTAAAATATGAAGCCCATAAAGGGATGCAGGGGTGACCGGAAGTTACATAAGTGAGTAATTACCGTCCGCTGGCCGGCGCACGCGGCGGGAAGATAACGTAACTACGTCATCTATGCTTTCCGGAGCCCAGGCCGGGAGTCAAGTGCAGTGAAATGAAATTATGCGCGTCCGGAATTTTAAACGAGACTTAAAGAGGACTTTTTGTAATTAGTCGAGTGCTTCCGGAATTTTATAATGTGCGCATTTTGTGACACTTATGAGTTTTTTCTGGTGTTCTTTTTGCGTGTTATGATTGTACAGACGCCAGCACATCAAACTACTACAATCTGTCAAATTTCTTTAATAGAATTTCAACTTTATCGCTAAAGCATAAGGTTTAAAGTTGATAGGGAAACTTTGACAGTTTCGGGTAGCTTAATGTGCTGGCGTCTGTACTAGTATGTGGCTGTAGTTTTCTGCCTCTCCTTAATTATGATGTACTAGCGAGTAGCGACTCGCCCCTGCTTCGCATGGTTTTTGCAACTTTACAAAACATCAAGATTTGTTTATTAAATGTAAGTTTAATATTAATGTATTAGACACATAAACTTATTATTACTTATTTCCGGAATTATTTCTCTAAATTATGGTGAAATCCGTATCAAAATCCGTTGCGAAGTTTATAAGAACAACGCGGTCAAATATACAAACACTAAAAGCGACTTTAATTATTTATAAGTATACAGGGTCAAATTAAATTAGTTAGCGAAACTCCGCAGACATGATGGTATCGATATCTAAACATGATGACACAAAAATAACAGATTTTCTTACTCATACTTCGAGTAACTAGCAGCTGTCGATGAGACCCAAAAAAGTCATCATTAATTTTTTAACCGACTTCCAAAAAGGAGGAGGTTATATGTTCGACTTTATGTACGTTTTTTTTTTTAATGTATGTTCACCGATTTCTCCGTCAATTGTGGACCGATTTTCAAAATTATTTTTTTATTTGAAAGGGTATGCTCCTGTGGTGGTCCCATTGTCACCAAATCGGAATCTGATGAGGGAATCCCATGGAAATCGAGGGAAACCCTCAAATTTTGTAGGCACACCTATAGCGATTTGGGTATTTTTTATAGTAACTCATGCATTTGGTGTCAGAAAGCACCATCCGGTGAAGTGGAACTGATGATGAAGACCACAAATGGCCATCGGAACTACTCAATAATAATATTTCACGGGTTGCGATTCGATTAGGTACTTTAATGTGGTTGCTAAGCACAATGCGTATCGTGAAGTGTAGCTGATGATGACTTCTCAATCAGCTCCAGTTCTCCTGGTTCTTACAAGGAGAACTTCTCAACCTTTAACGTCCCTGCATCGAGAAAAGTAGTATATTTTTTAAAGGTGATGATAGATGAGTTACAAACTGGCCCACTAGAAAGTGAAAAATAAAAAACTTTTTACAAAAAATACAACTGACTTCCAAAAAAAAACACTACAAAGTGAAAAATAATTTTAATTTCGGAAGTCTGTGTCAAAAAACGAAAATGCGGAACCAACGACACCTACTTCCGAAGTTAGTTATTTTTCACTTCGTAGTGTTTTTTTTTTGGAAGTCAGTTGTTTTTTTTGTAAAAAAGTTTTTTTATTATGTTATGATATTGAAACTCACATCTGTCGATTTTTGCTAGCTAATTTAATATGACCCTGTATAGATTTCATGCATTGTCCCTTTCTATGTATATCTATATATATTACTGTATGTGCACTGTATTCTTGTGTTTTATTAGTGCTAGTTAAACGTGAGTAATCTGTACGTTTAGCGGCGAACAGTCGAGCGACAATAGTTGGCAGCGGATCGTATCGACCGAAACAGCGATACACTCGACGAATGCACACTGTTATCATCATCATTATCTTGTCGTTAAACCCATTTTTATGGGGTCGGCGCACCCTGTCTTTTCCTTCCATATTCCTCTATAGACGTCATCTCGGTATGGCCATGGGAATAAGATAGAGCACAAGAAAATGCCGAAAAATAAATGGAATATTTTCATGTCCACTATTTGAACTTAGCTGGGTTTTAGTCAGTAAGAGTCTGACACTCCCTTCTGCTCCACCCAGAGCGGGAGGGGTCATTTGATGATTTCCCATCCTCAAAAAAAAGCACTACCTAACTTGTAACTGAACACGATGTTATAATTACACATCAATAACGTACTTAATTTCTTGTGTGCTCACCATGAAAAATAAAATAATTATATTGATCACCCGATCTGTGCAAATAACAGTCCCATCAACCGTGCCCTGGCAATAACCCCGTGAAGGGCTTAACTTAAATAATGAAGAAGGATCAGGCAGGTCCCCCTTGGAGTCATGCGTGATGTAATGTACTCAGTTTGAGGCTCGGTGCCACATAACAGGCGGACAGACAGAGCAATCTTATGTCTGCGTAAAAATGCACATCATTATTAAAAGTTGTAAACACTGCTTCCAACATTGTAGACGGTTTTACATATATTTTCTTTTCGTAATTAAGTTATTCAATTTAATAGGTATATATTTATAGTTACTGAAAGTTTTCAGGTCTGTTTTTGATCTTATTCTGAAAGAGTACCAGTAACTTTCATTAATTGGAGAGGCATCTCCGATTAATGAAAGTTACTGGTACACTTTCACTTTTATTTCCAAAAGTTAAGATAGCATCCGAAAAAATAGAAAAAAGCTTCTAAAGCGTCAACGAAACTAAACGGGCATACTGCCAGCGGCTTATAGCCAGTTTTCATACACTCGGAACAGTTTAAAATACAAACAAAACATACAATGAAACGTGAAAGGTATTTAATTAGTTAATTAACTACATGTCAGCGGATAATAAGCGGCGTGATTGATGAACGTAATTTGCACGTTTGACTGATGAGAGCTTTAATTATAAGAAAAAAATATAAGTACACAGACATTATATTGCGCTTAGGATAAAAAAATAATGGAGTTAAAAGAGTTAGATCTAGATATTTAGTGCCGGAGAAAATAAAGTTAGTTTGTGCATGAATGAGGAAAAATTTTCAGCCAGTTTTAATAAATCGGCAAGATTCAAAACAGTTTCGTATGTTTTGAGGGAACCGAGAAATTCTGCTGATAATGCTGATATATCTAAGAAAGATTTTAATATATTTTGAAGACCCTAGTTTTTATAAAAAGAAAGAAAGAAAGAGATAAAAAAGAAAAAGTTTTATTTTTGCGAAAAAGTGTCATCCATATTAATATTATAAATGTGAAAGTGTATGTGTGTGTTGTTTGTTTGTCCGTCTTTCACGGCAAAAAGGAGCGACGAATTGACGTGATTTTTTATATGGAGATAGTTGAAGGGATGGAGAGTGACATAGGCTACTTTATTTTTTTAAACTTTTTTTTTAACCGTTTTACCCCGAATTTAACGAGAGCGAAGCCGCGGGCAAAAGCTAGTTATATATAAAAATACATATGTTTATATTATAGAAAAAGGAGCTACGTCTGCCAACAAACTGCTTTGCAGTTTGGCAGAGGTAATTATATCTTGTAAAAAGAAATATTTCGGTGAATAAACACTTTTTCGTTTTTTTTATTCATATCAGTGTAGAAGTAATTCAGCTTAAAAAAAAACTCAAAATGAACTTTAATTTTACCTCGCCCCATTTTTTAAATACATTTTATGCAGCGATGACTAGCATTCGAATTTCGAAATACAATTTTCATTTTCCATCGTTCACAATGAAACATAAAACTTACTATGTCCGTTTAGTACCTCCAAACTATAATATTGACTTCTTGTTTTCAGAGAGGTTTTAATAAAAGCTTACCTATAATGATAACTTGTGAAAAGCTTTCAGTTTGAATCCCGTGTGTATGGGTTACGGGCGCTACGGCCTGAGGCGATAGTTTGATGCGGTCTTCATCGTAATAAATTGGAAACTTTCCATACCTGGGCACTGTACGAGCTTTTAATGATAGTTTAATGTTATAGGTAATGTTAGTGCCCGGAAGTTTGTTCACTCTCATGTTTAAACTTTTTACGATTGGCATATCCCATTAGGTAATTAAAAAGATTTCTGCGTTTATTATAGCAATAATACTAAGCGATAATTAAAAACCTTGATTGCAAGTTTTACGTTTATACAAACTAGTTACTGTAAGAGTTTGTTGTTAATTAGAACTTCGAATCTACATACAACTCTTTAAAAAGTGTACATAAATCTACCAATAAAAAAATTAAGAGCCCTAAAAAATCACACAAATAAGCTGAACAAGCAAACATAATGAAGTCAGACCGCAGAACACGGAGGACTCAAAACAAAACCGTTTTCAATGGAGCCGTAGGGAACCCTACAGCACAGGGCTCGGGGTCCGGGGGTAAGCGAGTTATGAATTAGTCTCAGGTATGATGGGTGCGCGGAGGGGCGCATTCTTACACACGCGGCATCAAACCGTCTGGCAGAGACCACGTCCCTATTGTGCGCCCCTAATGCTCCAAACGTATAAAAGCTCTAATATAAAGTTGTTCAGACACGGATACCTTTTTTATGTGTTGATTCATGTAATCAAAGAAAAAAAACAAACATAATCGAACGATCATATTCGAACAATCTCCTAAATAGCATGAATGATTACAGTTAACAAGACCCGCAATCACGGAAGAGAGCACTTAGCTGTCCACCGGCAAAGAACGGCTCGTTGATGTCGTTTGTACAACAGAGGTAATTTATACGTATCTAGTATCTAATCAAATCACACACGATATTAAAAATAGTAAACTTTCACTGCGCGGCGGGTGCCGGGACCGCCGAGTGCCGCGCGCCGCGGTGCGCGCCACCGCCAGCAAAGCTCGCAAAGCTCCGCGCCCCTTCAGTCCGCCGGCGGCAGTCGACCGGCGAGTACGTGCCGCTCGCATCGCCCTCCCACGGAAACTTTACGCGAGTGTAGTGACAGTGAGTGAGCATGCCCGCCCGCGCCGTGGCCCTCCTAGCCACCGCGGCCCTCGCGCTCGCCGCCACCCCGCCCGACCCCTGCCTGGAGGACGGCCGTCCGCGCCGCTGCATCCCCGACTTCGTCAACGCTGCCTTCGGCGCCCCTGTGGTCGCCTCCTCCATCTGTGGAAGACGTGGCCCCGAACGCCTCTGTGATCCTCCCGGAGATCAACCCCCAGAAAATTCCTGCAGAGTATGCGATGCTGCCAGGTCCGACCGACGACACCCGCCGACCCATCTGACTGACTTGAACAACCCTCACGATGTTACCTGCTGGAGATCCGCTCCGATACCTCCGACCTCCTTTGATTCGCCACCCGACAACGTTTCCCTTACTTTATCGCTCGGTAAAAAGTACGAGTTAACTTACGTGAGCCTGCAGTTCTGTCCGAAAGCCGCTCGACCTGACTCTGTCGCTATCTACAAGAGCGCGGACAACGGCATCACCTGGCAACCCTTCCAGTTTTACTCCAGTCAGTGCAGGCGAGTGTACGGGAGACCCAACAAGGCAACCGTTACAGCTGCTAATGAACAGGAAGCCAGGTGCTCCGACAGTCACAGACTGACTGGGGAGAGCTCTGGAGGAGCGAGGCTGGCATTTAGCACCCTCGAGGGACGTCCAAGCGCTGCTAATTTCGACATATCCCCAGTTCTCCAAGACTGGGTTACTGCGACCGATGTCAGGGTTGTTTTCAACCGCCTGCACATGGTTAGCGAGGGCGATGAGATCGACAACAAGAAGCAGGCCGCTCCGGGCAGCCAGCACTACGCGGTGTCGGACTTTGCTGTCGGGGGTCGATGCAAGTGCAATGGGCACGCTTCGAGGTGTGTTCCGATGAAGGGCGAAGTGGCAGCTGGTGGCGGAGTGCAGCAGCTGACCTGCGAGTGCAAGCACAACACAGCGGGGAGGGACTGCGAGCGCTGCAAGCCCTTCCACTTCGACCGGCCCTGGGGACGCGCCACCGCCAGGGATGCCAACGAATGCAAAGGTCAGCTCCCTAAAACTTCATTCTGCTTGCTATATTTTATTACTTGTTTCTACGAATCGATGTATTTTTTATTTCAGTGTCCTTAAATTAGAGGTAATTTAAATTCTTGTTTTCAAACAATTACTTAGATGATTTGCTTATTTTTTGTTGCTCTCTGTTTGTTTTACGACTGTCCAATCAATTTTATTTCCGTAATTACTCCGCAATAATTGTATAGCGATCATTAAATTCTACAAAGTTACATGAAGATGAATAAAATTGTAATTACGATCTGTAATTTAATCGAAAATCTTAATGATGTAGAGATAAAGTAAGTATTATCTGTCTGTTTGCACTTCGAAATCGCAAAATCAAATCAAAAGAAATAAAATCAAAGAATCTGATAATGTAAATCAGCTCGTATCTTATTTTTAAGTTAGCTTTAAAGTTAAACTTAAGTAAAAGACTACGACGAAGGAAAATTGCCATTCGCCTACACGACTTACTTAAATGTGGGGCCTACGGTTACAGAATGGCTCTACCTTCATAGCCTAGAATATTACACATTATTTTTATGGAAACGAGCATATATTTTTATGTAGAGCCCATACTGGAGAGAGAAAGAGAGTAGATGTAGAGCCCATACATAGAGCCTGTGTTTAAATCACTTGATTTTTTTCCCGATGGAACTAAATTGAATGAATTTATTGCCTATTACTGTTGTGCTTAATTTCTGCGAGTTTTCCTGACTAAACGAAGCTTGTAAAAATTAAATATTTGCTTCTGGAGTCATGTTGTATCTATGTAAAATAAATATACTGAGCCTACGGCTCCCATGTAAGTTTGTTTAAAGATTTTCTAGACAGTTGAGAGAATCCCGTATAATCCATTTTGGAAATAATAATGAGAATTTAATAGATTACGCTCTTGTTTCAAATAAGACGAATTTGTAATGACTTGACTGAACAGACTAAAACCGAATTCGATTTTATAACAATTTCTCCTAATTTACATCTAGATCAACTGACTTTGTGTGAAAGATTCATTATCTACCAAATAATATCTATCTACAAATCGTAAGTATAAGGCACTTTTTACCCGTCCCCTGCCTCTAACTGCTGGTTAAATTAATTGATTTATTGCACGGCATAGCTGTCCGTTAATTAACATTTATGAGTTATAAATTTTTACGCTGAGCGGCGCAAGCGCACCGTAACCCCATCCATCATAGATTGATGGCCGTCAACTTTATGAGAATACCATATTAGAAAATTAGAACGTGGATGGAAAAAGTGGTTACCAGTTTCGAAAAGCGGAATTAATGTTTTTATTGAATGGGAATCAGGGCATCGGTATTAGTGCGCTCAAGAAGGTGAAGTTTTTGATTTTACTTGTACTAAATTATCTTTGATTGGCTTCTGAGAATTAGAAGCTTTTAAGAAAACTTTTATTTATGTAAAAGCATACGGTGGAAGCTTTAAAAGTTCATTGTCTGCCAAAACTTTAGCCGAAAATAAGTTTTCAGTTTTGGTACATAATTATGGTTACTTAAAAAAGCTGGCTTAAAACTTAACTGTAACACAAAAGAAACTTGAATTGTAATCAACAATTATGATACATTTTTGTCCTCACGTAATTACCCATCCATTTGGTATCACAATGTAGAGCTAACAAACTCCGCCGCGATAATAGAGGTGCGCCCACGCACTCCACCTCTATGATTTGTGGTCCACAAACGCATATTATCATAAATTTACCAACTCTACTTTTAAAGAAGTCTCAAGGATATTTCTTTTATTTTTTCAGTATTATTATCTCCCCTTAAAAGTAATGGGCAGGACTTATTTAGATTTTTATGTACATCGTTAATTTCTTTTTGTTTTTTTTATGAATTTTTAGAATATCGTCTAATTTGGAGAGATTGGTACCTTTTTACGTAAACTAGAGAAACTCTTGCTTTTTTCGGTAGCTATCAGCAGCGGCAAATGTTACAAAAATGTTAATTTTGGCAATAACTTGTACGACAATGGCCGAAAAAATAACATTTTGGTATTACATAACGGCTCTGCTATTAAACGAAATCAGTTTTAAATTCCTGACCTATTTCAATTTTCCGAGCATTTTATACTCAAACAGACAAGCAGGTACCTGCTACATAGGTGGTATTGATATATTAAACAAAATTCATCCAGTATTCTAATACAACTTGTTTTACCAGAAAGTCATAAAAAAGACGTTTTATTTCTGCAGTTACTGCATAAAATATAGACCAAAAACAAATTTCAACATAATATCAGAATAAAGTCATAAAACCATGATTCGGTGTAATAAAGGCCATTTCAAGCCATTTCATTATCGCTACGGACATTCAGAAGCACCCACATAGCCGTGACAATATAAAAATGTAAATAACTTAATTTTGTACTATTTCAATAAATTTATATTTATAGATGTTGTGGTAGTTGACGGAAAGCTTGATAAATTGGACGTTTTTATTACCTGTTAGGCAAATCTGTAATAGGGGGTAATATTTACAGTTCGCACTAGCAAAGGAAAAATCGATGTGGGTATTCAATATGGTATAGGAAAAAATATAGTCGGAAATTCTTTGGCGATTCCAATGCAAATCAAGGACCTAGTATTCCGAGTATTCTAGATTCGCAATGTGCAGAATTTAGAGTGTTATTAGGTTATTACAGTAACTACGTCCTTACCCGTTGTCTACTGTTGTAATAATCATTTTTTTCTTACTAACTTTTGTACATAGACCAACTATTAAAAAAATGTCGTAGATCTGGGTTAAATACATCATTATCCTTATTCCATTTAAGGCTTTAACGGCTTCATACTTACACTCCGTGTCACACCGATAAGGATCCAATGAAACCTTTTTCCTTTAAAGTACATACAATAAAAAGTATAAAAATTAGGATGAATCACAGCGCGTCGATCGGCATCAAGATAATGTTATTTTATTGTGCTAGTTTAGTGTTAAACGTGCTGTTTGTCTCGGAATTCTAGTTTATTGCTTCAGACACGGAGCAGGGCTACCACGATAGGAAAACTGGATTTTAGTGACATAGCTCTGGATGTAAAGGACTCGAAATTTAGTAAACCTGCTTTTTGTAGCATGTTATGTGGTCGTGTAGTGTATTAAATAAGAAAGAAATATATCCTACATAACCCACCCCTGCTACGCACGGTTTTTCAGACTTAACCAAACATCGAGATTGCTTTATTATGTAAATTTAATATTAATGTAATTACACATGAATCTTTTGGAATAAATGGTCTCAATGATGTTGAAAACCACGTTAAAATCCATTGCGTAGTTTAGAAGAACAACGTGCTCACAGAGACAGACGTGAAAAGCTTAACTTATATTATCTATAAAAGCACAAGATCTTGAGAACTACTTAGTCCTTCCCCATAACTTCAAATCTTTTGAAAAGTGTTTGCCTGTTCTCTAATCTTTTTAAATAGTGTGTTGACCACAAAATGCTTTTTGCCCCAGATAACCAAGTAAAGAAAACAACAGATAACTAGGAATTTGCGCTGAAGTAAATCTTAATGTCCTGAAAGGGTTAATTTAAATCGGTTGGAATATCCTAAGGATATGAGAAAACCCTTTTTCGTTTATTCACAGTAGATTTGTTACTCAATTTTAGCTTCGATTTTTTTTTTGAGTCATTTTTGCAAGCGCAAAAAAAGTTAATTTTCAGTGAATATCGTGTAATCCAGTAGTTGTGGAGGTCAGATAGGCAGTGGCTCTATGTAAAATACTGTCATTCAGCTGCATCCGGTTAGATTGGAAGCGGACCCTAACATAGTTGGGAAAAAGCTATGCAGCCGATCGATTCTCTAAAAATCTCACCATGATAACATAGGTGAAGTGAGCGTGAAGTGAACTATCAATGGAGGCAATCCCTAACATCAGGTGGAATGACAGCTCACTTCACCTTAGTTTTCACGGTGAGATTTTTACAGAATAGCACTGCAGATTGATTGATCCAGTGAACGGATTAGGTCCGTAGTCTCATGTCATATTTAATTTGGCAATTCCTAATACAAAAAACATAGGATATATTGTTACTAACATCTTTATTCTGTTTATATGGACCTATTGTTGTCTGAAAAATAAAATAATAATAATAATTAAAAAATAATGAGTGACGTATTTTGAAAAACATTTGTCAGGTAAGGGCTTGCATCCAATGGTCACTACGAAAAATTCAGTAACGCAAACAATTTTTGGTCATACATGAATGAAATAATTCTTGTTGAGGAATTTCTTTTACCAAATCAGAGTTTGGCAACATGTCGAATAGCTTTAGTTCAATATCGATTTAAAATGGCCCTACAATTGGAATGCTAACTATCCTATTAAAGTTTATTTCAGTAAGAACTTGTCGCACCAACCCTATCAATTCCAGTGATTGATATTATCAAGTTATTTGTCGAGATATGTCACTAAGGCATGTTTTATAGCCCTAGGAAGTGATAAAAACCATGTATTTGATTACCAATGCCTTATTTCCTTTACGACACGTCTAATGGGTATTTTTGAGGAACAATCGGCTATCTCCTGGTGTTATTGTCTACGGTTAGATTATGCGGGCTTACGATGGCTTGTGGTGAGTGAATTAATACTTAGTAATGGCTACTGTTTTTAATTTGAGGGAGTTTTAATGAGTGTTGTATTTTTATTGCAATTTTCAATAGCTTGGGTATCATGCAGGCTATGTAAATGAAAAATAATTAAAAAATATTTAGGCTGTTTGAAATCATTTACATTTTTTCCAGAGGGTGAAAGCTCATGAAATTGAAACAACTTTTTAGCTAGTCAAAATCTATGATTTTTTATTCTGTAGTAGAATAATATGGTACAACGCGTAATAAACGCTCCAGATGGTATATTTTCACCTACTACCTAACTCTGCTCGCTCTGTCCCCAAAACCTGACTGATACATCGCCACTAATTTTGTCAACAAAACGCAGTAAAAAACTCTACAGATAAGCGAGTATTTACGGCCGAGTGTTTATCCGGACCTATCTAGTCGAGTTGGCAGCGCCTCAACGGGCGAGCTACTGGCGCGAGTTACTAGCGCCAGCGATAAACGTAATTGGCTACCATAACATTTGTTTCTCGGTTTGTTGTTTTAGTGTTTATTTGGATGGGTAAATATAAGTGGACTGCTTATCCCAGTTGTTACATAAATATTTCTATTGAAATAGTTTTAGCGTTTAGTTATATGGTGAAATACCTTTCTACAATACTCACACTACAATACAGCCGCACAGGTCGATCGATCAGGTTAAGCTATGCTTGCCGCGGTTGTTCTGTGGATGGGTGACCATCTTTACATACCGAGACCCCTCCGTGCCTCGGAAAGCACGTTAAGCCGTTGGTCCCGGCTGTCATTCGTGGATCTTTGACAGTCGTTACGGGTAGTCAGAAGCCCGAAAGTCTGGCAACCAGTCTTACCAAGGGGTTTCGTAATACTCAGTAACTGGGTTGTGGAGGTCAGATAGGCAGTCATTCCAAGTAAAATACTGGTATTCAGCTGCATCCGTTTAGACTGGAAGCCGACCCCAACATAGTTGGGAAAAGGCTAAGCAGATGATGATGACCTTTCTACAATACTTAGGTATTTTTTACTTTTACTTAGGTTTTTTTTATTTACGTATTATTTAGATAAAAAGCAGAGTCCAAAGATAGTTTATTTAAGCACTAGCTGCGCCCCGTGGTTTCACCCGCGTAAGTTTTGATCCCGTGGGAATATCGGGATAAAAAGTATCCTATGTGTTATTCTGATGTATAAACTATATTACTGTAAAGTTTCATCAAAATCCATTCAGTAGTTTTTGCGTGAAAGAGTAACAAACATCCATCGATCCATCCTCACAAACTTTCGCATTTATAATATTAGTAGGATTTCTAAGCAGAGATATACGATGACAAATGCGTGCACTGACTGGTCGCGGACAGTCGGATATGTCTGGTATTTTACTCAAAAGACCATTTTATCTGCATGTTCTTCTGGCCCTCATATGATCGGACCAAGACAATGCTTGGACTTTAAAAGAGACTGTGACTCTGAGGTTATTCCAGAGTCTCGTCATTTGTCAGACAGTTCATCACATCTAGTTGTAAAGTGTATTTTATTTAACTTGTAAAACCAAACAGAAATAACTATAAGTTTAGTTTATTTATTTCTAAAATACATTTAGGTATTTTTAGCCGCACAATGAAAACCTCTCAGGTTTTATCTGCGAGCCGTTCATTATCAATAATTTTATAAACAATGTTAATCATTATTATAGGTATACATACATTAGGAGAAATTTTGTGTAAGGAAACGCTTTGATTTGTAAGTAATTTATTATTCGCAATTTCCCTTGTAAGTTCTTGGTTTTTCGTAAATGCGAAGCTTGGATACACTTGCACCTATCCGGTAAATGGAATGAGGATACACGATCACCGATCCTCTAGTCATTAGTCAAGCGCGGTGATTATGGCATGAACCCTTTTTTGTATGTCTTACACATCGCTTTACGGTTGAACCCCTTTAAGAGAGTCCACTTCTTCTAGCTCTCAGCATCTTGGCATCCATAAAATAATAAACATTCAATAAATCTAACCTATCTTGTAATTTTTCTTGCAATACAACGAGACCGCAATAGTTATGTGCGTTTTTATGTAACAAGTAGTTTATTTATTGATTTAACTAATAATTAAAATGGAAATCGCATTTTTCTTTGCCTTGTATATGAAACGAGGCATAGAGATATCATTGAATTATGTACCTACCGTATGTTTTTAAGTAGGTATACGATTCCAGTTATAAAATGGAAATTACACAATTTTTCTACCATATAAGTTGGAAGATTTAGTGCTTGACATTGCAGTGCATGTTATCCTTATAAAAAACTGACAAGAACATTTAAAACATAAGCTGCTTACGTAGGAGACATTAATTCTTGAGACTAGTCTTCTTTATTTCATAAAATGTATTGAACATTGTCTTAAGCCTCTCATTTATATATCCCTTTCCCAACTATGTTGGGGTCAGCTTCTAGTCTAAACGGATTCATCTGAATACCACAGTCCTATCTGACCACCACAGTCCACAACCCAGTTACTGGGTGGGTAATAAGATAATTAGATAGCCCTAGGTAAGACTGGTTGTCAGACTTTTGACGATCCGTAACAACTGCCAAAGATCTACGAACGACAGCCGCGACCAGCGAGGCACAGAGGGTCTCGATATGTAAAGATAGTCACCCACCACCACCACCACCGTCACTTCAAATGATGTCTTTCATGTTGTTCATCTTAAATCAAGTGATACAGAGATGGTGGAACTGTAACTGTACAGCATCATTATCTACATCGCCATAATTTCCTCTCAGAATACTTTTCAAGATCGAAACACTCATGCTTGTCAATCGTAGATCAAGGAAGGTTCAACGCCACATTATAAAAAAAATCTCGCTAGAACATCACCCACCACTCCTATTACCTAATAGGTTTGCATACTATCAGTACGTAGGTACTTGTAAATAACACAGTTATCATAACTGCCCATATTTATTCGGTTTGGATTCGAGTGCTGCTCTGAAATAACACTCGTGGTTACTGCTTGACCCATTACGGATCACGAGTATTGAGTATGAGTGTAATATCTGTCTGTTCAGTTGGCATCTATTGGTGATTTACGATGCGCCAGTTTTCAGTGTTTTGTTTTAAAGTGGTCACTGTGGCACATATTGTGCCGTTTTTGCATTTTATTTTGATTAATCGACTTAGGATTATTCATAGAAAACTTGGGGTTTAGGTATTAGATTTAAATACTTGCCGAGGGCAATAACTCTCCTATTCTTGTTTGGCATTTTGGGACCGAAAGGGGTTAGTCTCTTTCGTTTTAAATATCATTTTTGCTGACCTTAAAGTGGATTCAGTTTTTCCTTTCCTAATTAGATAATATTTTTGCAAGGTGCCATTGACTATAATATTGGGTGTATACTTCAGTGTTGGTTCATGCATATCTATGACAATACGCTGCAGTACCTAAGCTCTGCTAGAATTACTTCTTTTCTTTCTAAGCTTAAAACAAACCATCTCTACAGAATAATGTATTTTTCATACCCATATTAGCATCAAAACAAAATCTTATAATTAAATGGAGCTAAAACCTCCGGTTGGCGTCTCCCCAAGTTTCCTATAAAGCGATGGCACTCACGAGCCGAATGAGATACTTACAAGTTATTCACTTTGACAAACTACTGCTGTTTACATAATAGCCAGCTTTATTTTACAAAGAATAGATAGTAATGTGGATTCTATTCTTATGTTTTTGTTTATTGTGGATATTTGTTATGAATAGAACTTTTCGTAGTATTTTAAATATGGAACCCAATTTAGAAAAATAACCCTTCTTTGGAGTCGTTTAATTATTATATACAGTCTTTTGTATTTCAGAAAGGGCTATATTATTTATTTTAAGTTAAAGTTACAACACAGCACACAAAACGCAGTAAGTACAAACAACACATAAACCATTAATTTTCTTAATGATGACCGCAATCATCATCAAGCATAACGATTTCAAATGAATCATTGTCAGCGGCATTGAGATTAAAACCAACACACTCAGACAATTACCTTCGGAAGTCATCGTTCAAATCATTGTTTATTCATTCATTCAATACAATGAAACTGACACATTGTCCTATATGTCACTATTTCTTACAAACTTATTATTAATATCCCTAAAATTAACTTCACACTCTTATTTCTTAACAAATAAGTCTTAAAATCGTTTGGGATGTAAGTAGAGTAGCTGCAAATGAAGTAGGTAATGTTTTGAACTGTCAATATAACTGATGTGTAGTCAAATTTTGACCGCCCACTATGCAATTTTTTTTTAGTTTTGTTCAATGGTCGGACAAAAACAATGATAAAGTAATAAGTTGCTTTGTATTGAGAAAGGATGTTTTGACTAATTTCGTATAAATTGCTGGTAGGACTGTAGGACACTTTAGTTGGTTGGACGTCCTGCTGTTTTTGACCAAAAGTAATTCTTGAGACTTGTATTGCTCAGAAAACTTTAGTTAGCTTTGACGTGTTGTAGTAATAATTTTGACGCAGGTAGAATCTAATTTTCGGCAGAGTGCAAAAGCGTAGTTAGTTTAAAAAACAAATGATAATTTGTTAATGGCAAAATTGGTTGTTAATGTTAACTTAACTTCAGATCTGATTCTAACGTTAAGTTAACAACCAACTATAATACTAAACCAGTACTAAAGTTATGTCTTAAGTAGATAATAAATAATAATTGTTGGGCAATTAAAAAAATCCATTCGGCTTATAAAAATCAACTCTAACCCAAGATTCCACTTGAACAATCCTTATTTAAAAGAGAAATAAATAAAGTAATAATTTCAAGATATTGCTTAGTCACCCATTCAAATAACTGAATCTCTTCCACGAGACCTCAATCAGACTTTCTTCAGTAACATCCCATGAAAGAGCTCCATGTTAATAATACCATTAAACCTAGTTAAATCTAATCAGGTAAGCAGGACCCCAGTATCAATATAACCGCGTCGGCATCAGTCAAAGCCTGGCGAGCGACGTGTTAGGTCAGAGATCATCGCGAGCGCAAATATAACGGAGGCTGGCTGGACTCGTTAGCTTCATAAAGTTTATACACCATGTACTGATTTTTATGACATGAGGTTGATAAACCAGCTGTATTTTTTTCTTGGTGCATTGCGATGGCCTTGTTGTTAATGGCTGTACAAGAATAAACGAGTTCGCACTTGTGTAAGATAAATATGATGAACAGGGTAGGGGGGTAGGGTAGACAACTGTTTTATATCTTAATATATAAAAATTACGTGTCACTTTGTTTGTACGCAATGGACTCCTAAACTACTGAACCGATTTTAATAAAACATTGCACACTGTGTGCAGTTTCATCCAACTTGAAAGATAGGCTACTTTATATTTCAATTTATAATCGCAATATTATTTTATTGCGAATATTGCCAGGACAAGGTTTGTATGAAAGAAAATTTCGGAAATTTGGAAAAAAAAATGCACCCTTGCGAAGCTGGGGCGCCCCGCTAGTCAAATATAAGAAAATTCTTCTCCATAGGAAACGACCAATTGGAACCGTGCACCTAGCTTTTGACGTTTCTTAAGTGCCCTTGTAGGCTTATGTGAAATAAAATATTTTGATTTTGATTTTTTTTATAGTGAGTTTGAACCATTACCTGAAAAAATATAGTAAATGGCAAAAAAACATATATAGTATATTATGTTTCATTTTTTTATATCTTATAACCATTATTACACTCTAAATTGAGGTTACCATTAATTAAGCTGTTGTTTATTTATTTATTTCTTTAATTAAAATGGTCGATCGGTCGGTTATAGATTAATACTGGCCATATTGCGCTCATCTCGCCATTTTGTATTGAAATGAAAATATAGTAGCTTCGCCTATATTTTTTTAAAAATAAATATAGTATTTAGGCCTCTAATACAGTAGGGTACTATATTCTATAGTTGGCAACCCTAGTTCTAGACCCCAGGCGTAGGAATTTTTAGTCGGTTATAAAAAAAAAGCTGTTTCATAGAAAAGTGCAATAATGCGGTTAAAATGTGAAAATAAAATGGAACAGTAATTTTTGTTTTAATAACCGACGATAAATTTTAACGGTGGGGTTCAGCAGGGACTGACAGGGGTGGCAGACACCTTCATAAAGGTTTTAAAGACACCTTCAGAATTTTAAGTGTTACATATCGAATTAATAACAGAATCAAATATGTAACCCTTATAAATGTGTTTTTCAATGTGTTAACCCAAAACACTTTAAAATTGTAACAGTAATATATCTGTAACCGATATAAAAGTGTTAATAAGTATAAATAGTAAACGCGACGTTGCCAAAATAGCCGCAATTCCGACTGGATTGAGGCTATTTTCCTATAGCCACGTCTATCTGTCCGCCGCGTGTTTTTGCTATACCGTGCAATATACCTACAAATGCTTATTTCTGTTACACATATTAATACTTATAAAAGGTTACACTTTGATTCTATTGATTTTATTGTATGTTACATTTAGAAGTGTTTTTCTTATAAAACAGTTTTAAAAAACAGTGTTAAAAACTCTTTTTACGGTTACAGATTGAGTCCCTGGGGTTCATAATCATGTAGGTACTGGAGCCACGGTAACAGGCGACAGTGCCCTGTATTAATGACTAAATACGTTAAAAAGTAATAATTACATCAATATCTAAAACTTAGTTCTCAAAGAGTTTTTATTTCTATGTTCATGTTCCTTAGGACTGTGCCGACCGCACAGTGGCGCCCTCATCGTTTGTTTGGTTATTTCATACAATTTAGAATGAAAATGCAGAAAATAAGCACGTTAAGTTGTGCTCCAAAAGATTATACGTTAATATTATTAGAAGCGGTAGTTTTATATTGTTTAGTTTTATTATAATCCTTAAAACGGAATATAGTGGCCACTGTTATCCGTTTTAAGGATTATAATAAAACTGAACAATATAAAACTACTGTTTCTAATAATATTAACATATAATCTTGTGAAGCACAACTTAACGTGCTTATTTTCTGTATTTTCATTCTAAATTGTATGAAATAACCAAACAAACGATGAGGGCGCCACTGTAGGGTCGGCACAGTCTTAATATTGCTCCTCTTTTTATTTTCAAGTGTCGCATTCACTTTCAAAAAGCTTAGATAATAATTCATTTGAAATGTGTCATTAAAAATAATCTGATATGATAGCACAGTATTTTTTCTCACATTCCCAGACAGCCACATATTTTCTCACGTAACCACGCTTTATTAACATAAGAAACAAGTTTTCAATGAAAACAAACACTATTTATTTCACTTTTCTTTCAAAACAGCACTTAAGTCATTTCCTGAGCATTATGTATGCAGACACGCGAAGCCTCAATTACTGGATAACCAGTATAAGATGAACCCTCATTTGTTTCACTTTATACTAGAGTAGGAACATTTGGGAGGTTCTAATAGGTCAAGGTAGTTTGGTAGATAGAAGCTTATTATGAAAAGTCGTTCTCAAAAATATCAAATTGTTAAGCTGGTTGTCAAGTTAATAGTTATGTGCTTTTGTAATGATAATGTAGGTATCCCTTATTATGTGTACTTAGAGGTAGGTAGATGAAAGTAGAGGTTATAGTTTTTTTTTCTGTGTGACAAGATTGGTTAATATCCTTTTTAGATGCGGTGCATGTTCCGCTTTCAAACGATCATGTGGAGGAGAAGGTTCTTGTTCGCACGAACGTAAAAATATCGCGTCAGGATTTTATCGGGCAACGGATTTTCAACTCTCGGTGTTGAGATTTCTACAGAGCGCATTCCAGCGCGTCAAAAAAACACAATGGCGCCGATTTCCTTGTTCACAAACTAAACTAAATTAAAATTCATTGCATCTTTTTCTTTCTATTTCATTAAGAAAAGGACAGACAGAAGTTAAATATTCGTGTTTAGTCCTGTCAAATTAGTTAGCGCCAGACGTAAATTGACGTGTTTTTAGTAGCCAATTATTTAATCAGGTCTAAACTTATTCATATTCATATATTTCTTTGCATTCCATAATGTAGTATAGGTGTTACAATGGCTTAAAGCTAAGGTACAATTATGGACCCTGTAGGGCACAGCAAGAACTAAAAAATATTATAATCTAGGACACAAATTAACAATAAAATTTAAAATATGTTATTAACATTAAAATAACTAAATAACATTTTACATTTAACTTGTCTATGGAGTACCTATCTTAATTTGACAGGATTAAACTAATTTATCTTTTGTCCTTTTCTTAATGACATAAAAAGAAAACGATGCACTGAACTTAAATTTAGTTTGTGAACAAGGGAATCGGCGTCAATATTGGATTTTCAACTCTCGGTGCTAAGCAATGCGTTGAAAATCCAGTGTGCAAAAAAAAATCGCCGCGGGAAAAACGCGACCGTGCGTACCTGGGCCTAGGGAGGTCTTATTAAATAGTTTTCCGGTTTATAGTAATGAATATCCTTCTATGGTTAGGTACGCACGGCTGCACATCAAGCTATACATAACCAGTATAAGCTGACTTCTGATTGTACGAAAAACCTATACAATGCGAGGTTAGCTACAACTGGAAATGTATAGCTTGATGTGTAGCCGTTGTACCTTAGAATTGATTATCAACACCCAAAGATTGACTGGTAGAAAATGCCTATGGCATTAAGTCCGCCTCTGTACATTTATGTGCTTGAAGTATTAAATAAATAAATAAATCAATCAACAATTTCAAAGTACCTATAATAATTTGAGATCATTGTCACACTGAAGCCTTAATAACTATGAAGGTCGACGACCGCTACCACCTAGCATGACTTTGAACGTAGGTAGATAATTAAATGAGCCCATATTTACTACATAAAATCTATGTATAAAAACCGTAGTGTTATTAACTTCGTAACGACTGACTGGCAAGGAGTGCCAGGCAGGTCACTACTAACCAGTTGCTGATCTTTAACCCACCACGTGCAGCGACATTCGCACTTTATACTGATAAATAAGCCGCGATGATACAGCTACCTGCCACTATAGGGCTAAGATTAATTTGGTTAAAATTAACTAATAGCAACTTAGGACAGAATGTAATAATTCCTTCTTCAAATATTAAACTGGTAGCCATTTAATTTCGAATCCTATAATGATGGCATGGCAGCGATGAATAATTCGTGTGTTTGCTTGCATGCGTTTACGATTAATATGTGTATTACATAGGAAAAATGATTATGGAAAGAGCAAAGAGTTAATCAACTGTCTTTTTTAGAGGCAACTGGAAACTGTGGCAATCTATCATGTCTAGAATGTAATTGGCGTGAAAGTAAAAATATGACCTGTGTCACAGCGTGACGCCAAATTAACTTTTAAAAACTGTGATGGAAGTTAGTAGTTTTTTTATTCGGTTAGCAACGAAGAAAAATGAGTAATAGTACATCTAAAGAAGAATAAAAACAGATAAAAGACATTTGTTAAAACACAACTTATAAGGCATAGGTACCTACTGTCTTAAAACTTAACTATGACTGCAACCAATATATTGACTCCGGATGACGCCAAGACGACCAGCCGTCGTCTATACATAGATTATATTAATATAGAAATAGGTCCATCCGTATTGGTTATGTTATAACTGTTGGAGTATAGCAAAAACAAATCTATCCTACTTCAACACTATCGTCTTTCTCGTTCTAACTCATAAATATTATTTAAGTATCCGCCCTTAGCACTTGACTGAAATCCTTAGTTTCGCATAGTGACTGTACTACTCTATTAGCCTTGTGTGGGATCACACGTCTCACGTAATATTAGAAAACACACCTTCCAATATATAAATAAAAGGATAATAAACGTATTATTAAAATCCTTAGAACGGTCTTTCCTTTGGTGTTCCTCCATTAACCCTAACAGGTTATGGGCCCAGAGCGTTAAGCCAGAGTGCGAATAAATAATATAAAGTGAAAGTGATTGGACACTAAATAAAAAGTTATTTTAGTGCAAGTGTTTTTAAAAATGGATTTAAGATCTAAAAGGAACATCAAACAATTTGATGGAGAAAATTATAGTGTGTGGAAATTTAGAATTCGCAATCTATTAAGTGAACTTGGAGTTCTGAACATTATCGACGATGAATCTCCGACAGAGAGAAGTGCCGAGTGGCTTAAAAATAATGCATCAGCTAAGAATACGATAATAGAATGTTTGTCAGACTCATTACTTGGTCTGACTACAGAACAAGACACCGCAAAACAAATTTTCGCGAAGCTTGATTCTATCTTTGAAAGAAAAAGCGTAGCGACGCAGCTGTCTCTTAGGAAAAGGTTGTTGAACTTGAAATTGGATAGAGATACCAAATTAATCAAACATTTCCAAATATTTGATGAGATGGTTACAGAATCGCACTGCTGGATTTGCTTTTATGACGGACAGTGATACAAATGAAAGTAATGACAGGAAAAACAATATTACTTTTGTGTTGGATTCAGGAGCTTCAGATCATTTGATAAATCGAGAAGATTTGGCCCTAAACTTCACTGAGCTTGAAAAGCCAATAAACATTTCTGTTGCGAAAAATGGCACGTTTATACAAGCGACAAAGAAAGGTGATCTCCCCGTTACCAGTAAGATGGGCCGTACCAGGTATACTACAGGATGTACTTTTCTGTTCTGATATTCCCTACAACCTGCTATCGGTAAAGAAAATGCAGAATGCGGGAATGACTGTCGTTTTCGATAAAAACGGTAGTGTTGTTGTGTACAATGATGGTAAGCTGGTAATAAAGGGTGAGTCTTTGAACAATCTAATCAGCATTAAGTTTCTCCTTTCTAAACATGCTTTAAATAGCGAATGCTCATTAAATAGAGTCGTAAATAATAGTTATGAATTGTGGCATCAGAGGTTAGGCCATATAGGCAAATCAAAATTTATGGAAATAAAAAGAAATAAATTATTTTCTGATATTGATAAAATTGATAATATTACGCCAAACGATAAATTGTGTGAGGCTTGTATTTATGGTAAACAATCATGCCTGCCATTTAACAAATCGAAACCAAAAGTTTTGAAACGACCTCTATTTAAAGTGCACACAGATGTTTGTGGTCCTATAACTCCGTCGTCTATTGATGGCAAAAATTATTTTGTGATTTTTGTGGATGAGTACACTCATTATTGTGCTACCTACTTGTTAGCTCGTAAATCAGATGTTTTTGTTATATTTCGGGATTATGTAACAAAAAGTGAAGCACGTTTTTGTTTGAGAATTGTTAACTTATATTGTGATAATGGAGGGGAATTTGTATCCAATGAATAGAAAGAGTTCTGTGCGCGGAAAGGTATTAGCTACTACTTAACAGTGCCACATACTCCGGCTTTGAATGGTATTGCCGAACGTATGATAAGAACAATTACAGAACGGAGTCGTACAATGATACAAGGGTCTAAATTAAATCAATCGTTCTGGGGTGAGGCTGTGTTAATTGCTATTTATTTAATAAATATCAGCCCCACGAAAGCACTGTGGTTGGATAACACACCTTATGAGTTATGGCATAATACAAAACCGCAACTGAAGTATTTAAAAGTTTTTGGTTCTACTGTCTATTTTTTTAATAAAAGTATAAAAACGAAATTTGACAAGAAATCATCAAAGGGAATTTTCGTTGGTTATGAACCAAATGGTTATAAGGTTTGGTATGTAGTAAATGAAAAGTTTGTGAGAGTCAGAGATGTGGTAATGGATGAGATTAATTTCTTATCAAATAGGCCAGTGCAACCTGCGCCAGAACGGATTATGGCTAGAAATAGCAATAACTCTGTTGTTGACAACTCTGTCAGAGATGTGGAAATGGATGAGATTAATTTCTTACGAAATTGGCCAGTGCAACCTGCGCCAGAACGGATTATGGCTAGAAATAGCAATAACTCTGTTGTTGACAACTCTGTCAGAGATGTGGAAATGGATGAGATTAATTTCTTACCAATTTGGCCAGTGCAACCTGCGCCCGAACGGATTATGGCTAGAAATAGCAATAACTCTGTTGTTGACAATTCTGACTCTGTACACCCTTTTGAAAAGAGGTGTGAATCTCGTAAGGATCAATCAGATTGTATGAGTAAACAAACGGATGAAATACCTACTAATCAATCTGTTCATGAAACAGGGGAGCGTTTGAACCGGTCTTTATATCACAATGAAAATGAGTTAACTTTATCTCAAGACAATGATACATCACATAATTTGAGACGAAGTAATAGAGTCCGAAACATGCCAACTGTTTCTTATAATGAAAATGATGAGGACAGTATTTATGGTAACTATTTGTTGTGTGCAGAATCTTTGATATTTCAAATTCCTCAATCATATACAGAAATTAAAACCAGGGATGATAAGCATCTATGGGAAAATGCTATCAAAGAGGAAATTAATTCACTTCTTGAAAATGATACGTGGACTTTAGTACCAAAGCCAGATAATAGAAATATTATCGATTGTAAGTGGGTATTTACAGTTAAAAATGATGAGTTTGGAAAACCCTTGAAATATAAAGCGAGATTAGTGGCTCGTGGTTTTAGTCAGAAATATTTGATTGATTATAATGAAAGGTTTGCACCTGTTGCAAGGATTGCAAGTTTTAGACTGATAATAGCTTTTGCGAATCAATTTAATTTGCTGGTTCACCATATGGATGTAAAAACAGCATTTTTGAATGGGAAACTGAACGAGGAAATCTATATGAAAATTCCCGAGGGTATCCCGGCTGGAAGTAATATGGTTTGCAAATTAAATAAGTCATTATATGGATTGAAACAGTCTGCACGCTGTTGGTTCCAAATGTTTGAGCAAGCTTTGATAAAAAGGGGTTTTCAATACTCATCAGCGGACCGGTGCATTTACATTTTTAATGCAGGTCATGTTTTAAAGAATATTTATGTTCTACTTTATGTTGACGATCTTGTGATATCAACCGCAGATATAAATACTATGAATAGTTTTAAAACATACATAATGAACACTTTTAAAATGGTACACTTAAAAGAGATCAAATGTTTTCTGGGAATCAAAATAATCAAGTCAGAAAACAAAGTTACTTTGGATCAGGAAATGTACATAAAAACAGTTCTTGAGAAGTTTAACATGAGTGACTGTAATTCTGTCACTGCACCCCTTGAAAGTAAACTAGATTACGAAGCATTAAATTCGTGTGAAATAACAAGTGCCCCTTGTAGAAATCTTATCGGGTGTTTGATATATATCATGCTGTGCACTCGACCTGACCTAAGTTTTTCTGTTAACATCTTGAGTCGATATGCAAGCAAAAACAACCATTCATTATGGTCACACTTAAAAAGGGTCTTGCGATATTTAAAGGGCACTATAAATCTCAAGTCATCTCACAAACAGTAACCAACGAACAAATTACAGTAAATAACGAACAAATAGAAAATGTTAATGAATGTTAATGAATATATATATTTAGGCCAACTTATATCTACAGATGATTGCATGAATAGAGAAATAGAACGAAGAATAACTAATACTTGGAAACGATTTTGGTCTCTTAGGGAAATAATGAAGGATAAAGATATGCCAATGGAAGGAAAAAAGAAAGTATACGAAATGTGCATTATGCCATGCTTACTATACGGGTGCCAGACATGGGCGTTAACAGAAATACAAGAAAATAAATTAAAAGTCTGCCAAAACGCAATGGAAAGGAGTATCCTAGGCATAAAAAGAAAAGACAGAGTGAAACTACAAGAAATTAAAAAGAAAACAAAATTTAAAAATGCATACACAGTTTACAGACAGCTTAAATGGCGTTGGACGGGACATATGCTAAGGGAAAGTAAAGAGAAATGGACTAAGTTAGTAACAGAATGGTATCCAAGAGATAGTAAAAGAAATAGAGGCAGACAAACGAAAAGATGGGAAGATGACTTCAAGAAAATAGCTGGTCCGGTATGGACTCGTTTAGCAAGAGACAGGAATACATGGAAATCTTTAGAGGAGGCCTTTGTCAACAGACAAGCTGTTTCATACAAACATCCAGTTGCCGATCATTCAAATGAAAGTTAAATTTATTTAGTTTAAAGTAGGCATGAAAGGCATGTTTTAATATGTAATAATGATAAGAAAGAAACAGCAATAAAGGCTATTTTATTTATTTTATTTTATTTATAAATCTCAAGTTAACATTTACACGAAATGATTATAAAAATATTCTAAGTGTCTTTGTTGATTCTGACTGGGGTAGTAATACACTAGATAGAAAGAGTACTACGGGTTATTTGTTTAAATTATTTGATCAATGCACAATATGCTGGCAAAGAAAAAGGCAGCATACAGTGGCAACATCATCCACTGAAGCAGAGTACAAGGCTCTATATGAAGCAGTAAAAGAAACTCTGTGGTTAAAGTCATTAGTAACAAGTATTGGCATTGCGATTCCAGATTCTATTTGTATTTATGAGGATAATAATGGATGCATAAGCATCGCGAACAATCCTACTAGTCACAAAAGATCTAAACATATTGATATTAAGTATCATTTTTCTAGAGAACAGGTTGAGAAAAATGTGATTAAAATGGTTTATGTTTCTACAGATAACCAGCTGGCTGATATCCTGACAAAATCATTACCCGCGGTGCGTTTCACCGAGATGAGAATAAAACTCGGGGTGACGTTGTAATTGTATTCAACGTGGATAAATAAAATGATGAGGATATGTTAAATATAAGAGCTTGGTTATAATAAATGTAGATGAATAACATTCATAGTATCCAGTTATAATGGATAAATTGATTGATAATGGTTTGATTAGGTTTTTCTGGGTTTTACCTAATCCTGCGCAGCAAATGCTGGACCGTGATGATTGATTGTATTCCCAGAGAGAGTGTGAAAAATTGGAGGTGTGTGATTTTGTAATTGTATAAAGATGTTTGATATCTTTTAGCGTAATTAAAAGGAAAAGGATTTATTTTTGAGGGGGCGTGTTGGAGTATAGCAAAAACAAATCTATCCTACTTCAACACTATCGTCTTTCTCGTTCTAACTCATAAATATTATTTAAGTATCCGCCCTTAGCACTTGACTGAAATCCTTAGTTTCGCATAGTGACTGTACTACTCTATTAGCCTTGTGTGGGATCACACGTCTCACGTAATATTAGAAAACACACCTTCCAATATATAAATAAAAGGATAATAAACGTATTATTAAAATCCTTAGAACGGTCTTTCCTTTGGTGTTCCTCCATTAACCCTAACAATAACAACGAGATAATTCAAAAATATCTTGTTCAGAGGACGCCGCCGATAGAATTTAAGCCGCCATGATGGATGGTCGCTGATGACAGTAATGACAGTTAAATACGTTCGGATATTCTTCTAATAATATGTCATTAGCTTTAGCTTAAGGCTGTATATGTGTTGACGTGTGCCTATTAAGAAGTGTTGCCAAGTATTTTATTCATGTTGATGATTTGAAAAAAGGTGGGCGGGCATTATGTCTAAAAAACGGAGAAAAGAAATAAATGTGGAGTAGGTAGATTCTGCTTTGTGTCAAATATTATAAACTATTGTAGTTGTTTTAACAGATATTATCATACTGAAAAGTTTAAAACCTAGTACACCCATTGACGGAAAAAGTCACTCAAAACCCAGACTTCATAAAAAACCGTCTCATATTTTATGAAAACCATTTCCTTATTACACGTGCTTCTATTTGAAACCTACGAGGAAGCAATGAAAGTCCCCCGTTATTATATAGTTTTTAACGTCACATTTGTTTAAAATAACGATACGTTTAGTTCGAATATCAGTCATAAAGCCGTCGTTGTAATAATAACTAACACTTTAACTATAGCACGGTGTAGTGTTGCCAGATATGGGGCGTTACATTTTGGGATACGGAATTTTAAATGCTTTTGGTATTTTTAATATTGCTATGAATATACTGTTAGTTGTATTTATGGAAGTGGCATAAGGAAAATTGGATTCTGGCATGCCTATTTGTGTATGTATGGGATTAATTTTATACGTGATCATTACCTATTTGAAGACACTACGTAGGTTATTGTTTTCGAAGCACTCATAGTAATCTATTACTGAAAACAAGTTACATTGTTCTCCTAGCCTATTCCATCCATAAAACCATTCCCATACAATGAAACGAAACGTTTGACAACTTACTTCAAAGTCCCATTACAAAATCCAGGTTAAACATAAACCCGTGGTCTCGGAACCGGCGTCCACCTGGCCACTCTAACCTCAGGTCTATTTTAACGCGGCGTTAAACGCGCGGTTACTGCTAGATTTATGGAGCGCTCGGTAATAGGACTCTTTGCTTTTTTTAAACAGCAGTCAATGGAGGCGTTTGTTGCCAGTTCTGTTAATCTGTTATGTAATACGAATATACGAATTTGTTTTGAGAATAAGTGTTGAAACAACAGGTGGTTTGTGGGGAATAGGGTAGCTATTTTACTTTTCTGCATTGTTTAAGCATAGGCCATGATTCCCGTTTCAAAAGAAACCTTGGATAAGTTGGCATTAAATTTGAGAACTTCTGGTAAATATATTTTCAGGAAGACAATCAGTTTTTTGTTCCTACTTGCACGTAATTCTCATCATACGTCATCTCATAGAGTTATTTGCTCTCGATAATTTGGCAAAATCTGTTTCTTCTCTATTACCAATGACTATAAAAGCACACCTCCTACGTACGTAAATTAACACAAACTTAAGAAAATACCACAAAACTTATTTTCTCAAACTTAGCTAAGTTGTGTAGCCGACCTTCCCACACATTTGCAGCATGCCTATAACAAGATACACCGTTGTCTCACAAATGACTGCAATTTGTTCTATTTCAGGCTAGGAGCCATTCCAGCTCGCCTACATGTGATCTAAATTGGCCTTCCGCCAAAATAAGTATGTTTCCGAGTTGTCAAACAAATACCGTATTTAGATGAATGCTTCAGATCTCAAATTGAATCGTTTCGTCTTATTTATGAAGTTATCAAATGCTGGATAGTTGTTGTGCTGGATGTGGGGTAATGGCGTGCGTGAAACAGTTGCCGTTAATATTATAGTCGTGGTATTTGAGATGTCGTTAAACTATGAGTTGTTTGTTGCATTAACTTGTGATTCTAGGAAATTGTGAGGTTTGAAAGTGGTATTAAAAACAGCATCAAATATTTATGTAAAAGAAATAACTTAATGATCGTCATTCTTATCTTTAGTATGCACAACTTAACAGTTTACAGTCTGTTTGTGAATGACTAATTGCAATGTTTTATGTACCAGAGGGTGGACATTGAATTATGTCCGGTAGACTTTATGTAGCGAGTCATTATGCAGAGACAAGCGACAGATGATGACAATGGCCAGTGTTCCTTTCACACGCATTCATTAGCTTAATAACATTAATCGCCTTAATTCAACAGCTGTGTATTGTTACAATTCAATTAGGACAAATTAAATCGTCCCAAAGTTAACGCAGATGTTCGCGTGACATCCTGCCTGCAACTGCAGCACTGACACCCCCACTGACCTGCAGTCTGCATTGCAATATACTTACAACAATACAAAATGGCCGTTCAACTGTCATCCGATTCCAATTCGCGCGCTTTCTATACAAATTGTATGACTTCATTGTGCACGCCAAAATTTTGGGGAACTCGTAAATACGGCATGCGGCAGATAATTTGATGTATGAATAGAGTTAATTGCGGCATTTATTTATTGTATCCGTTACATTGCACGCGGGGGTGGCACTGCCCCTGTTTTTATTAGCAATATGCGCCCTAAACTTTACGGTTTCTACAGGGGTGAGTTTAGCCATGTTGATTTATTTCTCTTGCGACGCATGAAAACATTATTTTTTGTCTATCGCACGCACAAAGGAGGTTACGAGAAAGGTTGGATTTTATTGAGGTTATGTTAAAATTGGCGGAAAATACAGTTTTTTTGTATCGCCCGTGACGATTGTAAAGACGAATTTGGTACGAATCAAAGGGGGATTTAGCTGTTCAGCAAAATAAAGCGAGTTCTTTTGTGAAACGAGATTAACCGAAGTTAAGGCGAAGTCTGTGCGTTAGATAATTCGCATCAGAATTTGCTTTTAAAAAGCTCGTTTATCAAGCGGACGTTAATTTATTTAATAAATCAGTTTGGAGGATGGCGGGCCTGCCATTAGTCAAACAGAGCGGGCTGAGATTCAATACGGGGATCGGCCGGGGCTGGCGAGTGGCGGGAACTACAAATGATGCTGTATGACGGAGATGGATGGCGCCGCGCCCGCCGCCCGTCTGCGGACAGACGTTTAACTTAATATAACGACACAATGCTAAGTACTTGTAATTGGAAAACTTATGGGATAACTGCGTTTAGTCAGTGTCCGACTGTGGGAGAAATTTTGAGATTTCATAACGCAGCATGCAATTTAATAGATCTCTTTGGGTTTTTACGTGTATTTTGTGAAAGTATTAATACTAGGTAATAGGTATTATACTTCCATATAAGAAACGCGAGAAGGTATAGGTATTTGTTAATGCCTTATTAAATTTACGTAGTTACCGCTATTTTTTCCGAAAACTTGGGAACTTTTCCAAACATTAGAAAACAAACATTCGGATCAAAATAAGATTAAATACAATAAAAAGGCGGAAACAAGACTTTTCAGTTACTTCGGGCGGCAGTAAAACTTTTTACTTAAGTTTTTAACATTCCAAGTTGTTTGAGTCGTAATGAGATGAAAAAAGTTTAAAGCCTCCGTTCTTGAACACTCGGAAGAGTTCGCTCGAAATAAAATATGTATTACGAGTTTATGACCAATATCGGGAGCCTTTTAATGACAACATGATGGATATTTATTACCTGCGTGTGTCCTAGCTTTATTATGAAAATGTATACGTTATAGGGGCAACGTGTCTTGCGTATTAAAGAAGAGCAATTTTAAAATAAATGAATAGCTTCGCTTTTCAATTCATAGATGACAAATACATAGTTTGTCGAAGCTAACCGCACTGTTTGATCTTTATGATGGTCTTGTAATGGTTACGACGAGCATTAAGCGACAGAGGAAATATTTTTTACGAAGATTTCTTTCAAATAACATTAATAAAAAAATATTTTTGTAATCCTTCGGCCGTCGCCTTAAGGGCACGTCGCGCGCGTCGCGCTCACGCATACTTCTCGCGGATTAACGCTACATAATGCCGCGGAAGTTCTGCCGAAAGTACGTCCCCTTAATGAACCAACGTAACATTCATAATTACGACTTTATTACCTTACTCCTAAAGGTTAATTTCAATTGTTTGAGGTTACATAAAGTTTGGTAAAAAAATATAAGCTCTGTGTAGGTTTAGGTGAGAGTAGATCTTATTAGCATGAAATAGGGTAGACTTTTGTGTGTTTAAGATAGAATAAACATAGTGGATGGGACCGGACTCGTGTCTACGCATAATATCATTGGCACACACTCTTATTGGTGATGATTTGTCAACTTTACTCCACTCATTGGATTTTGAACTCTACTTTTAGGAAGTTAAGGTAGTTTTTCTTCGAAACGTGTTTCCAAAACTATGTTTTCTTTGAGCACAGAGTTGTAAAAAGTCCATTCACGCTGTGATCTTGGCAGTGTGAGCAGGAAATTATTATAATTTTGCCTTCACGAGAACGTTTCTTGAATTTTAAGTTGTATTAAAATGTCGGCTAACTTGATTGTCATGTTTTCTTTAGTACGTGCAAGTTTTCCGTAGTGTCGTAATTTCGAAGTTTTTCGACAAAGGTTGGGTAACGTTTTGGTGCCATAAATGTCTGTAATAACGGAACTTAATGGCTAGAATGAATATAAGTTTGATATAAATTATGAAAGTACAGGGCTAATGTCAATGACCAAATTCTAATTCATCTCTGTCGTCATTAAAAG
This sequence comes from Globia sparganii, assembly GCA_949316385.1. Taxonomy (NCBI): domain Eukaryota; kingdom Metazoa; phylum Arthropoda; class Insecta; order Lepidoptera; family Noctuidae; genus Globia; species Globia sparganii. The sequence goes on along the minus strand of OX438663.1, from coordinate 22,857,934 downwards.
AAAAGACTTTAAGTACTTATCTCCCTACATCCTTAATTTAATTATTAAAAAAAATGCTAAGGTCAGCAACATTTTTACAATTAGCAAAATGTTAAATTAGGTTACATTTACACTGGCAACCGTATCTACTCGTCGCGCGTCGTAAGCTATCAACATTCAAACTGACACCTTTTATTTTCCCCAATGAATGGATCTCGTTAATTTTCCAAAGGAAGTCGGATGAATAAATCATGACGTCAGTTCCGGTGCTACTCATTTCAGGTACCTGCTACGTAAATTATTTTCTTTTTCGTAGACTTCCTGTGCACAGAGCTATGCTAATTTTATTTATTTTTTGCTGTATCTTGAACGTATGCAGTCCTTGGGGTATTTTTTATGTCTCACATTTTTGTATTAAAAAAGTAGGGAGAATAATGAAGCTGTTATAAATAATTGTAAAGTGCACTTCCATTTGCACGTCAGCTTTTCATGGATTGAATAAATATTGAGCCACGAGGGAGCTTTGCCAATAAACGTCAATTTGTATAGCAGGCAGTAATCGTGGCTAAATAATAATAGCCACACGGCACTATCAATCAGGTTAAGCTTACGCTTGCCGCGGTTGGTTCGTGGATGGGTGACCATACATACATACCTAGAACCCTCCGTGCCTCGGAAAGCACGTTAAGCCGTTGGTCCCGGCTGTTAATCGTGGATCTTTTTACAGTCTTTACGAGTCTTCAGAAACCAGAAAGTCTGAGAACCAGTCTTACCAAGGGGTATCGTATTATGGATAATGTATAAGTAGGCAGACAGAATGAGAACCCATTGTTTTCATGTTTTCTGCAAGTATATTTAGGCAATAAATCGAGGAAGCAAGTCACGAATACACTACAAATCTACCGCCCACACCCATAATTAAGAATATAATCCTCCTCTTATTACCATTGATTACCAACAAACACCATTCATTCAATACTCTTAAGTGTTACTCAACATCAAATTATCTTGTCTTAATAATTATTAGTGCCACTTCTAGTCCCGGCACCACGCAACTATATTATGGTATTATTTACGATAATCCAACGCTTGGCCATTTAATAGTTGACTTATTGTCAAAGAAACTGTTAAATCAGATAATATTAATACGGTTAGACTTGCAGATATTAAGTTATTATGATAATTTACGCAGAATAAGTGGTATATTTTGTGGTGTAAATTGATATAGGTATTCTGGTTGCACGCAATACTAACTGCAGGGAGAATGGTTCTGTTGATGGTTTTTGTACCGAATAAGTAAATTACACCTCGTGAGAAGACAATTTACAATTTTTCATTTACCGATAGGTATAGAAGACTGACGGCAAATTATTTTATTTATATGTATATAAATATAATGATACATGGCGCATCTGAATAAACATATTTTCATTGTTTCTCCAAGTGTGATAATTAACTACTCGTTTGAGCCTTTGTAAAATAATTAAAAAAAACAACAACAAAATGTTCTGAATAACATTTGAATTGAGCGAAATATTCGCTTATTTTAATTATTATGTCCTTCCTCATGGGAGTGAATAATTGTATTCATTTTGAGCGAAATAAATTGTCTTAAACCGTAATATTACCTACTTAAAGGCCTGTAACTGAAAAAGTAACATATCCATAAAAACCCACACCATATTTTATAGCTACAATATTGTTGCATTTTCATTAACCAGTTCTCCCTATTCTACATTTCCTGCCATCGATTGGCAGAGAAGCCTACGCCCGCAGATAATCCACAGATAAAAAATCCGTACACAGTCGGATAATCCGTCCATACATCTGTCACTGTACCTACATCCATCCGTTTCAAAACGTAACTAATACTTGCATTTCTCTTTTTGCCAGTCTTATAATCTACGTATTCCTATTTCAATGGTCGTGTTGTGCACAGAATAGGAAACAAAAGCTATTTCAACTTTAGATCTGGCTACGTGCAAGTTTGAAGGCATATTTTGACATGGATTTATTACTAGTGTACTAGAAGTTTATTACCGTTTTGGTAGCAGTGTTATTTAATCTGTATTATTAAAATCTATTTAGCAAATATAGCTGTTTAATATCCGAGACACGAGTACGCCATTTACAGTTAAGCAATCCAAAAAACTCCTATAGTGGAATCAGGCTACCTGTTACCTGGCTGTATAATCATATTCCCTTGTCCACAAAAACTTGTTATTGAACACTCCATATTGAATATTGATTGTCATTGTCATTTCTATTTTTAACAAAAGAAGACTATACAGACTGGCATTTAAAGCCGCAGTAGAGGTTTTTTTAGAATTTCAATATAAATAGTACAGATAAATCGAGACGTACTTATTACATTATGGCTCCAGTTTTCAGTATTACAATAAATACGTCAATACCTATACCTATTGAAGATCGCGGGGAAGAAATGGATGAGACTCGCACAGATCAGGGAAGCATGGCACAGAAGGGAGGAGGCATGTATGCAGCAGTGTGTGGAACAAGGCATGATGATGAAGACCTAAATACATATAAACACATAACATAACATTACGCATGTTTTCTACAAAGGGTTAGACAGAGGTATAGTATACCTACACCCACGTAAACAAATGCGCAAAAAAAAACAAATGCATATTAATTTAACAGAAAAACTTTTCACTAAAGACAAATACATTTATTCGTAGGATATAGTGCAAGGTTGGCAAGTAGAGTTATTTTCAAGACACATCCGCTGCTAAATCATAAAATACAATACAAGAAATAAACATATAAATATTATATACAACATAAAATAGAAGAAATATATCAATATCAATATCGCTATAACGCCGTAAAAGGGGATAAGTGTAAAAATGCCATTTAAAAAGTAGATAATTTTTAAGTTGCTTTTCTACACTTTTCGTTCACCTCGGAATGGCGGCGCGGCGATAAAATGCTGATCGAATATGAGTTCCAATTACACGAGATTCCGAGCGCGGCCATAACGCGGGATATTATTAATTTATTCATAGGACTTCGACTCTTACTAACTAGCTGCATTTTAGTGGCACTTGCAGACGCACTTAATGTCTGAGGCATACGGGGACGAAAGTTGGCAAGCATTCCTGCAAGTGATAATTTTTGCAAAACCACCGCAGTACTTTTTTTTTTGTTTTGTGCTGTCATTAATCAACCAAGCTGTCAGTAATTGAGTTGAATGGCGTGCAAGAGGCGAGACCTATGTCCAGCAGGGGACTGCTGTAAGCTGATCATGAATAAACCAAGGCTAAAATAATTATAATTTCTGAGTCAGTCGACCATTTGATTTTCTTTCCATCTCGGTCTCATTTTGGAACTCAATTGATGACATTAGAATCTTTTTTCGCCCTTGTACAGACGCCAGCAGGTCAACCTACCCCTATCTGTCAAATTTCTTTGATAGATTTTCAACTTTAGATCAAAGGAATAAGGTTCACATTCAATTGGGAAAATCTGACAGATTGGGGTAGCTTGATGTGCTGGCCTCTGTACAAGTGCTAGATGTATGACTAATAATCAGTCAACTCATTAATATTGTAAATTATTCGGAGCTGCAAGAAATACCTACTTATAATTTATGGGTTTTATGGAGAAGCGGTTATACGTTGACTGCGTTTTTTTAATACCAGAATCTGCCTAACCTTTTCCAATTCTGTTGGGGTTGGATTCCAGTCTAACCGGATGCAGCTGGATACTAGTATTTTACATGAAGCGATTGCCTATATGGTTTCCACAACCCAGTTACCTACTGGGTAACACGATACCCCTTGGCAAGACTGTTGGTCAAACTCGGACTTTTGACTACCTTTAGCCACTGTCAATGACCTACGATTGACAGCCAGGACCAACGGCTTAACGTGCATTCCGAGACATGGAGGGGTCTCGGTATGTTATTAATGGTCACTCATCCACGGACCGACCTCGGCAAGCGTTGCTTAACCCTGACGATCGACCCGTGCAGCTGTTATTATTTAGCCAAGAGTCCCGAGGTTTTCTAACGATAGTGTTAAATTACCTAGTTTGTTGCATGTCCCTCATTCCAAGTCCGCGTACAGGCAGAATTCGTATTTAATCCGTGCGTGCAGACGTTTTAATAGACTAGCCAGTGAACATGATTTGGACTTGAACTTGTAAATGGCCTTCAAGTGGATATTGTTTAAGAAACACTGTTTATATTACCTGTAAGTTTCCCGAACAGAATAAAAATAAATAAATAAATAAATAATAAATAAAAGTGATTTTAGAAGACTTATTATTGCAAACTTTCGTTATCCTGCCAGCCTGTATGTATTAACCAGCAGGGTGTCTTCATCGCTTGTCGTGTTAAACACATTGTCACCGACCAGTCGCTCGTCGGTTACTGCCTCAACTTAACTACAACTTAACTTTACTGCTAACTTACTTACTGAAGTTAACTTCACTTCCTGTAGGCGGACTGCTGATGAGTTTTATGATTTTAAAGTTTATTTTCCACTGGGTTTTTTTTTGTGTAGGTTTTTCTTGGAATTTGAAGAACATTTTGTTTAGTAAAAAAGTTTAATTTGTCATTGTCTATGGTCTATTTGATTTTTATGGTATGTAGATGAACTGCCATATATTTGGTACACCAATACCAACCAATTTTCCTACAGTTAGCTTCGTTCCCAATTTATCTATTTCCCACGTCGTTTATGGTGGAGCTAAACTACCGAGCAATGTTTAAAACATGCGTGGGCGCAATGATGGTAGAACTACCGAAGCCTGCGCGTTTATAGCGCGCATCCAAATGTTTTGATGACACTCGGTAACATTTCACTTGTCGATATTACTATGTAAATGTAAATCCGGAATTCCGGATTGGTGACAGGATATCGGAGAATAGTACTAAGAGCGAACACAGTGTACTTACGTAGGTTGTCAACTGCTAGATGTATCAGTATGCGTAGGTATTAATTAACGCTAAATAATATATTTACATAATTTATAAGCCATAAAATAATTATATTAATATTAAGGGAGAAACAATCATAGAGCATCGAATGTTTCTTCTTTTCAAATACCACTTACAATTCGTATAACACTAAATACAGGATAAATTTCGAAATCAAACTTGGTTTATGGTATAATATCAACATTCATTTGATACATTTCCGGAAGTTTCCTAAGTCTATTCTAGTGCTTATGGCCCGGAGCTAGGCAGGTAAGTGTTTATGTGTATTTCATGACGTCTTTGAAGTCGTAACTAGTTCCATGGAGTACAATTTGCTTCCATAATATTAATATGAAGAAATTCCAAATCCCGGTAGAGGATGTCAGTGCAAAAAGTATTTTGACAGGCTGCCGTCCATAGTGCTAATAGGTGCTTCCATCCGGTTCCGTTTGTAATTTTTTGCGATTTTGTTTTTGTTGCCAATCGGTCCATCATGTATATTACTGTTACTTTGTTTTGTAGAGAAATTTTGAATATAGTAGAAATACCCGCTAAAAACTTCTCAGCTCGGTATTGAAAATATCATATAATATATAATACTATATTTTGTAGCGAAATCCAAAATGTAGTGAAAATACCTGCTAAAGTCTTCTCAGCTTAGTGTTAAAAAACATTACATTTCTACAGAATGCGGTTTATAAAATAATACTTATACAATTTTCACTTGCACTCATTCATCGCAGTAATAAAAGGAGATGTGAAAACTCGTCTAGGTTTAAGTCTCGTCTAGAAACAGGAATGTGTAATGAAATCCAACGCCAACCTGTGAAGATATAATGGAAGATGCAACTTAAAGAATAACTCAATCGAAAGAAAGAAAAAAAAACTGACAATGAAAATGAAACCAGCGAAAGGGTGGACCTCTGGCTAACCTTCAGGGATTGCAGATTTGATGTTATAGGTACCTATGTTATTTTTTAAAAATAATTATGAGACTAATAGTAGAGTATAGTAGTAGTCTATACTTAATTTACTTAATAATATTATAGTTAATATAATATTATAAAGAGGAAACATTTGTATGCATGTTTGTAACGAATTGGCTCAAAAAGTACTGGACCGATTTTAAAAATTCTTTCACCATTTGAATGCTACATTATCACTGATTAATATAGGCTATTTTAATTGCAAGAAAAAAATTAAATGTTTAAAAAATAAATGTCCACCCGTGCGAAGCCGGGACAGGCCGCTAGTCATTCATATTTTAAGTAGAAAGTACTATCATATTCATTTCATTATTATTTACTATCTAATTTTTTGCCTAGTAAGGTACCTACTGCCAATAAGATTCCTAAATGATCACCACTCCCGCAATTCATAAACTACTAAAATCCCGTTAACTATCCACGTGTAAACAGCCCAGTATCATGTCAGTGTTTAGTCAGTCGGCAACTTGAGTCTGTCGTGTTTGCGCACAGTGCCCGTGACTGCCAGCCGCTCAGCCGTTCTGGACGACAAGCTGACACACAAACAAACATCTTCAGTGTGTACTGTGTACATTCGCTTATTGGGTTATTAACACACCTGGGTTCCCGTGAGGCTGGGGACAGACTACAGGTGCACTGTGCACTTGGAGGACTTAAGTTAAAGCTTGCAGCCTGGGCTCAATCGCTATTAGACGGTAGGTACAAGTCATTGAACCCGTCTCAGCTTAAATAAACTTAGCAAATTGACAAATGCGTGCACTGACTGGAGAGGTCCGCTCAATCTGTGTTGTTCTTTCCTCAAAAGACCTTTTCAGACACCAATCTACATGGTCTTCACATGATCTGACCAAGATTTTGTCTGGACTTTGTAAGAGACTGTGACCTCTAAGTTTGTTTCGGCCTGTCTTCTCAGAATTGTCAGATAGGAAACGACCTCATCTACTTTAAAGATTGACGTGTAAAAATGTTTGTACAAACCTACTTGCAGAAAATAAATCATTTATCATTGCAGTTATTATAGTTATAACAAAATGGCAATAATTTTTTTTACTTTTGCTAAGGAGCAGATAATTTTTTTGACATCATCAAGGATAAATTCGTAAAAGCTGTGGTTGAGGGCGTTTTACATCGGAGCACGTTATCAATTGAACATTGCACGCATAGGACGACGCGGACAGACGCGGAGTATATAAGAGTAGTTTTATTCATTTTTTGCAAAAATATGATACCTACGTGTGTGTACGGTACCCATCTTGCTATATTGTTACGTCGGCAATTTTTTAGACACAAGTACACAACCTAACATTTTCCTTACGTGACGGACAGACAGACGCGTTACGGAAGACGGCGGCGGCGGGTCCAACCTGAACAGCTTGTCAAGGAAACGTCCGCATTATTCAACAGCATGAACATTTATAGCGAGAACCTCTTGAAAACCTTCGGGCAGTGTGTGCACATATACCAAACTCTCACGTATGTTGGCAGACATTTTATGAATATTCACAGCGCGAAAGTGTGACCAAACAAGAAAGCGTCACATTTTGACATCAATTCTTGAAGTACGCTATGATATGTGTGACTTTAAATATGTTTAAATACTTAGTAATTGAGAGTGTTAAAGTGGTACTGCAATCGTTTATGTATATTTGCTGCGAAGATGACGGACTTAAACTGTTGTTAATTTGTTACTCGATGACTGTCTGTGACATTTGTAAATTATTTATTCACTTTCATGCGTTTTCTCTTGCCATTTTCTTTTGACGACTTTGTCTCTCTTTTTAAAATTAAAGACACTAGGATATTTTATTTAGATTTATTGGTCCTTTGGGATGCAGTGAGCTACCAAAGTAAGGCAAATACGGAGTTATTAAGATCTTTGATATCGAGCCACCATGCATTTCTATTTTAGGTATAAAGGCCACAAACATCAAAATAATAATTGTGTCAAAGAAAAAGTTTTAATGTAGTTTGGAAGCCGACATACTGGCTGTCATTTTGGTGTAATCGAATTCGCGATCTTATACATAGTTATACATAGGTCCTTTACAAAACAAGTGTAGGGTGACTTATAGTCTGATTTTTAATTCGAAGGAATTCTGACATTTCCGAAGTGTTGCCAATAATAAAGCGGTCCTACTAAAAACGGAACGCATTTAAGCGAAATAAAAAATCGTTCTTGTATTTAAGGTTTCAATTAGAAAAACTAAAACTTAAAAATTTACTGATAATAATTTTAAAATGGTAATCAGATTTTTTATAATCAAATTATTGAAGATACAATAATTAGTAAGGTAATTATTTTTCTTTCACTGGAATCCCTGACCACTAATCCATGGGTTACAAACCTTTTTTAGGAAAATCGTTTTGATTGTAAAATCTTCGCTTCTTGTAACTACAGATTTGGCGGTATGGGCCTGGATTCCTTAGCCTGTTCTTCGGGACAATTAATAATTATAATCATTATAATGTGTCATTATCATGCATGTTATTCGGTTTCTAATGTGCTCACGGTGTTTATTTTATTAACTGTTACGTTTTGTTTGTTATTTAAATTGTCATATAGTTTACTTGATCTCATTCTCTTTCATATTTTATGTTATTTTATCCGAAAAATTCTAGTCATTTAAATAACTTAGAAAAAGGACAAGACAGAAAAGGTTTATGATATCTGAAGTGTCAAAAAAATGACCGCTGTCAGAACTCCTTCGATTTAAAAATCAGACTTTAGGAGTCAGGGAGTGTATTTTGTTTTATTTCACTAGATTACGTCATAGTTAGGTATAATTATAATGGTTTCTATTGATAAAACATGAATTGCTTAAAATTATTAGATACAAAGCCACCGTAACTGTTAATCCTGATAGCGTTTGAAGGCCTAAGAAACAGCAGGAAGACATATTTTCATAGAAACCAAGGCCGCTCCTTACAAATGCATCCATTAACTTCTTCCCTATTCAAACGAGTGAGGCGTGCAATAAATTGTAAGTATTTATTACCTAACTTATACATTATTTATGTACTTACTAAATCATAAGTTTTCCAAGTGAAACTGTATCGGGAATGTACTAAATGTACTGTAGGTCCGTGTTTGGTCTAAGTTAACATGCTCTGCGTCTTGCCAACTTAGTGGTACTAATTATAGAGCATAGGGAAAGTACCAATGATTATGTACAGTCACGAGCATAAGTATGTATACACTTGGTTTTATTCAAAGGCGAATATCTCCTTTATTTTTCAATGAAATTTTATGTTATTACGAACATAGTATTTTCGAACCCATAGGTTTATGTAGTGTCATATTTCAACGTTGCATTTGTTATTTCACGAGGAAATCGCAATTGAAAGTTGCCAAGTGTTGACATATTAGTGTTCGTGACTGTACTTATGAGCTGGTTCATTGTATTTCTGGAATTGTAGGTAGGTAACAGGGTTTGTAATAATGTTATTCTTCTGCTAAGTTTCCCTCAAATCAAATCATTTCCATGTTTATTTGCCACTTCTTCAAGTGGTGATGGGCGGGCGTTTTGGGGGACTGTCTTCTGTAATTTTGACGAAAGGTGTTGATTCTCTGTCTGATTTGAATAAATAACTTTTCATTTTGATTTATGATGATTTGGTAACACTTTTACTTTGAGCTGACCTAGTAGCATAATTAGCCTGTGATTTTCCCATGGCTGGGATACAGACCTAGTCTCGGTGAGAGACAGTGGGCCATAATCCACCACGCGGGCCCAGTGCGGGTTAGTGGATGTCACATGTCTTCGAATTTTTGGTTCTAAGACATGCCGGTTTCCTCACGATGTTTTCCTTCACCGTTTTGAGAGCAGTGATGATGAAATTATTCACACAAAGTAAGGCGCCGTCTGGCTTCGAACCCGTAAGTCGGAGCCCTTACCTCTGGGTCACCACTGCTCTCTAAGCTGACCTAGTACGCAGTTTCAATAGAATGCGATGGCAGCTTATACTGGTTCTGGTACTACTGACACAGGGCCGTAGATAGGGGGGGGGGGGGCATTGTGGGGCAATGCCCTACCTTTAAACACTAATGCCCTACTTTAAGAAAACACCATCAACTAAGTTGTGACGGAAAAAAAAATGACTAGCTTAACTTAAAGTGAAATTTAAGCGATTCTGAATTAACCACGGCATTTTACAATCATAATATATTAATACTTTATTCTGCTCGTAGATGGCATTGAAATATGTGTGCGGGATTCGTTCGTATTGCAGTCTATGGAACGAGGAACCCCATAGCCTCTAAAATCCGAGGAAAGTCGATTTTTTTTTTGCGAATTCTATTTTGGTCCCGTAGTAAAAGTTGTTAGTATTGATGGGTAGAACCCAGAGCCCCCATAAATTTTGACGCATGTTTTCAAAGTCAGCCTATATAACACCCCCAACAATTCAGTATTAACTGACATATAAGTCAAGAAAGCCACAAATCGATTGACCAGAACAGATCAAGTAACATTTTTACTTCCGCCCTACCTGTAACAACAGCTACCCTACCTTAAATTCAAGTCTAGCTACGGTCCTGTACTGACATGCGGCCTGCCATACCTAAGATAATATATTTTTCCGCCTTATTATTCCGCATCATAACGATGAAATTAGGGAAAGGGCTTCCGGTGTTTCCCGGAAAATAATAGGCCACTTACTCTCATCCCGAGGGCGTAGTTCACGTCAAGATGAGCAACGATACCTTCCCGATGCGGAAATAATAACGGATTGCGAGCTCCGATCCGATTCCGACCTTTCTAATAATAGCGATGTTCGGCCTATTAGTGAGGTTTTGTAGCAGTAACAATATGGCTTAACAAAATTGGAACACTTTACCTACAGTAGCATGATGATAATAAATATATCACTGTTCCGTCGTGTACGTGATAATTACGGTAATTTCTCCAATAAATTCTTCAATAAATAATTGCGCGTACACGTGATAGAAGTAGAAGAGTTCTTACAAATAAAGAATAACAAATATTTAGTGTGAGAGACAGAGAGAGTTATATATTTTTTCTCTCTCATGTAACGAAGTGTGCCTAAACGTGACGAGTCCTTGAAATTTCACTTTCGATTTTCGTCCAATTATCAAATCGCCGCCTAAGAAGTTCCACTTAAAAAAACTCTGAAGTGGTCTTTTGAGATCTAATAAGTCTGAAAATGTCTTACAAAACTTTATATTACCCAAAACATTCTGTTTCCATTTCGAAGCCCGACTTTGATGTAACACATCTATATTACAGAAACAGATCTAAGTCCGGGGAAAGTGGAACAGAAGTGTTACGTGTTGGTAACAGTCGGTGTTATTGCCCAAATATGTCACGGAGACAAAGCTCCTCATTTGGCACAAGGTTGAGACAGATTCGCGAAAGATTGCAGTGCTTTTGGACTTGGAGGAATCCTTTTGAAGGTTATGTCACAATAGCTGTCTCAGGGCTACAGCAATTTTTTTATTCTATGATTTAAAGTACCTACTGATTAATGATTTATTTAATTAAATGTTATAACTAACAAAGTAACCAAAACCCTGAAAATGTATTAGGACGCCAGAAACGGCAGAATATTATGAACTTTATAAATTGTGTAACAACTCTGTAACAATATTATGACAAATAAATGAACTATTATCTACTATTACTGATGTTATTCAGATCTCTATATAAAGCAAACTTTTTCGCATTAGGACCAAATTTCATGAAACTTGTACGAAGTTCAGTGTGAAACTATCGTAATAATATGGGATAGTTATAAACTCATCATGTATAAATTAATATAAGGGTTTGAAAGGGGTATAAATGTAAAATTATAAATATTTTAATTGCATTTAAATATAATACTATCGTTTACCGTTAATTTTATAAACTTCCGAAGATATGACATTCATTTTACAACAGTACTTAGAAAATTAACGTTTTATCAGAAATCTCTTAATAAAACGGCTGGTTATCTTTCTATTAAACTGATCATTAGACGTCTCTAACTAAAGATTACTGCCTGCAAGTAAGCGGTAATTGCTTAACTGATATTTGTCTGTTAACTGTGACATTTGATATATTCCGGGTGCGAAAGTTTTCTCGTTGCTATTGGAGTTAAATGCGTAGATAGCTGCCTGTTGGGTGCAGTATCAAGTGACTGACTAACTGACTGGATACCGCTACCAACCCTACAGACAGACAGACAGACTAATCATTCTGCCGCAACAAGACAAAGTTCTGAATGAATGAACATAAAGGACCGTTTTTCGAAATAATTTCTGACCTATTATGGTGTTTGCTTCATCTACCTACCGTCGTCATCAGTGACGATGATAAACTCATCAATTATTTTATGTCATTCGGTGATCGGTGCTGATGATATGATGCAATATTTAATGAATGATAAAATAACATCACGCTGTATTACCCAAAGCGTTAGGTAGAGGTGCACCATTAGTAATTTATTTATTTATTTAGGATCTCTACCAAAGATGTATACAGACGCCACCACATCAAGCTACTACAATTTGTCAAATTTCTTTAATAGATTTTCAACTTTGTCGCTATAGCATAAGATTCAAAGTTGATTAGGAATTTTTTACAGTTTCGGGTAGCTTGATATGCTGGCGTCTGTACATGACAAATAAAATAAAGGGCAACATCAGGTATTAAGTGGGTGCACTCTTTCACTTATAGGAGACCACAGCATACACAGTAAAATTAACAACTGATAATAACATTTCGTATATTTTTCTTTTATATCAGACTGTCATCACTACTCTTGTATTAAAAGAAAAATAAAAGCACAATTACAATGTAGCAGCTGTTAATTTTATAATCTCGCGCGTCTCGCGTTCGTTTTTCCCTCGTAAATGTGCACATTATCGACAATCAATAAGCAATCCAAGGTTTATCGCTTCTTACTTCTCCGCAAAAGGAAAAACTGATTGTTCCAGCTTTGCATGGATGAATAAATCTCGTATCTGTGTGTGAATAATATATATGTACGTTGATAATTATAATAGCATGGTTACAAAAGTTATAGTTTAGTACATAAGGGCCAATTTTGAATTAAAACTTGTGTGATACCCAATGACTATACAAGTGATACTTAAAGGAAGTGTAATGAAACTACTTGCTAGACTGAAGGCTTAAGCTTTTGCTGCTGCCTAAGGCATTAAGTCCGCCTTTGTACCTTTTTGTGCGAAAAGTTTAAATAAATAAATAATGCTTAGCTATTAGAATAATATCTAATCCAATATTTGTTTTCATTGGATATAAACTGCACATTTACTATGAAACTTGTTCACATTACCGAAGAGTTAGGATTTTTTATTTTTTATTAAGATTGTAAATTATGTTAATATTTTAAGACAATAGAATTTTAATGTAATGCATGATGTGCTTAACTGTAAGAAATTGGTACACTACTCTATAAGTCTATTAGATGCAACTCATATCTTTGTATTAGTGTATTCAATTGTTGGTGAGCCAAATAAATATAATAAAATAAATAAATACAATTATTTGTAAAAATAAAAAAAAATCACTGTGATACAAATAGGAAATAATATTAAGGCACTTATTAAAAACATAAACATGATAAAAAAATAAGAAAAGTTATTTTGCAATCGTAAATATTAAACTTAATAGATTCTAGAAATGTAACCACCTGTCTCTATAATCTTTTGACGACTATGGCGCGATATTTTTAGATGCAATCCTTATTTAATACCCCTGTCTCTACAAAATAAATAATTTCCTTCAACTCCACATCACTAAAACTAATTTACAGTATCAGTTAACGCACAGAACATTTTTTACGCTATCAACTTCGTGGCTGTAACCATTTTATATCCGAATGTCAATGCAAATGTGCTGCCATTAGCTGTTAAGAGTCCTACATATTCTTTACTTTATGGTTTTAGTGCTACAGTACAGGACCTGATATTATTGTAGTACAAGGCATGGGGTTGGAGCGATCATCAGTTTAATAGGGATAAGTTACAAATATCTTGGTATTTTCCATTTGAATGGGTACAAGGACTATGGTCCTGTGTGTTTACAATAAGTTTTGTGTGCATTTTACAACATAAGTTTAGCAAGAGTATGGTGTCTCGGCAAGCACGTTAAGCCGTACGGTCCCGGCTGTCATTCGTAGATCTTTGACAGTCGTTACGAGTAGTCAGAAGCTCAAAAGCTCTGGGTATCATGTTACCCACTAACTGGGTTGTGAAGGTCAGATAGGCAGTCGCTCCATGTAAAATACTGGTATTCAGCTGCATCTGGTTAGATTGGAAGCAGACCCTAACTTAGTTGAGAAAAGACTAGGCAGATTAATTGATTTTTTTAGCAAGAGGTTGGTTTTCATATTGTCATTTCAACTATAAGAAGCACTTTAAATAGGATAATTCTCTACGAGACCTCTGTCTTAAATGTTATCGCTTCTTACATAGCCATTTCTGATATAAAATAATTATACATTGTATTATAGTCACTCATTCGGCAAGCTGGTTGGTGACTAAAGTCGCACCTTAAATCTTCTCGTACTATAGAAAATGGTGCATTTCCTTGGCGGGTTATGCAAGCTCGTTGTCTAGTTCAATACTTTATATAATACCTGGCAACTCTGTAGAGAAAACTTATCATTATTTTGCAATAAGAATTATAAATATAGACCACGAGTCAGCGCAGACGCAGTCTATCTATTAATAACTGTCCTTTCCTGATAGCTTCACCTCACATCACTCCTCTCGTACGTAGTACCTAGGTAGGTAGGTATAGTTATGAGGACGATACGCCCCACGTGCGTGTAACCCGGTGTTTATGATCCAGTGCGTGATAGATCTAGACGGAATGTCTCGTAGATATTATATAGTGGTAACTGACGTTTTGAATTCTTAGGTAAATGTGTGTTTATCTCAAGTGCTAGCTGCAGGTCTCGTTTATGCCTATAGCAACATACTGTATTAATTGCATATCTTAAAGGACTTTATAACAGCATTTTACTGAATATGTTTTATTACAAACTAGCGACGCGCTCCTGCTTCGCATTGTTTTTATAACTCCACAAAACATCGGGATTTCTTTTTATAAAGTTCAATACTTATGTAGGTATGATGATGGGACTCCCTTTTTCGCACTTAGACTCTCATTTGGTCCGTTGTGCGTACTTATGTAGATATTATACATATAATTTCTTTAAATGATAGTAAAAACCGCAATAGAACCCGTAGCGTAGTTAAAAACAACAACGCGGTGACACAGACAGATTCGAACAGCGACTTCAATTTATAATACTTATGTATACTGTATAGATATGGATGCACTGGTTGAATGATGGAAACTAAAACAATTACCATTTAGTACTAGGTCCAGTTTAGTCTAACCCATCCAATATTACCGCATATATTTTCCTTCCAGACTTCGCCATATCCTCGTTACACGACGACCTAACTCGAAACATCTAAGCAGCTAAAACTTCAGCCGATTCTCTAGTTCTTGTGACACAAAAAGCCAACGAAACCTGTCCTCAAAAACAAAAGTAAAAGTACCCTACAAGAGTCCTTCCCACAGGACAAACACATGTAACCATTCACAACCGTGTTATTTAACAGCGGACAAGCCATAAAGTAGTGTACCTCCCACGCGAGGGATAGCCATCGTACCGGCGGCGCGCGCGCAGCCATCAGACACTCGTGAGGACTCCGAATATTTTGCACAACCAAATGTATGGCCATGTCTGTGATGGGTTTAGTTACGATAGAGTAGGAATATATACATAAATATGGCAGCGGCTGGTTGGACTGCTAGTCTTGCGATCTCATGCTTGGACGTTGCATAAGAGTTAGTATTATTGATCTGTATCAGGGTAAGAATTTATACCTCTCTCGGAACAGTAGCACCTGCTTGTGCAATTACCCTTATCTAGTCGTTCTTTAAGGTGAATGGGAAGTGGTAGACCGCGAAATTCAAATTTTCTTACGTTTTTTGCAATTTGCAGGTCCGTGTCAGGTTGTATCTCGATCAAAATTTGATTCGCGACTATAACAGGTACGTATTTACAGAATTATAATCATAAAAAACATTCATACATCTTTATAAGTGAGATTTGTACCATAAACACTTTTCCCTAGGAGATTTCTTCTTGTGGTACAAATCTAACTTAGGAAGATGTATTAATGATTCTAATGACTATAATTCTGTGAATAAGTACCTGTTACATCAGTCGATTCACCCTTTCTCCTTCTAAGTATAAACTTAGAAGGAGAAAGGGTGAATCGACTGGCCGCATCTTATGACTATTCAATCCCCAATGTTTCATGATTACACAACGTCGCCGGCGCCCATGACGCGGGGAAACCCAGTGTTTTCTCAGTATAAATCATGAATGTCATGTGACATGTAATATTAAACAGTTCCACCATGTACTATCACTTACCATATTAACACTTTGTCTTAACCAAATTTATTGTTTCTTGTTACAGGTAATTAAAATACTCTATTGGCGTGCGGTGAGAATGTTAAAACATTAGTTATGTGCTACTCTAAGGCGGAGATCAAATTAACAGCTTAATATAAGCTCTTAACGACTCATTAAAATGGTGTTTGTTTTAATGTTGCATGTATTAAGTATTGTAATAGATTTACAATGAGGTCGGAATAGGAATGACCTTTCGACTTAATTATATTGTGATGTTTTGGTTGCCAGCTAATTTCAGTTTTGGTCACGATAACTTTGAGTTACATTGAATATGCTATCTGCTGACTCACCCGAACGGAGTTAGTTCCATCATTTTAATTATATTCTAATTATAAAAGCACATGGTGAAAGTGACAATGTTGTGGTAGACGTGTGCTTGAGTGGAGACCGTGAATCGGTAAACGTAAGGTGGGACGCCCTCAGGCTAGGTGGAGCGACGATCTTCACAGGATGGCTGGTAGCAGCTGGATGAGAGTTGCCGAAAATCGAGTTGAATGGCGTGCAATAGGAGAGGCATATGTCCAGCAGTGGACTGCTGTGGGCTGATGATGATGATGGTGAAAGTGATGAGAGTCTGTTGAAAGTGCCGATAATTATATCCAAAAATCCAGACACAAATCGAACAAAACTTTCCTTTTCCAAAAGAGAGAGAGTTCACCTGAGCAAGTGATCCTAGTGACCGCAGCCCCCACATTTCTCTCCAGAAAGTAGAATTGTCAGTTGGATGGTTCAGCCAGCTATCACTCGTAAAAGCCCAAAGAGGTCCTTGCGAGCAGGTGAGTCTTTGTTTATTGTTTCATCAGGTTTAAGATTTATGCGAGATACATTGGAAGGTATACCTATGCTAGTAGGTATGTCGATTCAGAAAGAAAAGAGCCGATCCTTAGCTTTACATGAGGAAATAAGATCTTAACTTATCAACGTTATTCTTAGAGCAATAATTCCTCTCTTGAGTCTGAAGAGCTTCAAAATAGTCGATTCCACTAACATCTGCTCTAATAATTGACTAAAGAATAAATAACGACTCGCCCTTGACTAGTTTGTTGTACAGTTAAAATAAACATAATTATTGTTCAATAGTTACGTTATTACGACACTAGTATCGATAATTAGTCAACTCCCACGTAGTGTTGCGTAACTGTAAGTACCATCACTAATTATTTATTATAATAACAGAATGAAATTGAAAATTAAAGAAAAGTAAACTTTATTTATATAGTCATACAAAGCAAAATATATTGAAAATATATGGCCTTTAAGATCTTTTGTAGACGCGCATGCGACGACAGTGCACATAGGTTATGGTAAAATAATAGTGGAATATTTGAAATAAATAAGAAAACCTTGAGCCACGATTTACGCTATAATAAAGCATTATTGACTCTCAAGATTATTTTAAAATTACTGTTCTTGAAGGCAATTATTTTTTGCCGCTTCAAATCAATAAAATAATCTGTTTTAATAAACTTTTTATACATATTTTACACACCTTCATTATTCGAACAACTATTAATGTAAAAATACTGCCACTAACTGTTCACACGTCATAATATTTATTACTTCGCCATCTCCTAACTCACACTCAATAGAAAAGAGCTGTAAATAAATAATATAAAACAAAATTGCTAAACGCCATTAATGTATAAATAACTGGCAACTAATTACGAATGCAAACCAGTGCCATTTCTCACGGCTAGGGAGGCGACGTCGATAGGTGTCGACATCAAACAAAAAACAAAAACTATCGATAATTTTTCCTCGTACTAACTTTGTGGTGTGAGAAATTGGCATAAGTTGCGAGCGAAGCGATTGAGATTACGTTCAATCAATATGATAGGTAAACTAACTTTGAGATGGCTGAACGAAGAAAGAAAGGAGTGCGGACTCTTCCATTAAAAAGCTATCTCACTCGTCTGAAAACTATTTTAGAGTTTGGTAACACAGTTTCGTTAGAAAATCATCCAAAAACCAGCAAAAAAGGAATCGGACGTTATAGTTAGAGCCGCTTTTAAGTTGGGGCCTTTGATGCGTTTTCATTCAGTTGGGCTGACAACCTTAATGCCTAAATTCTTAGGGTCTTATCACAAAAAAACTTAAACACTTGTTGAACAACTGTTTAAGTTTTTGTGGTAAGACGTGTGTCTAATGTCAGTTTTACGTCAAAGTCCATACAATTATGTCGTGTTTAAAAGGTGTTTAGTTTAAACAACTGTTAAACTTGTGGTATTATGGTTGTAATGTTTTAAAAAGTTTTACTCAACTGGCTTTCACTTAATTTTCTTACCAGTATTGAAGAAATTACCTAACTCTGTAACAAATATAATTGCAAATTAAATTAGATACCGCTGTCTAATAGCTGCAATATTACCTTACATAGTTGTCCAGCCAATATAAAGCACATATTTTATTATAATTCAAGCCACATATTTAGTGACTTGAATATAAATAAGGCGTTAATGTATTCATCGTCTAACTGTGGCAAAGTCGCCGCAATTTTATGTCTTGGGCCACACCCCACACCGCAGGGGTCCTCTAATTTATTTGAAGGCTCTATTACTAGACACCGAGTGGTCCGATAGGCTTTTTATTTATACACACACCGTAATACACACATATTTACATATATACATTGTGCACTTAAACGTTCCCAGTCGTTTTGCTGTTGTTATGCAGATTCGATTACTCTATCGTCTGTTGTGATCGTTTTACGACGAAAATTATGAAAAATAAAGATATTCACGAAGTATGTGCTATTCTTAAGAGATTGTGGGTGTTTCCTTGAGTGGTTTTTTAGTTTGTTGCTCGTCTGTCTGTCCAGCCCACGTCTGTATGTTTATTGCGCGTCTAACACACCGTTTTGACAGCTTATAATGGTTTTATTGGCCATATTTTAAAGTTCCTCATGTGTACAAATATGTGTATTTATAATGGTCGTAAATGGTCAGTGGCTTGTGAATCGGGTTACGTGTGTAACCAATGATTTGTAGTTTTAATAAACTTTCATGAGTGTCGTGACATTTAATAAATATTTCAACAATAAAACTTTTAGTAATTATTATCTCGCTGTGTCTGCAACTCTGCACCTTTCGTGCATTTTTAAAATTTAACATCATCATTTTTTTAGCTCTATGTTCTTTTACCCCTTTTAAATAATACTTGCACGAATTGGCACATTTTGAATATTATGCAATGAAGTTAAGAAAAAAGTACACGTTTTATAATATGACTAGCTGCGTCCCGCGGTTTCACCCGCGTAAGTTTTGATCCCGTGGGAATATCGGGATAAAAAGTATCCTATGTGTTATTCTGATGTATAAACTATATTACTGTAAAGTTTAATCAAAATCCGTTCAGTAGTTTTTGCGTGAAAGAGTAACAAACATCCATCCTCACAAACTTTCGCATTTATAATATTAGTAGGATTTAACTCTAACCAGTTCCGTGCGATAGGGTTCTTTTTTCTATACTTTATTGCATAAAATTTAAAATGTGCCAACTCGTGCGAATCGCCTACAGAAAAAATAATATTATTTTAAAGGGACGATTCGC
Source organism: Globia sparganii (assembly GCA_949316385.1). Taxonomy (NCBI): domain Eukaryota; kingdom Metazoa; phylum Arthropoda; class Insecta; order Lepidoptera; family Noctuidae; genus Globia; species Globia sparganii. Next base: position 22,838,014 of record OX438663.1, on the reverse strand, counting down.
CCGTTTCGGGCGAGTAAAATCTTTGCGAATCGACTAATAAGCTTCTTTTACCATTAAGCTTCCATTCAGCTAATTAAAAGAGATGAAAAATTAACTAACCAGATAGACATTTGCATTTTTGTTGTTTCTATTGACATAAAACATGACATCACGCCTGTTTCCCTGAAAGGTTAGGCAGAGGTGTACTTATACAGCCAGGTTTCGCCTGTTCTTGTCCCATGTAATAAGGAGAGAGCCTGTTGCCATCAAACGGACACAAATCCAGAATTCGGGCTGCTAATCAGAAATTCCTGATAGAAAAAACCCAATAACATTACTCGACCTGGGAATTGAACCCGTGACCTCAGCAATAGCGCTTGTAACCCCTAGACCAACGAATTGTTTCTATTAATAGTATTTAAAAACAGTATATTGTGGAACAGCAATCTGTCAGCCACGCAATGATCGATCTCTAATCCGATTGCCTATACCTCTGTATGTATGTATGTTGCATGCACTCACTAGTGCGGCTTCCGATGATAGCAACGCTTGCACTGTTGATACGATGTAACGTTATAAAGAGGGTACATAATTATAAATAGGTACAAGATAATCGAAGACAGGATTTATTAGATTTGGCAATCTAAATGCTTAGGATCGGCGGCCTACAACGTCCTACGCGTTCAGTATTATAATGGATTTAAGATGTTGATGGGCTTCCGCGCTTCTGCAGAGCTTCGTAGATGTTCGCGGAAGCCCGTATTGACGATTTTCATGCCTGAATGAGAAAGAGGGTGGCGTCAATAATAATATAATAATAAAGGTTTTATTGACATAAAAAAGTTATTACATTTTATATGGAAACCCTGACTCCTGAGCTAGGTAGTACCTGTGTTACAGGAGTCAGTGTCTTCACCCGTTTTTGGAACATTAACAATTTTATGCTAGATATTTCTACAATAACAAAATTTTGTGCGTGCATGCTCTTGTGTGGTTTGTGTTCGTGCGTGTGTGTGTGTTTGCAGTGTTTTGTGTTTGTGTGTGTGTGTCAATAATGGGTAGGTAGCGCAATAGCTCCAACAGCATCCTAAAAATATTGTTTAAAAAGGTGGACAGCCCTCTGGGTACAGAGACACGTTCCATTATGTGTTGAGCCACGTATTTACTTGTTTTTAGGTTCTTTTGTAAGTTTTACTAAAATAGTTTTTAAGTCGTTGTCACTAATACTATATATGGATAGTGTGTGATCCGCAATAAACGAGTTTAAAATATTTTTTTACTAGACTTTAATTATCTGTTAAAAACCTTCGACAGATATTTTAGGAAGCTCACATTCTTATAAGCGGATTAATGGAGAAAGTATTCGAAGGAGGTTCCTCTCTTTTGAACCCTGACCGCACCTGTAGCTTGGACATTGATTCAACTACTTTTTTTTACTGTGGACATTCATTCGACTACTTATTCAAAAGCTAATTATTCAATACTCAGAGTCAAGAATAAATAGAACAGTTTGACATATGTATGTTCAAAAGCAGCCAAACTGCATTATTCATATCTCAGATAAAAGTTATCTGATGTTGAAAAATTAGCTCTTATTTTAAAATTAAATGATTGTTCACCAAGAGTGCCTTTCATTGTAGAGCTTTACTGTATGTGTCTTATTATAATAACAACGTTTACGTTTTGATATGATTGTCTTGAATTCTAAGTATTTAGAATACCGACTAGTTATCCGGCTTTAAATTATTAGTTTAGCATAGTTTCTAAGCTACGAGTAATAAGCTGGATAGTGGCCCCGATTCTGTTGTTCACAAACTAAATTAAATTTAAGTTCAGTGCGTCTTTTTCTTTTTAATTTATTATGAAAAGGACAGAAGATAAATATTAGTTTAGTCCTGTCAAATTAGATAATCCATAGACAAGTTTAGACGTGATTAAAAAACTACTAAAAATACGTCAATTTACGTCAGGCGCTGACTATAAATGATAAATGATTTTATTTCTGTAAGTAGGTTTGTACAAACATTTTACACGTCAATCATATTTTTTAAAACGAGATGAGGTCGGCGTTTCCTAACTGACTACTCTGAGAAGAAAGGCCGAAACAAACTCAGAGGTTAACTTTGACAAAACTAAAGGACTAATTTGACAAAACTAAACTAATATTTATCTTCTGTCCTTTTGTTAATGAAATAGAAAGAAAAAGATGCACCGATGATTTAGTTTAGTTTGTGAACAACAGAATCGGGGCCATTAGCGAATAATTAATTTCCTCCAATTCGTAGTCAGTGTTTGGACTAAATATTCAATTAATATGAAAGCTTGTTACATTAACGCGTATCTAATGCAGGCTGCATTATAATTGTACATTTGAATAGGTAATTAACTAAGTCTTGTGAGCGATTGTTTCAATTTGAATTCACTAATTAATATCTGAACTGGATATGCAGGTTCTCAGTCAGTTCTCATTTAAGGACTGGCCTAACTTGCATTATATGAAAGTGGAGTTATGGTAGGTACTATATAGCAACTGTTCCGGTTCTGATTACTTATGTTTTTAAGATGACCAAGATCCAAGGCTTAAGGGTTTAGAGTTCAAAACCAGGGGGGCGATTCTACTAATTTGCAACGTTACACGTTCAATTGTGTTTTAATATCAGTTCGATTTCGATCGCCATTCGAAAGTTACTTATAAAGTCATTCTACTATTTCCTATGCAAACTGGAAACTAAACCTATGCTGAATCGCAACTGAATGGTAGCGGGAACGTAACAGCGGGTAGCCTGTGTTACCAACATACCAAATACACACATCAAAAGTGTCTAGGGATCAAGCATTTTTATGCGGATTTCTTGAGATTGAGATGTGGCTTTGTAATAAATTTATGATTTTATAAATTTATATGGATCCTTTTTGGTGCATTTCATAATTTGAATCAGGAACTGTGAATCAAATTCGAGTAAAAGATGAAAATCAGCTGTCAATATTTTCCCTTTAAAAACATACAACGCATTGAAGACATTATTAGTGCTACTGTTTCCCTACTACTGATTAAAACCAACGTTATTATGGAGCGGCGACGTCATTTAAGCAGGGAAGAAATGCTCAGAGCCGTGGGAATGATAGAAGCTGGTTCCCGGCAACGTACTGTGGCTTTAGCTCTGAATACAAGTCAGAGTGTTATCAGTCGACTTTGGACACGTTACCGAAGCACTGGTACCGTGGCTGAGCGCCATGGAGGACGGTATCGCTGCACCACACGGAGACAAGACCGATACATTCAAATCTTAACTCGAAGAGCTCCAACAATAACCGCCATGATGTTAGCCGTGAGGCTTCATCACTCTTCAGGGAACTTAATTAGCGACCAAACAGTCAGAAACCGCTTGCATGAAGTGAACCTTCATTCCCGAAGACCGCTACGGGTACCACCTATAGCAATGCACAATCGTAGGATTCGATATCAATGGGCTCTTGAACACAGAAATTGGGCAGAAGAACAATGGCGTTTCGTGTGCTTTTCTGATGAGTCTCGTTTTGGTATGAGACCGGATACAAGACGTATACGACACTGGAGAACCCCTGGACGCCAACAGCGATTAAAATCCTGCCAGGAAGTCCATCCTTATAGTGGTGGAACCATCATGGTATGGGCGGGTATTTGGATCGGCGGAAGAACTGAGTTGATTTGGATCAGAGGCAACCTCAACGCTCAAATTTATGCTGAGACGATTGTATCAGACGTCATCGTTCCTCTACAAGTGCAAATCGGTCCCTTATTTCAGTTAATGCATGATAATGCACGACCGCACACCGCAAGAGTTGTAAGACAGACTCTCGCCGCAGCTAACATCAATGTCCTGCCCTGGCCTGCTCAGTCGCCAGACTTGAACCCGATTGAGCATGCATGGGATATGCTACAGAGAAGAGCTCTGCCGAATATGGAGGGTATCCAGTCGCAAGAAGACCTTTTTTTGTTGTTGCAACGAACATGGGCGGCCATTCCACAGCGTGATTTGGATGAACTCATTTTGAGTATGCCAAACCGATGTTCTTGTGTTGTTAGTGTTCGCGGTAGAAACACGGATTATTAATTGTTTAAGTTACCCAATAAAATTTTAGAGAAAACTGTTATTTCAGTCTTTTTTTCGAACTTTTGTGTTAGTGGTTCAAATGTCAAAAATACCTTTATTAGGAAAATGGCAAATTTCTTTATTAATGCAAAGGTGACTTGGTTTATCGTTACTGTGACAAACGAAAACACTTTATTTGATGAATCCTTAAAGAAAATTTTAATTAATATCAATCAGGAGAAAAGTTATTGCAAAAATATATGTTGATCCCTAGACACTTTTGATGTGTGTAGTATGTTTTAATAATTAATACCACAGAAAAAAAGTTGAACCTAAAAATGTTACCTAAATGTCACCGAAAGTATTTTCGAATACAAAATTATATTTAGACCATTCGATTCTAACAAGTGTCAAAATAACAGTAGAATGTGAATAAACGTCACGCTTTTTTTTTTTTTTGTGGATGGGAAATCGTCCAATGACCCCTCCCGCTCTGGGTGGAGCAGAAGGGAGTGTCAGACTCTTACTGACTAAAACCCACCCGTGTTCCTTCCTTAGCCCTTTGTGTTCCGGGGTAGCGGTAACCCTTTCGGACAATCCCGCTGCCCCGGGAGGCTTCGGCCCTTTCGGGCCCCTTCCTTTATGCTGACATCTCTTTGAGGCGCGCGTGGAACACGTACGCGCCGTCCGGTACGGGCCTGGTCCTGATCGGACGGAGAGTTACCCATTACTCTCCGCCCGCAGGCCCGCGCCTACGGTGGCCGGGAGTCGTCTCGTGGCTCCCGACGCCCGGAGCGTCTCCCGCGGCGGCTGGGACGTGAGGCCCTTTCCCTCAGCCGTCCCGCCACCTCCTTCACTAGCATGACTGCTTCGCAGAAGGAGGTGACTGCCTCCCACTCCCTCTCGCCCCGGACCATGGCTTGAACCAGGGTCGGGCGCGAGAGGTCGCCGCCGCTGCCGATCGCCTCTGCGAGAACACGGCGGTGCTCCGCCCAATTGGGGCATACCGCCACCGTATGCTCCACCGTGTCCTCCGGGCGACCCTCGCAGTGGTGACACCCGGGCGTTTCCTCCTGCCCGATGGTGTGCAGGAACCTCCCGAAACACCCGTGTCCGGTGAGGACCTGCGTCAGGCGGTAGGTGAGGGCGCCGTGGCGCCTCTCTAGCCACTCCTCAAAGAGGGGTCTTATCGCCACTATCGTGGCATGCCCTGCGCTGGGTTATAAACGTCACGCTCATGTTCGATTTTGTTAGCAGAATAAATTTAAAATTATTTCGATCGATCGTTGGCTTAAACTAAAACGTAACCGCAGTTGAATCGTTGTTCATTAGTAGAATATGAAAACGCTTAACAGCCGTGATTCAGCTATGGTTCCATTGCAATTTTTGAACAATTTTGTTAGTAGAATCGGTCACATGTTCAATGGGACTCTTCTCTGTTATTTGTTATTTCTTAGTTAACCTTGCATGTAAGCCTTACAGGGTAGGTAAACGAAGTCTTAAAATAAGTACATAAGTGGCACTTTTTAACCGACTTCTAAAAAAAAGGAGGTTCTCAATTCGGATGTTCATATTATATTTTTTTAAATTACTGAAAAGTGAAAAATAAATTTAATTTCGGAAGTCGGTGTCAAAAAACGAAAATGCGGAACCAACGACCCCGATTTCCGAAATTAAAGTTATTTTTCACCATGTAGTTTTTTTTGGAAGTCGGTTGTATATTATTTAGTTCACACTTTCTTGAACATAATAACAGCCTCCCCGACCGATTTCGGTCACGGTGGCTAATCTCAACGGAGATTAGCCGGATACGTAGGATAATATTATAGTGCACAAGTGTGTGCGCAGACACAGGTGCACTCTCTGTTGCTTTACTCTCATATTCCGATGGGACGGCAATCCGACACGACCGAAGAAAGATCAGGCGCAGGACCAACGGCTTTACGTGTTTTCCGAGGCACGGGGGTATTAAACCGCTAACTTCCAAACTCCGGACTGTTACTAAGAAATTCCTAATGGAAAAACTCAATAACACTTTGTCCGACCCGGGAATCGAACCCAGGGCCTCACGCTCAGCAGTCGCGCTTGCGACCACGAGACCAACGGGGCAGTCAACAACAACAACAACATAATATTGGCATCACAAAGTATGTGCAAAGTTCAGTCGTATTTAATATCACATAGGTACTGTTTCTGAGTCAGTTTCAATAGGGTGCTCGTTCACATGTAAAATCAAGGTGACACACAAGTACAGTCTACCTACTTACTCAAGTTTCAGTAAGGGTTAACTTGGTCAAATATCAAGCGTACAAAATAAATTAACTATGTTGCATAAGTTTAGGTAGTAAATTATAAGTAAATAAAGAAACCACGTGACGTGGTTAACCGACTACATGTAATACCAGTCTATTCAGTTGTCATGCTACGTCACAGTTGTACTCTTCAATTTAGCAACATTATACTAACGAATTATTTTACTACCTAAACTTTGAGACGAAACTCATAGAACTCGTAGTTGGATGGTCATTCTTTATCAACATCAGACTACAGTAGTTCACTGTTTGATAAAGACCTCTCCAGCTGCACGTCACTGAGCTCGGCTCTTGGCCACTAGTATCCCTATTAGATTGTTATCTTTTGGAAAAGTTCGAAAAAGGAGATTGTGCGAATCTGCCCTACTTAACAATTAGCAAAAGTCGTGTTCGTAGGAAAGGTTCCCCTTGTAAAAGCTCTTTCCATTGTTTATCTTATGAATATTGCCGCTGTTGAGCTTCAGGGCAGGAACCCATACTTCGTTGCCCATTCTCCTTTAATGTATTTTCTACGAAGCTATGAAAATTATCGATACATAATTCGTGCGTAGGTACATAAACTGAAACATGCATGTTATACTAAAACTAAGTTATACCCATACATTATATCCTTTCTGTTTCTAGATCCTTTGAAAAACTTTTACTATACTTGCACCAACTTGTGAATCCATCCCTATTGACATTCACACAAAGGTGACCGTCCACTTGTTGCTATCAGCAAAAAAACTTTGCATCGCTCGTAACTTCTTTACGACAGCTGTAAATGTAAGCTGTAAGACTGTAAACCATGACACGATGGTTAAATGTCTCCCTTGGGAGTGGCGGCAGTGGAATGATGACAGGCGAAAGATGGCAGGGTGATGAGGGCACGGTAACAATGACGGTCGAGATAACAGGGGGGCAATTCCTGAACCTATTTTTAAGAACGCTAACCTAACCTCTATCTAGTTTACCTTTTTGACAAGTTTTTGACATTGGTTGTCGCTGAGATGAGATATCGACGAAATTTTGAAGGCTTTAAAATACGAGAATTGGCTTTCAAGTTAATGATGACAGTAAGTAAAGTAAAGAGTAGGTAATGTTGACAGGGGTATATGCTAGTAGGGGTTGCAGTATGGGCGTCTCTAAGTTAGGTACTTGAGAAACCAATCTGAAGGCCAATTCTCGTAATTTAAAACGTTCAAAATCTAGTCGCAGTCTCATCTCGGCGACAAACAAATGTCAAAAGCTTGTCAAAATGTAGGGAAATTTGAGGTATTTTTGACAGATTGAGACTGAGATCAGAGTGTGAACGTTCTTAAAAACTACGAGAATTGCCCCTCTCTTCAGTTGAATGTAACAAGTCTATAAGTAAGATTTAACGGTAATACGCTGACCTAAGGTGACGTCGTAGACAGCAGTTACATGTTTACTCGGACGTGAACAGCTTTCAATGAGGTAATTGTGAATTGAATGAAGTGACACTTACTCTTTGATAGCCCTATTAGAATACTCTGGCTGAACTGGTAGAGGTGGGATAGCAAACTGGTGAGTTCTATGTTGAGCATTGCTTCATTTTCATTCTTTTCGCTCTGCTCGCTAAAGACTAATATTTTGTGACCGGTACAGAGGTACACTAATTTTTTTTTTTTTAACACGTTGCCCCATACTAGGAATTTCTCCTGTATTGTGGGTGCGTTTACAAACATTTAAACTCACATACACAAACAGCCAGACCCGGAACAACTACTTGTAGGTCATACAAATATTTGTTCCGTGCGGGAATCGAACCCGCGATACGCAGCGCAGCAGTCAATCGCTTAACCACAGCGCCAACCGTGCCGTCAAAAATCTTATCAACACACATAGCTATGAATTAATCAAAAAATCGGAGAAGTAAAGTTTTAAAGGCAGAAGTTGCTGTAGTACTAGCTTCTGACCGCGACATAGTCCGCGTGAAATTTCGGCCCCTGAGCCACCGCATCGCATTCCATCGCCCGCCCGCTATTACTTCTTTTTCGCCTAGCGGTCTTTCTGTCTTTATTTCTTTTTGCTGGGCTCCTACGGGTCGTAGCGTGATGATAATTTCCTCGAGAATTGGGCTAACAAATACAAAAAAAAAAAAACAAATCCGACTGGTACTTTCTGAGACGCGTTCAAACAAACAAACTCTATTATTAGTATATGATAGAGGGTGTAATCCTCATAGTTAACTCCTGTCTAGGAAATCGCAAGAGCATTATCGAACTCATACGGACTAAAATCCCATGATGTTCTTGTTCATTACCGTTACATAATAGATCAAATAATTACATATACTTATAGATTAGGTGACTGTGAAGTTTTAACAAGTAACTAGCATTATCCTGTGTTCAAAATACAATCATATCTAATACAAGTCTCATGGTCGTGTTGATTCTCTAATAATCAGATAGTCTACGATGATTGTGTGTTAAAGCGACGTTTGTGTGGAGAAAAGTGATGGTTATTGTAATTGAAGAGCTTTAGATTAGCGCGGAGCTGGACAACTGGTTGGTTATAGAAGGCAATGATGGTGTACCGGGGTTTATGAGATAGTACTGTTATTAATAGGGGAGTTTGTTGGACTTGAATACGGTGCCTCTTCCTAGTGAAAAACTTTAGCTAAGAATTTTCAGAATTATATTTATAAAGTTAACAATCAGGCCAAGGGTATATGAGCTACTAATAAAATGAAAAAAAAAAGCAGATAAACATAAACTTATTATTGTATAGGTATTTACAGCATCATCATTGATGTCCCTATCAGTCGTAAACTCGTAACCCACGTCGCTAACAATACGTCATCAGTTCATCAATGGTACAGGACTTGTAGCAGCACTCGTCGACGGGGCCGCGCTTGCCGCGCACGCCAGCCAGCTCGGCCGTAGCCGGCCCCCACCGGCCGCGCTTGTCCTCCTCGGGCCCCCAGCACAGCATGGCCAGCGCCTCGGATAGCTGCCGCCCGCAGTACACGCCACGCCCGCTCGCCGCTGGCGTGCCGGCACCCACACAACACATCAGCGCCACGCAGAACAACACTAACTTCAACATGGCTGCTTTACTGAAAGATGTTTACTGTTCGATGTGACTGGCCCAATGGATGGGGTTGGAATGTGATCATCCCTTAGATTACTACCCTTTTATACCTGGATGTAGGTAATTAATATTCAGTTTATTTTCTGGCACCTGATAATTAATGTGTAGGTCGTGAAACATCCTACTCACGTTCTGCGCCTTTAATTTTAAGTAACGACACAAATATACAACGTCATTGTTCTACGAATGAAGTTTCCCTCCGTCACTCAAAAAATTTCACTTTTCATGACATTTGAAGGACGTTGAGCTTGATCCGCATCAACATTGCGATCGTGTCATCTATACTTCTTTCTATACTTATAATAAATTTGTAGAGAGGTCAATTCTGTACATGAAATATATTTCCAAAATAACTATCAGCGGGTGATTAGTGATCGATACTGACGCCAAAAATGCAATCAGTAAAATTTTTGTCTGTCTGTCTGTCTTTCTGTCTGTATGTTCGTTATAGAAACAAAAACCACTCGACGGATTTCAACGGAACTTGGTACAATTGTTCTTCATACTCCTGGGCAGGTTATAGTATACTTTTCATCACGCTACGATCAATAGGAGCAGAGCAGTGAAGGAAAATGTTGGGAAAACAGGATTTCTTTTTAGGTGAAGTAGTAATAGGTTAGTAGTAGTTAGTTAGTAGTAGGTAAGTTTTGGTTAATTTATGTTCAGTTTTTTTTAATATTAAGTAGGTAAAAGCGTAGGTACTTTTATTAATTATAGGTATAGGTAGGTATTATTAATTATAGTAGTTACAGGTATTTAGTTTTAAGTGAAGTAGGTTTTATTATATATTATTTTATATATTAGACGTAGTTATATATTTTTAGTTATTCAAGCCCCAAGCGGACGCCGGCGTCCGCCCGCTATTGTCTTGAAAAACGCGTTGAATGAGAAATACGCGTTCTCAAGAATCTGTAGAAGAAAGAGCACATCGGTTAAACTCTATGAGAGTTAGTGCCTCAATTTCCGGAAGTCATTATTCCACGCGTACGAAGTCGCTGGCAAAAGCTAGTTTCACATAAACCACAGAATTAGGCTCCTAGTTTGATTGATTTGAATTTGATAAACCAAATAAAATTGCAAAAACAATGCGGTTCATTTATCTCCTTTGCTGACTGTACCATCTCAAAAATATATAATTTTTTGTTTTGGCACTGCTATGTCGGCTAGGTATTTCTTTCCGCTTTTAATTAATTAATCTACTTAAACGAGTACTAATGCGGAAATTGTACCAGGTTTTGCAGGAAACCAACTTTGCGTTTCAGTCGCTTCAATCCATTTTTCTTCCCTGACTGGATCCTTAGGAAATCTAAAGTCACAAAATAATACGAAACCTACTTTTTTATAGGTTTGAGACTTTGTGAATTACAATTGTTCGATTAAACTTTTCTCGATTAGAATAATACGAATAGATTACCTATATTCATGTTTTGCTTATTTCAAACATGGATAAGGTAGAATTAGAAAAACCGGCCAAGTACGAGTCGGACTCGCGCACGAAGGGTTCCGTACCATTATCTATGAAAACGGAAAAAAATCATGTCTGTTGTATGGATGGGAGCCTCCCTTAAATATTTGTTTTATTCTGTTTTTTAGTATTTGTTATCATAGCGGCAACAGAAATACATCATCTGTGAAAATTTCAACTGTCTAATTATCACGGTCCATGAGATACAGCCTGGTGACAGACGGACAAACAGACAGACGGAAGGACAGTCGGAGTCTTAGTAATATAGGGTCCCGTTTTACCCTTTGGGTACGGAAACCTAAAAAAAAGGTATCAATAATTCAAGGAAATGTGTTCGAATACACCAAAAAAACCGCACACAGGGTTAAATTTTTGAACACAGAACATTGTAAGTTTAACACTTTGCAGGACACTTAACGCCCCTCGACGTAATAACAATAAATCATCTATTGTGTATCGTTCAGTGTCCTTCGGTGTGTTAAAACTTCGATAACTCATTATCGATAATGGTAATCTCTAATTGAGTAGCTAACTGTGACGTGTGCATAGTTGGAATCTTCGCGAACAATATGTTTGAGTTTAAAAGAAAGTAGGCCTTAAATTGAACAACTCAGAGTCAACTTTTAGTTGTCTTGTTTAATAAAATATTGTTTTTTTTTAATTTTAATTGAAATAAAATCAATTACAATTGCAAGTAAGACTGTAAGAGAGAATGGTCTGATAAACTTCCGTTTGATAAATTTTTGGTTCTGCTATCGTGTTTACATTCTGAAACAGCACAGTAGCATTTTTGTATTTTTTCAAGTTCTTTTTACAATGACGGTTGTAACTAGACTGATGTTCGTGGTCTGTGCGGCGGCAGCTGACACATTCGGAACTCCGCAAAACTCGGGGTACGTGGGCCCTATTTCGACTTCTGTTTTTTCTGTTCTGTGGGTGCTACAGTTCTCGTACTTTCTGGAACGTATAATACTTCATTTGGATGAAATTCACGATTTTTTACTTAAAAATACAATCCTACTAAAAAGCATGCTCTTTTTAATGAACGTGTTTGCATGACGGACAAAAAAAACGTTGAAGTTTAAAAAATGTATAAGTGAGGTTAACCAATTATTATTTATATAGAAATGGAAATTTACATATATTGATTTGAATACTTCAAATCGCTTTTTTGAGTTAATACCCTGTTTATCTGAACCAACGATATGTCGAGTCAATGAATATTGAAGTCTAGACTAATATTTTGCATAGAGTTACAAGAAAAGAGTGGGAGGTGCCAGGGCCACAACCCACAACCTAGGTACATACTTTGAGGTGTTAAAAATGAAAATACACATTAATGAGCTAAAAGTGTATATAAGGGTAGTCATTTAAGGGATGAACACATTCGATCTCCATCCATTGGGAGATACACACCGATCAGTAAACATCCTTCAGTAAAGCAGCCATGTTTAAGTTAATGTTGTTCTGTGTGGCGCTGATGTGTTGTATGGGTGCCGGCACGCCGGCGGCGAGGGGGCGCGGCGTGTACTGCGGGCGGCAACTATCCGAGGCGCTGGCCTTGCTGTGCTGGGGGCCCGAGGAGGACAAGCGCGGCCGGTGGGGGCCGGCTACGGCCGAGCTGGCTGGCGTGCGCGGCAAGCGCGGCCCCGTCGACGAATGCTGCTACAAGTCCTGTACCATTGATGAACTGATGACGTATTGTTAGCGTGGTTACGACTGCTTGAGAAATAATTGTTATTATTTAATATATGTTGAGTATAATATTTAACTGATTCTTTTATTTTATCAGCAGCTTCAACTACCCGTTTACTCTCGGCTTGATTCATGAGCCATCATTTTCAACTTATAGTTTTCTCGAACACACGTCGTGAAACTAACTAATGCATCTTCAGGGTTCTTTACGACATTCTTTCTTTCTCCTCTACAATTTCCTTCATTCAATATACTATATCATAACCCAAATATCCTACCTACTTTTCACGTACTTATACCTACGTTCTAAACTGGTACCTACTATCAAGATGCGTGTTTATCCAGCTAAATACAACTCCACAGCCATTCCCGGCGTCTTAACGTCTAACGCAATAGCAAAAATTAATTGAATTTATTTATCGGTGTTAATATGATAATCTATGTAAGCCTAGCTCGCAACTAACCGCCTCGCAGTTAATTATTTACTGCGTTTATAGGTTGCGTAGTCTGACAGCCAGATAAGATGTAATTGATAAATCCCTAATATAAGCTTTAAAAATATTAGCTTAAAGGTGTTTTTGCCACTGAGAGGTATAATACTAACTGAGAGCTTAGAGTTAGACAGTCTATCAGTAGTAACGATGACGGGAAATTAAATTATAAAAACAATTAGGATTGCTTTTCAGTAGTGCTGAAAACTTTAATTATTTTAATCTTGTTGAAAGTCGTAGAAATACGAAAAGCTTTAAAAGCGATTGCCACTTGTCTAGACACGGTGCCAATGCTGGTGGTAGCCCATTCATGACAGGTATTGGCTACTGTCTACAGTAATGCAACATAGGTAAGTACATTGTTCACCGAGGGGAAAAAGTGACCGATTACTAACGCGGGTGTAATTTGCGGGTACCTTAATAATACATAGGAATTGGGAATCGCATTTTCTTCCCAGTGATACATAGTGCTTTATACTATACCTACGAGGAAAATAAAATACTTTTTTAGAGTTTGTATTAAAAAAATTACAGTTATTATAACTCAATGTTATACTTTTGAAAGGGAAATCAATATTGGTTTTAATGATCAGCAAAAGTATGTGGCCAGTAGGTATCATTTTTCGCTTGGTGATAAAAACTTTTTTCTTTTGGCATTATACTATTTTTAATTAGGTTAGCAACTGAATTGACCTAAATTAAAGAAAAAAAAAACACAACACTTTAACAATGGATTTTCATACACTTTTTCTGCCCGCTCAGAACGTTATAAATGAATTTTTATCACTTTTTCGACCTGCAAATTTGTACAACAGCAATGACGTACTTTCTGCCTCATTAAAAAAATAATAAGGTACTATTCGAGCAATATAGTATAAAAGATCATTTTTAACCGACTTTAAAAAGGAGGAGGCTCTCAATTCGACTACCTATGTTGTTTTTTTTTTATTTTTTTTTGTATGTTTGTTACGCGATATCTCCGGCAATTGTAAATCGATTTCAAAAACTCTTTTTTTAATGTATAGGGTATGGCCTCAGGGGTGGTGCCATATAAATTTTATTAACTTTGCTTAGGTAGTTTTTGAGTTAGCTTCAATAATACGTATTTTTGCCACTTAGTTTATATTGATGATGTTATAATAACTTCCTGACACTGATATTTGTACACAGTAAGTAGTGTCATACGAATTTGTGTGGGGTAAGTACAACTTTAAAAGTGAAAAATTAAAACTTTTTTTTAAAAAAAAAACAACCGACTTCCAAAAAAGACACTACAAAGTGAAAAATAACTTTAATCTCGGATGTTGGTAGCAAACAATGAAAATGCGAACCCAACGGCATCGACTTCCGAAATTAAAGTTATTTTTCACTTTGTAGTATCTTTTTTGGAAGTGGGTTGTTTTTTTTTTTGTAAAAAAGTCGTTTATCTAACCTTGATGAGCATTGTCTCGCAGTCGAAGCTGTTCTTTTAGGTAATTCAGTCAAGTGTAGTATGACGTCATCTTGCCCTACATATTATAACTGCTACACGATGTCATATTGTTGGTAAGACGTCTGCGGTTATTGCCTTGTGTGAGGAAAGCTATTTGTTTGGTCTAGATGCACTATTTCTGTAGCATTAGGTATATTTATACCGCAAGTAAGTGTACTTTGCATTTGCTCATTCGAATGTAGTTGCGATGATTAAATGAGATAAATATTAAGCCTTATTATTACTGAAAAACACACCTTTACTTTGATAATACTTAAACCCCTTACTTATGATTAAAGACCTTCGCGCATGGCCACTGTATGGCCAAGTGCGCAATAAAGGACATAGGTACATGTAGATACAAACGTTGCGATTCTCATAGATATGATCTCTTGTCTAGTGAAGCAGAAGGGTATTGCCGGCCTTCTATCGACTAAAACCCGATAGTGTTCTTTTCATTACCTTTACTTATGGGAACGGGTTTAGTTCCCAAAAGAGTTCTAAACAGTTTATGCGTGCACTGAGGTTCACTCAAAGCTGTATGGCACTTTCCTCAAAAGACCGTCTCAGACACGTATTTGCATGGTTTTCATATGATCTGACCAATATAATGTTTTGACTTTGAAAGAGACTGCGACTTCTGAGCTTGTTGCGGTGTTTCAACTCAGAGTAGATGGAACCCCGATCTTGTAAATTGATTTAAAGGAATCAAATCATTTATATACATTACAAAATTATAACAAAAGTTCTAATAAAAAAAAAAATCTGAACAGGTGTGATAATCATTAAAAATGAGAGATTCTAAAATTCTATTATCATTAAACTTAAAGAAAAATAATTTCTTTGATTTAAATAATCGTTAACTGTATAATAAGCTTTATTGTTCAGTTAAGTCTATAATTATTTTTTTAAAGAATACAATTCATTGCCTATCTTCATGTGTCTTAGGGTCTTTACTCTTCAGGTACAACTATCGCAGTACTATCGCCACCATACAGTTCCGTAGGGGTCTTATGAATTTGGCGAGGTTGCTAATATAAATAACTAGCTGACCCCGCAAACGTGGTTTTGCAAAAAAAAAAAAAAATAGATAGTAGACGATTCTCAGACCTACCCGATATGTAGTACACAAAATTTCATACAAATCGGTTCAACCGTTTTCGAGGAGTATGGTAACTAACACTGTGACACGAGAATTTTATATATTAGATAAATAGCAGAGGACCTAAAATAGTCCCTTGTGGTACTATTTTGCAAACTTTTATAGGTGTTGAGAGGTGCTTCTTTTGTGAAAGTATGATAAGTGAAATGCTGGATATTTCAGTGTCGTTTTCTGTTAGTTAAATATAATTTTATGAGATCTCTAGCGTTTCCTCTCATATTCTTCTAATTTATTTAATAATATTTTATGATTGATGCTGTCGAAGACCTTCGTCATATCCATATAAAGTGTTGTGACATATTTTTGCTATCCATCCCTTTATGCCGCTGCTTGTAATTTTGCGGGCAGCGGGGCGGCGGCAACTGCGGCGCCGATTGCCTTGAGTGCATCGCTTGTTGCCCGCTCCCGTGCCGCTGTTTTCGAGAACCGGTCCATTTAAATGTACGCATAAGATACTGCCGCTCCCGCGCGGCCGCCGCTGCCGTCCCGCTGCCCGCAAAATTCCAGGCAGCGGCCTTAGTACTGTTTTGAGGAAAGTGTGAAATGCGTTGTCAATAGATTCGATTTTCCTGAAACCCTGAAAAGTTTTCTGTAAGGATATTATTTTTTTCCATTATCATCAGGTCAATCAATATTTTCTCTACCCTGTTTTTGCACGACTCAGAATGCGAAGCATTAGAGAGTGCTTTACGATCGAAATTTTTCTTGCCTCCTTTCAGCAACTGTTTCTATTGTTATATTCCTGCTACTACACAGAGCCTACTTAATTTATTACCATTGTATAGAGAATTTAATGGAGATTAATTCTGTATTTTTTCAAAAATTGATTTAATGCAATAGAAACGAAAAAAAAAATCAAAATTTTCTAAAAAACATTCCCGTCAATTAAGTGTGAAACCTGAAAACATTGCAGCTTGCGAAAAAATCGATTAATTGAGTCAATTTTATTTAATAGTTTATTTTAACCCATAGGAGGAACCCTATCAGAAATGGCTCTTTTATAAAAAGTAGTTAAATGATAATCAATAAAAAACTAACTAATATAATCAGATACTCTATGATAATTATGTGTTAAAACGACATAGCAAGTATTAGCAACATCGTCTGAGTGAGGAAAAGTGATGGTTATTGTATTTGAAGAGCTTTAGATTAGCGTGGAGCTGTTCAACTGGTTAGTTAGGGTCAGCCCAGACAGAGAGGAGCGCAGCGGAGAGGATTTTATTAAGGCACTCGAAAATCAACTTAAAAATTATTGAAATAAAGTGCATATATGCTTGAACCTGACAAAAAATGCTCGCGCGTCCTCGAAGATACGCGGGAAGGCACGCGCGCGCGTGACGTCAAGTCAGCGCCCCGTCAGAAAATGTCCGAGACCGCGCGAGAATTATTTCTTTTTGTCTGCGCTGACCCTTAGAATGTGTAGGTACCGATGTTTATGAGATAGTAAGTACAGTTGTTATGGTCTACGTAGGTTTAAGAATTGTATGGCAGACTATAATGGGACTTGAAAAAACTTTAGCTAAGAATTTATAGGTAATGAATAAGAAATTATATAGTTTACATCAGGCAAATGGTATTCGAGTATTGGGTAACGCCCACCACTTACGAGTAGGTCGTAGGTTTGAACCCAGACAGGTGTAGGTACCTCAAAACGGTGAAGGAAAACAACTTGAGAAAACCGGTGACATCTATCGACCCGCACTGGGTCCGAGTGGTGGATTACGGCCAACTCCCTCTCAACGAGAGGAGGCCTGGGTTTCAGCACTAGAAAGTGGGATTCTACATGAGTATTTGAGTGGTTTGAGTTGCTAGTAAAGTGAAACAAAAACCAGTTAAACATAAACTCATCATTTATTTACAGCATCACAATTATTTCCCAGTCAGTAGTAACTCTCGCTAACAATACGTCATCAGTTCATCTACGGTACAGGACTTGTAGCAGCACTCGTCGACGGGGCCGCGTTTACCGCGCGTGCCACCCAGCGCAGCCGCCGGCAGCTCCCACCGACCGCGCTTTTCCTCCTCGGGCCCCCAGCACAGCATGGCCAGCGCCTCGGATAGGCGCCGCCCGCAGTACACGCCGCGCCCGCTTGCCGCCGGCGTGCCCGCACACACACAACACATCAGCGCCACACAGAACAACATTAACTTCAACATGGCTGCTTTACTGAAGGTTGTTAACTAGTAGATGTGATTGTCCCAATAGATGGGGGTTGAATGTGATCATCCCTTAGATCACTACCCTTTTATACATGGATGTATATAATTATTATTCAGTTTGTTTTCTGGCACATGATAATGTGTAGGTTGTGAAACGTCCTACTCACGTTGTACACTTTGAATTTTACTTACGACTCAAATAGGTACCATGAAGTTTGAAAGCCCCTCCAATATTGCGACCATGTCATTTCACATGAACTTTAATATAAAACTGTCATGATATTGCAAAATCAGTGCGATTTTTAAAACTCGCCATTGAGCACGGAGAATCGATACATTTTGTAATTGATTTAGACGAAGGCAATCATTTCTCCAAGGGACAGTTAAAGATGACATGACAACACAGTATTTAAGTATAACCAACCAAAATTCTAAAAGGTGACAATTTTTATACAGCTGATATGGAAAAGAGTATGAAAACTGCCTACGCAATCCAGCGTTGACAACTAGCGTTTGCCGGCGCCGATAAGCGCTGGTATATCGGCGCTAGTCTCTGGAACGTATAATATGTCAAGTCAATAAATATTATTAATTTATGATATCAAAGTCTACGCCAATATTTTACAGAGAGTTACAAGAAAAGAGTGGGAAGTGCCAGGGCTACAACCTACATACTTTAAGGTGTCAAAAATGAAAGTGCATATTAATGAGCTATCCCTTAGTATAAAAGGGTAGTAATCTGGGGGAAGAACACATTCCAACCCCATCCATTGGGACAGTCACATCGAACAGTAAACATCTTTCAGTAAAGCAGCCATGTTGAAGTTAGTATTGTTCTGCGTGGCGCTGATGTGTTGTGTGTGTGCGGGTACGCCGGCGGCGAGCGGGCGCGGCGTGTACTGCGGGCGGCGCCTATCCGAGGCGCTGGCCATGCTGTGCTGGGGGCCCGAGGAGGACAAGCGCGGCCGGTGGGGGCCGGCTACGGCCGAGCTGGCAGGCGTGCGCGGCAAGCGCGGCCCCGTCGATGAGTGCTGCTACAAGTCCTGTACCATTGATGAACTGATGACTTATTGTTAGCGAGGGTACGACTGATTGAAAAATAATTGTGATGCTGTAAATATATGTTGAGTCTAATGTTTAACTGGTTCTTTTATTTTATCAGCAGCTTCAACTACCCGTTTATTCTCGGCCTGATTCATGAGCCATCATTTTCAGCTTACAGTTTTCTCGAACTCACGTCATGAAACTAACTAACTATTGCATCTTCAAGGTTCCTTCCGACATTCTTTCTTTCTGCTTGTGATTTTCCACTAGGTACTGCAGATGACTCAGTTGCTTGCCAGACGAAACAGTGTTTCCCTTCGCTGGAGATCTCTATCCAATCATTTATAGATCCACAATTTTCTACATTAAATATTTCTATACCTGCATTCTAAACTGTTACTATCAAGATGCGTGTTTATCCAGCTAAATTCAACTCCACAGCCATTATCGGCGTCTTAACGTCTAACGCAATAGCAAAAATTAATTGAATTTATCTATCGGTGTTAATATGATAATCTATGTAAGCCTAGCTCGTAACTAACCGCCTCGCAGTTAATTATATATTTACTGCGTTTATAAGTTGCATAGTCTGACAGCCAGATAAGATGTAATTGATAAATCCGTGATTCTCTTTCAAGCAAATATTAACTTCAAAGGTCTGTTTGCCACCGAGAGGTTATTATATTTTCTGGTCATAAGGTGTTCATCTTGATACAAAGGACTGTCCATAGAGTTTCTTACTCGTTCTTCTCCATAGAGATCTACGATGTGGAACGGGCAACTTAGCTTCAACTTTTTGTTTTGCTGACCGACTCCTTGACAATTCAAAAGTGTCTGTAAATAGTTTACTTGAAACAAATGCTTTAAGTTTGACATTTTTTTTCGTCTTGCTTATTGTAAGGAGTCTGTCGTGAATGGGCTTGGGCTACCAACTACAGTAATGCGGTAAAAGATAATTTTATCTAACCTTGATGAGCATCGTCTCGCAGTCAAAGCTGTTCTTTCAGGTAACTCAGTCAAGTGTAGGATGGCGACATCTTGCCCCACATACAACTCCTACGTGTATGTCATATTGCTGGTAAGACGTCCGCCTTTATTGCCTACTTGCTGAATTATTTGTTTGAATGAAAGTTATTTTTGTTCGGTCTAGATCTAAATGGTATAACTGCGAATTCGAATGTAGTTGCGATACTTAACCTAATTATTAAGTACTGAAAAACACAACCTTAAGTTGATAAAACTAGAACCTCTTACTTCTGATCATAAACGTTCTCCTTTTCTTTGATAGCAATTTTAACAATTCAGTTGTTTAGGTGAAATTAGAAGGTCAGACTTTCTCTCCATAATCAATATGTGTAGACCCGCTATTATTAGAATAATTCAATGCAAAATCAGCAATTTCTACAATAACATGTCATAAATGCGGATCATAAAAACGATCAATTTTATGAGTATTAAGAATTTATGAGTGTCGACCTGGGTGGCAGTCCACTGTAGACATGACGGTCAGAAGGTTAACTACGTTCGTAAATCAAGCAGATAAAACCAAGTCTCAATGCCTGCTTTGTTAATTATAAATCGATTTATTTGATTAATTCCGTCTTTGAATATTATTGAGCGGAGTAAAATCATTATTGAGACTATCTGTGGCAGTAAACTTTCGATTACAAATGTTAATTTATTGAGCTTGAAGCTTGAATGAAATGTTTGTGATTTATTTTGTGAGTCCTCCATGGTTGCTTGTAGAATAGGTAAACTTCGATTATAAATGCAAAAGGCATTTTAATTGTTGCTGAAGTCTTAGTACTTATTTGAGCTTTACCAAAGCTGTTGCGAAGAAAAACCATTTGTTAGCTACCATTTACTCTCAACCTTTGGCCACAAGAGGACGCACTGGTGTTTAATCGGTTGAAGGACACTGAACGAGACACAATAGAAGATTTGTTGTTATTCTGTCTGGCGACGTATATTGTCGTATTATAGTATTGGGCTTTCAGGGAAAGCTGGTTCTTTTAAACCATGACAATCTTACAGAAGGAAACTACTGTCCTTATTACCTGACGGATGCCAGACAGATCTAGGTTACCTTTTGACCTGTTCTAGAAATTTTTAACATAACCAAAGTATAGCTAACGTCAACACTTTAATATGTAGGTAACTGTAATAATCCATCTGTGCTTAATATTATAAATGCTTAAGTAACTCTTTCTTGACTGTCATCTTTTCAAAGCTTAACAGCTGAACGGATTCCTCTGAAATTTGCCACACAGGTAGACCTGGGTTACCTGGAGAATTGGGTTATTTAGCTTGGTAGGTACGGTTCCGTGGGATATTTTTCGACAGACACGGGACGAAGCCGCGGACAAAAGCTATTGAATATATTATACAGAAACATTCCACATTACTCCCTTACTACAGAACCAAAGATTTATAATCAGTATAAATTAAGAGCAGTTAATAGAAACAAGGCGAGTTATCTGCGGCTATCAGCGCGATCAGCGATAGTGGCCGTTAAGTGGCCGCCATTGTCTAACAGCTTATAAACGACGTTGATAATCTCCACAGATTTATGACAAGATACTGCTTGGTAGGCGACTAGGCGGGTAGCACCTTCAATACGATTATGTAGATTCAGGATTAAAAGTCCTTTTTGATTAAGAGCATAGAATCTAACATTTTTGTGATTTTGGGCTACGTTTCAAGGTTTCTCATCTCTATGCACAAATACCGTAGTTTCAGATGAAATTTCGGAATTATGTTACTCCGTATCACTTACGCATTTAAGATTAGTTTGGGGTCGGAACTAAGAATGAATGATAACTGGATTTGACAGTTGTCTTTACTCCCAATGTGTTTTTGGTCGGAAAAAGTTAATACATCGGGAGTAGGGTTAATTTCGAAGTATAGAACTACTTTCGGACGGGCCCGTATCTTCGTTGACGGCCTTCTTTATTTATTTATTGCATAATATACACAACCATAGTTACACGCTAGGCTTAAAATAGTGAGTACATGATCCTGTTAGGACGCAGCAAGATAACTTAAAACTAATAATATTGTAGTGAGTATCCATTAAAATAATATCACGTAAATTAGGAACCTTCACAATTAAAATATTATAATAATTAAACTAGAGTAGGTTCCCTGTTTCTTCCTTGCTTCGCTCTTCACAGAACGGTTGTTTTCGGTTTAGGATTGCTCTAAAAATGCAGATAAATGATAAATTTATGTAAAACGGAATTCAGTTCTTTCTTAAACGACGGCTACGTACCTACTTATTTACCTACAGTTTTATGAAAGAAAGAAAAAAAGATCTAAGTATAAATATTTTTCCTTAAAGATCTTTTATTAATGTCAGTCATGTTATTTATCTTATCAGTCTACGGGTCGGGTCGGGTACCAACCTTCATGAGTTTTACCACTGAATAACTAAATTAGTATTAATGGTTTTGCGCCTAAGTGGGCCACGTAGTAAGCACATCGACGCATATAATGTACTACTTTGTGTATGTACTTTATACCTAATCGCACAAACCTCAAAAAACTTCATTTAAGCGCGACAAAATACCTAACACACATTAGACTCGCTACCCTCTCCATTTCCGTCCCAAATGCCACAGGTCTAGTGTTCTATACATACATCGTACATTTTATAGTTAGGTATACCACCTATACATCTGATATTGTGAAGCAGTTCGATCTACTTAATGATTTGGAACACACGAACGCATTAGCTGCGTCGCCCTGATCCCATCATATTACTATTAAAAGTCATCGCTCGTGACTCTAGTCAGAGAATTATGCATTTTAGATTGTGGTGCAAGTGACAGACGCATAGCTGTTTCAATAATTTAATTATTTGCCGATTTGACAGTTTTCCATGTTTTTTTTTATTCTGGAGATTACCTACTTTATAATCAATTTATTAATGAGTCTTATTAACTAAAGAGTCCTTGAGTTAGGTTAAGAATGAGAGATGTTTTAAATATAGATTTATTGTGTGCACTGTTTATATAGGGTGACTGGTAATTAGTGACCGATACCTAAATACGTGATTGTACTCATGATAACAAACAACTTTTACTATGGGACCAAACCTGAATTCGCGAAAAAAAAATCTGCTGTTCAGTACCTACATTTTGACCAGTTAAGCGAACATAAATGACTGAACAGCAGATTTTTTTTTTACAATTTCAGGTTTGGTCCCATAGTAAAAGTTGTTTGTTATCATGAGTAGAAGCACGTGTTTAAGTATCGGTCACTAATTATCAGTCACCGTATATAAATAAATGAACATGTTACTATGGTTTTAACCTTTAAATATGAACATGAGAATATGCATTTTTATGCTACAATTCGCTGCCCCTATTACCTTACGATATCTCGGCGGTATTAAGCATAGTGCAGCTCTAGGCGGTATCACAACTTCAGTTGGCGCCCGATACTCGGCATTATCGACACGCCAGCCTCCTTCCCGTATTGATTGAAATAATATGTAATTATATCCTTTAATAACAATGAAACTCCTGGAATAAAAGAAGCGGAAAAATACGACTTTGTTGTTTTAAATTGTTCCGTGTTTGGCTTCGGGGAATCTGTAAATAGGTAATCCTTACTTTAAAAACAATAGCGTTCGAAGAAACGTGCACGATAATAATAATTTTCTCACGGAGAAGCGAAGCGGCTGTTAAAACAACACCAATAAAATTAAAGCGGCAACAAATCATACAAATTATATTTCAACAACTTGACACAACAATTACGAATACAAACATTAATTTCCGCAACAAGTTCAACAAAATAAATTAAAAAAAACCGTCGCTAGCAACAAATAAGGTACATTCCTCGCCTGCTGCGCCCACAATTATAATTGCCTTAACCGCTACACGTTATAAATCTTTCACCGAGATGAAGATTAGGCTGTTTGTAATAAAAATAAACATTCCCTTGCTACGGAACGCGATGATAGTATGACAAATTAATCGGAACGCGCTCGACGCTTTGTAATAATTTGAAAATAGAACGTCGCGTGGCTGAACAACGTCTGGCCGTTGCGGCAATGGCCTAAGCATGTGTAATAATAGATTAGTGTTATTAATTTCAACTTGAAACACTCATTCATGACGCTTCTTGTAGCAGACAAGATAAGAATTTGTGAGAAAAATAGAAGTTTTTTTTAAGACGTGGCGTCACGCGTCGTGTCAAATGATGTTGATGACAGAAACACGAGTCTGGGCTAAATTCGAAGAGGATTACCTAATGTTTACACGTGGATTTATGTCTTCTCAAATATTTACGGGAAAATAGATATGTTTTCTCTAGAATCTATATTCTTTTTGGAAACTTGGAGGGCTAGAAACAGAGTCAGATTTACTCGTGTTAACATTTTGGCAAAGTACCTATCTGTTTACTAACAGCCCTAACAGGTATTTCTATAAAAAAGATTGTTTACCAACTCAATTAAAGTTTTACTTACTTCATAACCAGTCGTCGATAGCTTACTGACTTATAAACGACACTTTCTACAATGAAGGCTATAAACTCATTGTTTTACAGTAAAGACAGTACAATACAAGCAAAATACAGAACACACGCCTATCTGTATTATACAGATAGTACAATACAGATAGACACTCGCTCTTAATCCGTTTGATTTGTCACAAACTCACAACACAACGTGGGCTGACAACATACAATTTCGATTTTCAAATAATTCAAATTAAGATGTTCATCTTTTTTTTTTTCAACTGGCGATGTTCATCTGCTTTTTTTTTCAATCGTCGGCCATTATTGATGGATGAGTGAATTCGAGTAGACAGAATGTCTTTGTCATTTGGAACGTTTTGTTTAAAAGCTTTTCTTGTTCTTGTTGATCGGTAATTTTACCATTTTGCAAATTGTTGAGTATTTGTGGCTAAGGAGGGGCTTGTGGCTAATTACTTAATAACAGCCGCACGGGTCGATCGATAAGCCGACCCTAGCATAGTTGGGAAAAGACTAGGCAGATGATGATGATGGCAATATTTTGAAGGTGTGTTGTACTGTGCGGACTGTAGGTATTCTCCATAACCATTACGCCTTAAGATACGGATGCTGTTCAATTATTTTACTATCATCAATATCAGTTCCTTCTTGCGAAATCCCAGGCAGTGTAATCTTGGACAATATCTACAGTGCAAAAAACCCGACTACCAACTGAAAAATCACGCTAAAAAAAGTATGAAACAAGAAAATATTCTCATCTGAAATTTTTATGTCCAAACTATTTAATATTTATCGTCTGTTAAATTAACAACGTACACGTAATATATTGTGATTTATATATATTTTGTTTAATACATATTCATAGTGATGTTCAGAGTATAGCCGTGGTTATATGCGACTTTGCCCTAAAGCTTATGATCGTTTACTACTGTTAGAATGTATTATTTTCTTAGGGTAGTGCCTATAACCAGCGGACGATCAAGACGCATAACCCAGCGATACCTCATTCGTCAAATTAAGAAAAGTATTATAGTTTAGAAGTTATGAGGGAACAAATGAACCGACATACAAACATTCCCATATACATACTTACCGCTCAAAATCATAATCCTTCTTTTTGCTTCGCCGTTGTCGGGGAAAAAGCTTGAAACCTTCACACACTTTAAAATAACAAAGCACAATCTACATAACTCTACACTTACCCCTTTATTCATAAATGTTTCTTAAAATGTAACCATACATTTTTGTCGTTAAAAGGTCACTTTAAAACTTTAATCATCGGTTATAAATAAACCCCTTAGATTTAGATTAGACATACACACACACAAATACAACACACACCCTCACACACCCTCAGGCACAGGCACTGTATGTAACACTTTTCAGCTGAAAATCAGTTTTTTAATTATACAAGTGGTTTTGAAATGATTACCAACAGTACTGCCGGTCGATTCTGTAAAAATCTCACCGTGAAAACTTAAGTGAAGTGAGTTTGTTTTTTCTAGGAATTGACACTACTGACAGCTCACTCCACGCTCACTTCACCTAAGTTTTCACGGTGAGATTTTCACAGAATAGCACCGCTGTACTGCACCTGTAAGCTTAAGTTAAACTTCTACTTTCTACATTCCTCCTTGTTAGCTGTTTCATTGTCGCCAGTTTCCACATACCTACCTACTTACTAGTTAAATTAATAGCTTAAGTAATTTAAAATCGATTTTCATACGCAACATGGTTTAAATTATTAATATTGTTGTGTCGAAGTAAAATTTACTTGGCGAGGCGTTAAGTTATTGCTTATTGTGCTTCAAAGTACAATGGAGGAAAGTAGGTAGGTACGCCGGTCGTGCGCTGAAGGAATTCGCTGAGTACCAGTGACGTTTGGTTATAACTGTATCTTTTAAAAGTATGTGCTATTAACTGATTATTTATTCGATAATGAATGGCTTGTACGCCTGAGGAGGTAAAATAAAACAAGATTTATTAATTAAAGTTTAAGTTTATGCTTGTCTCTAGAAAGAAAGTAGGCAACTAATGCCAGTGAAGATGTTGAATGAACTAGACAAAAGATCATCTATTACATCTAGTTGTGTCTGTTTGTAATGTCAACATAACAGGTTTTTACTAAATACATATGAAAGCATATATCGCACCCCCGGTGCGACACTGTCACTTTTGCAAAAATGTAGTTTTTCAGGAGAAGCATTTAAAACTTTGACACCTCACAAAACAATGACTTAAGAATAGGTATATAGATGAGATGAACAGCTTATACTACAACATCAACTTTTAACTTTACTTTTGGATAAATATTAATCACTTTATATTGTAAAAAATATACTATAATATTTAACTCATTTTTGCATTTTTTGCAAAAGTGACAGTGTCGCACCGAGAGGGTGCGATATGTACAGAACTTATAACAAAAACAATTTAAAAATATGTGTCTGTATGCTTATTCCGGCTAGTTTCCGAAACGGCTGGATCAATTTTGGCGGGACTTTCACTGGCAGATAACTGAAGTTTCGTGCTAAAAAAATAAAACTCACGAAATCCAGTTTGTTTTGCGACATGCACGCGAACGGAGGCGTGGGCATAGCTAGTTAAGAATAAACTATTTGCGTTTAGGTGACAGCATTGTATTTGTAGCCAACAGTTTACGATTATAATCGTAAACGAAATTGACCAGACAGAAATTCGTTTACCTTTACAATAGGTAACTATGTTGTTAACTTACTCGCACAAGCTACAAAGCAACTTTAATAGCTGAACAAGTGGGCAACATGACTTTGTGCGGTAATAAATTCCTATAAACGCCTTTTCTATCGGGCGTGGCATATAATAATAAATTCATAACGTTAAGTACCCCATTTAACGTTTAAAATGGTTGCATCATTAAAAACCTATTCAGAACTACAGTTAAATCTTAATTATGTAAGTTTTACATAGCACCATGAGCGATCAACTGATCTGACCCCTATTAACCTTTATCTAGTCGATAGCCGCCCCGGAATAGTTAGGAAATACGAGGAAGACGGCGAATTAGTTTAGCATTAGTAAACAGTACTAAGAACACGTTGATCACGAAATATATCGGGTTCAGAAGTTCAATTTCAGGAGACGTTCACTATCTTTTGTAGTGTGGAAATTCTTATGAACACTTGGAGGTCGGACAAGGCAGTAGGGAAGTAAAAAGCATATTGGACTTACCTATCATATCACATGTTTATTGTAAAAGATGATATGGCAAGAAAGGGGGTGATTACCGAGATGAAGACTAATAGAGAATTAAGGAAGAAGATCATGTTGCAAAAACCCCTGGGATAAGGGCAGGTGAGTGATAATGATGGCCACCAGTGGCGAAGGTACCATACAACTCTATTCCCGCCGGCTTCCCTTCGAAAATTCAGAACACAACCACTCTATAGTCAATTCATGATGGAAATATTAATGAAACGGTTTATTGACATTTTTTTTTCTCCGGCTTACCTCTGTCATAAATTCACCCTTCGCCACCGATGACCACAAGTTGATTGTCTTCAACTCAAATCTTGGGGATCTCCAGGTTCTTGAGTGGAACGCATCGGTGCCTCCTTGCGTCATGTTTTACGTCCTGAAGGAAACGAAGAGTGTTTTAAGACTATTAAAAGTTCTTTTCTAAAGAATCGTATTCTCTGCTAAGCCAGGAAGCACAATGGCGGATCTTCTGTCCCAACTCCACCTTGTCTAAACGGACACACACAGCCAGACAAATTGAATTCATCAGTGCATTGTAAACGAGACAAATGGCGTTTTTATTGAAGCCGTCGGGACTGATGCAAAATAATGTAATGTCACCGCTATGATTTTAATATCAGTGGAACACTGTACTGACGTACTTAGCGAGATGGTCCTTTTACAGGAGCGGGGAATAAATGGTCCATCAGTGTGTGTTTGTCAGTAATTTATGGTCAATGAGGGTAGGTAACAATCGGATTGTGGCCTGCAATTTTGTATTTGAGAAGTCGTTCCGTATTTTTTAAATCTTCCTAAAATTCGTTTCCTTCATATCTGCACAACAGCAGTGGTGGCTCAGTAGGTAGTATCGGCGCTGACTTTGCCCCGAGTTGTTATAGGTCGAGGATTCGTACCCAGGCCGGCGGCGCTTTACTTTGTGTAAATAAATTTCATCATCACTGCTCTCAAAACGGTGAACGAAAACATCGTTAGGCAACAGACATCTCCTAGAACCAAAAATTCTAAGACTTGTGACATCTACCAACACGGACTGGGCCGGTGTTACAGCCCATTACGAAGAGAGGAGGTCTATTGTGTCCCAGCAGTGCGAACATTATATGCTGATTATGATTTGCTTTAGCGAAAGCACTAGGAAGTGGTGAAGGGCGGGCGTTTTGGGGGGACTGTCTTTTGTAATTGACGTTCGAAAAGTGCTGATTCTCAGCCTAGTTTGAATAAATGACTTTTGATTTTGATTTATCTGCACTATTGTATGTATTTTCACCAAAGCTTCATATTTCAATATAGGTAACTAGCACTTCGCCCGCGACTTCGTCTGCGTGTATTTCGTACTTTCCTTTAAAAAATTCCAAAATGTAAGTTTATGATCTTCATAATTTTACTTAGGTCATCATCATCTGCCTGGACTTTTCCCAACTATGTTGGGGTCGTAATTTTACTTAGATAAGAATACTTAACTCAAAGATTATATACGGTGACTGATAATTAGTGACCGATACTTAAACACATGCTTGTACTCATGATAACAAACAACTTTTACTATGGGACCTAACCTGAAATTGTGAAAAAAAAATCTGCTGTTCAGTGATTTATGTTCGCCTAACTGGTCAAAATGTAGGTACTGAACAGCAGATTTTTTTTCGCGAATTCAGGTTTGGTCCCATAGTAAAAGTTGTTTGTTATCATGAGTACAATCACGTGTTTAGGTATCGGTCACTAATTACCAGTCACCCTATATAAACCAATTTTCGAGTTAATCAAGCCACACAGTAAAATCCTCCCCTGTAAAATTAGCTTCCCTTTTCACCCCGTTAGGGGTAGGTTTTAGAAAAACCCTGATACAAGTTATTCTTTATTTTTGCTCTGAAGTATAAATACTGAGTTTCGAGTTAATCGGACTGTGTGTCAAAATTCTGCCATATAAATCTTGACATCCCCCAATCCTCTTTTGGGGGGTAGTATTGAAAAACAAAAAATGCCAAACTTCATAATTTACTTTGATAAGTATTCGCGCTAAGTCTCAAGTTTATTAACTCAAGGAATAAAATTTTTCATACAAACAAAATCCCCCCTTTTCACCCCCTTAAAGGTCGAATTTCCAAAAACCCCTTCTTAGTGCTCCTCTACATAATAAAAGGAAGCCGTATGCAAAATTTCACGTTCCTAGTCCTGTAGGCCAATTCTGCTAATTTAAAACGTTCAAAATCTAGTCGCAGTCTCATCTCGGCGACAAACAAATGTCAAAAACTTGTCAAAATGTAGAGAAATTTGAAGTATTTTTGACAGATTGAGACTGAGATCAGACTGCGAACGTTCTTGAAAATTAGTAGAATAGCCCCTCTGGTAGTTTCGGCTGTGCGTTAATATGTCAGTCAGTCAGTCAGTTTCTCCTTTTATATATATAGATAGATAGCATAATGTCTGTTAACCACATGAATTCCATTTCCAACCCTATCTTCGTTGACCCAACCTCATTGACAATTCATCTAACAGATTGAAGACCCATCGTCCAAAGTAAACGCTTTCTCCGATGAACTGTGAACCTTTGTAACTTCATATTAGTTTCCTTATCAGTCGGCTATGGCTGAGCGAGTGGTTCCCCAGCTGCTCTGACTGGCAAGCGATCCGTCAATGGAGCCCGATTCATCTCTCTTATCTGTAATGTATTCTACCGTACAATCGATGAATCGAACCCTTGTGTATTGTTCTCGAGTTTCGGGATAAGAGATCTCGAAGTAATGTTTGTAAATAGGCAGGTGGTGAGATGACCGATTAAATTGTTTTGTTGTGTTGATCGTGTGTGTTGGGGTGTAGATTTCAAAGATCAACCACATTATGGTGTTCTCTACAAGTTTATGCCTGACAGAATTGTGTACAGTCACATCCAAAATATGTCCATCGCCTTAAGGGCTATTATGTTTGCTCATTACAGATAGAATCTGTTAAATATATGTTACTAGCTGACCCCGCAAACGTCGTTTTGCAAAAAAAAAAAATAGATAGTAGCCGATTCTCAGACCTACCCGAAATGCACACGAAATTTCATACAAATCGGTCCAGCAGCCGTTTCGGAGGAGTATGGTAACTAACACTGTGACACGAGAATTTTATAAATTAGATTAGGTATCTATACAGACTCAGTGTAGCTTCAAAAAGTATTACCCATGTGTTGTAACTTAATAAAGAAAAAAAAAAATGAAAACTGACAAAGGCTTATAGGACTAGTTCATATTCTCTTTGAAAATAAATCCAGCTGAAATATTTCGAATTAATTGAACCGCCAAGTTCCTAGAAATATTGAGGGAGGTACATATCATAAAAATAAGAGGAGGGAAGTGACTCATAGTGATGTTCATTATACTGAAAATCACCCTCTTACTCACAGGGGGAGAGCTGTTTATACACAAAACAATAAATAAAGTCTACCCTTGAAGAAATTAATTAAAATAAGAAGAATTCACAAGAAATAAACAACTAGCTTCATACAACAGCTTAGCAGTTAAATCCTACTTTGATTGAGCACAGTAGGTTTAAGATCTACACATTTGACAAAACAAACCTCAGTAACGCCTTCAACTATTGTAACAGCACTGTTACCACACAACAGTTAACTAATTTGCAGACAAACACACGATATAGTGCTAATAAACCAAAAGGCTTCCATTAACGCGAATCGTGATCATCCAGCAGTCGTGAGAATGTTAGTCGAGTTGCGAAAGACTCGAGTTGACAGTATCGAGTCGGCTCGGTGAACGATAATCGATATAATGAGAGGGGGACGCAATCGATGTCCAATGTATAATGCAGGGACTACAGTTACGAGTAATGCGTTTTACGTAAAGCTCACCTAGGTTGTTATTTATTAAAAGTTTTTCATGGTATTGGGGTTTTTCCATACATAACATAACGCCTCTGTTCCCTAATGGGTTAGGCAGAGGTGTACCATTAGTACAGACGCCAGCACATCAAGCTTACTACAATCTGTCAAATTTCTTTAATGGATTTTCAACTTTATCGCTAAAGTATAAGGTTCAAAGTTGATTGGGAAAATTTGACAGTTTTGGGTAGCTTGATGTGCTGGCAGCACACCCACATTTCGCCAGTTATGTTTAAGTCCCGTGTTATAGGGGGAGAGCCTATTGCCATCAACCATACACAAATCCAGACTTAATCCGACTTCGACTTCGGTGGGGTCATTGTATAACACACTAACAATAGCACAATGGCTTATATTTTGACAGTTCAACAACATTTATTGCGTTATTTACGTTGTCGAGCGGACAGATTTTTTGAACAAATGAAGCAATGGACTAGCAAGATCCTTCAAAATGATTCAGATTGTGATTTTAAGTGCGTTTAATTAGGGTGCGGGCTGTTACTGAGAAATATCGAATGAAAAAGCTCAATAACATTTTACCCGACTAGCGAATCGAACCCTCATGATCAGCAGTAGCGCTTTCTCTGATCTTTTTTTGTTTTCAGTAGGCAGTGAAAGAAAAAGAAAAAATAAAAGTAAAGATATACGTGTGGTAATGGCTTTTATAAAGACATGAGATTCGAAGATTAGAGAAAAAGACATAAAAATTTCTTCCAATTTAATTTCCTACTTTCTAGGATTAATTTCAGCTACAATATATTGCATGATACAAATAGAAGTATATAACCATTAATTTAATTAAATAACCGCTAGACATACAATGTTAACCCTCCAAGATCAAAATTCCACGAGACGCTTCCATTTTCACGACCATTAAATTTAATAACCCTATAATTTCGTCATTGTTTATTAACCCGCCAAAGTTTGGAAAATCAAACGCCAATAAAACGTGGATATTATAGCTGTGGGGTTCAGCCTGAACTCTGAAGTTTACACAGAGTTTCAGTTAAATGAATTTGTGCTTTGAACGTACAGTCGGGCACCGTGTTTGTTAGATGATACTGTTGATGTTGGCAACACTGTGTCAGGAAGTTACACTTTGGATGTATGCTCGTTTATGTTTTTGAGTTTTGTGCCTGATAAAGGATTGTTTTTGTTTTGTTTGCAATAAAACACGCGAGCAAGTGCTATTTATTGCACCGGCTAAGCATTGCTTTGACTAAACAATGCTTACGTTACGACAAACCGAAGCACTGCTTCGCAGTCAGTCAATAATATCACAAAGTTTTCATTGAGAATAGTCTAGAAACACTTTTGCTCATTTAGCTGAATTTTAGAAAAGTAAGGTTTGAGTACAAAGTCCAATTTCAAAATATTTTCAAGTGGAAAAAGCATCTCAACAAAAAAACTTCACAATTAATTAAACTATCAACCTGAATCTTCTGTAACCGACGCTACCCTGCCGAAGCCCGCGGCGTCCAGTGATCCAGACGTTTCATTAGTATCCCAACACTATCGACCACTCAAACCTGACCTCCCACCTCACAACGAACCTCCCTTTTTAAACCTACAGCTCAAACAACCAGCGAGGGGTGGGAGCTCAACATCAACTGGCCAATAATTTGCACGCGTAATTCCGCACTAGTTGTTCCCGTCAGTTTGTTTGACGGAATTTGCATAGATATTAGCCCCGTCGTTGTTTATTTAATAGAGGATATTTGTTTTATTTCTCAGTTTCAGAGGGGAGCTTTTTAATTATATTGGGATTATATTAATAAGTTTGACGATATAGTTCTTAGTAGCAGAGCATAGAATATTAACATTGAAATCTCTTTGAACGTTTAATATAGGATGATTTGCCGGTGTATTTAAAATGTTTACGAGCACTATTTATTTCTTATTGCGTTTTTTACCATCCATTTTATATATCGAGAAAGTGAAATGAGTATTACAGAGAAAGATGAAAAACTATTGCAGATTTGAGCAAAATATATTTTTCAATTTAACTCAGCGATTTTATAAATTACCCTCTCTTTCTTAATTTCCGATTCATTTTCATACTTACAGATAGAATGAATCAAATAATGAAGAGAAAAAGGTTTTGTATGCGATTGTACATTTTGTTCAAAAATAAATTGTTTTTGAAAAGTGGAAGTTTATAAACAAATCTCATATCAACTCTGTTACACTTTCATATTATTTCACATCCTTCATTGCAAAACTCTTCTACAAATAAACTTCATTGCATTGTATCCATTATATAAATACAATAAACAACTATTATTCAATCCGCGACACAATATTATTATATAGCATTGTATGTAGATGCTGTAGGTCTGTTTGTCACTGCCCATTGTCCTGTCCACTAGCTAGGCTAGTCGCTAGCCTGACACGCCAGTGCACACAGTGACTGCCAGCTTTTTATGTTATTTTACCTTCGTTTTTTGTTACAGGATTAGCTTATAGGACTATTAAGTTAGCTGCTAGTTCTAACAGAATGTACTTTATATGTTTTGTTTTATATAACATACACTAAAGATTCTTTTGCCTGAATGATAGTAGTGGCACAAAAGTGACACTGAATATTTATAAATATTATAGACCAGGTATGTGTAGATATTTAGTCATTACTTCGTCGATTGGCAAATTGGCAAAAAGAAGTTAACGTCTTCAATTATTCAGGTATCTCTCCGCTTTAGCTCTGGGCTAGAAGACACAGCCCTCTATTTCCGCTCCTCGCTAGCATAGAATACAACGCCTTCTCATCTCTATCTTCTAACTTCCAACGACACCTTCAAATTAAAACGTAACTATAATGATAAGTAATTAGTACAACTAAAACTATGCTAAAGTAGGATCCATTTTCAAAGTTTCTCCACTACAACAATAGTTTCGCAGACTTCGCGGTAGTCCCGAAACCTGAGCCGGTCCGAACTCGACACGGGCGGCAGGGCCCGGCTGGCCGTATGTTCTGCGATGTGAACACGCTTCCTCGACCCTAGGGACGAGCCCTTTTATGTACAGACATGCCCTGTGAGCAGTCACTAAGATTAACTACTCGCAAATTGTTCCTTTCTATAGGAATGTTTGTATATTTGTGTGTCTGAGCGGAAATGTATGTGATATTGTGTTGGATGTTGATTTGTATGGGATAGGAATGCTTTATCGGAAAGGGATATTTGAAAATGTTTGGTTATTATTCCTTTCCGATAAAGGGTTTTCTGTTGCTTTACGGAAGAACAGACAACATAGGCATTTACTTATATACCTACTCATGTAAAGATAGTACCCAATTAAGTTTGCCAATTTCAGTTTCTTAATTTGACAAAATCCAGCTAATTGGTATAGCATTTAAACGAGGCACCGTTATATAATGCTACAATTTAGTGTCAGATGCGACCACGACTATATTCTTTTAATATCAGCCATGTTTTGATTAAATCAAAGTTCAGAATTAGGCTACATTTAAATTATCCTACTTAAATTGTACAGGTAAAGAGAACAAATCGCCCAGCAGACACGTTTACGAAAGCTACATAACCTCACGGTTACAAAACTGCGTCGTTCGGCCGCTTGCTCCAATCTCTGAAGTTAATTCCCCTCGGGTTGATCGGTTACCCTTTGTCGCTCGTTATTATGGTAATGACTGAATTATCGGCTAACGAGCAAGAGATCTACGTATTTTGTTTCCCATATGTTACCGATATCGATGTTTTTAAAGTAAAATAAATTCTTTTTTGTCGATATTTTTCTTAGAAGAATCAACTTTATCCATGAAAAAAACCAGTTTATCCCTGAGATAACCTATTTGATCCATCGTAAAAATATCTGTATTTTAGTTTCAGAGGGATATATATAAAACAGTTTTCCGTTTCAGAAATGTGTTGAGATAAATCTGCCAAGAAGTAATAGAAATTCTGTCTGCTTGTCTGTACTTGAAAAAGATGGCGATGCGAGCAAACATGGAACTGTTTTCTTTGGATTTCTGAAAAGTAACAGTGTCATAAAATGTCTCACAATATAAGTCATTGAACAACAATATGAATAATTTATTTACATGCAATTATAGCCCCAGTCCGCGTTATTAGAGTTGTGGGCTAAACTTACATGTATAACGTTGCATTTAAATAAGATTCATAAACCCTCTTTAGAGTAGTTTAGAGTAATGGTGTTTGACGGCTATCGTTAAATAGGATGGGAGAGAAGACAATTTACCATTGTAACATTTAGAACCGAGACTGACAGGCGAAGTGTGATTGAACTTAACCACTCGTAAGGAACTGATAAAGTAAGACTTTGTCGATAGGCACAGTGGCTTGGAGGTATGATTAACTCAAACGCAAAGCATTTATTTCAATTAAACCAATTAGAGGCACTTTTGGATTGTCAAGGATTCGTCCAGTCAGAAAGACGAAGCTAGTTGCACATTCCAAATCGTAGTAGGTAGGTACCTATGTGGGCAAGAAACTTCACGGACACTCGACTTTTAAATCAAAATATTGGTGACATCATGCAAGTTGAAAATATACATATGAGAACGATGTAGAAAGACCCGCACGTTAAAAGCGTCCATAGGAAACGATAAAAAAAAAACCAGTCAGCAAGTGCGAGTCGAACTCGCGGACCGAGGGTTCCGTACAAACTAGGTATGTAACTACAAGATTTACGGTTTTCGGATTTTTTCCTTTACTTGTGCTACCTTGCTTCTTGCCAAATTTGTTGATTCTAAGACAATGGGAAGTAGGTACCCTATACATTTTGACTCCCTTGAGTGTCGAAATATACGTTTTTTGCGGCATACACAGCCGACAGCCGTATCTTTTTTTTACGTTTACTTAGAAGTTTGATTTTTCATTCAAGAGACTTCAAAAGAGAGACTTCAAGAGACCGCAGACCTGAATATATGGTTTTGGGTAAGGTAATGGGTTTTGACAAACAGACGGACGGACGGACAACAAAGTGATCCTATAAGGGTTCCGTTTTTTCCTTTTGAGGTACGGAACCCTAAAAATAATTCATGGCAGCTAAGAGATGACCAGTCGCAACTGACTTTGCCGCGTGGATCAGCAACATTTAGCTCAACCATTTTGAAGGGAACCATTGTTACCGCGTATACTGGACAGTTATTTAAAAAAAACAAGATGGAGTCGCTTCGTCCCCAAAATTCTATTGTAATATGCTCCAGCCAAATATGAGGATACTTTCTATTCCCATCAGCTCCTGGTCTCATTATCTCCACGACATTATTTCAGCACTCCCCCTCTCAATATTCCTGGGCCCGCTATAATGGTCCAATAAGTTAATTAAGTGGAGATTTCCTTCCGAGATGCGGCATGAGCGCCCAGTGTGGAGGGGCCGCGAGCCTCGTAAAATTAATTAGCCTTAAGTAATTTATTTTGTTAATTTATTGCCCGGGAATGTAACTTGTAAGGTTGTGTTATGAATTTTGAATTGCTGGCAGTTGAGTTTTGTTTATTATATAGGTCGTATATGGTATGGAAAGTTTGTTATATTTCGGCTAATTGTATGTTGCTAGGTCGATTGTGGTCTTGGGGTCGCGGACGCACAGAGTAGGGCTCTGTTCGCCCACCAAGTGACTCCAGGGAAGACGGTAGCACAGTGGTCACGTGCTGCCGTGCATGGCGAGGCTCAGGGGAGCCCTATTTACAGTCTCCCCAGGGATGCGCCTTACAGGCGTTGCACGGGGGGATTTCAGAATTGGTCTTTTAAGGGCAACCGGGACCACCCCTATGTGCTGATGGTTATCACCGGGGTGGTTTTAGTGACGTAAAAAATCCCACACTCCCCGACCTCCCTCCCCGGAGGTCGGGTGCCTTTAGAAGGCTTCCACCCGAAATAAAAAAAGGTCGTTTTAGCCAGTTTTTAATTTTCGGACTTGTAGTTGTTTACCAAACAACGCATACGTATTTCATTCACACAGACGAATGTAAAAGTTAAACTCAATCCCCCTTATTACAAAACAAGGTCTTTCTTTAGATAACCACTGAGCCAGTTATTGAAATAAGAACATAACCGTTATAGAAATGCAGTTCTTTATACAAAAATGACAGCTTATTTCGGTGCTAAGTTGTAATTTTAGTATTAAGAACTTTGCCTATGACGAAATAAAGTTCGAAATGCAAGTACTGGCTGAATTCAATAGTTTAGGCTAGAACTAAAATTAGATTTCGTTTTATAAGAAGACGGCGTCCGTTTTCGTTTTAATTTTTTGTCTGTGTGTGTCGAATGCTTTTAAATGACATCTTAGTAGATAGTTAAAATATTTATCACAGTCATCTTAATTATTTCACTACTAACTAATCAAATGTATAATTTATTGATTGTAAGTTTATCTCTGTGAAAGCGTAGCATTCTATCTACGCGGCGTAGCACCGGCGCCTGCGCAACTGACGTCCAAACTGACAGGTGGTGCGATCAATCACGGTAATCCGTGAAGCTGTTCTAATCTTTCAATATAGAAGGGCATTCACCTACCTGCAGATGCAATAAATGCCTATCATTACCGCAGACACAAATGTTCTATAGACATTATTTGTGTCTGTGGTAGACTTAAGTATAAAGCATAATCGTTTACTGCTATCAAACATTTTATAATTGTGACAGTTGATTTTTGTATGAGTTTCTTGATCCAACTCCAATAATTACAGGTAAATTTTAAGTTTTCTGGATTTACTAATGGAACAAACAAAATTGTTGATTGACTGTACGCATTGAAATTTCCGTTTCCAGTAAACCATGTGCTCTCCCTACTTCTTTTTGTAACCCTTTTTTTTTTTTTTTTTTTTGTGGATGGGAAATCATCCAATGACCCCTCCCGCTCTGGGTGGAGCAGAAGGGAGTGTCAGACTCTTACTGACTAAAACCCACCCGTGTTCCTTCCTTAGCCCTTTGTGTTCCGGGGTAGCGGTAACCCTTTCGGACAATCCCGCTGCCCCGGCAGGCTTCGGCCCTTTCGGGCCCCTTCCTTGCTGCTGACATCTCTTTGAGGCGCGCGTGGAACACGTACGCGCCGTCCGGCACGGGCCTGGTCCTGATCGGACGGAGAGTTACCCATTACTCTCCGCCCGCAGGCCCGCGCCTACGGTGGCCGGGAGTCGTCTCGCGGCTCCCGACGCCCGGGGCGTCTCCCGCGGCGGCTGGGACGTGAGGCCCTCTCCCTCAGCCGTCCCGCCACCTCCTTCGCTAGCATGACTGCTTCGCAGAAGGAGGTGACTGCCTCCCACTCCCTCTCGCCCCGGACCATGGCTTGAACCAGGGCCGGGCGCGAGAGGTCGCCGCCGCCGCCGATCGCCTCTGCGAGAACACGGCGGTGCTCCGCCCAATTGGGGCATACCGCCACCGTATGCTCCACCGTGTCCTCCGGGCGACCCTCGCAGTGGTGACACCCGGGCGTATCCTCCCGCCCGATAATGTGCAGGTACCTCCCGAAACACCCGTGTCCGGTGAGGACCTGCGTCAGGCGGTAGGTGAGGGCGCCGTGGCGCCTCTCTAGCCACTCCTCAAAGAGGGGTCTTACCGCCGCTATCGCGGCGTGCCCTGCGCTGGGTTGCGACAGTCGCTCTTTCCATGCCGCCATGAGATCGCGCCGGAGGTCGGTCCGCTCCGCCGCGATTTGCCGCGGAAGCGGAGTTTCCCCCCGGCGTAGTGCCTCCGCGCGCCACTCGTACAGGCGCGCGAGGACTATCGCCTCCAGATCCCACGGCGGCAGTCCGGCAAGGAGGCTTGCCGCCTCGCCCGAGATCGTGCGGTACCCCCGGATTAGCCTTACGGCTACCACCTTCTGGGGCGCGTTCAGGTAATGGGCGGCTCGCCGCCGCAGTGAACGCGCCCACACCGGGGCCCCATATAGGGCCATGGACCGCACGACCCCCGCGTAAAGCCTCCGGCAGGAGGCGTTTGGCCCCCTCAGGTTGGGCAAGAGCCGCTTGAAGGCGGCCCCGGCCCGTTCCAGCTTGGGAGCCAAACGTCGGAAGTGCTCGACGAAGTTCCACCGGCTGTCGAGGACGAGACCCAGGTATCTCATCGTTGTCTCGACGCCGATGTGAACCCCTCCTGCCGTTATTTGGGATCCCGAAGGCGGCCCGTTCCGAGGCCCATGAAAAGACATGGCCTCGGACTTGTGCAAAGCCACCTCGAGACCCAACTGCCGGATCCTCTCCACGACTATCGCAACCCCGCGTGTCATCGCGTCGGCCGCCGCCTGATGCGACCTCCCCTGCGCCAGGACTAGCGTGTCGTCAGCGTAGCAAACCACGCTGACTCCATCAGGGAGATCGGCCCGCAGCACCCAGTCGTAACCGATGTCCCACAGGAGCGGCCCCAGAACCGATCCCTGTGGGACACCGCACGACATCTCTCGCCGGTTCCATTCCCCGTTGCGACCGGGGTAGATGACGGCTCTGTCCGTCAGATACGCCCCGACTACTCGACGGAGGTAGGTCGGCACCCGGTGATACCGGAGTGCCTCCCCAATGCAACTCCAGGGCAGGGTGTTAAACGCGTTGGCGATGTCGAGTGACACCGCCACGACCACCCCACCCCGGGACACCGCGTCCCCCGTCGTGAGGGCCCTCACGCGCATGATGGCGTCCACCGTCGAGCGCCCCTTGTGGAAGCCGAACTGGCTGCCCGCAAGATCCGGCCCCGTCCTCACCAGGTGCCCGACGAGGCGGCCCGCAATCAC
Organism: Globia sparganii; assembly: GCA_949316385.1. Taxonomy (NCBI): domain Eukaryota; kingdom Metazoa; phylum Arthropoda; class Insecta; order Lepidoptera; family Noctuidae; genus Globia; species Globia sparganii. Next base: position 22,797,764 of record OX438663.1, on the reverse strand, counting down.
TCTCTCAAAGAGCTTGCCGACCTCGTCGAGCAGCACGATGGGCCGGAATGCGGACGGAGAGTCCGCAGGGCGCCCTGGCTTCTGTATGAGGACCAGCTTCCCCGTCTTCCAGCGGAGTGGAAACTGGCCCCTCTCCATGCATGCGCTCAAGAGCGCCTCTAGTCGGGGCCCGAGAGCCGTCGAGGCCAGGACCCAGGCCTTACCCGGCAAGCCGTCGGGTCCTGGGGCGGTATTTTTGGCCTTCAGCCTATCTACCGCCACTCTCAGATCTACCCCGGTCACCTCAGGGATGTCGTCGTCGTCCGCGTGGTCCGCTTCAGGCACCGCAAGTGGCGGAGCCATGGGCGGGGGAGTATGCTCCGCCCGTGAAGGGAACAGAGCGCTCACCACCTCCTCCACCAGCTGGGGGCGGAGACTCTGCGTCAGCGGGGGGGCCCAGGTGCGGAGTTTATTCCGCACCATTTTATAAGGGCGCCCCCATGGACCTCTGTTCAGAGGCTCCACCATCTCCTCGCGGGCCATATCCTTGGCCCGCTGGACAGCCTCGCGGAGGGCGGTCTTCGCCGCTCTGTACCCCTCGTACAGCTCCGCCTCCGTGGCTTCCGCATCCGGAGGGCGGATGCGGAGCCTGCGGTGCCTGGTGTACAGGTGTCGCGCGTCGACGCACGCCTTGCGTAGTGACTCCACCTCCCGCGACCACCAGTACACCTGACGTCGGGCGCTTCCTGGCCGGACTCGGGGCATTGCCACGTCGCATATTTCGGACATGGCCTCCCGGAACCACTCCGCCTCATCGTCGATATCGGCAGGCCTGTCCGGTGATGACACCCAGGCCTGCACGATCGAGGCTTCCAGGAGGAGCTCCCGGTCCAGCTGCTTCAGCGCCCACCGCGGACCACTCGGGGCCTGTTGGACCGGCGCGCTGGAGGTCTGGGTGGAGACGTCGAACCGGATATACCGGTGATCGGAGTAGGTCTCCACCTCCTCCATGACACGCCAGTCAATAACACTCCGTGCCAGAGCGGGGCTGGCGAACGAAATGTCCACCACGGACTCGCCCCGCATCCGCACACACGTGGGAACAGAACCCCGATTTAGGACAACCAGGCCTGTTTCCAGAGCCCAGTCCTCCACCATCCTGCCCCGCACGTCCGTGCAACGGGAACCCCAGGCCAGATTCTTGGCGTTGAAGTCCCCGAGCACTAGTACGGGGAAGCGATGGTTTCCGGCGACGACGACACTCAACTCTGTTAAAGAGTTCTGGAACTCGGCGAGAGTTCGGCTCGGAGAGAAGTACACTCCCACTACTACTATCTCTCCGAACCGTGCTGCTACGCACCCCTGTCCCTTCGTGACTCCTTCGAGTGATGGGGTGCCGGCGGCGGCCGACGAAATTAGGGCCACTGAGCCGCTCAGGTCCTCCACCCAGTCATCCCTGGGCGGGACAAAGTACGGCTCAGCGACCACGGCGATGTTGATCGACCACTGCGCCATGCTCTGGAGCAACAGGTCCTGGGCGCAGGCGCAGTGGTTGATGTTCACCTGGAGGAGGCGTAATGGAGCCATCACTCCTCCATTTCAGCCCCCTCCTGGGCCCCTTGCGAGGGCCCCTCCACGGTGGCGGCGGCGATGGTAGCGGCGGTGGCGGTGACGGCGGTGGCGTCGGCGGCGGCGGTGGCGGCGGTGGCGGCAGCAGAGGCGGCAGCGACGGTGGTGGTGGCGGCGGTGGTGGCGGAGGGCCTCCCTTTCCTCTTGGCTCCGTCGGGTGGAACGCAGCACTTGCTCCCTGCCCGGTGCTCGGCCGGCTTGCCGGCAGCCGCACATGCGACGCAGTGCGGCGCGGCGCTGCACGAGCCGGCCGTGTGTCCGGGCTGACCGCAGCGGAAGCACAGAGTGCTGCGGTCCACCTCCGAGGTGCACTGGACGCCTACGTGGTGCCCCACATGGCATCGGAAGCACCTCAGAGGTCTGGGTTCCAGCAGCTTGACCTGCGCCGAAACCCAGCCGACCAGAAGCCTTCGGCCCTCCACGATCTTTCTGGCCGCCGTCACGGGGCAGCTTACCGTTACGGTTCGCATGCCCGTGAAGTCAGGACGTATGGTGCCCGCCTTCACCTGGTCGGCCAGACACCCGTCCGTCCTGACGACGGCGGCCACCACCTCTCCCTCCGTTACGGAGTCATCCAGGCCCAAGATGCGCATGTCTGCGCACTTGACGGGCCTGGATACTCGAACCTCCTCCGCATTTAGGGACGCCCTTAGCTTCTCAGCTAGGGCGTCAGCGGTGGGGCCACTCGTCACGCCAGGGATCTCCAGCATGCGGGCGCCAGTGGCGGTTACCCTATGCCGGAGGCCCGCGGCGATCCCCAGCTCCTGGAGGTCCACCGTCGCTCTGGCCTTAGTGAGCACGTCGCAGTACGTCACGCCCTTTTTGACCGCGTCCGGCTGCAGTGTTATGACCACAGCCGCGGTCTTCGGGGCGCGGAGCCTAGCTGCGACGGCTCGCTCCTTGCGGCGCCGCCTTTGCGCCTTTTTCCTGGCCGCCTTGGCCGCCTTCTTTTTCTGCCCGACCACCTGCCATTCGGCGTCGGTCGCGGCAGAAGTGGGAGAGTTTTGGGGGCCGGGCGTAGGCTCTGGGGCCCTCGCCTCCCCTCCCTTTCTCCCCCTCTTCCGGGCCGGCGCCGGGGTTTTGCCAGCAGGAGCCGGCCTTACCGGCGCCGAGGCTCCACCTGCAGGCACCGGTTTAGCCGGCGCCGGGGCTCCGCCAGCCGACGCCGGTTTCGCCCTCGCCGGGGCTCCGCCAGCAGACGCTGGTTTGGCCGGCGCCTGAGCCCGGCCTGACGGCCCGGGTTTAGGGGCGGCCGTTGCCGCTGCGGCCGCGTACGAGGCCGCCTTCGGCCCCGGGGCCGCCGCCTTGCCCGCCAGAGGTGGGCGCAGGACAATGCCCTCCAGGACGGAAAACCGCGCCTGGAGGCCGCCAGCTCCTGCCGAACCAGGTCCAGGACCTGGTTCTCTACCGGGATAGGCCGGCTCAGCATTTCCGCCTGCGCACTGCCGGTGCTCCTCAAGGTGGCCAGGTCTGCCCGGAGCCTCCCGTTCTCCTCTCGGAGATGCTCCATCGCGGCCGTCAGGCGGGCGACCTCGGCTCGCAATTCGGCCACTTCGCCGGCCGAAGGGCCGACGTAGTTGGCCGCCTCCGCTGCCTCCATGATGGAGGCCGTTGCCGAGACTATGGCCCTGTTCTTCGAAGCTTGAAGCTTCTTCAGGGACACGTCCCGGATCGCGGCCTCCACGACCGCCGCAAACCTGCGCTTGCGGTCCGCACCGGGGCCATCAACCGGACCCGTCTCATCGTCTGAGGACCCCGAGGCGACCGCGCGACCGGCCTCCGCCTCCTTTATTGGCTCCTCCGCCAGTTCTGCCGCCTCCCGGGCAGTGAGCCCCCTCCCTTTGCCTCGCTCCCGGACTCCTCCCCGCCTGCTGGTGGGGATTTTCCGGGCCGAGGCCAGCTCTCCGTCAGAGGAGGACCCCTGGCTGTCCTCTGACCTTGGCCGCTTGCTGTGAACCTTTTTCGCAGCAGCGGCCATCTTCTTGGCACGGCTGAGGCTCCCTGAGCCTCCCGTGCTTGCGCCTCCAGATGCGGCGTCGGACTCCGACCCCGCATCACTCCTCACCTCTTCCGTTCCTTGTGTTTGTATTGTTGAATTTTCCATATTTGTTCCCACGAGTAATAAACTTTATATCGTCTCAAAAATCTAGTGGTTCGCACTAGCGACTAAATCAAGCTACCCATTAGCCAAGCTTACTACCTCCCTCACGGTGCGCCGCCGCTTGGAGGTTTGGGGAATTTTTTATAGAGGTTAATCTTCCTCGCGGTCCGGGCGGTTAAGCCAAGACCCTCGACCCCCTTCAACAGCCAGAGACATGACCTTAACTGTCTCCAGGGCTACGAGATTAGCGGTGGCAGCAGGGTTACCCCTCCTGCCTGCCCGGCGGCAGGGTAAGTGCACACCGGGCCCGCTCTGACCCCCCACCACAACTGCCGCTCAGCTACTCAGAGCGGCACGTGTGGAGCGATCCTCCTGGCAGAACATTGGCATGCGGACAGCGAGATTCCACTGGGAAATAATCCCAGAGGAAAATCGCTGCCCGCACCCCGGGATGCACCGGCCCGAACACTGGTCTTCCCCCCGGACGTATCCAGAAAGGAACCCCAGTACCCAGGCACACGTGGAGGTTTTCTGCCCGAGCACCCCTTTTTGTAACCCTTCAACTAAATCTATTAAACCATCAGAGAGCCTCCCATCGGGGCACAAGTTACCTTGGTCTACTTGGAAAACCTTAATAAGACTTCGTACCCAAGGGGACCGCAGCAAGGACAACCTCCACAAGTGGGGGTTCATGGATGGCACAGACCTCCGGTGTGTATGCGGCGTCTATCCACAGACAATGGTTCACCTCCTATCTTGCGCCGCATGCCGTCACCTGCACACGTGAGGACTTAATGGCTGCGTCAGCGCGCGGTATTCGCGTTGCTGAATTTTGGGCCAAGCAAAACTAAAAAATTATAATTATACAACGTGTAACGTTAAATGCGCAAAACCTCATACACCCCAATTAGAGCATTGAGTTAAAAGCATAATACAATGACCAAAACTATTTTTTTTAAAAAGCTAACTATTTTTATTAAGAAAATCGTGTTGATTCTAGCATTAGTTTATGCATTCTAAATTGAGTCTTAATGCCTTAAAATAAGACTTAATTTTCTTTGGCTCTATCGGCGGATAGTATGGCAAAATACATAATTTTTGAAAAAAAAACCTATATTAAAAATTACTGAAATCGATTCAGTAGTCAATTATAAACAAACTATTTTCAGGTTTTGCGCATTTAACGTTACAAGTTGTATCTTTTTGTGTTATTTTTGTCATCGATTCGTTAAGAAGTTCAAGCCTACATTAAGCATTAAACCGCAACAAACAATACCTAATCCGAGTTCAAAACCGTGACATCAGTATTAATTATCAATTAATTACTAACAACAATCGCTCGCTTGTTGACAGCAACTAATACGTGGATACACGAACAACAGTCGGCTCCTGATCTGACACCCGATACCGGAGTAATACTGACAGTTGTATTAATTAACATGTCATTAGGTATCAGCGGCTCGTCTTGTTCGAATTGAGAGGTATCTAATTCGTGATTTGGTTGCACTGCGAAAGACTAAACTGTTGGATTATGTATTGATTTACATAATTTGCGATTCAATTTGTAAAACTATGTACCTAATGATATTATATATCATCTCTTGAAAGATCATAAAGAGCTTCAGATATGCCACTACAAAATAACCCGTGAATCAATAACAACGTTTTAAACTTTTAAAATTAACACCGAAAACCCACCCTAGCGTGCTAGGCATTCTAGGCATTCTAGCACTTCAGGTGTTTATTCTGTAAAGAATAAGTGGTGGAACAAAAAATTCCTTAGCAACCCAACTCTGTCTGATTTTTAAAAACTCAAGATTCTATCATGGGCATTGCCCTAATCAATGATGAGTAGGACAATGCTCATGATAAAATCTTGAGCTTTAATCTTCCTAGAATGATACAGGGTCATCACATGACCGAGAGAAGAATCTTGTTGCCAATGTTGATTACAATTTGTTACCTTAATAACACATCTAAGCGAAGATGGTGGATTATCTTTACCAAGGCTATACACGTTTCCTAGTAGTTTAAACCACAACAAGCGTATCACATTGTAATTTCGCACCACGTAAGATTCAGCAATTAATCCGACACACTTGGCTTCTGCTCCACCATTCTACGCCGAATTAGTTTCCGACACGGGACTAATTAGCACATCGTTATGAAACAGGCGTGTAATATTATGTTTAGTTGTACCACTGCCGGGGTTCCTGACGCCCACGCGAGGTGATAGTGGCGGTAATTAATGTACTGCCTTATATATGCTTAAGTTTTTCTAATTGAGTCAAAATGTCAACAAATCTATAACTCCTTATGTTGTTGCTTTAAGTTAGAAAACTTTCAAATATATCTATAAAGCTCATACAATGTTGCATTGAGTGTCATCAATGATAAATATGACCAGATGATGTTTCTTAAAAAAGTGACAAATGCATGACATAACATTCGACCTCCAATCAACAATAATACACAACATGCTGTGTTTACTTTCTTGGCGCAACAAAAAGGAAGAGTGTGTAATGTGTTAAAGCAGAAAAAAAATGTGTGGAATCAGCAATATGTCTGAAAGATCCAATTTAATCCCTAAGACTGTCGTTAAATGGTAATTTAGAATGTAATGAGTTTTGCGTTGTTTCACAGTAAATTAATCGATTTATTGCTAATAAATGGGGAGTTTTAGTGGGACTGGATTTATATTGGTGTTGTCTGGCGCTAGATTCTCTTTTTTTCATGTGTGAGAAGGTCGAAGGCCTTTGCGGGTTTACCTTGTGGCACGTCTGCTCTATTTCTCTTTGATTGCCAAGAATTTTCACTTGGTTGGACTCCACCTTTATCTATGCGCATTATATTTTCATCATAATCCCAAGAAATATCAATTAACTTCATACTTATATACTTAATATGAAAAAATCGATCACTGAATCATCTTCGTACAAGAACCTAACGAGTTTCGCGGAGTTAAATCAAATCTGGCTCGATTTCGAGAACATAACAATTGCACTGTGGATCGCTTCGCTCGTAATTGGCGGCGCAGTAAACGTCACCGTATATCGTTTACCGGTAGTGTTGATTCCGTGGTGCGGCATGGCGCATTAGAGGCCTGTTTAGCCTCGCAGGATACGGTAAACACGGTGAGGTTAGGACGCCTGTGTGGGCTGCGCTTTATTAGCGTTTGTAAGCTGTTATATCGTTATGATCTTCTTATGGAGTGATTAGGATTGTAAAAGGGTTCTTTAGTTCATAATTTGAGTTATAAATATTATCAGATATGGTGTGGTAGCTTATGCAGCCATAACGCTAAGGTACTTTGGTGGACAAGATATTTAACAACGAAAAAGGCTGTGACGATCTCAATGTTTTTTAAAAGTTACGTGTAACATTTTTCTCCTCGTGGACTTTTATGTTTGAACAGCTAAACGCAGGAGACAGCAAAACATTAAAAAGTCCTACACCAAAAGCAGACGACCTCAAATCACAAGTTATAACATTAGTTTTACGACATAGATACGCCATAAAAACCCCGTAGGTAAAGAAATAGCCAAATGTCCATAATTATAATTTACGGCAGTCTCCCGATCGGGTGCAGTTTCTAAATAAAGCGAATTTACTGGCGTAGTAAAATCTATTACTCGTCGTGCCGGCTCGGGGTGTAAATTAATATTATTCGCTTCTTATTCGCTCCTCGTATCCGTTTTATACCGTTGCGGTTAGAGAAAGGTCACGGGATGCCGCAGTGTTTTACCACGACTAATATTTTCTGGTTTGCAGAGTAGCAGTGTAGCAGTTTAGTCTGAGATTTCGTGTAATGGTTTTCTTGGCTTAGCTCTCGGAATGTTTTATTATTCTCTTGCTAGTTCCCGACTTGGCATAAAGTAAGGCCAGAGTTCTTTCTTACCTTCTTTGGGTTATATTTCCTACTTTAGCTTCAAGAAAGTAAATATCTCGTTCGAATCTGTAAAATTAAATCCTTCTTATAACTCCACAGTGTAAGTTGAGAATGCTACTTGGGAGCAATAATAAAATCTAATATTCCTCGGTTTCTTGTCTGGCGTAAATGAATATTATTCACTTTGCTTGTTTTAAGTGAGTGTCTGCGGATTGCTCGTAACTCGTAAGATTCCTCACAGTAGTCGCGCTTTGTCGGCGTTCTTATAGCACTTGGGGCTCTTTAGAATATCTTGTCTCTATTACAATTGTTTTGTTGTATAATGAATAATCGTGGATTTTCTTACTCAGCAGCATAGATAAAATCATCTTTCATGTTAAATGAAGGTGTGTGAATTAACAATAGCTTCGCAAGTAACGCGTGTTTTGAATATAAACCAGTCTAGAACTGTTAGAATACTGTTGTAAACAGCATCTTTTCACCTACTTCCCCAAATGAATCAATATTCGAAATCACTTGGCTTTCGAATCGAATAGAATTCTTTAAAATATTACGACTCACTCAATATCTAATAGCAGGTAGTTATACCGCCATCTTGTGTTGTTAATTTTTTTTTAGCTTCCTCCGGTCGCCGGTTCTCAATGGGCGACGATTTACGGCAGACATCGTGGCAACAAAAATAACCTTTTTTTCAAAATACGAACACGACGAGTCATTCATAAAGATGCCCCTATAAAGGCTTTATGTTCGAACTTTATACTGTAAACAACTTTGAACTTAAATAATGAAGCAATAAAGTTTAATTTATAACGTTTACAGCGTTGTATATATATATTTTTTAAGTTTGTTTAGGATCATTTAGTTCGATGTATCGATGCGTTTAATTTTTTCTGGTAGTTGACAAAATTATTTGCGGTTAAAATGAGAGAGGACATTTAAAATTGAAATTCATTTTGGGATTAAGGGTGTAAATTAAATCTTGTGCCTTTCTTTAGTTAGCTGTTTAGTGGTCAGTTCCAGTTCTGATAGAAAATAAGTGTTCTTTTAGTTTAATGTTTCTTTTTACGATCCCTTGATTTATGTCTGTAGATTTTCTATTAAAAGCTGTGGTGTGTGGCAGTAATGATAGGTACTTTTTTGTTTTTTCCTTTCAATGGAAAAATAAAATATATATTTTAAAATCTCATCTAAGAATTTTATTTTATGGTAAAAGTACAACGCTACATGGTTATTGTGGCGAGTGGCCGAAATCGGAACTAACGTCGCCATCTTGCTTTCTCAATACAATTCATTAATTTGCATGACACTATTTCATAAATATTTACTCAGGCTAAAATATCCTTGTAGTACTCTTTATAGGGTAATAGGTAATACGGGCGGGCGTATTTTGAGTACGGGTGGGAAAATCGATTATTCGATCTACCCCAGCTGTAAAGGGTATTATCACATAAACGTTTCTATGGGCCATGGGGAGACCACAGACCATACCTGATTTTATAGTTAAAACAACCATAGAGCCCTTTCTATCTCCGTCCCAGCATTGACAAAAGAAACACGATATACAGCCTACTCGTTATTTTCCCCAGGTCACCTAAGTTCAGACAAAAATAAAAGGTCAGTGCACAATTCAACATGTTAATTACAAACTAACATTGTTTTACGACGTGTGCATGTAAACACTGTGCTGTGCTGAGCCATAACACGCGTTAACATTGTTAATACCGTAAATATTTGTGTGTCTGTCTGTTTGTTTGAGGGCCTATTGCACCCGCTTTGCTTCAAATTATGTTATTTGTACGAGGTTGTAATGTAACTTTATGCTATGTAGCTCTAAACTGCCTTACATAATTGATGGGTTAGGGTTGCCTTTTGAGAATAATATTCAGAATAAGTAAGTAAAACAAAATATTCTAAAGTGTAACAAAAAAGCCATCCACTGACCAAATGTAAAGTTGAAACCCGCCTTTAAGACGACCCACTGACCATAAGCTTAACTAAACGGAATGTATTGAGTCAATTTCAACAACTCGAATTTTTACCTAATTTCCATGGACATTTTCATTTTCAGGTTTTGTAAAAAACTTTAATAATAAAACGCAACATATCCACATTTTATATACATTTTCTAAAAGGGGATTATATAATTATATATTACTAGAGAGTTATTTGGGCCACCGAAATTGGCGAGCCACAGAAATTTTATTATTGCCACCGAAATTGTATTGGTGACACAGAAATTGTACAAGGAAATAGTAAATTACTAAAAATGAATTTTAGTTATATGTAGATAAAGATAAGGTTTCATTAAAAAACTGAAATAATACGAATAATTTTAAATAATCATTTATAAATAGAAATCAGTCTTAAAAAATTAACAATCAAGGAGTATTGTCATCAAATTAACAATAAGTAAACTTTCCCCCTTCTTATCAGTAAAAACATAATCAGTTGATTATGTTTTTACTTCTATGATGGGGTAAAACTTACGTATTTATTAAACTTGTACCGAAACTAATTAAAACTTAAAATATTATCACAAATTCTCATTGATATAATGATTCATTTGAATTTAAAAATAACCCTAAATAATAATATCTTTGTGGACAAAATACAGATTTCTTCTTAAAATCAAACAAAACTTCTTATATTTTCTAATAGTTAGAGGTAGAATCTTTAAACTAAAAAAGTAATTAGTGCAATACACAGTCAATCAGTTAGCATCAATTTTGATACCTTATCAAAATTACAAATTAACAACTAATTTAATAGGTAATCATAAGAGCGGCTCAATAAAAGCCATCGCTCTCAAGATAAAGTAGAAAAAAAAATAATGATGTTAAACATCAATCAACTTTTAGATGACTATGATAATTATTAAGAAATATTCTTTAAACAAATAAATCACTAACATGGCAAAATCTTCAGAAAATATTTTCATCATCACTATCAAAAATGTCAAAATATTTATTTCTTTAATACCTAATTCTTTGGAATGTTCAACGTGAGCATCATTATCTGTAGTGGTTTTTGCACCGCGTAGTGATAAAATTCCTTGTAAAAAAAGGAAACTCGCCGAAAGACATTTTTGAAGAAATGTCATCGGTTCTTCAGGATTCGGGCCATCATATACCATGGTAAAAAAATGAGCTCGGCTTTTTCAACAAGGAAGAGAGAGCTGTCAAGACGACCCCCATCCGGGCCGCCCTATGAATGTAGTGACCGAAGAAAATGTGCAAAAATTTGAAAAATTTGTATTGGCCGGTCGAAGAATAAAATTGTTGCAGATAGCTGAAGAGTTACAGATTAGTAGAGAACGAATCGGAGATAGTTTACACCAAAATTTACACATGAAAAAAATTAGTGCGCGTTGGGTACCGCGAATGCTCACACCACTCGACAAACCACGACGACTGGCGAGTTGTAAGGATTTTTTGGAGTTGTGTCAGGAGATTTGGACGAAATTTGTAAACGCATTGTGACAGTAGACAAAATTTGGATTCGTCAGTATGATCCGGAGTCCAAACAAGAGTCTATGCAGTGGATTAATAAAGGAGAAAGACCACCAAAGAAGTTTATAGTGGAAAAGTCGGCCTCTAAGATTATGGCGACCATTTTCTAGGATAGCGAGGGAATTTTATTAATTGATTACTTGCCTAAAGTAACTACTATGAATGGTCAATACTACGCCAATTTATTGGGTCAGGCACGTGAAGCAGTCCTACAGAAGAGACGTGGCAAGTTGGAGCGTGGAGTGTTGTTTCTGCAAGACAACGCATCCCTCGCAACGTGAGCGGTGTGAACGGGCGTTCACACCGCTCACGTTGCGAGGGATGCCTTAAAAGCCACTGGGTCGCAGAAATTGACCATCCTCCATATAGTCCGGACCTGGCTCTCAGTCACTTTTTCCTTTTTTGAAAATTGAAAAAGGAGTTACGGGTGCGAAGATTTTCGGATGACAATGAGATGAAGTCGGCCGTGGAGAGCCATTTTCAAGAGAAATCTTCAGGATATTATTTCAATGGTTTAAAGGCATTGTATTCACGATGTGAGAAGTGTATTTCACTTGAGGGGTATCATATTGAAAAATAAAAATAAAAAAACTAAACTTTTCTTTCATTAAGTACCCTAGGCCGCGAACTTATCAGCCGCCCCTCGTATATCTCCGCTTAGGAGTATAGTTTCTGTGGTCTATATTGTCCAAGTCGTGTGAAGCGTCAGCTGATATGATAGCCTTATCTTGAGGTATGTTCTTGGTTTTAAAGTAAAATAGGTAATTCAGACCCTTTAAATCTGTGAATTGTTGATGAATTTGGTTTTGACACAGGTTGAACGACCGTTGTATTATCTGGGTTTTCTATTGGCAATTCATAGAAACCTAAATGCTTTCCTTGAATGCATTTTATAATGTTTTAAAGACAGTTTTCATAGTGCAAGACAGTGATCGCATTGCAAGTACTTTGGTTGTTTTTGCCCAAACGATCTGATGGATCTTCATAGACCCTGGGAAACATTTTAGGACTTTTGGCATAAGTTAATCCTTTTCATTCACTTCATAGTCATGAACAATCTTTATTTAAACACCTGTGACGGTTTTTTGAAGACCTTCCACTAAAGCGTTAATCGTACGATTTCTGTGGAGTTTTGCAATTTCCGTGGACACCGAGATGCCACGGAAACCACAGAAATTGGCCCACAGAAATTGGAAACGTGGCTATTTTTTTAAAATTACACGAAACTGTCAAGGCTATGACTATTGGTTTCTATAATCATAAATGTGTACCAAAGACTACTTAGCGTGCATAAGAGTGATATTTTTATTTCTTGAAAAAATCCTTTTAAAACCTGATCACCGAAATTGCAAAATTTTGTTCCGACTTAACTGAAATCACGTATTTACATTTTTGGCGGGAAGACGTGGCGATATGGTGATAGATTAAACAGTCTATGCGTAAGCGCACCACTGTCTGTTGTCGGACAGGGATTTAACGTTTACTTAAACTCATTGGTGGAAGCTCAGGACGGCGAAACAAAATGACCACAGAAATTGGTAATTTCGCTCGGACAAAACTACCGTTGACATGTACTCATTGATTATGAGTCTAAAAATTCAAAAACAATTAGTTTCTTGTATGTAAATTATTACTTCACGCAATCAAAATACTTTTTCATATATATGTTGGAGAATATCTTCCTGAGAGGTAAATTATGTGTATGAAAGTGATTGTGGACAAGACACAGAAATTGATAATTCGACACTTACTGATTTTTTTTCTTAAAAAGTAATAGTCTTATAAACATAATTTAAGTGGCTTCATTTAGATTCACGTCTCTTTAATTCTAAGAAAAAAATTCGTTGCATTATCTGTAACGCAGCATGGCGTTTTCAGCCTAGACGCGTAAATTTTTCGCCTGAGAAATTCACTCTATTCATTGCTAAGTCTGAAATTAAAAACTAAAGTACTTGTCGTGGAGTCCAAAGACCTATGATCATCATCTGCCTAGCCTTTTCCCAACTACCTATGTTGGGGTCGACTTCCAGTCTAACCGGATGCAGCTGAATACCAGTATTTTACATGGAGCGACTGCCTATCTGACATCCACAACCCAGTTACTGGGTAATACGATACCCCTTGAAAGACCTATGATGTGATTCACATAGTTATGGTTGGTCAGTTAGCCCCTGTCCACATTTTTTAATAACATAAGGTACCCGCATTAAATACACTAGAATTACTAGAGGAGACCACACTTTGTCTGATGATGAGATTATCTTGTCATCTAGCGCCTTCATTTCAGCGATTCGTCATCTTCATCTGAAAATGTAACGGTTGACGATTACAAACAATGCTTTCAAGTCAAGATGGCGGCTTGTAGCATGCTTTATGGTTCTTTGTTAGCCACGACATTAAATTGAGGACTGTTTGTCCTGAGTTTGTCGCCGAAATTACACATGCACATCTGGTTAGGAGTGCGCAGTTTTGGGGGACGAAGTATACGTTTTGATTTATATGTCTTATTATTGTTGAATGACATCAAATTGGTATTAGGTAGGTGCCTAGGTATGGACACCATCTCCCCTAAAAAAGGCGGTCAATTGGATAACCAAATATTTTTTCAAAATATTGGTGTCTACCTTAAAACACAGAAAACACTCGAGTAGTATTTTCTATCAAAACAAGCCTTATTTATTCAGAAATTGATAGATGTTGATAAATTAATCAATGAACCGAATGAGAAATAGATTCTTACGAAACACATCCATACTAAGATTGCCTTTAAAAATCGCTTTTAATAAGACCACCCATTGTGTTACCCTATGTAAATTTTTATACATTTATATGTGTAATTCGCATGGTGTAATAATAAAGAGTAAGTCTATTCTAACATGCATTTTATTTACCCCAAAAGGTTCCTTTCATGAACACAAAGACTCACAGAGCCCTCACAACACTCATCAGCAAGTTTATTGCCGTTCCGTGTTCACCTACCAGATGCATCTCTTCCATAATGCTTCATTTATGTTAGCAGCTCTTAACCGAACACATTGTTAATTTGCCCCGAGACGCATTAGCTGGACAAATGTTTACACAAACACTAAGCTTACACTTTAGATTGTTGCCAATATTTGTTATAAAACACTAACTTAGTTCAATGTTTGTTTAACTTCAAGCAAACAAACAGTACATTTTGTTACGTCCGGGTGTAAGGGTAAGGAGAACCGACTCTGTTGTGAAAAAGCGTCCGTCAAACTGCGTTCTATTAGGGTGGCGCCACAGTAGCAATAGGGTAAACTTACAGCAGTAATTTTAGATTATGTTTACAAAATTATTTTGGACTACGTAAATAGTTGAGGTTTGGTATACTGGGCTGTCACTAACAAGTCAACACAACTCTAGTCATTTCAAATATTTAATTTTCTAACTCGGCATACTTCAATCCGTCAACAATTGCTACATTCATACCATACCCTTAGCCGACGCCATAATAGCACCATTTTGGAGGGTTTTTGAACTGTTTTACTGTTGTGTTATTTACTGCTTCTAGCTGGACACTTTTTCAACTTTCCCCCATATGAGACGGTTCTCCTTACCTCTACCCTCCATAGTCCGGGTGTTGCAGGGAAAATTTTATGATGTCAAATAGACTCTGTGGATAATGATAGATAGTTGTGGTGTTGCCAGTTAATGAAATATATTTACTTCTTTATTCTATGCGTGTTAAAGACTCTGTAATAGTAAAATAATACCAAAAAGTAGAAATAGGTCAAGTGATCAACAATTTAATTGCACCGTCAATTAAATTGTTGATCACTTGACCTATTTCTACGAATTGACCTGATAGGACTTATAGACGGCATCTGTTAAAATGACGAAGTTAGTAGGCAATAAACATTTGCCGACTAAATAATAGTAAAATGAGATGTGATGATGCCAAACAAATAAAAATCAAACAACAACATTTAAAATTAAAGCTTCCATCACGAAAACTGCAATAAAGTCCGATATAAATAAATCATAAGTGAGAAACATCATAAACATGACACAAACGCTCTATGTAGTCGGAATGCTTTGTTCTATGTTTACTGCTTCACGCCTGCCCTCCTTTACGGGGCTGGCAGTGTTAGAAGCCGTGCCCGACGCTAATTGAGCCGCCATAATGGGTCAAAGGTTTACTGTCATTAAGGTTTAGTGATATTAAGGTTTACTGGTATTCACCTGCATCCGATTCGACTGGAAGCCGATCCCAATATAATTGGGAAAAGGCTAGGCAGATCGATATTGTGAATTCATTTTCCGACTATGGCAAAGATCTTTTTACCCGACTGCGCCAGAAGGAGAGTTATGTTTTTTTCATGCGCTGTCTTGCAACCTAATTGCATAACACACTATCAATCACAACCAGAATAATTTTGGAGTATATTGCAAATACATTGCTTCATATGTTCGAAAAATGTTTCTGCTCTACAACGTAAATAATGCAATGAATGTTGTTGAACTGTTAAAATGGAAGCCATGAATTGCTACTGTTATTATCACACAATCACCCCGCTGGTCTAGTTTCTTCAAAATGTCATCCATTTTCACTTTGATGAATTTGTGTTTAAGACTATGCCGACCACACAGTGGCGCCCTCATTGTTTGTTTGGTTATTTCATACAATTTAGAATGAAAATGCAGGAAATAAGCACGTTAAGTTGTGCTTCATAAGATTATACGTTAATATTTATTAGAAACGGTGGTTTTATATTGTTTAGTTTTATAATAATCCTTAAAACGGATAACAGTGGCCACTATATTCCGTTTTATTTATTTATTTAATACTTCAAGCTCATAAATGTACAGAGGCGGACTTAATGCCATAGGCATTTTCTACCAGTCAACCTTTGGGTGATGCAGAGACAAACAGTGGTAGGTGCAATCATGAAAATTGAGGAATAAATATTTTAAATATAAAGATAAGGATTAAGGTTTAAGGATTATAATAAAACTAAACAATATAAAACTACCGTTTCTAATAATATTTACGTATAATCTTATGAAGCACAACTTAACGTGCTTATTTTCTGCATTTTCATTCTAAATTGTATGAAATAACCAAACAAACGATGAGGGCGCCACTGTGTGGTCGGCATAGTCTTAATGGCGACATTGCGGAAAATCTCGTAGGCACGGTTCCAATAAAAAAAAACGAATCGTTTTGTTTACCAATGGTATCAGTTTTTATGGTCAAACTGTGCATATACATAGATTCTTAAGCTAATTTTACCTGTGATAGCTACTTTCATATGGGAGGGTCTACTATGAAAAGCTATGAGATATTTGCATCATTATTGGTAAAGATACAAGAGTCTTAATTTTAACCAACAACGGTCCGTAATTTGTAGGAATCGTCCATTACACATTATGTTATATCTATGAATTAAAAAATAGGAAAAATACAATTAACTAAAAAACTCGAGGCTTGCTCAAAGTGATCGTTCAGACGGAGGACATATATTTTGTCACCACCGGTTTTATATCAGCTGTTTTATTTAAAGCTTCTATAGTAAAGTCTACATATTTCGTCACCTGTACCTAAGAATAGACTGTCGAATGTTGTTCGTGGGTGTATCAGGTGGGTTGCAGATTCCACCTGCGTATTAACTCGACATCAAGTGCCAAATTCGATCATTTACGATTAACTGCGTCTGGATTTTAAGGTTACCTGAATGTTTTCATAGGCGTAGGTTCCCTTAGAACTAGGGGAACCATTTGTCCGGACAAGTACGGCTTTTTAGCCCCTCAACCGGGCCTTGTCTTTTTTCCGGACTTTTAAGGTAAAGGGTTTTTTTTAGAAAATAAAAAAAAAACTTTTAATTAGATTTGAAAAAATAATGTAATCTTCATAAAAGTAAAATGTACCTAATCTTCTTAAATGTCCAGCTTTTTCTCAGGATTTTTCAAAATTCGTAATGTTAACCCAGCTTAGAACGAACTATTTTCTGAATTTCCGTAAGAAAGTTCATGTTTAGTGGTAACCGTTATTTTCTAAAAGTCCTGCAATAGGTCAATCATATACCTACTTATTTCCCTAATGACATTTGCAAATGTGGTCAATTTAATTAAGTCAGTAGGAAGCTGATACATTTACATAGTTATTACAAACATCCTAATAAATCCAATTATAATTCAATTATTACAATAAATTCGAATGTAATTACAATCAAATTGAAATTAATCTCATTCTTCGTTTTCAATCAATTCAAAAGTAACCTTATTTCCTTGAGGCAAGGTGTAAAGTTCAATAGATGTTGTTGTGAATTGTGAAGAATGACGGATGTCTGAATAATGGCTGAGCACAGATTGTGGTAATTATGTTGTGGATTATTGTTATGTAATTATGGCTATAATTTTGTCGTTTTGTGAGCATCAAATTGTTTTTGTTGCTCAATCAGGTCGTTTGTTGGGTGTATCACTGCTAAGAATAAATCATCATCTGCCTAGCCTTTTCCCAACTATGTTGGGGTCGGCTTCCAGTCTAACCGGATGCAGCTGAATACAAGTATTTTACATGGAGCGACTGCTTAGCTGACCTCCACAATCCAGTCACTGGGTAACACCATACCCCTTGGTAATGCTGCTGGTGGCAGTGGCACTGTTACAAATAAATGTACTCTATACATTTTGACTAGCTCATTTAACCTACCTTTAGTTTTAACTTTAAGGATTTCTCTTCTTTACAAACCGGCTCAAGAGGAATGAGTAGTTAGAGCGTTTTCCTCTTGTAGGATCTTTTGGATTAACTTCAGTCTCGTGTGCTATGTACTGTGGAACCCACTAAGATACCTACTCACTTGCTTAATATTATTATTTTTGTTCCAGGTAAATGACTTCCTAGCCTAGATCTTCCGAAATTATGTGTAAGTACAAATATAGATACTGCAGTGCGATTCTCACCGTGAAAACTTAAGTGAAGTGAGCGTGGAGTGAGCTGTCAGTGTCATCCTGATACTTAGGGATTGATACTCTTGACAGCTCACTCTAAGCTCACTTCACCTAACTTTTCACGATGAGATTTTTACAGAATCGATCGGCTGGACATTTCACAAAACAGTACACAGACGATAGACCAAATGGCGCAGAAAAGTGATGAGACCCCAAATAACGGGACCAGGGATGGAAAAGAAGAAGTACACAGATGAATAAATAATTATTTTCAATAGTAAGTACATATTACATAAGCTTGCATTATAATCATAATCATTCATTTATTGCATTTCATGTTGTTTACAGGTTGTTACATTATGATAGTTCCAAACAATGAACCCTGCTAGGGCACAGCAATGTATAGGCGATAGGTTTTAATTAATTTAAGATGCTATCATTATTCATATAATTTGTTGATATAGATTAATTGAAAAATTATTAATTATTATTGTACATTATGTCATTCTTATAAACTAAATAAAATAAATAAATTATCATTTTCATATTATAATCTCATACTTACTACAATTTATATCATTTGCAATGAGCCTAAATGTCATTATTATCTCAGTTAATTTAATGTCAATAGATTAGTTTTACATTATAATATGTCACATTTTCAGATAAAATAAAATAGAAAGTAATCACTAAAAAATAGAGGAATGAGGCAGTAGCGGACTGATGTTTTATAGAGTACCTAGTTATGTATGTGTAATGTGTTCAAGTCGATATTAATTTATTTATTTCTCGGTTAAAAATTCTTTTAGGCTATAATATGATTTTAAGTTTAAGTGGTTTTTTAGGTCATTTTTAAATTTGTTGTCATACTCTGTATCCTTAACTGAATTCGGGAGTTTATTATAGATTTTAACGCACATGGCCAGAGGCCCAGAACGAAACATAGCTAGTTTAGAGGTTGGTACCGCTAATTCGTTTAGATATCGGTTTCTAAGACTGCGTTGTTGTGGGCGTTGCTGTTTTGCTAGCGGAAAAAGCGATGGGTATTTTCTCACAAATTTACTAGCTTCTAGGATATAAATACCCGATAGCGTAAGTATTTTATGTTCTATAAAGTATTGTTTGCAACTTTCCGTACTTTCTATATTTACTAGGATTCGAACGCATTTTTTTTGTAAAATGAATAGTCGCTCTATATCTACACTATTTCCCCACATTATAATTCCATAGTTTAGCCACGAATATGCGTATGCGTAGTAGGCTGAAAGAGCTGTTTTGAAGTCGGTTGCTTTTTTTAGTTCTCTTAAGGCGTATATAAAGCTAGCCAATTTATTTGATAGGGTTTGTATATGAGCTTTCCAGTTTATATTTGTATCGTTATTAAACTCAGGTATCTACCTATGGTTAAATTATAATATAATAATACTTACTTATTGATTGCGTACCGAAGTTACAACTTCCGGTTAATTAATAATGTTTTGCTACAATAATTGCTCAATCATTGGTTTTAGTAATTTTCCGAATTATCTAACATTAATTTGGCTGTTTGTTTCTTTATCTACCTTTTCAACTTCTAAAGTTAATTGCACATGTATAAATCGTGGTTTGGATTTATCAGATAAGTATTTTACGAGATAAACAGTTTATTGATAGATTACAGGCTTTTATTAAATGTTAAAATTGTATTTAGAAACACTAATTAATAAATGTAGGTACTTAGCCTATGTTGTTAAGACTTTAAATAACTAGACACGATTAGGTATCTTTGAAGTTAGCTAAGTGAGAAGCAGATGTTTCCGTTCCTAAGTTAGCTGGGATTATATGGCTAAACATCCTGAATACGCTTGCTTTAGCTGTGCATTTTAAGTACATAGCATACCATCACGCCGCCTGTGTGCCCTGAATTGTTAGGCACATGTGTATTTATTGTACACCCAAAGGATGATGGGCAGAAATGTATGGAATCTGGTACCCGCTCCAATAGAAACATGTTATACATCATTGAAAAGGTATTTTTGTGTAGAATAATGTAAACTTAAGTGCTTGTCTCAAATATTAGTATTTAAGGAGTTAGAGCGATTTTTATGTCATGCGTTTTTGCTTTAACATGCGGGTGTGAGTAGTCACTAAGAATAAAAATACACGTTTATTTTTTTAAATCAGGCACGTATGACAAAAACGCATGACTCAAAGTCATTTTACGCTCAAGTTAGTTATTTATTTGAGTAAAAAAATACAGGTATAAATCAAAAACAACTTTATTTTTTATAGTTTTACAATTATAGACTGTTTTCGTTGTCTACAATGACATCATTGAGAAATGCTGCTGGAGCAAGGAACCCTTCGCGTCTGGCATATCCTAAGTACCATATAATAGAAATAATATGCGCGCAAGTGCCCATTGTACGTCGCCCAGCTAAGCATGTGCAATAATAATGTAATATATTGTTGTTTTGACCTAGGTTACATTTTATCATAATATAACAATAATACGTCCTAGAACGTACATGACGCGACTGTATTCGTCCGCGTAATAGCCAGACGGCATCATTTATACCATAGTCTGATAAGTCATCAAGGTTATGTTGTTGATATATTTCTATTAGATAGAGTCCATTTGTTAAATGTTCGTTGCAATAAGAACGGGCGAGTTTCAATTGATAAGTACCCAACGAAAGTAAAATAACTTCCTCTTCAGTTAATTCTGGGAAGTTTTGAATATCATTAGCTTCTATTCTTTCAAAGTTAGCTCTACGCGCATTCAATCGTTTTCTTTCGACATAAGTATATAAAATATTTGGTGTATCTATTTTAGTCTCGATTATGTTGAGAAAGGATTCTACATGTATGTTGTCGGTAATAGGAATATGAAAATGATTTAACATAGCTGCAGCAATTCTAAAGTCAACAAACATGTTTGGAAGCGTTTTATTAAAGTACTAGCTGCGCCCCGCGGTTTCACCCGCGTAAGTTTCGATCCCGTGGGAATATCGGGATAAAAAGTATCCTATGTGTTATTCTGATGTATAAACTATATTACTGTAAAGTTTCATCAAAATCCGTTCAGTAGTTTTCGCGTGAAAGAGTAACAAACATCCATACATCCATACATACAAACTTTCGCATTTATAATATTAGTAGGATTTTTGTCTTAAAAGTTTGAAATCGCGCTTAAAGCGCCCGTTAACCACCTCGACAACCCAACTGCAAATCGTAACTGAGCGCGACTCATTTGCTAGCTCAGTGGTTAACTGTGTCTCGTTTCTATTTTGTGTTGGTGGCATGTGGGGTTCATAGCCATTGGCTTCAATGTCACCTACGCTGTCCCTAAAACCCCTGTCCAAAATAAATACGTCTTCCGGATGTAACAAAATATGTATGGGATTCTCCCCATCATTCATTACATTAGACATAATATTCGCGTCCGTTTTTGTTGCAGCATATGGGCCAAGTACTTCTACAATGTATCCATCTGAACATACGATTAAAAAAGGTTTAAGTAAGTTTTGGAACTTATGTAAACTGTAAGATTGTCTTTGAAATAAAAAATTCGAACTTTTATTAACATAAACATAAGTTCCATCAAATATTAAAATGACCTTATCGTTATTCTCATTACCGAACAAAGCTTTTGGAATTGAGAGATTCCTCTCTAATATATTGTTTCTAGTTATGTGGCCAAAACCTAGGTGTCTTGGAACATATTCGAGACTAAGGCATTCTCGAATTATTTTCAAAATTCGCTCTAACTGTCTGCGGGACATATTAAATAGTGTGGATAACCTGTTATTTGACAGGGAATTCAAATTCTTAATTTTGTCAAATAGATACCTAGCGCATTTCTGGGTTCCTTGCATCTCACACTAAGAGAAGGTGTTTCGTCTAGTATAGCGTCAAACTGGTCTGGTTTCCGCCCTGTCCAAAAGTGCATCTCTTCTTCAGATAAGGCACCTCTTACATTGAAATCTAACTTTATTCCATTTTGTACAGCTGTTCGCAACATGTCACATATGTCAGTAAATTGCTGCGCATTAAAACTGTGAGAGACATTGAGGCAAATCATCCCAAGCATTGCCCTGAAGGTGTTCTGCACAGACTCGAGCACTATCAGGAATGTATAACGAATACGCACAAAAAATATATGTCTTGATAGATGCTGGTATTCGGCATCGGGTTGCATGAACACAGTTGTTGAAAATACAATGTCTTGGTGTATTTGGTGCTCGCATATAACCTGGGACCTGAATCTCCCCATCATTTGGTCTTCTTTCGGGTGCAGCAGGTCTTCTTAAATCGTTTTCGATTCTCTGCCAACAACGATGACACATACTTGCGTATTGTTAAATACCACCTGAAACCAACATGTAATAATATTAATTAGTTTTATATATACTTATAGGTCTGGGAAGCGATTCCACTATTTGGTCATTACGTTTACAATGTTCATTCATTCATTGTAGCCACCTACATAAAAGCGTAAGCTTATTAAATAATATCAATATTAAGTGCCTACATATATATTCAAATGCATTAGTTATCTAATAAAATATACAAATACTCGCAAAGACTACGCCAGCTCCTAGAGCTAGAGGGATAGATAATTATATTCTGTGTGTACAAATCATATCGGTCCTTAGATGCTTCTATACGAATGGCTTTGATAGAAAGAGACGAGAAAGCAACAGTAAAATAGTTTTAATGTTGAAGTTGGATGGTAAGAGGAAAAGTATAACAGACCTAAAAAGTGTATAACAGTAAAAGACATTTCTTAGAAATGCAGTTTATTGAGCGCTTTCATGGGCCTTACAACAAAATATCTTTCCAGGTATCTGTTGTAAATACCACTCCTATTGTTACCGCCTAATGACCGCCTCAAGTGAAATCCTGTCATTTCATTTGAAATGGACTATCCGCCGTATGTTTAATATTAATAAGTGAATATGATTTAACTATTTAAGATGTAATATCATTGATTAATGGTACCCCTCTACTTTAAGATATAATGTATTAAACAAAAGTAAGAAATACAACTTTTACATACCTCTAAAACAGCATTTTCTTGAATATAAGTGGCTAACTCAGGACGCAAGCTAGGTAAGTCGTCACGTAAAATATGTTCCTGATATCTTTCATGATATAAACCTCGCCGACACATCACACAATTGTGATTTCCTTCCATTTTGGTAGAAAATAAAGTCCATAAAACAAGCCGAAGTCAACGATTTTAGCGGGTAACGGAGTCCAAAAGAAAAGCACAGGTCAATATGAAAGATAAAATAAAGTAGTAGAAAGTAGCGTAACGTAGTCTCACGAACGGAACGAACGAGCGACTGACTGACTGATAGATGGAGATGTATCAGCCGATCACGCGCACTGCACCCCCCACTCCGCTCCCGATATATCCCGTGGTGCCTCCTAGGTTGGTTGGTATCAGTAAATCAAGTTTTCAGTTGTATCGCTTAAGTTTTTAATACGATACTTATATTGATAAGTTGAACAAATGAAACATATTCATATATCAATATCTCTGAAGATACTAACATTCAGGTTTCGTCGCCATACAATTTTTTTCTCTTATAGGTTAGACCAATTCAATAATACAATAATTATTGTTATTGGACCGGGTACCAAAATGTCTCATCATCCTTTCGCCAATTTTTTTGTTTTTTTTTTAAAATAAACTTTGCCCCACACTAGGAATTTCTCCTGTATCGTGGGTGCGTTTACAAACATTTAAACTCACATACACAAACGGCCAGACCCGGAACAACTACTTGTAGGTCATACAAATATTTGTTCCGTGCGGGAATCGAACCCGCGACACGCAGCGCAGCAGTCAATCGCTTAACCACTGCGCCAACCGTGCCGTCGAATTATGTTTAAGTATCATGTAACAGGGGGCTAGCCTACTGCCATCAACCGAGCACAAATACATTTTCCGGGCTGTTACTGAGAAATTCTAGATCGAAAAACACAATAACACTTGGCCCTACCTGGGAGTCGAACCCAGGACTTCATGTTTAGCAGTAGCGCTTGCGACCACTCGATCAACGAGGCAGTCTAAGTAGCTACACACATACAGGATCAAGAAAGCTACCTACCCAAAAAACTTCAGCTGAATTTTCATCGCAATGCGTTTAACGTCGCCACCATTAAAATTTCGCCTGTCACAGTGTAAAAAAAGTCCCAAGATTACAGCCGGTACATCCTTGCGACATTACAGACGTAATAACTGTAGTCTGTGGCTGCAGCTAAACTGTCGGGAGATTCCTGTTGCGTGTAATGACGCTGCGGCCGCGCCTGTACCGACAGCAAATAAGTTGTTAAAAACATCTCGGGGCACCAGCAATCTAATTAGGTACACCTAATATAACATAATCAGCCTATAATGTACCCACTTCTGGGACCCAGGCCTCCTCTCTTCGAGAGGGAGTGGGCCGTAATCCACCACGCGGGCCCAGTGCGGGTTGGTAGATGTCACATGTCTTCGAATTTTTTGGTTCTAGGACATGCCGGTTTCCTCACGATATTTTCCTTCACCGTTTTAAGAGCATGATGAAATAATTTACACAAAGTAAAGCGCCTGACGGGGTTCGAACCTACGACCTACAACTCGTAAGTCGCGGCCGTTACCACTGGACCACCACTGCTCCTGTACGCATCTAATTGCGTACTATTAATCTCAAATTGAAAGATATTGCTAATCCACTGCATTATAAGTTCGAAAAAAATATCTGCTCAACAAAGTAAATAGCGCAATGAATGTTGTTGAACTGTCAAAATTAAAACCATTGCTACTGATAATATGTTACGAATTTACCCCGCAAGTTGTAACGAAGTTCCTTTCAATTTCGCACACTTGGCCAAGAGAGCTAGACCCACGGGCTAGACCTAAACAAAAAGTATATCAAAAGTATCGCAATGGTCAAAATGTAACACTTTTTTTTGGTCTAGTTCTCATTCTTCTAATATGCAGAGTATAGCGTGCAAAAGGAACTTCGTTTAAAAAAAATGTGTATAAAGGAGTAGTCGCTTATAGGAGATCTACTCGTAGGAGAAAATGAGCCAAAGTCGATTACTTATATTCATTTCATTTTCTTCTTTGAAATAAAGTCAACGATAAAGTCAGCATCCCAAACCGCTTTTGATATAGCCTGTTCGTTACCGAATTATTCCATTGGTAAATAAATAAAATAAAGGCACCAAATGTATAATTATGAAAATAAAAGACTCAACCTTGTTATAAACTAATTTAGATACCTTCCAGGTAAAGCAGACTTATTTGCCGACCGTACTTTCCGGTCGGCCGGTCGCAATGACCATCTTGCCATCTCGTCATTACAGTATTGGCAAAAACTCTAATAACCCATTGTTTTGTGACCAAACAATCGAGCCGCCATCGAGGGGTCTAAGAGACTCAATTTTAATTTCATCACGAGCTAATTTTGGGTTACAGAATTCGATTCAGAATCATATACGAGTCATTTCGCGAATTATGTATGAATCGAATAATATAACTGTAACTAAGCGTGCGTGTGTGTGTTTGAAAATGAGATTTAATTTTTTCTGAAAAGTTGATTGATGGTTTGATCTGATCTTGAATGTTATAAAAGTCAAATGTTAATGTTACCGCGTTTTCGGTACTCGGGAGATGAGTTAATCTGCTACTGTGTGATGGATGAGGGTGAGATTTAGCTTAATAAAGATCTTTTGCACACGGCTTGAATCTGCAGATTGATCTACTTTGAATATTACGTATCGTCTGCTACTTTTCATGACAGATTATATGTTAAGCCTGTTTCCAGTGTTTCCCTTGCCAAAAAACAGTGAGAAGAAACTGAAAATGCTTTGTATTTTCCAAACTTTTTCGGCACGGCATAAAGCCTGTCCAAAATGGCGGATTGTCAGGTTTTTGCGAGGTCGGCGACGCTCGGCTGACGGCTCGGCTGGTGTGCGGGCACTCGCCGTGTAGGTATCCTGGGAACACTGACAGCAAGGGTTATGTGGTCCAAGTGATAAGAGCATGCGGGTAGAAAGATGTGGTTATCCGATTCTGACTATTGCAGGACTTACCTATAAGAGAGTTTCGTGTTCTGATGGTAATGTTGGAAAACTATTCCCATGGTTGATAAGTTTTTTCAATACAGATAGGTATTGTTGTCAACATAAGTTACCTATTAAGGTAATGATTATGGTAATAATTTCAAATATATACTACCTAAGTTTTCGTTTACCTTAAAACTCTTAAGGATACACTCACAGATATAGATAGACCTAGATAACGCAAGTATCACGATCTGTATGAAAACCAAGCGTGCCATTTTTTTGACTACCTGCTGGGACGTCACAAGCGCCCTTTCTCACTCACGCTCACCCAGCCAGCAGTACACAGGACTGAGCGCGAAAGTTGCAGCTTACGATTTTTGAACGTAAGTTGGTGCGATTTTTGGCACGCGAAGTAGTTGCTCTTGCGTTATATATGTGTATCTATATTTGTGGCTACACTAGTCTTATACCATATACCTACTAGTCATTATGAATAATTTTACTACGTGACCAACCACTGAAAACACTATAAACAAAGATACTTTCTTCGGTGTTTATCTTAGTTTTGCTTCAGGCTAAACAATACAGTCTTTCGGTGTTAGACAGATAAGACTACATTCTAGTAAACATGATAAAATTAATCAAGTAGAGCTTGTTTCATTTTGTAAACGTAAAAGAAATATGAAAGTACCTACCTATATTGTTCAGTGTGAATATATGGCCCTCAGGGAAATTAGTTCAATGTTTTGTCTTTGCATACTGAATAAGCTGAAAGAGTTAAATATTCCTTTACTTATTCCATTTATACGGAAAGTTGAACGAACTAAAATTATCAACACATACTTACGTAGTTTTAAAAATGTAAGGTATTTAGGTACAGATGCCAGCACATCAAGCTACCCGAAACTGTAAAATTTTCTCAATCAACCTTGAAACTCATGCAGTAGCGATAAAGTTTAAAAACCAATAATTATTATTATTTATTGTTATTTTTAGCGTGTGTGTGTGAAAATCTAATCACGCCATTATTTTTCGAAGAGTTAGGTAATAATAATAAAATAATAATAGGTAATAATAAAATCGTTTATTTATAAAGAGGGTGCAGATTTACAACAACATATCTTGAAAATTATTATACAGGACACAGTTGCTCATTTGCCTGAACTAGGTAAAACCTGTGTTTCAGGCTAGAAAGGTGCTTATTATTTTAAAATATAAAATTAAAAACTGAGAAGACTAAATAAAAACTATTATTAACATAAAAGACTAACATGTTTTATTTGCAGACAACGAGTAAATCCTCGGTCTCACTGTATGATAAGCTAAGTAAAAATTGCAGAATGATCTTTTTACAGTCGTAATTATTTAACTTATATATACTTAATTTTCTATTTAATTTATTGGTAGAGGTAGAGGTGTACCTAATAAAGTACACTCACATTTCACCGTTAAATAAATCTATACTTATCTAAAATATCTTCTGAAAACGGATTGGTTTCTCTTCTAGGTTTTGTAGGTATAAAAGAAAAATATGAATTGCGAACACATCCTTTGCTTCCGCTTATCGCTTGTTCCTGACCTTGCAACCTGTCTAATTTGACAGGTGTCATTCCACTTGCGTGCCGAATTCTCTGGCTTAACTTTTTTATTTAGCTTTCTGATTACAAGTGGATAATTTTGGTGATAACTTTCTATTACCATGTTATTTAACACATGAAAACTCTGCAAAATTTGTTTAGGGATGTAGGTACCTACATACATATTTCAAAGTAATACGGTTACGCGGTTACGTTTTTACCTTTGACATTAAACATACTGAAATTAAAATTACAAGTACAAGACATTCGTATATAAATAATATTGTTATACTTATAAAGACACTATTCTTTACACAAGACGTCAAAACAGGTGAAAGCGTGTTTATTTTATAAGGCTCGGTCTCACACTATAACATAATACCCCCACGTCGCCTGTCACAAGTGTATTTACGACTGTAACACAACAGATAAGGCCCCGCCACCAAATAAATAAAC
The DNA here is from genome assembly GCA_949316385.1 of Globia sparganii. NCBI lineage: Eukaryota > Metazoa > Arthropoda > Insecta > Lepidoptera > Noctuidae > Globia > Globia sparganii. The sequence goes on along the minus strand of OX438663.1, from coordinate 22,769,663 downwards.
ACATAGGTTTGTGGGTGCGCCATAAAACGGGCAAACTACTGAAAAGGGTTGTGACCGAATTCCGATTTGTGTAACACAGTGTCAGAGACAGAAGATCTACTATTGGTTTCCAAAGGCTTTTTTTGAAAGTATGTCGGGTTCGGTTTTCGTTAATTTTTCGCAGAAAATCTGCCAATTGTGGCCCTCTTAAACCCATTGGCTGTACGACCATAATACAGCCAGTAAGTTCTTATAAGTACCATAGATAAGTTATTCTATTCTATAGATTCAAGTTCTTCTAACTGAACAGACAGCTGTGCTGCTGGGGAGTTTGTTGCGCCACTTCTTCTCCCCAGCGAAAGCACTAGGAAGTGGTGAAGGGCGGGCGTTTTGGGGGGACTGTCTTATGTAATTTTGTCGTTAAAAATTGTGATTCTCAGCCTAGTTTGAATATTCCAATATCTAGAAGCCGGATCAACAATTCGAGATTAAGTCTGCGATTTGTAAATCTGCAGTAAAATCACATTTTTGATAGGTAGCTCTATTGGTTGATTTTTTTTTTTATAAAACCTATGTATTATTTAAATCTTCTGGGAAAAAAATCTGATGTTCAGCCATGCACTTTGACACAAGTGGCAAGCTATACGTCCTTATTTTGATCCTTTCTTCGTACATTGGAAGTTTTCGATTTTCTGGACATTGACTGTTTTGTGACCTATATAATGATGTTCAGTTTTGAGTTATTGAATATTACGGAGGCTTATAGGAAATTGTGGGTTCTATTTGTGATTACCAGTCAGAAGAGTTTATGGAGATAGCACACGTACTTAAGAGGCCATCCCCCTCAAGAGTAGGTCAAGGATGAATATTTTGAATACCGGTGTTGTCCGGTGGTTGGTAATAGGCGATTAGTCAGTCATTGCTGGTATTATTTATTCAATCAATGTATGGGCTGAGTGTTGTATCTTAAGGTTTCTATTTTTACCGACTTCACAAAAAGGAGGAGGTACTATGTTCGGATGTTTGTATGTTTTTTTTGTATGTTTGTTCATCGAATACTCCACCAATTGTCGGATTTTCAAAATTCTTTTTTTATATGAAAGGGTATGCTCCCGAGGTGGTCCCATTGTCACCAAATCGGAATCTGATGAGGGAATCCCATGGAAATCGAGGGAAACCCTCAAATTTTGTAGGCACACCTATAGCGATTTGGGTATTTTTCATAGTAACTCGTGCATTTGCTCTCAGAAAGCAGCATTCGGTGAAGTGGAACTGATGATGAAGACCACAGATGGCCATCGGAACTACTCAATAATAAATATTTCACGGTTTGCGATTCGATTAGGTACTTTAATGTGGTTGCCAAGCACAATGCGTATCGTGAATTGGAGCTGATAGTGACTTCTCAATCAGCTCCAGTTCTCCAGACCTTCTTACAAGGAGAACTCCTCAACAATTAACGTCCCTGCATCGGGAAAATCAATGTTTTGTAAAAGGTGATGAGCAGTTGAGATTAGGCTATTGTAACTTAGATAAGTTCAAACTGGCCCACTAAAAAGTGAAAAATAAAAACTTTGTACAAAAAAAAACAACCGATTTCCAAAAAAACACTACAAAGTGAAAAATAACTATATTTTGGGAACTCGGTTTCACTAAAAGAAAATGCGGAACCAACGACACCGACTTCCGAAATTAAAGTTATTTTTCACTTTGTAGTGTTTTTTTGGAAGTCGGTTGTTTTTTTTTGTAAAAAGTTTTTTTCTTCTATTCTTTAACCTACTTCAAAAGCAGGAGGTTCTTTATTCGACTGTAGGTATGTTTTTTTTTTGTATGTTTGTTACTGGATATCTCCGGCAATTGTAAATAGATTTCAAAAATTATTTTTTTAATAGGTAGAGTATACCTCAGGGGTGGTCTCATATAAATTTTATTAACTTTGCTTAGGTAGTTTTTGAGTTAGCTTCAATAATACGTATTTTTGCCACCTAGTTTATATTGATGATGTTATAATGACTTCCTGTCACTGATATTTACATAAAAAGTAGTGTTATACAAATTTGTGTGCAGTAAGTACAACTCAAAAGTGAAAAACAAAAACTTTTTTTACAAAAAAAAACAACAACCGACTTCCAAAAAAGACACTACAAATTGAAAAATAACTTTAATTTCGGAAGTCGGTAGCAAACAACGAAAATGCTAACCCAACGACACCGACTTCCGAAATTAAAGTTATTTTTCACTTTGTAGTGTCTTTTTTGGAAGTCGGTTGTTTTTTTTTCTATTAAGCTGTTGAAATTATGTATTTCAAGTCATGTCAGTCTATGATAAATAAATAATTCAATGGAATTACTAAAGTGTTCCCTTGGGAACTTCAGCAATGAAATAGTTGCGCCCGCGTCGTACACTTGATGTCAGTAAATCTGTCACCGACCAGTCTCCAGTGTTGCCACACACTGTGTTACGATGTAATTGTAGTGTGGTATGCCTGACTATTTATCGGGTAACGAAGTACAAATGCCAGCACATCAACCTACCCGAAACTGACAAATTTTTCCAATCAATTTTGAACCTTAAGCCTTAGCGATAGGGCACGCCGCGATAGCGGCGGTAAGACCCCTCTTTGAGGAGTGGCTAGAGAGGCGCCACAGCGCCCTCACCTACCGCCTGACGCAGGTCCTCACCGGACACGGGTGTTTCGGGAGGTTCCTGCACATCATCGGGCGGGAGGAAACGCCCGGGTGTCACCACTGCGAGGGTCGCCCGGAGGACACGGTAGAGCATACGGTGGCGGTATGCCCCAATTGGGCGGAGCACCGCCGTGTTCTCGCAGAGGCGATCGGCAGCGGCGGCGACCTCTCGCGCCCGGCCCTGGTTCAAGCCATGGTCCGGGGCGAGAGGGAGTGGGAGGCAGTCACCTCCTTCTGCGAAGCAGTCATGCTAGCGAAGGAGGTGGCGGGACGGCTGAGGGAGAAGGCCTCACGTCCCAGCCGCCGCGGGAGACGCCCCGGGCGTCGGGAGCCGCGAGACGACTCCCGGCCACCGTAGGCGCGGGCCTGCGGGCGGAGAGTGATGGGTAACTCTCCGTCCGATCAGGACCAGGCCCGTGCCGGACGGCGCGTACGTGTTCCACGCGCGCCTCAAAGAGATGTCAGCATTAGGAAGGGGCCCGAAAGGGCCGAAGCCTGCCGGGGCAGCGGGATTGTCCGAAAGGGTTACCGCTACCCCGGAACACAAAGGGCTAAGGAAGGAACACGGGTGGGTTTTAGTCAGTAAGAGTCTGACACTCCCTACTGCTCCACCCAGAGCGGGAGGGGTCATTGGATGATTTCCCATCCACAAAAAAAAAAAAGCCTTAGCGATAAAGTTGAAAATCTATTAAAGAAATTAGACAGATTGTAGTAGCTTGATATGCTGGCGTCTGTACATGGTTAGTTTTAGAGAGAATCAGAATTTTCGGTTCTTTTGGTTTTAGAGCAGTGGTGGCCCAGTGGTAACGTCCCCGAGTTACGAGTTGTAGGTCGTAGGTTCGCACCCCGTCAGGCGCTTTATTTTGCGTAAATAATTTCATCAGGACTGCTCTCAAAACGGTGAATGAAAAGATCGTGAGGAAACCGGCATGTCCTGGAACTGATAATTCGACGACATGTGACATCTATCAACCCTCACTGGGCCCGCGTGGAAGATTATAGCCCACTATGTGTCCCAGCAGTGGGAACACTATAGGCTTATTATGCTTATGCTTGCTTTTCTTAATACTACGAAGAGTTAGAGGGTTCTTTCGTGATAATTTCAATAATTATATATAAGTACTGTAATACTGTAGCAACATAGCTAATAATCTATAGGTAATTCTTAACTATTGTTTTCTCATAGATAAGAACAGTTAACTTTGATTTAACTTACTTTGTTCTCAAAGTAACTTTTATTAAACTTACTGTTTAGACAAAAAGTTTTTAAATGAGGTATAATATTGGTTGAAGTTTGGCAAAAAGTCGATTACAGATGCTTTAAAATGAAAAGAAAAAACATATAAAAATAATATTAAATGGCATCCAATACTTTCCTAACAAAGAATTGCCAGTATTACTAAACTTAAGACAATATTTTAAAAGAGTTTTGATGCATTGGCTGTACAGATGAAAAAAAAATCTGTGGTTGACGAGTCGGATTTAAATTTGGAATGGTCGCCGTCGGAATGTTCTGGATTTGAAATTGTTAATAAGGACATCTCTCATTTGCAAATAACACCACCATTACTCCGATAAGTGTAAGTTTTATTAACAATAATCCAGTAGGATGCCAACACATGACAAAACTTTCTAATACCCCCAACGTGGAACAAAAACTCCTAATTTATAAGTCACTAAACCACAATGTTCTTTAATTTTCACTTTATAAATTATACCGTGGTGCGCATGCGTGCGACGTGTCATTAGCACCCTATAAAGCGGGAAGTGTAAACATGGGGCTAAATGCAACCACAGAGCAGAGAGCTGTGGAGTTAATTCTGTCCCCAAAACAACTGTCGGCTGCGGCATGTAGTATCGGAATTTAATGAAAAAGCTTTATTGGTGAAATGTGGATTGTTACAGTAGTATTTTTGAAAATGATATTTATTTCTGTAGTACCTACCTACTTTCGTTCCTAAAAACACTTTTTCATGTCAAAATTAAATTATATTTTGAAAATAGATGAGTAATTGACGCTTAATTGACTACTCTGAGTAGAAAGACCGAAACAAACTCAACTCATAATCTTGGTCAGGCCATAAGCTGCATTATCTACCTAATTTGTTTTTGGAATTTCATAATAAATGCGTGATGTTAATAGACTATTATGTATGCATTTGCCTGTCACATGAGGCTGATTTCAGTATGCCGGGGCAGCGGGATTGTCCGAAAGGGTTACCGCTACCCCGGAACACAAAGGGCTAAGGAAGGAACACGGGTGGGTTTTAGTCAGTAAGAGTCTGACACTCCCTTCTGCTCCACCCAGAGCGGGAGGGGTCATTGGATGATTTCCCATCCACAAAAAAAAAAAAAAGGCTGATTTCAGTATCCTAAAATTATAATGAATGCCTCAATAATTGCTTAATTTTCTGGAGAACAATTGACTCAGAATAATCTTGTCTATTTATTTACCTATTTACTTAAGTAGAAGATGAGTAGGTAGGTTGTACCTATTATAAGTTGGTGCTTACTTAAGTTGAAAGTTAGTTTGCAACATCTTTGCAAACATTCTTAAGAATTTACATGTTATAAGTATTTACAGAGATACTAAAGACTGAGTTCTTGACATAAGGTACCTACTTAAGTATACCTATTTGGCTAAAACACAGATTAACTGAAACGGTACCTAATACCTATTTATTTTTGCTACAAATCTCTGATGTATTTACGAAACTGTATAACTTTAGTTTTACGAGGACAATAGCTTAAAGCCAAAGTTGTTGTATGTATTGTGATATCGATTGAATTAATACTACGGTTTTTAGATCCTTCAAGGCATGCTTCGTCGGTCTGAATCAAACAACGTGTAGGGACAGTTGAAATATTTATTATATTCAATATTATTTAGCACAGCAGAGTCTGCTTCATATGCAGGCCACATCCAGAAGCTACATCACTAAAATACAAGTCTATTCTCTATAGTTGACACTCACTACTCGCGCGGAATACTAAAACGGTAAAATATTTGTCTTCAGCTTTTCCTTCCAAACTGCAAAGCTTTAAATAACGTAAAATATATCCTCTTTGAGTAACATTACTAAAGAAAGTAACCCGGTACATTCATCAGATTTTCAGTTAATTAGTCGATTATTCCAGATATCGAATTACAAAAATAAAGTATGCCATGCATGAGCATTAAACATTCGTTAACTGGCATAAAATACTTCATTACCAGTCAGTGCCTCGCCATTTAAAAAGCGAGACGAGTCCGTTTCGCGCCCTTTTTGTTTATTTTTAAAAATATTCTTTTTCATCGGGTGATTGATGTTGTGCACGCGGGTCGTGGTAAGGATGCACCCTGCAAAAACCTGCTGTATTAAATAACAATTTTTCACTTTGATAAATTTGTGGGCGCTCTTTAAATCCTTATTTATAGAGCTTTTTGTGTGCATGATTGAAAAGTCAGATTTGGTGAGCGAGTTCTAAAAATAAGTAATGCTAAAAATATCAGTTATAGAATTTCTATACTTATTTATTTTTTCGTACAAATAACCTTCAAACAAAGTTACAATAACCTAACATATATTTTTGATAGAACCGGAATCGATACCTACTGGAATCAAAAGTTCCGTTCGATTGCGGAATCGATCAATCGATAATTTTATAAATAGTTAGCCTTTGATGTGTCGACGGGCGCGATTGGATCAAAGCATTATATATTAGTGTCTGTTTGTCTGTATGTTGTTAGCTCGTCGACAAGACATGTTTTATAGACTTTCTTTACTAATTTATTGATGTAAATGGAACTCGTACCAGATAGTTGAACTATGCGGGAGATAAACTACCGATTGTCAATCAAGGAATCTCATATGTAAAACGTTAGTGGGCTAGCAATGGTTATAGGGCTTTCTATGTAACATAACTTGTCGTGTCTAGCTAAGATTGGATCTCACCATCTTTGATTTGCTTTGCTTTGCTTTTGAGACATTTGAGCTCTCATTTTAGAATGTTATATCTAGTTTTAAAACTATTCCATACGTAATTAGCCTATAACGTTCCCACTGCTGGGACATTGGCCTCCTCTCAGTGAGACGGAGTGGGCCGTAATACACCACGCGGGCCCAGTGCGGGATGGTAGATATCACGTCTTCGAATTTTTGGTTCCTCACGATGTTTTTCTTCACCGTTTGAGAGCAGTGGTGATGAAAAATTTACACAAAGTAAAGCGCCTGTCTGGGTTCGAAGTTCGACCGACATACAAATCGTAAGTCGGAGCTGCTACCACTGGGCACAGATAATATGATACTCTACGTCACTGGGCCTCTCTGAGGCGTCTGGGGCTCTCTGAGGCGTCTGGGGCTCTCTGAGGCGTCTGGGGCTCTCTGAGGCGTCTGGGTCTCTCTGAGGCGTCTGGGCCTCTCTGAGGCGTCTGGGCCTCTCTGAGGCGTCTGGGGCTCTCTGAGGCGTCTGGGGCTCTCTGAGGCGTCTGGGTCTCTCTGAGGCGTCTGGGGCTCTCTGAGGCGTCTGGGGCTCTCTGAGTCGTCTGGGGCTCTCTGAGGCGTCTGGGTCTCTCTGAGGCGTCTGGGCCTCTCTGAGGCGTCTGGGCCTCTCTGAGGCGTCTGGGGCTCTCTGAGCCGTCTGAGGCTCTCTGAGGCGTCTGGGGCTCTCTGAGGCGTCTGGGTCTCTCTGAGGCGTCTGGGCCTCTCTGAGGCGTCTGGGGCTCTCTGAGGCGTCTGGGGCTCTCTGAGGCGTCTGGGGCTCTCTGAGGCGTCTAGGCACTCTGAGGTGTCTAGGGCTCTCTGAGCCACCACTGCTCAATTCGCAATTTGTTACTAATCCTAATGTATAAGTTGTAGTGTCTAAGGTGTGTAGAACCTACTAACAAAAATGGTTCGTATGGTGTCCCAAATAAAACGATTCATTATTAATTATTATTATTATTTCAAGGTAAATCATATTCGAAACCGAACAGCGTAAAAAAATGTGGGTCTTTTTCAGGACCAAAAGTACGGAACTGTACACCCGTTACTCTAAATAAAATACAGAAAAAAAAAAGATAAACATAATTTCTTCACGTCACTGCCCTTTTATTTCATACACGACAAGACTCAATGTCATTCCTAAAGTACACACGCACGTGAAATGTGTCAGTCTTTATCGCGAGTTCACACTGTCACACATTCAAAACGAATATGACATAAAAGTGAAAAATCCAAAACATGCTTGAATCGTTGCCGCGCGGCGCGAGTGCCCGCGAGCCGCGCCTTATCGCGGCAATTAATCTCGCGCGGCGGCTGGCCGCGTATCGCGCGACAAATCTGTTGCCTGCCGCGCGTTTTATGATTTCATTTTGTCGATATGATGTCATTTGACACTTTCTGGATACGTGAACTGGTTTGGGGTTACATTTTTGTGTATTGTGAATTTTTAAAGTGCTTTTTGAGGTCGTTTTGGGTTTGTAGAGCATGTTTTGTACTTTGGACTTTTCCTTGGCCCAGGAATCGAAATATTTAGGAAGCCAATTTACAAAATATGCTCTAGTGATATATTGAAAACAATAATTATGTTCATACTGCATAATTTTTACCACATAACACACCCACATACAGTGATACTTCTGGTAGTACGGCCACCTGAAAAAGATAAGATTTTTTTTATTTTCAGCAGAAGATCTCATTATCATAAAATAAAGAAGTTAAAACATCATTTAAACTGTTACACTGCGAGCTGTAAAATGAAATCATAAAAATAGTGTTATAAGTGTACAATCGGATTAACATCGTAATAAACCGCAATGAAAAAACAACAAAACGTTTATATAGGCTTTTTATTGCTGTCATTTTAACCGATAGTTAAATCTAAGCTCGTGTTACTATTGACTATGCAATGATGGTATATAATAGTAAATAAACTCATTTTATGTAAGTAACTTAGATTTTCTATTTCGATTTGTGCTCGAAGTAGGTATTCGTCATCATTCTCATAAGACCATAAAAGGTTTTAACAAAAAAGTAAATAAATTACTGGCACCCTTATGTCAAAAAAATGTGCAAAAGCTATAAAATAGTTTAAAAAGTTTAACTATTAAAAACAAATATTTAATGGCTTCCAATATTTTTTGGATGAAGTTTTTGCCAGTATAATTATGTTGCGTCAATTTAAGACCAAGGAGGTTCGAAACAGAATGATCCCTGCCCTACCGTTATTTTTCTGCATGGTAATTGGCAGCAAGTCAACAACCCACTCCCTGTTTTTAATTCATCTATAAAAACATAAAAAACTGCATCATATTTTACATAAATAACATGTCCAAAATTAAATAAGTCCGTACATAGGCTCAAAATAATCCCGTGTGTGGACGGGAATTAATATCGCGATCACTGTCAACAGGTGTCACGCATAACTTACAAATAAATCCTTATAAGTGCCCCAGCGCACTGTGCAACATAAATGTACTAAATTATAATGTTGATTTGTTGGTTAAGCGCTTACACAGTTCTTGGAGCAAAATAATAGCAATATTTTATGGGCACAACATGCAACTTGACAAAAAGATTTATGTTTAATCCTTTAAGGGAAAAGTAATTTCTAGTAAATTGTAATTTTTTTAAACTTCTATCACGTTTCTTGGCTCACGATTGAATATCTTAAGAGTAAACTAGTCGCGAGCTCGAACTCACTGGTGGTCATGGCCAAAAAGTACGCTCCCTTGCCTGGCTTCGTTTCCGACAGCGCTAGTATTAATGATGAGCAGTTAGACGCTAGTCTACACGAACCACGTCTACTTCTCACCCACAGAAACACCGTTCCAAACTGATAGATGCGTAAAAAAATTCGAAAAGTGCTTCGGAAAATCGAGTTTTAGATAACTGAGCTTTGTCGGAACGGACTTGGTTTTGAAGATTTTACTGTTATTTTATTACTTATTTACATCCAAAGTTACGTTAAAAATAGCAAGAAAAACGAATCTTTGTTGGCTCATAACTTTTTAATGGCTTTTTATTTTACTAATCTGTTTCCGTACAGACACAATTGATAATAAATCAAAACGATATCATGTTTAACTTTAGATGCACAATGTCAAACAGTGGAGTAATATTCTCCCGAAATTTGTATAGAAAAAATATCGAAAAGTGGCGTTCAATAACCTTAATTTTACCTTCATAATAACATCCTTTCTTTTTTTACCAGCATATTTTTGTCCTTCTGCAGGGTAAATGTCTCTTCTCATATAGAGAAGGTATGAGCACAACGATTACCACGCTCATTCAAGGCGGGTTGTCGATTTCAGACTTATATTAAGTCCAGGATTTCTCACTTTGTTTTTTTTTTTTTATCAATGTCAGTAATTTCCAAGATAAAATTAGAAAGTAGATATGAATTCAAAAAGTCACTTTGTACTTGCATGGATTTGAATCCACACCCGGTACATGAGAAGCGAGGCCATAACCACTGGGTCATCATGACATTTATCATCTGTAAATCCAAATAAATTATTCTAATAATTTACTGCACCTTGGCCTTTCGCAGACATCTAGTACGTACAAGATAAACCATTTCCCAGCTTTCACCGTTTTACAAATAGGTATAATACTCAAATAGAAACACCCAGTCTTTAGCAAAACCTTTGCGTGCTTAGTAATCCTTTCCAACAGACTCGTTTGATAGAACATACTTAGGTTCAAAAACGTCAGAGTGTTTGACAGACGGTGCCTGTTCCCGAAGCGCTTCAGAAGTCATGTTCCCTCCCTTTCAACATTTCCGACACTAAACTCGGCTGTGTTGATGCCGTGATAAGCATTTGTTATAATTTGTCGATGCTTTGAAGTTGATTTACAAGCGCGGATGGCGGATTTTAGTAGTTAAGCTGACAGTTTTATTAGTAGGAGTTGGTTTAGAAAGATTATTTTGAGTATACGCTTATGTGTCCATTAATTTTAATGTCATGTTTCGTAAATTAAAAGTTGCACAACTGTGCACTTTTGTGGGAGATTAATTTTTATCGAAACTTCACATCTTTATTATGCGAACGTAAAAGTTTCCTGGTAAACCAAGCTTTACAAATGCTAAAAAAAATAGTTACTTTTTAGAACCTCTCATTAATTACATAGCTCTACCCATACTTATCAACAATTATCATCTTAATACCATACTAATTGAGTGCTCATTACAACACGTTGGACACGTCTCGTGTGCACGGGCACTAACTTATGTTGATCAAATAGTTGATAACTGCCACTCAGTGGTTTATAAACTGCTATGTTTATGCTCCGGTGTTGCTCGCAAACGACGACGTAAACTGCGATGTTTACGTTCTTCTCGCAATTAGAACTTTTGATGTGGAGAAAGTAGGTGACGCAATTTATTCTAATTTGTCGTATTTTTGGGTTACTTGTAATTTTGTTAGAATAAAGTTATGCGTTTAGCGGTTGTGGTAGATCTGCATTGTTTATTGTTGTGTGGAATGAGTCTGTATTTTCGATTATTATGTACAAATTAAGTTAAATACGGTGTGGATTTCTAGTCGCACTTAGTAAACTCATTAAACATCAAAAAAATGTTCGAATTAAGGTCAATAATAAATCAGTACTCGTACCCATTTCAGTTCCACGTACTTAACAATAAAGAGCGGCATTATATTCACATAAATCATAGCATAATGAGGGATCATTGTCGGACTCTTTTGTGACAGTATTTATATAAATAATGGCGGACAAACGACCAAAGAGTCCACAACATAAATTACGAGCTCGTTGTTTCCGCGCAATTTAACAAAACAAGATGGAAGCCGAGACGGTTCCTTGATTGTTGCTTATTTGCGTTTTTAGATCGTTCTGTTTATTATATTTGGATTGTTAAAGCACTGTTCCATTTGGGGATAATATGTTGCTTTTCTTCCTTTAAAAACTTAATTACCCAGAAAAATTACCTAATAACCCTATAAAGACTTAGGTACTTAATAGGTAATACGGGCTGGTGTCCGCAATTCCACGTCAATGCGCGTATTTTGCGTACGGCCTCTATAGACTTTTAAATTTAAACAAAAACAAAATAAAGATTCTGGTTCAGACCGACAAAATTCCTCCAAATTATTGACTAATATAGGTACCAAGGTAAGGAAAGAAATTAGCAATTACAGTGAAACTACTAAGTATAGCTAGCAATTCCATTGTAATGTTCCAATTTAAACTGCTAACTTAATTGTAACTCCAGGCATTACAGATTGACCAAATACGCCATGTTTTATATCTCACAGCGCTGCTTAACTTGTTATGGAAACGGTAGTAAATAAACAATCAAGTAGGTCGAATATAATCCAATATGGTAGAAACAATTTAATTCGTAGGACGGGGGTACAAATATGGACCTTTTATGCAGCAGCCATAGTTCTTTATGCAGATATGCAAACGTTGCTAGTCCAGACGACATCTGTATTTCAAGGAATTAATAGGTTAACTTGAATTATTGGATAAAGACAAAATTTATTTGTTTATTCGGAGAATTTAACTACTGTCACGGAATTAAATTTAATAGAAGTCGAAATGCTGTTTTTCCTTGTAAAAGTCTCCTGCAATTGGACTCTCAGATTTTCTAGCACTCGTTTATGTACCAAGGTTTAACATGTACGCGAAGACTGGATTTTGCCTTAGCTTTGGTCCGACCAGGACCTCAAGTCTGCTATTACAATAATGTCAGAATGGTCTATCATTGATTTCATAATTGTTGATTTTGATAAGTTGGGTAATCTACTAATATAGTGGCGTCATTATGACTTTCCAATGGTCAACCACTGACACTCCATTGAAAGAAATGGCATAAAATGGTAATCTCGTACATAATGACAAATGAATAAATGTAATGTTTATTGCTATTTACGAACTTCTTACTACTTCAGATTGCAAACACTAACACGTAATATGTAAAAATATATATTAAATGAAATCTAGCATAATTTTTCTCAGACCATTGATTGACTGACCAATGATCGATCATTATGAATTTAGCAGATTATGAACTTTTAGCAAATGACAATGGGATCGTGTTGGAATGACAAATTTATAAAAATAGCAGACTTGGGCCCCTGGTCACTTTTAGGATGCCTACATCTACCAATGGAAGGACTAGAAACTGACGGTGTGCCAACCATCCCACTGCTGATCAACTACTAATAAAACCCAGAAACCAAAGTGAACAGTATTTTATTTGTGTAAAGTGCCAAGCAATATACAATAAAATCACTGCAGTAGCTAGGTGTAATTTGATAGTGATTACATATTTATGTCGGGAGTGTGCAGCCCACAATGTTCGGAGCCGGTGTCATCAAGTGGACATTCTACCTGTCATTATCGTGTCGCGGTAGTATGCACGGAAAATACTAGGGCGGTGCGAGGTGTGATAGATTGGCGGAAACGTGTTGAGTACGGTATAATATTCTCGTTGGCAGAACGGCCAGGTGGGTGGACGGACTACAGAATATCGCGGGGAAGACCTGGATGAGACTCTCACAGACTAGGGAAGCATGGTACAAAAGGGAGGAGGCCTGTACTTAGCAGTGTGTGGAACAATGCTGCCGATAACGATGAATTGTCAAAGATATATTGTACAGGTGTCCGGAACGCATTCTCTCTTCGGCCGGACTATATCTACAGGGTATGCTTATGTAATGCTTTCATTTTTTAGCGTTGATTCATTTTATGTTCAGACATTTCACTTCCGAGTGAAGTATGCCGAATGGAAGGTAAAAGAAACAAATATTGAAGCGTCTCATATCGGCTTCACCGCTTCTGCTTCAAACTCGCGCTGCCCTAAACAAAATCGTTGACAGTATGACAAATTAATACGGTGAGCGCGCGTGCTGCATTAGTGGTCGCGATCGAAGGGACACTGCCCCTGCCTCATGCCTCATGCCTGCCCCACTGAGCCGTTCGATGTGCCCGAAACGGGGATCGGGACCAGTCGTGGTCATAAACACGAAAATATATGGATTGACCACTTACATGCATAAATTCATGGTAGAAACTACGGAATGGCACGTGCTGCTGCGTACGATATTTACATATTCATGTTTTTGATAGAGGTTGCGACTTGAGTGCTGTGTAGTTAGTTAGCTGGCCTTTTTGAAGGACTTCTGAGCTGATCATAATATCGTATTTTATATGTTTCAGTGAAGAGCTTATTATTGAAATAACTGAAAACTTTCTATGGGGTAATTTTTGTTGGGCGATGTGCAAATAAATGTAGGTTTTTTCTTTTTTTCTTTTTCTTTTCTGTTGTTCTCATTTTAACAACTTAAGTTATGGACCAAACCCTGAAATCGCGAAAAAAATCTGAAGTTCCATACATTTAAGTTCGCATGACATCATTATACAGGGTGGTGGTAACGTCGGCGCGCAACCGGTCCTATGGGTTCAGTGCATGATTGCAGAGCTCCTAGAGTAGAAAGTTTTCGTCGTTTCGAAAAACAAATCAGCTGTTTTATAGAAAAGTGTAAAAAGTCAAAATGTATGGAACAGCAATTTTTTTTAATAACTGAATTTCAACGCAGCGTGCGTTGAAATTCGGTTATTAAAAAATCGAAACGACGAAAACATTCTACTCTAGGAATTCTACAATCATGTGCTGAATTCATAGATTCAGATTGCGCGTCGTTGTCTCTAGAGAAGCAATGAGCTTCGTGTTTCTTCATTGCTCCTCAATTTTTTTTTAAATCTCAACTTGATGTTTACGGAAGGTACTTCTATTGCAACCCATCACAATGTGTAAATAAACTAAATCATTCCCTTTCTTTCTTTGTTTATCCTGCGTTAGAGCACGTATTCTTTCACTAACATAACCCTAGCCGGTCCACAAATCTTCAGAGGTTTGAGAGAAAGTCTAATGGCTCCTAAGGGATCCTCGCGTGACTCCAAGGTATTTAGTCTACAGTCTGAGAAAATAAGAAAACAAACAACTTTCTAAGGTTCTGTAAGTGGTCGAAATAGGTCTAAAGAAGTAACGCAGAAAGGAACTGAAGAACTTTGCCATGGTTAAAGTAAATATTGAGGGTATTGTGACATATTGTTTAATGTTTAGTTAATATTTCAGTTCGCAAAAAGTTACGGTACCTTTATGGCATTATGGAAATTAGCAGTGCTAGACCTGTGGTAAAGGCCCTAAATTACGAGGAGTAGGTCGTGGGTTCGAACCCAGGAGGCGCTTTACTTATATGTAAATATAATTTCATCACCACTATTCTCAAAACGGTGAAGGAAAACATCGTGAGGAAACCGGCATGTCCTAGAACCAAAATTTCGAATAAATGTGACATATACCAATTCGCACTGTATGACTATTTGTTATGTGGTCTTCAATTATGAAAATACAAACGCACAAATAGAAGTTGTCAACGTTGTGTAACACTACAAAATAATATAATATTACAAAAAAAATTCCATTAAAATAAGTATATCGTAAAACAAAGTCCAGATCAAAATTATCTCCTTACCCAACTTTATAGGCATTTAAAACATAATTCCGCCATTATCTCTTACAAGTCCTTCATACATTTTTGTATTCCGTCCTGGCTCGTTAATTATACACAAATTGTCCGCCAGTGTTTCGGTTATTAATGATTGTGCCCGGACAATGTGCGTAACGACCGGAATATTAATGCTTTTGCCAATGCAATTTAATCATAACTGTGTTATGGGGAATTACGAGTTTATGTGCGTATTTCATGGTAGTGGGAACGGAGATCGTTTTAACGGTGCGTTTTACTTAGTTGCGGCTATTTTACCTTAGTTACCTAGGTAAAAAATGGTTGAGTTGAAAATGGATGGTGCTGATCCACGCGTCATGTTCGTGAACGGGCGCCGTCAGTTTAGACTGGGGGCTTATTTTTAATCTTATATTTTGAAATGTTTCATTTTTTTTTACATTGTTCTCACAATAGAAATAAAAAGAATAATGTACCCAGGTTTTTGTAATATCTTGATTTAAAAGAGTATCCGTGGGGTTTCTTGCCCGTTCTTCTCCACAGAGATCTACGTTTTGGAATGCGCAACTAGCTTCCTTTCTGGCTAGCTGACCAACTCTTTGACTATTCGAAAT
Organism: Globia sparganii; assembly: GCA_949316385.1. Taxonomy (NCBI): domain Eukaryota; kingdom Metazoa; phylum Arthropoda; class Insecta; order Lepidoptera; family Noctuidae; genus Globia; species Globia sparganii. The sequence continues at coordinate 22,753,926 of OX438663.1, read as the reverse complement.
TGTTCTGAGTGTGGTAAGATAGAGGATACCACTCATATTTTAGCGGAATGTGTCCGGAACGAGGTTGAGAGGAGTAACTATTTCATGGAAAACGGTTTTAATTGTATTAATGTTGGCATGTATAATAGTATCTTGGCTGCTCCCTTGTCCAGGACAGCCAAAAAATTATATAAAATTGTACACCTAGGTATTAAGCGTAGATAGACATAGAATGCCCCTATGAGGGTGACGTGGTCAAATTGATCAAACCCTCTATAAATAAATAAAGACTTAAAAAAAAGTGCTGATATTCTTTCTGATGTCTACCGCAAAACTCTCTGTGATATTCTTTGCGTTCAAGAGACCCATCGAGATGAAACTCAAAGCCGGCCACACATCCCTGGACTTACGCTTATCGCCGAGATCTGTCACCCGAAGCACGGTAACGCAGTGTTTGCTGCTCCCGGCGTAAGCATACTATCCACCAAGTACTCAAACGAGAACGGCATAGAAATCATCACCGTTGATGTTGGTAACTGTACCATAACATCCGTTTACAAACCACCTGGCACCACATTTAATTTCGTTCCGCCAGAGAATTTTAGCAGCCAACCAATTAAAGTTATAATCGGTGACTTCAACAGCCGTAGCTCCAACTGGGGCTACAATGACACGGACATAAGCGGAGAAGCAGTCGAGGAATGGGCTGAGACGAATGATTTGACGCTAATACATGACCCCAAACAACCGGCGTCATTTAATAGTGGGCGCTGGAAACGCGGATACAACCCCGACCTAATCTTCGTCAGCTCGTCTATCAGCTCACAGTGCACCAAAAGCGTATGTTCGCCTATCCCTCGCACCCAGCACAGACCTATTATGTGCTGCATCCAACCGGTGGTCCGACCTATAAATGTCCCCTTTAAGCGCCGATTTAACTACAACAAGGCCGACTGGGAGTCGTTCACGCGGTCGATTGATGACGCCCTCCAGAATGTCTTGCCAACCCCGCAAAACTACGACCAATTCGTTGAGATTGTGTCAACTAATTCCCGAAGATACATCCCAAGGGGCTGCAGAACTTCCTATATTCCAGGGCTGTCTACAGAAACCAGCGATCTACTAAGCCGATACGAAACACTGTATAACACCGATCCCTTTTCGGAGGAAACCACGCAGGCTGGAGAAGTGCTGCTATCAAAATTAGGTGAATCCAGGCGGGAGAGGTGGATCAACACTGTTACTAACATCGACATGACCCATAACAGTAAAAAGGCATGGAGCACTATAAGAAAGCTGACCAGCGAGTCTCCTCAACCAACCCCGCCAAGCCCAGTCACTGCTAACCAGATAGCCCACCAACTGCTTGTTAACGGTAAACTAACACGCCGCTCCAGCAAAGTCCCTAAGTCACAAAAACCCGATGGCGCTTGCGACGATATTAGCAAACCGTTCAACCTTTCTGATATCGTTACAGCGATTAGAGGTCTTAAGTGCGGCAAAGCCTCTGGAGTGGACGACATCTCAGTTGAGCAAATCAAACAGCTAGGCTCAGTTGCTGTGTCGTGGTTGCTGAACCTATACAACAACTGTCTGGAATCAGTTTCAATACCCCGTCTCTGGAGAAAATCAAAGGTCATAGCAATTCCGAAGCCAGGTAAAGCAACAGATGATCCAAAAAACTTTCGTCCGATATCTCTGCTCTGCCATACGTACAAACTGTTTGAGAGATTGCTGCTGAACCGACTAACGAAAGTTATTGACCCGAAGTTAATCCCGGAGCAAGCTGGTTTCAGACCCATTAAGTCTTGCTGCAACCAGACCCTCAAACTTGTTCAACACATTGAAGACGGTTTCGAAATGAGAATGGTCACAGGCGCTGTTTTTGTGGATCTCTCAGCTGCCTACGATACAGTTAACCTCAAACGATTGCTGTGGAAGGTGGAGACATTGATAAGCGATCAGAACTTTGTCCGAATACTCCGAGAGCTTCTCCACAATCGTCGGTTTCAGGTCCACTTTCTCTCGGAAAGAAGTCGTTGGAGAACGCAGAAAAACGGCCTACCTCAAGGTAGTGTCCTGGCACCGCTTCTTTTTAATATCTACACCAACGACCAGCCGTCCAGCCCTAACACGTCCCGCTTCCTCTATGCCGACGATCTTGCCCTCACGTCCCAAGCCACCTCCTTTGAGGAGGTTGAGGCCCACTTGTCAGGCGCTCTTGGTGACTTAGCCACATATTACTTCGCTAACTCACTCAAGCCCAATCCGAGCAAAACCCAGTCTTGCATATTTCATCTCCGCAATAAAGAGGCGGGCCGTCAGCTCAACATCGTTTGGGGTGGGGTGTCCATCGAGCACAGCAACTTCCCTAAATATCTTGGTGTTACCCTAGACAGGTCTCTTACATTTAGCAAAAACTGCAAGAGTATCAAGCAGAAGGTGCACACTCGCAACAGTCTTCTTCGTCGACTGGTCTCATCGAAGTGGGGTGCTTCGCCTGACGTTGTGCGGACTACTGGTCTGGCGCTATCTTTTTCTGCGGGAGAATTTGCATGCCCTGTGTGGAGTCGTTCTGCCCATGCAAAGCTGGTGGATACAGTTTTGAATGAAACGTGCCGGATCATCACTGGTTGTCTAAAACCGACCCCGGTACAAATGCTGTATCCACTAGCAGGAATAGCGCCGCCAGTAGTTCGCAGAGCGGTGGCAAGCTCTAGCGAAAGAGCCAAAATGGTCACCGACGCTCGACACCCTTTGCATGACAACATCCTTGTGCCACAAAGGCTGAAAAGCCGAAACAGTTTTTTAAAGTGTGTCGTCCCGCTCACTGAAGAACCATCACAGGAGAGACTGAAGTTGTGGCGAGACAGTGCTTCCTTACCCAAACCGTTCGTTCCACCCTCTGAAGTCCTCCCACCTGGACATGAGTTACCTTGGGTAACCTGGAAGTCTCTAAACAGACTCCGGACCCAGGTTGGCAGAAGCAAGGAAAACCTGTTCAGGTGGAGATTCATAGACGACTCCGCCTTGGAGTGTAAATGTGGTGCTGTTCCACAAACGATGGGACATTTAGTATCGTGTCCTGCGTGTCCAGTCAGTTGCACGTTACAGGAACTGATGGACGCTGGTGATGGCGCCAAACAAGTAGCCGAATTCTGGGCCGAGTCCATTTAGATTTGCTATCGACACGCTAAGAAGAAGAGATAAATGCTTTAAGTTTTAGTACTATAGAGATTATAGCCTATTTCTATTTGGTGGTTAAATGCAACCTTTGTGAACCTTTGTGTACATTGAAAAGTAGATTTAATACGTATCTACGAGTAATACTTACAAGAAAAACATTGATTTATAAAAATAACGGTAGGAATCAGATTTGGCTGACAAGCCATGTGACAAGGATAAGAATATAAAAATGTAGAACTATCTTCTAGGAATAATGATTGAAGTAATATGACAATCTGTGTTTTAATTTACTCGTCCCGGAACTGAGAGCTCGTAAAGCTCTTACAGTACCTTGTCATTCCCCTCTTTCGTGGAGAGAAAGAAAAACAAGATCTTTAATAGCTAGAGCAATTAAGAATCTACAAATTTCTGTCCGAAAAAATCTATCAATTACTTAGTTGAAGTTTCCTCCACTAATAATTCGCAAAACTCTGTGAATTAATTCTAAAGCTAAAAAAGTTATTTTATTTAATTAAACGAAAGTATCATTTTCAAGTTATTAAAAAGCCTCGCGTTTATACTGACAAAGTAGTAAATAAGTAGTTTAGTAAATGTCAACAGCAGACTATTTATTAATTACGAAATATGTAGGTATAACATCTTCGTCAGTAGCAAAACCCTTCTTGCCACACCCGACTGCACCCGTTTCCAATAACCATCGCAATAATACCAAAAACCATCGAAACCTTTGGCAGGCGAGGGTTAAAAGAGAAGGAACAAAACAAAGAGCGTAGCACTAAAGGGTTGAAAGTTGGAACATGGCTGAAACCCACTCGGTTGCCAATCGACTGGGGATCCAATCCGCGTTCCCTGTGCCGTCTGCACGAAAAAAAAAGACAAAATACGAACCATATGCACTGGTTCGTGAGTAGGGTTTTGGAAAAATCTAAAAAGAGGTATCGAGTTCACTTGGTTTTGTAAAAAAGTTTCCGAATAACGATTAGGTATTAATTTTTGTCGCTTTGATGTTTACTTACTAGTTTTGTGCAGTTATAATAAATAATATTACTTTTTCATTTAAGGGGGAGGCGGGGTTGCCCGCGAAATTCAAATTTTATATGTTGAATGTTGATTAAAATAAGATTCGCAAGCGTAACAAATATGAATTTACAGAATTATAATCATTAACATCATCAATTAAATTAAAATAAAATTAAATTAAATTTTCATTTATTTCAGGTGCCAAATAACACATTAGAAAATATCTTTAAATTTGCAATAATAAATACAAAATCGCACATAAATAAATACAACATCAACACACAAATTAGATCATTCAAATTCATATTCAGTACGAGCGACACTATAATGTGACTTGTCTATCAATACAAGTTCATATAATGCTATTGAATGTCTTCCATGAAATATCAATTAACAGGATTAGAAGAAACGTAAGAAAATTTGAATTTCGCAGGCTACCTAGCGCATCTCCCTTATTAAGCCAAACTGTTACTAAATACGTTCCACTCTTCCCGAGGCCACCGCTTCCAAAGTGTTTCGTAATTCTACAATGACTTGCAACAGGATTTACATAAGTAAACTTTTCAGTAGCTTATATATATCAGTCACGAACATTTTTGACTTTTCCGTCATCGTTAACGCTAATGGAATGTCACTTTGTCTAAGCCCTTTTAATCATAAAGTGAACTAGTAAGTAATGTATTTTTTTGTGTAATTTTTAATTTTCAAGATTCTAAGTCGTTATTATTGTCCAAGTTTAACACAAAATGTTTTGTGTAAGTTGGACTATGTAATTAATAAAAAACAAACAGTTCATTTATCAAATTAAATTTCATTCGAAAACATCAATCGGTTTTTTAGTAAACTTCAACTATATTCGACGACCCTGCCTATCGATTCTGTAAAAATCTCTTCGTGGAAGTGAGCGTGAAGTGAACTATCAATGGAGGCAACCTCTAACATCAGGTGCAATGACAGCTCCCTTCACCTTAGTTTTCACGGTGAGATTTTTACAGAATAGCACTGCAGCATACTTATCTCCTTTGATGACTGTACTAACATTTTTCAATTCCCCACAGGCCCATAATTTCTGTAAAAACATGAAGTAGGTGTGACTATGAAGTACGAACGCTATCAATAAATGTCAGTGTTTTCGTTCACGTGGGGTCGGACTGTGTTATTGTTTGTGCAGCGCTGGGCAAACCATTCATAACTGGTCATGGTGGAACTATTGATGTAAGTGTAAAAACAACTGCGGTGGGCAAACCGCGGTTGTTTGATATGTGCGTGTTATACCTATTGTAAAAATAAAATACTATTATTGATAAACGATAAATAAGCGCTATATTATCAGGGGCTGTTAGTACAGAAAATGTACATATTTGAATCTTTTTACATATTAGAGAAAACCTTAATAACATTAGATATAGTTAAGAAGACTCCCTCTCGCATACAGGAGGCCGTGTCTCAGCAGTGGTGACATTATAAGCTAAGTATGCTTATGCTATGCCATAGTTAAGAAGGCTGATAAGTTCTTAAAGCTTCCTCTCACCTACTATTTTGCTGTGCCCGACACTTCCGACGGTACAGTGGCGCCCTCATCGTTTGTTTGGTTATTTTATACAATTTAGAATGAAAATGCAGAAAATAAGCACGTTAAGTTGTGCTTCACATGATTATACGTTAATATTATTACAAACGGTAGTTTTATATTGTTTAGTTTTATTATAATCCTTAAAACGGATAACAGTGGCCACTATATTCCGTTTTAAGGATTATAATAAAACTAAACAATATAAAACTACCGCTAAAATCGTCTGAAATCGTGAAAAAAAATCAGCTATTCCCTACATTTATGTTCCCGATTTCAGATTTGGTCCCATAGTAAAAGTTGTTCATAATGATGAGTACAATGACCCCTTTTTTTTTTTTTTTTTTTTTCAGGATGGGAAATCATCGAATGACCCCTCCCGCTCTGGGTGGAGCAGAAGGGAGTGTCAGACTCTTACTGACTAAAACCCACCCGTGTTCCTTCCTTAGCCCTTTGTGTTCCGAGGTAGCGGTAACCCTTTCGGACAATCCCGCTGCCCCGGCAGGCTTCGGCCCTTTCGGGCCCCTTCCTTTATGCTGACATCTCTTTGAGGCGCGCGTGGAACACGTACGCGCCGTCCGGCACGGGCCTGGTCCTGATCGGACGGAGAGTTACCCATTACTCTCCGCCCGCAGGCCCGCGCCTACGGTGGCCGGGAGTCGTCTCGCGGCTCCCGACGACCGGAGCGTCTCCCGCGGCGGCTGGGACGTGAGGCCCTTTCCCTCAACCGTCCCGCCACCTCCTTCGCTAGCATGACTGCTTCGCAGAAGGAGGTGACTGCCTCCCACTCCCTCTCGCCCCGGACCATGGCCTGAACCAGGGCCGGACGCGAGAGGTCGCCGCCGCCGCCGATCGCCTCTGCGAGAACACGGCGGTGCTCCGCCCAATTGGGGCATACCGCCACCGTATGCTCCACCGTGTCCTCCGGGCGACCCTCGCAGTGGTGACACCCGGGCGTTTCCTCCCGCCCGATGATGTGCAGGTACCTCCCGAAACACCCGTGTCCGGTGAGGACCTGCGTCAGGCGGTAGGTGAGGGCGCCGTGGCGCCTCTCTAGCCACTCCTCAAAGAGGGGTCTTACCGCCACTATCGTGGCGTGCCCTTACAATGACCCCTTAAGAGGTTGTTGGTGATTAAAATTACACCCAGTATATATGAGAACGATCTATAAAAAGACACGGTATTTTCCACACATCTAATCCCGATAAGGTACGTATGTAACTCTGTGTCAACTAGTGATGGTAAATTCTCGAAAATATTATAACATCCCTGACAACATTATAGTCGAAAGATTATAACACCACTTACCTACTTTCTTATCCTGAGCCCCTAGCTCATACATGATAGGTACCTATTCTTCTTTGTCTATAGACCGAACAAGGCCACCTTCAATATAACTGAAGCTTTTAACTAAATCTCCACGACATCCATTCATCGCCCTCTCAAAGGTAACTCTCTTAAATCTAAACGGGTGTGTGAGTAGTTGAGTACGGTCAGCAACAAAAGTCGATATCTCTGCTACTTTTACACATCATCTAAATTGACACAAAGTGGAAGTGCTCAGGTGCTGTTCGTCCAAGTGCCGTTGAAATCAGTGCTCTGAGTGGAATACCTCAAATTATTCATACCTACATTGTGTTTCAGCATCACGTATTATAAAATATTAAAGTCGATTTCCGTGTGTGTCTGTGTGGTCGCGTAGTTTGTAAGAACAACGCGACCACACAGACACACACGGAAATCGACTCATTTGACGACCAATCGACGGATTTGTTCGCAGTTTTCACCAACATTTAGAGAATGTATTTACATAACTTAGATACATAATCAGCCTATAATGTTCCCACTGCTGGGACACAGGCCTCCTCTCTGTGAGAGGCAGTGGGCTGTGATCCACCACGCGGGCCCAGTGCGGGTTGGTAGATGTCACATGTCTTCGAATTTTTGGTTCTAGGACATGCCGGTTTCCTCACGATGTTTTCCTTCACCGTTTTAAGAGCAATGGTGATGAAATAATTTGCACAAAGTAAAGCGCCTGACGGGGTTCGAACCTACGACCTACACACAATACTCGTAAGTTAGTAAGAGAATAAGTAAGACAATTTATTTAAATGTGTATACTTACTACATAAAATAAACTCACATGATTAATAAAGTAATCACGATTTTTTGTGAAGTTGCTAGATTATGTTCATTTAATTTTACTTTTACATACGTAAATTGATTCCTTTCCGATTTAAATTAAATATTTAGCTCAATAATAAAAAAAAACTAAAGTTTTAGTCGACTATTGTCGCAGACAGTACTAATACGGGTATTGCTTTACTAACATGTTTATCGCACGATACGTATGGTGTCGTACGCGGTCCGTGCGAGTCGGTGCGGGTCGGTGAGCGGGGCGTGATCCTAATTCAATAACATTCAATTAAGGCCCTCCCTGCAATTAGAAACCGGGCCCTTAGGTGGTGAGCGACCAGGATGAAGAGAGCAGGATAAGGAAGTTTTAATTCTGTTGGCGGAAAAAGTTGTGCGATGTTTAGAGTGAACTTTGTAAAACTGGACGGATAATTTTGTTTAGGTAATTAGGTAGGTATACATACTTACGTTGTAAGGTTTAATTATTGAACTTGGACATTAAGGCAATGACTGTATAATCTTTCTAAAATAGATAGGGCTCTTGTAGATATTCGAGTTATTTTAGTTTAATTGATTTTCATATTTTAGTGAAAGGTTACCGTAACATTACCGTTTGATTTAAATGTTTAACAAGATAAAAAATCTTTTGCTTCTGTTTTATTTCTGTTCGCCGTCCTTTATGGGCCTATACTACCTCAAATGGGTTAGCTTGATTCTCTGTAATGTCGAAAATACTGCAGCATTAATTTTGAAATAAATATATGGTATAGTTGAGGATTAATTTTAGGTCTTATGTTTGACGAAAACACGATTCCATAAAATTTTCTCGATGGAAAAAAAATCCAAAGTTGCCTCCAAACCGAACAATGAACCGCTGGTATTAAAAAAATACTTCAAATTAGATCATGAAACTTTGTATACTAACTGAACTAACTATAAAGCAGGTCTTATGTTTATTATTTTTTTTAATTACCATTATTTTCACCGTAAAAAGCAAATACCTAAACTATTGGCGCTGCCTGCTCTCACTCAGCCCGCGAGCAGTATCGTGCGAGCGAGATAAAAGGTGAATTTTAGCTGAGGTAGTATAGGCTCTTAAGTATAGGATTCTTATCCACGCCCAGCCTACTCCACCCCAAGTCGTCCAGTAAGATCTCCGTAACAAATTGTGTTGTCATGTTTTCTGTAATTTAAGCGCTATCTACACGCACCTTCTGACGCGCCTACCTGCCCACCGGCCGGCGCGCGGCGGTCTACACTTGCACTATAACGTGTTGTGTTCGACGGTTTTAGATCACTATCACGAACCACGGTGTTACGGACAAAGTGGTGATGGTGTGATTGTACGGTTTTAGGACATTTACAAGGGTAATGCTCGAAATGTGGTGAAGTAAACAGGAGATGATGGCCGATTGTGTTTTGTTTGTGACTTGTAAATTCATCAAATCCTTCGTTGTGTGAGATTTGTACCTAATTTGTAAACGTTTGGAATGAAATGCTAGCTTTAATCATTGGATTGTCCTTTGTTTAATTGATTTTTAAGAAAGTCCAATAAAATGGGTACTGTACAGAAGTTCTTCTTAGCCTTAGTAGGTACGCCCAGAATTTAGTTAAGATGTATACACAACTAGGCTTTTACTACTATTTATATTTAAATAGAAATGCCTGTAGTATGGAGGAATTTAAATTGGCAGAAATAAAACACCTTTTAGTAATTTTATATCAGCTTTTATTTTATCACACTTTGTCACTTTATTTTTTATGTGAAACACCTTTACAATCATCTTTTGTTCCTCCCGCTTCTCCTCGTTTACGTCTCGTCGTACGTTTCGAACTTCAATAAGCAGATTAAAAAAAAAAGAAATAAAATCAGTTCTGAAATTACACAGAATCACTTAAAAATACTAATTACTTTATATTAAAAGTTAATATTAATAGTTAATACATATTATTAAAAAACACACATACTTATTAAAACTAACTTTTTGATTTCTAAAAACCTGCATGGTTAAGTGAAATATTCAAATCAATATCCAGTACACTAACAGCCCCAGTTAACTCTACATAAACTAAAGCACGGCGTGTTAATACCCGCCACATTAACCATAATTAATTAGTAAACATTCTCCAGCAGGTTCAACTTACGAGCACCTCACTAACCCAGATCCAGACTGAGTCTAGTCTACAATCTAGCCACAAACATGCTTACGAGGCTAATCCATAGACAAGACCTGCTCGATAAAGATCTACAACGTGTAAATAAGACTGTGTCTGTGGTTTCAAAATATTCTAACGGCTGGGTTTATTTTGCTTATGCTAACATGAGATTTAGACATAAATGGAAATACATAATCTGTTTAACCTTGTCGGAGGAAATGACAACACGCACATAGAGCTGTTAATAAAATTAATTTAAATGAATAGAGCAGGTGAACTATAAAATAATCATTAATATTATTTTATTGGTTTAAATGATGGTTATTTACTTTCGTTGCTTATAATTATGTAAATACACTGACTGGACTTCTAATGCTAAATAAACTAACAAACGATTAAAATATAATATCATAACCTAACTAAAATTGATAAACTAAACTATGGCACGGTAATAACGATGGCGTCGTAAAATTCCTCCGCATCGCTGTCGATTGGTAATTTAGGTACCGATTCGTTTAAATAGGTAATCTTTTTCATAAAGACACACACAGAAATGACGAACACCCAATGAAAATTATGAGATTTTAGATAACGTATGAATTGGACGCGCGACACGCGACGCGAATCGCTCGCGGTGCCTTTGTGTCGCGTGCGATTCGCGTCGCGTGTCGCGCCTGTTTGCAGGAGCCTTTACAAAGATTTCCCAGGAAAATTAAAAATACCCAGTGTAAAAAGTTTTATAACTTTTCATCTATCTTTAGAGGTACTAATAATAATAAAGCTGAAGAGTTTTTTGTTTGTTTGCTTGAACGCGCTAATCTCTGGAATGTTCGGATTTGAAAACATCTTTTTGCATTGGATAGCCCATACCTTGAAGAAGGTTTTAGGCTACAACATCACGCTTAACATCAAGTTAAGACTCTTAGAAGTCGAGCAAAAAGAAAAAAGTAAAAAAACACGCTAAGGGAAAACAAAGTGTTAATAGCGGGGGCAGGCGACGCGTTGCGACGGGGTAATTTTACGCGGACGAAGTCGTGGGCAGAAGCTAGTGTTTTAAAAATTTGATATGTTTTCACGCATTCCTCATCTCTTGTTTATTACTTTCCTATCATCAGTCTGAGTGCTACGAAGATCAAGGTGAACAAAAATACCGTAAGAACAAAAATAAATCTTAAATGTTTGTTAGTTTCACCTGTAAGTGTGGCAAACACATCAAAGAAGTATTTAATAACATGACACGTAACGTTCAGCTCTTTGAATGTTTTCTTCAACACATTTTTAGGAAACTGTTCATCACACGGGATGTTTCTTATCGTGATCGCGTTTGGCAGTTTTGAAAAAGATCATAAAATGAGATTATTTGAATGTCAAAGTCACTGTTTCGAATTATTTAATTTATTTTAAAGGTTGTTTATGAATGCATCACCAACAGTTGCAGATGAAAATATTACATAGGTAGTAACAATCAGTAACTACTACCTATAATGTATTGACTAAAGCATTTTATTTTAGTCCTCACAAATTTAGCAGTTTTGCCAACAAATAAACTCGCGAAAGTCGCTTCGCATCGCTTTTTTTACAGTTACCATGTCTTCAAAATTATATACAGGGTGGAATCGAAGTCATGGGCATTATTTTAACCTAAGGCACTACTCACGATACTGATTGCATTAGGGCTATTAATACGCAAATCAAAAATATTATTAATGCAAGTAAGGAAAACCTTAAAAATGTAGTAAATCAAATTGCACAAGGCTTATTATTGCAAATAAACACTTAAAGTAATTAAAACAAAATACTTCGTTAACGCCAATAATTGTTGAAATATCAAAATCTTAAAGCGCAGTACAGCGCAAAGCGAAATGTAAACAAACATCACCTGCGCGCGCGCGGGTTTTTCCTTACAAGTAATAATAACAATGGGCTACAAGACATTCCGTCCGGCGGGATTCCCTGAACTCTCTCCGTCCCACTCCCTCACTCGCAAAAATACGAATATCACCCCCGCGCGGGGTATGCTTCCCGCCGCAACACGAAGTCACGAACCCGGAACCAGTGTCATAACGACTGCGCAGGTGCATTGACGCGTAATTGATTTATTGATCCCGTGACGTAATCGCCGTACTCGCCGCTCGCGTCATACGGTGCTTGGATTGCAGTGTATTAAGTGTTAGTGTAGTAGTTGTGTGTTGTGTGTGTGTTTGTGTACACGATGCCTCGACCGCGTAATGTGCAGGCTAGGTACACCAACCAACAATACCCAGAAATGGTTGTAATTTACGATCGCACAAGAAATTTAGTATGAACTCGTGAAATGTTCCATCGGCGCTACCCGAACGACCCTATTCCTTCACGGGGTCTCATTCCACCAGAACCACTCAGAACCTGTTGGATTTTTCGTCTTTTCACGTGCCAGCACATGCACAAGCTCGTGGAAGAGCACCCGTTTAACCTCTGTCACTTTACCGACAAATAAGGTTTTTTCAAAACAATCCACAAGCTAGGTACGTAAATGTTTTTTTTTTTAATGTATGTTAGTTGACGTAGTTTTGACCGTCCTAAGCCGGCAAAGTACGAAGGGAAAATTGGAATTTATTATGAATCAATTCATTGGCAACTTACGAATGTCACGTGAGTCGGGCGGGGTCAAAGAATTCACGCCCAAGGACGCGCGTACGGCGTAGTGTACCTACGCATTTGCTATCGAGAAGCGCAACTAATTTGATACTTTGTATGACTTACTACATTTTAAGGTTTTCCATACTTGCATTAATAATATTTTTGATTTGCGTAATAGTAGCCCTAATGCAATTAGTATCATAAGTAGTACCTTAGGTTAAAATAATGCCCATGATTTCAAATGCACCCTGTATACAACGTTTATCAGTCGACGATCACAAACAGTTTTCCCAAAAAACTTAAAAAACCCGGCTTTCTTTCACGACGAGCCTTATAAAACAAAAGCCGGTCTTCCAGGACACGTCTGAATACGTTTGCATATCAATAATAACGGTACGATGTTTTTACGTCTTGTTGCGCGCGCGCATATCACTGTGCCGGTGGCGGAGATTCACGATAGCAAGTAATGGACCAAACTTGGACGAATGGGCATTCTTTGTGGCGCGATGTAATTAGTAAGGCTATGAGGATAATAAAAAAAAGACAAATACACTCATGTTCGGTTTTCAATAACTAGAAAAAAATTGTTGAAGGATTTTCAGAAAGTGCTGGAAGCTACTGAAAGGTCCGATGATAATTATTATCAGTAAATCCGGGTTAGCCTGTGACATTATTGAAAGCAATAGCATTTAGGTACAATCATTATAATAAAAGCCTCAAGTTTTAGTTCATTGGGTTGGTAATGCCATATTCCATCACGAGCTCTGGAGAGCATTCCTATGTTCCCTGCCTCATTTTTGAAGGATATATTGATATTTATAATCCTGTTTATTAAAATTTCATGCCTCTTTGTGTTCATCTTTTGAACCGCATACTTACCAAATAAGTTATCTTAATCATCGCATCACTTAGGCCAGCCCCAGCCGGTTAAGGGTGGCTCAATAAACTGTGCGACGACTTTTTTCGACTAACTTGTAATGACCGATCAGATACAGTCTCTTAAACGATCGCAATTAAAATGTTGCCACTGTCCAACTGAGTCTTGGGGTTCAGTACTTGCGTAACATTTTCATTTTGACTGCGATTTTATTGCGTAATTTACGTTGTTGAGCAGACACATTTTTCTAACATATGAAGCAATAGATTACCAATATCCTTCAAAATGAGTCAGATTGTGATTGATGATGTATTACGTAATTACAGTGTAGGTTAAGTTCCAAAGAGAAGACGAGAGGGCCATTTTTATGATACAGAGGGAATTATTGAAAAGAATGATTGAAAATTGATTCAACTCGAAAAAAAGTGTTCTTATTAATTTTTTTTTTTGTTGGTCTGGCTTTGAATCTCAAAGAAAAATCTGCTACAGAACCATAACTTGATTTCCTACAGTTTTAATTTCTTAAAACTAACAATACGAACCAAATTCTGCCCAAAATCCCATCGATGTGCGTTCAATCGGAAACTCAGCGTCCATTCAAGCGTCAGATGAAGTTTTTTAAAACAATAAAATTAAAAAACAAAAGCAATGTGCCATCCGGTTACGGCGGAATATTTACAATGAGTCGACTCGCCATCGGGCTGGTTCGATTGTCTCGATTCTCGATTTATTTTTATTCGATTCTTGTCTCCAGATCAGCGAGTGGGAATGCGTGAAGCGTTCTCCGAGTTTATATTTAATGTTCACGTTTATTTGGGAAGCAAATTGGTCTTACGTTCTCAAATGAAGACATCGCTTTCTCATTTGTATTAATGTTTATCCTTCATGTTCGTCCTCGTCGTTTCTTTCTTCATTTTGAATCATACGTCATAAATACTTATCCAGTCATCTCAAAGTTCGAGTTTATTGTAATAACATTCTCGCTGTTTGTTGTTGCAGCTGCTTTTATTTTTGAATACGATATTTTTCTCTTAAAGTAATCATTTCTTTAAGTGATCAGGTTTCGGTCATGCAGTCTAAATCATTTACCGTTTCTTAATCAATGGGAGAAACACGCATTAAAACATTTTGAATGAATACAACATTATTTTGTTTTAAAATTAATTGCCCAATAAATTACATTATCAGTAATTACTTCTCTTAACAGCACTTCACTTCGTCTTTAATTTTTTTATCAAATATGTAAGACGTAAACGATCTCAAATTAATTTTAAGTTAATTTAACGTGACTTTAGTAATCCATAGAGTGGACATAAAACTTGTGACACAAGAATCAACTTTCACAAAACTCTGTACTTTCATTGTTCCTTCGACCAACTCAGGTCGGAACAGAATCTTACACTCATTTAATTATAAACTTTATTACAAAACAGTAGGGAACAGACTTGTAATCTAACTGTTTCCTAATTGAAAACTCAAGTTGCCTAGTGGAGCATTCCCTTTGCGCTGGACATTATCCATTTTTACGACGGCACCTTAATAGAACCAGCATGTTTTTGTCTACTACCATTATAGAGGACATTGCGCTCTCCTACTTTCGAAATAAGAGCTTTATAAGTTACAGCTTTATGTTTGTCTGTCGGCGTTTTTGATTAGCAACCTTTAGTACGGCGAGAATTGTTTTAATCTCGAAACTTCATTATTCTGAAGACTTTAAAACCTGACCATCTAAAACGGTAGTGTTTTATCAGAAAACTCATTAAAGCGGCAATTAACTCCTGTATCTATTTTACTTAATTTAGGTACTTTGATTGACCCATTAGCTTTGTACTTCGGTTCACGGACAAATGTTGCAGAATCAGTGTGGAATGTAATTATAAAATTTTAACTTTCAATTATAAAATTTTAATTTGAAAATTAAGATACCTACTTATAATTATTTTATTTAGAATCGTCTACACGTGTACAAGGATTGAAATTCAACGAATTGCTTTATATTTTATTCAAGGGTCTGAGAGCTCGGGTGTTGTTTTGAAAATAGCGATGTTTTCATAAAATACTTAAAGATACCTTTCAAAATACAACAAGCTTAAAGACAAGTAAATTACTTGATTCCTACTATTATAGAAACCATACCTTTAAGCGGTCACGTTCTTTAACAAAAGTATCACTTTTATTTCACACTCGCTACCACATTCTTCCAGCCATTGTGCAGGATTTTTCACACAATGCACCAATACTTTTGCATTTACTTCGTGACAAAGAACGATAGCTTTATAAGCGAGAATGGCGCCTGAAGGGAGCTGTCTCGTTGTTATTTATACAATAGCCCCGTAGCCCGCCGATTTCTAGATGTTTCTCTTAAAGTATCGAGGAGCAATTTTCGAAGCTTCAGAAGTGGAGACATCAGGTATAATGTTTGGATGGGCTGTCTGTTGCAGTGGAACGATGCACTCTTTTTTATTAAAATGACGCTGTTGTTAATGTTTTGTCGGTTTTGTGTGAGGAAATAAAGATTGAAGATAAGACAGGAACAGCAAAACAGCCTTTTTCTCTAAACTTTTGCTCAGCCACATCAAAAATGAAATAAAAATTTAACATCGTTTATATTTTTGCCTGAAAAGATGTAGCGTTTGCTTTAAATAGGCAGCCTGAAGAGATTTAGTGTTTGCTTTTAAGAGTGTCCTCTATCCATAAATATATCATATAAAAAAAATATATATATAATAATATATATTTAAAAAAACAAAACAAAAGCATAAAAGTACACATTTCTACAGCACGCTACGCCTTCCCCATATCATTTTACACCAGATATTAGTTGGCGTAAAGTTTTGTAACAGAGCGTGCCCCAAGGCAGTATCCTAGGCCCAGTACCGCATGCAATCATATCATCTGTGGCCAGCAATCACCAGTCGTTTTGTTTGCTTGCACTCCCGCCTCAGGAGGTAAACCCGACCAAATTATCTGTTAGGATATACGGGTATTTTCGTTTTATGTTTTAATGTAATTTTATGCTGCAAGTAATGTTATTAGAGTTAATATTGTTATGAATTTCTCGTCATCATCAATCATGCCACTAATCCATCATTCACGTAATAAATGTGTGATAAATGAGTATGCATTATAATCAGTGCGTTCAAAACTATTACCCAGCGATGTTATTAGATAAATCATTATTAAATACTAGTACAGGTACCTACGTCTAAATTGGTTATGTGAATAAAACTTGGTCATCTTGTACAATATTCAAAATATTTTTTTAAATAAAACCATAATTTAGCAAAAAAATACGTATCTCTATATACATATATATCTTTCCTACTCACTTTACAAATCTCTTCGATGTTTCCCTCAAATCTTCTTCCTTGCTTGTAAGGTATAACTCGGGCGCGTCGCCTGAGGCCGAGCGATTGGGCAAGCGGCGCACGAGTTCAGATAATTACACCAGTTTGCATGTCAGAAGAATCTTCAACGATGGGATCTGCTGTATTGTGGAAAAGTTTACGTAGGATTTCTTGGATCATGTTATAGAGTTTGTTTTTGGCCTTTCTATTCGTTGCATGATTTATTTTTCACTGATTAAGTTAGTTATTTATTATAATACTAGCAATCCGCCCCCTTTTCGTACGGTTGCCAAAACATCGAGATTTTTTATTATTAGTAGGTACGTTCAATATCATTGAAATATACTCATGAAACTTTCAGGATAAGTTCTAATGATATAACCCGATCAAATACGTTGCGTAGCTTAGGAGATCTACGCGGCCACATAGACAGACATGAAAAGCGACATTAATTTATATCGAAGAAATTGATATACTAGCTAACGTACAACATCTAATCATTTAGAAATTGCACGTCGTCAGGGGAATCAATCGCCTAAACTGTTGTCTTTATCGTTTTTGTTGCCTCAATCGCTGTATCTGCTTTAATTTCTAGCCCAATAAGTATCCTGTTGAAGCCGAGTTCATCATTTCCCAATAGACGCTAATTTTTACTCCAGTGCAGTTTGCCGCGCGGCGCAAAAGAGCGCGCGGTAAAACTTGACGCTTTGCTGCCTTGCCTCCGCACCGCTTTGGCGAGATGCCGCGGATTGTTAAAACTTCTGACTATTACCGCGAATGTGAATGGTTTTGCAATTGCTATTGTGGTTTTGTTACTTTAAGCTGTCTTTCCTATTTTGCTAGCCAAAAATATCTGTAAGAACCTATGCTTTGCTTTTTATAGGTACTTCGCTGTCATCAGTTTCAAAACCGTACCAATTAGATTAATAGATGCAAAGTTTGTGAACATTAATATTAATTACTTATTAAGCTTAATTACGCTTCTAATTACATTTCAAAAACCAAAAGCCATGTTGCAAAAATTAATCATATTAATGATTTCACAAACGAATAGCTCAACAATTAATATTTATAATATGCCATTTGCGGACGCCACCCACTTAATGCGTGCAACGGTCGCCATATTTAAATCCTGCAAACAGAGTACAATGTTTCAATTTAAATAATAAATAATCGATGCCACCGGGCATGTGTGATTGCGAAATATTGCTCGCTCCGACATCACAGCTTAAATTACTGCTGCCTCGAGATAAAAATATGGTAAATTACCTTATGATTAAGCAGATGTTTATAGATTATTAATTTGTATTCAAATACGCCGAGAGATGAGAAAAAGATAGTCACCCACCTACAGAGTTTCACTTTTGGTGAATGGGGAAATAAATCTGAGACTTATGGGCTCAATGTCCAGTTTCGATGCAGCAGTGTAAGAACACTGGTACCGGCTTATTGCGTGGATCTCGCACGTTAAACTGCACAATATATATCGGACATTGCACGGTGCTCACGGAGCTATGTTGAGCTCGTGCGTCGTGTGTTGCTGCCGTTTGAAGATTAGTTCACCTAGTGTTTTCGTATTTGTAGGACACACTTTCATTACTCCGTTTGTCTGCAAGAGTTTCTTATGGCTTTTGGTTTTATTTTGTGTTTTTTTTTTATTAGTCAATATAACTATTAAACCTTTACTGATACTAGGTTCGGAAATTTTTTTTCTTCATTCAAGTACCTAACGGCTAAAATATTGAAGAAACAAATTTAACCGTTACTTTGACTTTTGAGACGTAACTTTGGCTGTTACTATTGATGAAGAAACTGGTTGTTAGAGAACGTGGTGAATATTTTAAGAAACAAAAGTGGCATGCCTAATACGAAATCTAAAGATTGACCTTCCACTTAATCCATCAAAATCAATTACGTATGTACGCCTCTTCAAGAGTGTAAACTAGACAGCAGCCTAACTCATCTTTATTTTATATTTATTATGAGTTATTATTCAATGCCCGGAGCTTTCCCATTTCCATCCATCAGAGTGCAATCTTTAATCTGCCGGGCACACTGTAGGCAACCGTTAATATATCATAAAACACCCACACGCTATGAAATATGAACGATATTTTTAATACGTAGCTTTAAAATGGATAAAACGTTCTGTAAAGTGCATTCATTTAGGTATTAAATGATTCTTTTATAATCTTTTTTTGTATAATTTTACCGTGCAATGTTGTCTGTTTTCATTTTTATAATCTGTATAGTTAATGGCTGCTTTACACGATACTAACATAACACATCGCTCTATGCTCTATTGCTGTAGTTACTAGCAGTTTTAGAGGCATCAACATTTGGCATTCTACCTCAGAGTCGTCAGATGCGGCAGCCAAATAGCTTTATAGGGATTTGTAGTAACTAGATAAGATTAACATCAGAACTTAAAATATTTACTCAAGCAAGGATCGAAAGATTAAACCACAACAACCACATCACCACTACGACCATACCACACCATTACCACCACCTCAACTATTACCACTATTAGAACCACATCAATTTAATCTTTATTATGAAAGGATTCGTTTTCCTGAAATAACCAAAAACGAGCATAAAATACAGATTTTGAATTCTGTCATTCTGTATGAATATCCGTCTCAAAAATAAACTTTGCGTATCCCGGAAAAACAGTTTTGAAATGATGATGATTTTAATGATGTTGAATATAAATGAGATGTTTCATCATGATTTATTATTTCACTAGAAGACTTTAAAAATAAATTTACGCAGAGTGCCATCGACAAACTTCACTTTTAATATCTCATGTCTATTTTTGTCGAGTCGAAAATATCGGGAGTAGTTACGATAAAAATATATAAATTTACGTTTATTATCATGTACGATTGTACGCTATAATGGTACAGAGTGTGATTTTATGAATCATCCACTTTACGTGCAAGGGTTGCTATACTTTCAAAAGCATAACAGTAACGAAGCTGAATTGATGTTATCGCAAGCAATTTCATCAGGTCAACCATCTTAATTTAAAAAAGGAGCACTTTTGCCTTTCACCCTTAGGTACTTACCTACTTGTAAGGAACATTTTAACGATATTTCTTGTAACTGGAAAAACGAGCATTTTTCTTGTAACAAAAGTGTCAGCCCTCATTCACTCCGTCCTTAATAGTCCATGACATCTGGCAGTCCACCAACGCAATCGACCATTACATTTTCTCAACGAGATTTTCACGCTTCATTCATGCGGCCCGTACCTAAAAAATGTCAGGAGACCGCGGCATTGCACCATTCATCCTAACCTAATTTCGTTTGCAACGGTCACTGGCCTGTTAGCGCTCCTTTTTTATGTGTGCTTGATAATCCAGCGTGGATTGCTAGATCGAATCGAATACAAAACTTCTAGCTTTGTTTGCTTTCATTTCGAAGCTTTTTAGATCTACACATTTTTAGAGTTCCGTACCAAAATGGTAAAAAGGAACCCCTATGGTGCGACTCAGTCTGTCTGTCTGTCCGTCTGTCACAGCTGGATATCTCAAGAACTACTAATGCTATACTTGCTATAAACTTGAAATTTGGACTAGTTTTAGATGACGTTTTTCCAATTATTTTGCAAATAAGAAAGATTTTTTTTTGCAACAGAGACTTAAATGTGTCTTAAAAATTCGAAGTGGGGCTACTGGGGCATATGGAGTATCATATGAAAGAGCGCTGTTTGCACATTCTCAAGCATTTTTAATTTTTTGTTTAGGTTAAGTACATAGTTTCGACTTTTGATGAAAAATGTAAAAAAAAATACCATTCCCCCCTTATCTCCGAAGTTTGCGTAGACAAAAATCTGAAATTATTCTATGTGATCGAAGTTTATCTAAAGATTACAGGAAAAATAAAATGATGTCTATAAATAACATACTCTTTAAAAAATCACAAACAATTACATTAGTTCCACTATCGGTCAAGAAATGGCGCTGACCTAAAACTGCAATGATTTACACAGCAGTATTGTAAACATGGAGTGCGGGGAGTGGTAATAATATCACATTATGAGGCTTTGGCGTAATAGCAAGGACAGACGGTTCCTCGACTAACCAAGTAAACCGAGGTTGGGGATTCATACTATTTGTGAAGCCTGACATAGTGCTACAAGTAAAGAGTGATTAGTTGCCGTTGTTGTTGTTCTGACAGCCCAGGAGGTGAATGTATAGCACTTAAAGTTACTAATTTTCACATTATATCGGTCTACAGATCTCCTAATTGTTCTACAGATACGGCAATGAATTGTCTCAATACAGCTATCATTTATACTTCAATCATTGAGCCCACAACGGTTGACATGACTACTATTGATAGCATTTTTACTAATATAAACAGTTTGCAATGTGGCGTGGCTGAACCGTTTTTTGCATTTTGACGAGATATGCAAACATAAATGTAGGGAACAGCAGATTTTTTTTTCACGATTTCGGGTTTGGTCCATAGTAAAGTAAAAGTTGTTCATAATGATGAGTAGGTACAATGACCCCTAAAGAGGAAAACGGTGATTAAAATTTCACCCTGTATTTATATGATCATACGGAACTCTCGGTGAGCGAGTCCGACTCGCTCTTGACCAGTTTTTTAAACTAAGAACTGAATATTTTTTAACTAATATATTATAATCAGCTTTTCCACAATAAGTAAAGACACGTAGGTGCCGCGTTCTCTTATTGTGACAGTTGTAATCAAAAGCTAAGCCAAAAAGCTGTAGTTGATTATTTATGAACAGAAAGAACACTTTTATGGTCTTAAAACATTTTACTGCTAAGCTTCTCGAGCAAGTAAGTAATGATTGCTTATTGAAAAGCAACCGAAGTTATTATGAAAGAAAATAGTAAGGTGATAAGTACTAGAAAGCGACGTTTTTAGCATAGAAAATGCGAAATAGTAGAAATATGTTTACTTTTTTCTGCCCGGATGATGACAATCTGTCGAAATCGGAACCATAGACCACCTATTATACTTTTCCCGTTTCCCGCCCTCGCGACCTGACGCCACTTAAAGATGACAGCTCAAATTATGCGCCGCGCATGCGCTCAACAATTTTATTAATGAGCTCATTTCGCGCGCTTTTTATTTATCGCTTGGTTATTAGTCTGCGCTTAAAGGAACCGGTGTAATAATTTGTATTTACATGTGTGTTCGTCATTTTTATTTCGTATTGCGTTGCGTGTTTTTCTTAGAAAGCTGGACTTGGTGTGTGATAATTTAATGGACGAGTGTAAAGTTATCTTTATGACTTTGTTGCCAATTAAGCTTAATTAATTTTCTGTGTTGTTTGTTTCAGGTACCTACTAAGTAGATTAAGCAACCAAAGGCCTTCAGGACACCATTATGCATAGCACCATAAAGCAGTGTACTTACCTAAAGTATAGGTAAAGGTAATTTACATACACCATAAATAATTTATCTTTTTCTACTTATTTACAAGACAGTCTTCAAAATACCTCTTAAAAATTGAACACGTTTTTACATTATCAAAATGTTATCAGTTAAAAACCCACCTAAGAAAACCTCCGTGCAATTTCCGCGGAAAAATTAAGTTACGTTTCGTTACACACCTTAGGGCAGATTCATAATAGGTCGAACCGAGAGTTTTACCGGAACGACAAAGGTGTCGGAAGCAAATTGGCAATGTATTTCATTAGCGCTGTTCAAATTAGGGCGACACGATAAAACTGTCGGCGACAACACATTTACCGGACATTCAGCCACGATTTCTGTCGGGTCGGATGTATATAATATCTATTAATATTGGCATACTACTTTGTTAAATAATAACAGCTGCACAGGTCGATCGATCAGGTTAAGCTACGCTTGCCGCGGTTGTTGAGTGGATGGGTGAGCGTCTTTACATACCGAGACCCCTCCGTGCCTCGGAAAGCACGTTAAGCCGTTGGTCCCGGCTGTCATTCGTGGTTCGTGAATCTTTGACAATCGTTACGGGTAGTCAGAAGCCCGAAAGTCTGACAACCAGTCTTACCAAAGGGTATCGTATTACCCAGTACCTGGGCTGTGGAGGTTAGATAGACAGTCGCTCCATGTAAAACACTGGTATTCAGCTGCATCCGGTTAGACTGGAAGCTGACCCAAACATAGTTGGGAAAAGGATAGGCAGATGATGATGATGCTTTGTATAGTGGCCGGCAGCTTATAGTGTACACTACAGGGTGCATTTGATATCATGGGCATTATTTTAACCTAAGGTACTACTTATGATACTAATTGCATTAGGGCTACTATTACGCAAATCAAAAATATTATTAATGCAAGTATGGAAAACCTTAAAATGTAGTAAGTCATACAAAGTATCAAATTAGTTGCGCTTCTCGATAGCAAATGCGTAGGTACACTACGCCGTACGCGCGTCATTGGGCGTGAATTCTTTGACCCCGCCCGACTCACGTGACATTCGTAAGTTGCCAATGAATTGATTCATAATAAATTCCAATTTTCCCTTCGTACTTTGCCGGCTTAGGACGGTCAAAACTACGTCAACTAACATACATTAAAAAAAAACATTTACGTACCTAGCTTGTGGATTGTTTTGAAAAAACCTTATTTGTCGGTAAAGTGACAGAGGGTAAACGGGTGCTCTTCCTTCTCTTCCGCTCTTCTTGTGCATGTGCTGGCACGTGAAAAGACGAAAAATCCAACAGGTTCTGAGTGGTTCTGGTGGAATGAGACCCCGTGAAGGAATAGGGTCGTTCGGGTAGCGCCGATGGAACATTTCACGAGTTCATACTAAATTTCTTGCGCGATCGTAAATTACAACCATTTGTGGGTATTGTTGGTTGGTGTACCTAGCCTGCACATTACGCGGTCGAGGCATCGTGTACACAAACACACACACAACACACAACTACTACACTAACACTTAATACACTGCAATCCAAGCACCGTATGCCGCGAGCGGCGAGTACGGCGATTACGTCACGGGATCAATAAATCAATTACGCGTCAATGCACCTGCGCAGTCGTTATGACACTGGTTCCGGGTTCGTGACTTCGTGTTGCGGCGGGAAGCATACCCCGCGCGGGGGTGATATTCGTATTTTTGCGAGTGAGGGAGTGGGACGGAGAGAGTTCAGGGAATCCCGCCGGACGGAATGTCTTGTAGCCCATTGTTATTATTACTTGTAAGGAAAAACCCGCGCGCGCGCAGGTGATGTTTGTTTACATTTCGCTTTGCGCTGTACTGCGCTTTAAGATTTTGATATTTCAACAATTATTGGCGTTAACGAAGTATTTTGTTTTAATTACTTTAAGTGTTTATTTGCAATAATAAGCCTTGTGCAATTTGACTTACTACATTTTTAAGGTTTTCCTTACTTGCATTAATAATATTTTTGATTTGCGTATTAATAGCCCTAATGCAATCAGTATCGTGAGTAGTGCCTTAGGTTAAAATAATGCCCATGACTTCGATTCCACCCTGTATAACCCGATAGTCGGCCAACGATAAAATTGTCGGTCCGACCTAATGTAAACCTAGGCTTACCTCGTGATTCCCTCGGCTGCAAGTTTTAAGTGAATGAAACTTTGTTGAAAAGTCTCGCCTTACAAAAGTGAGGTTTGTGTGCGTGCGTAGTGCGTGGCGAATCGGACCGAGACGGAACGAATAAAACAATGACCCGCCTGGCCTTGTGCACAGGGCTACCGGAGCTAAAAAGAGGATTTTTTTTTTTCGAGTGACTTAAAATATGTTAGCAGCTGGTAGTTCAAAAATGGCGACGTTTTACTAAATGTGTCCTGATTTTTATATTATTATTTACAGAAATGGTTATATTTCTATTTCATCTGACTTGAACGGATATAAGCGGATAGCCTACATCCGTTCAAGTTTTATTTATTTTTTTAATGTCATGTCAATGCATTGACTTTGAGAGAAATAAATATTTCTCAGTTCACATCAACATTCCACATCACACAACACACATCTATAATATATTCTAACTTTACAACTCTGCAAATGTATTTTCTAGATATTATTGCAGGAACAATAAAATAGGCTGAAAAATGTTATGACATGCTTTCACATGGGAATAAAACCTTGTTTATGGTTTAAAAAGTAAAGCATCGTTTAGTTCGCGATAGTAAACGATCTTTTTGTCGACCGACATGTTTTACAACTCTCCTACAAAGTGGAGCGTAAAACATACGTTTGAAGAATTACTAAACAAGTTTGACGGAGCACTTCTACTGGAATAAATCAATGGAGTGGAGTATGAAAACGAGGCATTGTACACGGAAGCTTTTAGAATAAAATAGACAACGTATGGATAGTGTTGAAAATGTAAATATTTTTGGCTATTGTTGTGGAAATTGCGTCAAGATACAATCATCAAGCGCGTCATTCAAGGTAGATTACATACAATCTTGTAAGTAATCTACCTTGAAGCCATATAAAATAAAATCTAAATCAACAGATTTGAAAATTCTAAATTAACTTAACTAATTAATTCTTAACATATATAAGCAAATGTAAACAACATGAAGTATTTACCTAACTAGGATTTGAGTCTGGATTTGTTCAGTCAATAAAATTAGTTATACAAATAAGTACAAACTTTATCACATTCCTTTTATAGCAAACTTAATAAATAAATTGCGAAACCCAAGTAGATACGTACTTAACAGGACAAACGAACAGAATGTATAGCTCATTTTACCGCCAAAATCGGACCAAGTCCAAGATGGCGTCTTTTTGGCGGAAACTTACAACAGATCCTTATCGTCTCTCAAACGGCGAATGGAAGGCAAATGACTGCATTAAACGGAATTATGGCAACATTATTTTGTAAGGTCTTTTTCTTTGTGATTTAAGAAGAAATGCCGAAATTGAGAAATATCTACTTGACTTACTAATATTTTTGGGGAAAGAGTTTCAATTTACCACGTCAAGACATGCAGGCTACGATTTATATTACATTTTACTTAATAAATACGTTAGTTGCCACTTTTTATTATACTTAAGTGAATCTTTTCACTGAAGTTTGCCCGGAAATTGAAGTAGATACGTACTTACCTAGTGGTGGCGCGCCATTATTCATAATTTCCTTCATATCGTTGTGTATGTACATATCCACACACTTCCAATATACCTACTAAATAAAGGGCTGAAAACAAGTAAATAAAACACCCAAAATCACTTTATCAAAGAAATGCGATGACAAACAGACACACGTCGACCCTTGCGGTGCAAATAAACGGTAATGGCCGGGGGTGGCCACCCCGACGGAGGCACATTTAAAATATTTTATCTTTAAAATAAAAAGCATGTCCCGCCCGCGGCCATGCGACGGTATCTGCCAGAATCTGCTTTCATATTACAATGGGACAAACATACCTACATATAGCTTCATTTTCTATAATACATTTTACGTTGAAATGCGTCTGGCTCCTGACATATTGCTTTATTTTCCAGACGTTACAAATCATTCTTTTGTTTTCGTTAATTTACCTTTGTGAAATGGTAATAATGCTAATTAACATGTTGTAAAGTAATATTTAGATGATAAGTATAATGTAGAAAAGCGATTCGTTTCACAATGTTTAATTTCTACATTTTTAACTGTAATAAATAAGTAATAATATGCTTTTTGTTAAGTGTTTTCTGGTGTACAATAGAGTACCTATATATAAATAATAATGGTGTACATAATAAGGAGTATTCTATATATCTCTTTATATTTAAGTACGTGACAATTTAGCTGATAAGAAAAACTTCTCAACTCTTAACAAATGTGGGGGACGGGGAGACTCATACTTTCTTTTTTCTTGGCAAAATCCTCACGGATAGGTACTCTCCGTCTCGGAAGAACGGAGGGTTATGTCAGACTCCTACCGACTAATGCCCCACTGTTCCTTCTAGTACCATGAGTCGGGGGCCCGGAGATACTAAGGGCCTTATCACACTGGCGATTTGCAAGCGAGTCCAAAGTGAGGCGAGTGCGCAGCGAGCTCACCGCGAGTTCGCAGCGAGCACGCTGCGCACTCGCCTCGCTTTACATCGCTTTCAAATCGCCAGTACCTATGTTAAGGCCATAATTAAACTAGACTTTACTTGAGAGCTCGTCCCCTAAAGGCCAGAACAAAGCGATCTATACAACTTACCTGTTAAAGAAGATAAAGACTGTAAATATTATTAAACTTTAATTTTTAATTAGTAAGAAGAAAACTTGCTTTAATAAGTATCATCATAAGCAGAACCGGCATAACATCGTTTGATCATCATAACTTACATTTAATTGTCAACAATAAGGTTATAAAGAACTTCTACCGCTTCTGAAATCTGGAGTTTGATCTACCAAAGTAGGTAGATACTTCGAACCATTCAGGGCAGAACTCGAATGATTGCCCTGACTTTCTTTGCATTTTAATCAACTCCAACACCCTAATTGCGTAATACACTATCAATCACCAACTGAATTATTTTGAACGAATTTGTTAATCCATTGCCTCATATGTTCGAAAAGTTTGTCTTCTCAACAACGTAAATAACGCAATGAATGATGTTGAACTGTCAAAATGAAAGTCTTTCATATTGGTAATACACTATTACCCCACTGCTCTTTATCTATTGCTCAACGGGCGTGTAGTGGCATCCTGCTCAAACCTTCAAGGGTTACAAGAACGAGCCACATTATGCACCCTCAGATTTTCTTGACAAGATATGCTATCCTGGTAATGACAGTTTGTTATCAGTTGGATAAGCTGTCTATAAGTAAACCGAAATAAGAAAAAAACAATGAAAACTGACAACTTTTCATGAATAATGCAATTTTGACAATTTAGCGGAGGGAAAACTGTATTTTCATTTTCACCTAGATAGAAATTTGTCGGCTACTAATGATTGAAATGTTTTTCGGAGAAACTGAACGTCGCGTCGTAATATTCCATGAATTCGGCGCTGACATAAATCTGGTAATTTGTCAAGATTACTGCCCACGAGACAGATTATTGCTGATTTACTTTTCGAGCTAATTTGGGAAAAACAGCTGTAAGTTAGGAGAAGGATACACGATGGTAGAACAATACACTTTAACTGACTGATCAAGTGTTGCGAGGTCATTGGTAGTGGAAAGGGCATCTCTGGAAACTGACTGGAGGATGAGGATGGGCTGCACCATCCAGTTGTTTATAATCATTGTGTCTACAATGACAAGAGACAAGGATGCAAAGGTGTGGTCATGCCTCACAAAACACCGAAATTTCTATAATAAGAAACAGACTATCAATGGGCCAAACTTACAACCCAGTGGGACCCCGCTTAATGGCAAACGACATCACGGCAGGCCCAGACGGAGATGGCGGGATGACCTGAACTCCTTTCATAAAGATTGGTCCTTAACAGCTCTGGACAGAGAGAGGTGGAAAGAGCTTAGGGAGGCCTTTGCTTAGCAGTGGGACATTAACGGCTAATAAAAAAAGCCTCCCAGTTCTTTGAGGATTTTGTCAGTAGAAATTATTAAGTACCTGGCTATTAAGACAAATTACTTAAATAAACCCAACTGTTACGTGGCAAGAACTGGTATCGCAATATCGTTACGTCGAGTGTCAAGCTCACCCCGAAACCAACTTACCATAAAGGACTTGCACTTTATTCTGCCGTCTTAAGAAAACAATATTAATGCAGCAGAAGAGCATTATTCCAGGACGCGTCGCCCGCGCATTGAATCCGGCACTTTATCAAGATAACTGTCGTCGTGAGTAATTTTCACTGATACGCGAACGACGTTGATCAATCGATTTTTGTACACGAATCGATACCGCCCGAGAATCGGATCGCATCGAATCGAACTTTGGCGTAACGTGTTGATTTATTCGAGTGATCCGTGATGTTATGGCGCATTACGGGCCTGTTTAAAGGTCACAGCGTTTCCGTTTCTTTATTTGTGGCTGATGTGGCTTATCTGACGACAAATGGGTAAGATTCTGCGAAACTGGACGTGTTGTTTTATCGTTGGCCATGTCATCGTAATTCGTGGTTTTTTATGGGATCTTCCAACAATTTCAACACTGAATTCACACGCTTTTGTGGTGTGATTCATCATCGGTTCTTGTAAACGTAAAAAAAGCCTAAATAAACTTAATTTTGTCGAAGAGAGGGTTTTGAACAGCAACCCATTTTTTCCCTACTCAATGCTCTCATCCCTCGCCGAATCAAACAAACACATACCTAAACAAAACGCCCCTAATATGAAATACAAACACAAAAACCCTTTATAAGCCTTAACGCTCAGAAGACGTATAATTACTAATTAAATAATTAATTACAAACGGTATCCTGTTCGGGGCGTAATTCGCAGCGATTCGAGAATTTAACCCTTTTACCCCGCCCGGGGTTCATTGAAGGCATTTGATCCACTTCAGTTGTTACAAAACAACTTTAAACGAGATGATTGGGAAGCCTATTGTTTTCATTATTACTTTGATTTTGAATATCATTTTTCGTTTATCTTTTGGGTTGTTTGCTTTTGTGATTGAAGAAGATTTTATCTCTGAATTCTAGACTCAATTATTTCTTTGTCTTACGAAAATTACAACTTTCATTAAGATGATCATTGACCTTTTGGAACTTGCTATACCTGATCGTTTACTAAAAGTAATTGCGGTTCGGTGAATATTTACAGGTTGTTTATTATAATGTAGTACATAAATCAACACTAGTCCAAATTTTGCCATTTGGTAGGCTAACCTATCATTTAAAAGCACATGAGTCAGCTTAATAACTGTTAATGTCGTCCTGCCCATCCAACGGCTACCCGACAGTGTAATACGTCCCAAGACACAGATTACCACGACACTAAAAATATTTCTACACTACTTTTATTGTCCCCTAGAAGCAAAATAAATTGGCACTTAGGTCTAACCTTATTCCTAGTATCAAGGGTAATATTTGGCTCAGTGTTATCAGCAGAAACTTTTATGGTTCAACCGTTAGATCCTGTCTAGAGAATTTTCTTGCCCTGAAAACTTTTTTCTCTTTTAACCGGCTTCTTGGTCTAGTAATATCACCAATAAAAAATCGTTACGACTGCTTCAGCACCTACAAAACCAAAGGATTTACGATATGTTGCCAAATTAGATACAAAAACGCAGAACGACTCAAAATCAAAAGTCATTTATTCAAATTAGGCTGAGAATCAGCACTTTTCGAACGTCAAAATTACATGAGACAGTCCCCCAAAACGCCCGCCCTTCACCACTTCCTCGTGTTTTCACTGGGGAGAAGAAGTGGCGCAACAAGCCCCCCAGCAGCACAGCTGTCTGTTCAGATAGAAAAACTTGCTGCTATACAATAGTAAATATATGCAAAGTAGTTAACATTACATAGACACAGGACATTAAATTAAAAGACTGTGAGTGTAGCTGTAATTTCACCAACAGCAAATACCCTTCCACTCGAAGCAGCAATGTTATACTTGGCCGCAATAAAAGTGATGGCAGTTTCTTGAGATACGGCTCGTTAAAGGGAATACCCCACTAACGAATCTACTACTAAAACTACGGAAAATTACATCACTATTAACCAGCATTATAGCCCTCTCAGAGGCCGCACTGCCCTTACATACGAAAGCACATCCCTACAATCGAACTTAACTAATCACATCTTCGTATTAGCACAGACAGCCCCCAGACCGCAAAGAGGGGGGAAGGGGGGGGATGAAGGGGGGTTCGCTTTGAGTTAACACCTCACTGCTCCATTATACGAATGCGAGTTATTCGACGGTAGTAGTAGTACAGACACGGTAATGACGGATCGTAATGAGGTGGCGTTCGTAATGATATCACTGTAAGGTAAAAAGGTAAGGATTTTACTGGGATTTTCTGAGCTTTCAGTCCGGCCGCTCAAAGAATGCGTTCTTGTCACCTGTAAACATTATAACGAATACGTATTTTGCGAATTTGATCTTTAAGTATTAGTTTTCTCTCGAGGGTCGGACTGTAGGAGCAATGTAGGTCCCTGTAAACATTACACTGTCCCAAAGTACGTATTAATTAAAATAAATGTCTCAGTTTTAAAGTGGCGTTTGAATGAGATGGTGGTGAACTGAAACTAAGGGTACGAGACTAAGGGTCGGTTCACATCTGACGGAAAATGTGTCGCGTATTATCGGTCGCGTAACGCCAGAGCAGACAATTATAATATGATAAAACATTCAACCTTTCACACGCGTTAGTGCGAATAGACGCGACCGGTGATACGCTCGACGCATTTTCCGTCAGATGTGAACCGATCCTAAGGCAGTTATACTTTCAGCCGGTCGATTCTATAAAAATATCACCGTGATAACTTAGATGAAGTGAGTGTGACACTTCACACTCACTTCATCTAAGTTATCAAGGTGAGATTTCTACAGTACTGCAGTTTGAAAAATCTGTTAGCATACTCGTAATGTCGAAACTTCTTGTGTAGTCTCTCCAGTGACATTCCAATCTTATATCACAGCATACCGTTATACAGAATAGCACTACACAGTTGTAGAAAATCGCTTTCCTTTCTTATTTAGTAATGCCTATGATTTCTATGTATTTCATTAGTACCGGCCTATCTCCTACTCCTAGACAAAGCCTTACATTACGCCACAACACTCAGGCCTTCTTCAAAGTATATCGCTATCACAATGTTTGTTTGCAATGGCGCAAATGACATTTGTGCAAGCCGTCGCTTTGCAGCGAGAGCGACGGTAATGAGCGAGATTGTAATGATATACGTCGGGAATTTAATGGTAGGACTTGTGTTATGTTTTCGATGTATTTTTGTGTTCTAAGGCACATTTTTAATATCTATTTTTCCTCCTGTCATGTCTCTTTCTGCGTCTTTCGTCAACCTGTCTTTTTGTGAACAAGATTTTGATGATGTCACAGAACGTAATGATTCCCCTTTCGTTTGGTATATGTAGGTTTATTGATCTGCTTTTAAACAATCATAGAAAGTACAATTTAATATGACAATGATTGGCAGTTCCATTTTCTATTATTAATGTTTATAATTATTGTCGATAGTTCTATAAATTATGAAGAATAAGTATTGATTGCTTTGAAATGATCGCAGTTTAAATATTACTTACGTTTATAAAGAAACTTAGTGCTTCTCGCTTTTATTATGATGTTCGCATCAGGCTGGAAGCTAGCAGCGGGATTGTCCGAAAGGGTTACCGCTACCCCGGAACACAAAGGGCTAAGGAAGGAACACGGGTGGGTTTTAGTCAGTAAGAGTCTGACACTCCCTTCTGCTCCACCCAGAGCGGGAGGGGTCATTTGATGATTTCCCATCCACAAAAAAAAAAGGCTGGAAGCTACTAATAAGCTATACTATTTCCAACATGTTATCCTTTTTAAATAGTTTGATTAACTTTTTTATGGACCTTGGTCAACAAAACTTAGTCGCTTCGTAAGAATATCTACTGGCCTAGCTGAAACCAACCCCGGTTAGCGTACTATATTCCACAGCTGGTATAGCACCACCACAAGTCCGAAGAGAGCTTGCAAACGCAGTGGAGAAACACAAACAGGAATCTGACCCACCCACCCACTATCTGGCGCACAACTACCAACGCAGCGGCTAAAAAGCAGAAAAAGTCTTACAAAACGAAAAAGATGAAAAATAATAGTATTATACATCATTATTGTATATGTATGAGTAACTATCATCTACGAATAACAATCTGCACAAGTTTATACTATAGCCTCGCTGGTTCTGACAAGGGGTATGCTATAATATTATTGCATCTTCCTACCTCTTCAATATTAACACCCAAGTGCTCTAAGATCTTGGTTCCGGGCACACTCCACCATGGTTTGATCCTTAAACTCCCATCTGTCCGTTAATTATTCATTAATAAACAAACCCAATCCGCTGAAACACATTGAGTAACACCTGTCTTCATTCCCAGGCGTCGTAGCACTCATTACGCTAGGGTGAAGTCATTCATTTCATCGTAGTCCGCGAACCGTCGCGGTAGGGGTTTAACAAATAACCCGATGACATTCTCATTTAATATGATGTTATTGTTGGATGTAGTTATTAGGATTTATAGGTGGGCTATGGGGTAGGTGGTAAGCCTCGTGTATTGAAATGTATGGTGCGTTTATGGTGTTCATTTTGTTAAGACTATGCCGACTGCACAGTGGCGCCCTCATCGTTTGTTTGATTATTTCATACAATTTAGAATGAAAATGCAGAAAATAAGCACGTTAAGTTGTGCTTCACAAGATTATACGTTAATATTATTAGAAGCGGTAGTTTTATATTGTTTAGTTTTATTATAATCCTTAAAACGGATAACAGTGGCCACTATATTCCGTTTTAAAGATTATAATAAAACTAAACAATATAAAACTACCGTTTCTAATAATATTAACGTATAATCTTGTAAAACACAATTTAACGTGCTTATTTTCTGCATTTTCATTCTAAATTGTATGAAATAACCAGACAAACGATGAGGGCGCCACTGTGCGATCGGCATAGTCTTAAGGGTGTAATTTTGAAGGGATTTGCATGTTATGCTATGGAAAGGGAATGTTATACTATGCATTTGGCAAAATATGAGACCATAATTTGGTCACTTATGTGTGCTGTTTTGCTTATCTGCTATAATTATCAAAACAAAAATGGAAAAAGCCTGTGAAAAAGGCTGGTTCATCAGTACTTATATAGTTAATTTTGGCTTCTTGTTTATTTATTAAATCTATCGATGATTTCACTCCCCCTATGTATCTTTATTTAGTAGGTACTAGCTTTTGCCCGCAAGTTTGTCCGCGTGAACTTGTTCCCCCGATATCGTCTGCCCGCGCTATTACAACGTTCTCGCCAAGTGTTCCTTCTGATTTTCTTTCTTTTTGCTCGGCTCCTAAGGGTTCTAGCATAATGTTAAATAGCCTCCTCAAGGATTGGGCTATCAAATGCAAAAATATTTTTTTCAAATCCGACCGGCATTTTGTTTCCGTACACGCTTCCTATCACAATCTGAATCATTTTGAATCCATTGCTTCATATGTTCGAAAAATTTGTCTGCTTAGCAACGTAAATAACGCAATGAATGTTGTTGAACTGTGAAAATGAAACCCATTGCTACTTTTAGTGTGTTGAGTAATTATTCCGCAGTAGTTTCAGAGATTAGCGCGCTCAAACAAACTCTTCAGCTTTATTATTACTATAGAGTATAGGTTTATGGCTCACACTCCAAACTATAAAACAGTTTTTACAAAATCAAAATATTTTATTTTACATAAGCCTACAAGGGCACTTATAAAACGTCAGAGGCTAGGTGCGCGGTTCCAATTGGTCGTTTCCGATGGAGAAGAACCGGCAAGAAACTCTACGGTTACTCTTTTAAAAATAGTTAGTTGGCTTTTACAATGTTTTCAAATTACAGTAGGTATCGGAGGACAGCGTAGGCTTGCCAACAAGTACCAGGTACCTACTTGATAATATAAAAAATGGTCTACAGATCTAAAATCTACAGGGCCTACAAAGTCCTCACATTTACAAAACAAGAATCTATCAAAAAGATAAATAAAATATAAAAAAACTTATTAAAACCAAGTGATCATATGATTTCCATTACAACCACTAAAAAGTGTTGAAAAATTAGAATCGTCTCTCTATAATGTCAAATAATAAAAAGATTATGTAAAAGAAGTATGTAGAAAATTAATAAAAATCGCAATTTGACAGCAATTAATAGACATACTACGTAGTTATGCCATACAGTTACTGGTATTCAACGATTCACGTGGTTTTTATTGCCAACTTTGATACATACTCCCCTTATCAACCAGCATGCACACGACCTAACCCCGCGGCAATCCAATCTATAATGAAGTCACATTACTGAAGAAACGGCCGCCCACTCCCGCGCAGCCTGTTGACTGATCGCTTCCGACGCACGCATGCGCTCGCGTGTTGGCCAATCAATACGGGAAATGTTGCCATACCACTGATAAGATAGATACGACCCATTAGTTATGCGTAATTGGGAGGGTTAATTGAATTAAGATGTAGGTAGATATATTTAGATGTTTTGTTTGTGTGTTGGGTAACAGAGGGCTTACAGAACCACGATATTTGGTTTATGCCATGTGTGGAAAGAACTGAACACACGAGTAGCTTGCAGAGTAAGCAAGCTGAAGTGGCAGTGGGCTGGCCATGTTTGTCGAAGGACCGATGGCTGGCGGAGCAGACAATTCCTGGAGTGGAGATCGCGTATAGGCAAGCGTAGTGTGGGACGCCACCAGCTAGATGGACCGACCGACGACCTTAAGAAGGTGGCTGGGACGGACAGGACGTGAAAGGCAGAGGACAGGGTGTTGTGGTGATATAAGTTAATAAGAAGCTCAAGCCGTGGTTCCAGTATTACCCAGTCAACAACATGGCAGGCACAGCTGAACTCTCCATGCATGCATGCAGCATGCAGCATGGCATGCATATGGCGATATGATGTGAAGTCAAGTGTGCTCAAATTCACATTTGACTTGACATCATATCGCCACTCGTAAAGCAATGACTTAGTAATAAAGTAATTAATAACA
This sequence comes from Globia sparganii, assembly GCA_949316385.1. Taxonomy (NCBI): domain Eukaryota; kingdom Metazoa; phylum Arthropoda; class Insecta; order Lepidoptera; family Noctuidae; genus Globia; species Globia sparganii. The sequence goes on along the minus strand of OX438663.1, from coordinate 22,718,456 downwards.
GATCGATGACTATATTGACCATTATTGTAATCGAACTTGACTCGATACTTCGATAACATACTTCGGACAGTACCCTATTACTTTGGCTTAATTCGATAATCGCCAAATCCCTGCCTACCTAACTTGTGTAATAAGTGTGCGGTCCGCTATCGACTGTAAACAATCTATTTAATTTGAATAATAACCACTGGGAACATAATCTAGCTAACTCGTAATTACCAGCTCAGGGTTGACAGACCCTATCTATGTTCAAAGGCTTTGTTTATCTTGAAATGTTTCTGTGACTGGAGTATCTTACAGCGAATAGCTTAACTTGTGACTTGTGTAATCTTATATGTTGCGAAATAACATGTAAAGATAATTTAAACAGAATATCACAGATAACTATTTCAATGGATTTTAGGAGTGGTCATTTGACACCAAATGGAACACTAATGCATTACATGCATTGTATAGAATCATGTTATTCTAATTTAACAGACAGCTGTGCTGCTGGGGAGTTTGTTGCGCCACTTCTTCTCCCCAGTTAAAGCACTAGGAAGTGGTGAAGGGCGGGCGTTTTGCGGGACTGTCTTGTGTAATTTTGACGTTCAAAAAGTTGATGATTCTCAGCCTAATTTGAATAAATGTCTTTTGATTGCCGAACTTGCTACAGTTCCATGAGCCACTCTGATTCCATTTCACAATTCCTGTTAAGCAACGGAAATCGAAATGGAGGTTGTCCTTGGAAAATCTCAACCATGATTTGATTTTCTTTTGTAACACCTTCATAAAAGACACTAATTTAAACTAATTTGATGAAGTACCTGCGACAATGAAATAAATAAAAATAAAATTCATTTATTTCAGGAAAAGACCCATATTCAATACAAAAAAAAGAACATAAATTATCAATTTGTCATCTTAATTTTTAAATATGACATTTAAATTAACTAATAAATATCAAGTAAAAAGTAAATGTCAAATTAAAAACTATTAAACGTCAACTACAGTAAATGTCAGAATGAACCATCAAATGTCAACTACAATAATTAGGTAATAAGATAATCAAATAATAATGCCAAAATATAGAATTGATACAATATGTCTACAGAACAGGTAGACCAATTCTGCAAATTTAAAACGTTCAAAATCTAGTCGCAGTATCATCTCGGCGACAAAAAAATGTCAAAAACTTGTCAAAATGTAGGGAAATTTTAAATATTTTTGACAGATTGAGACTGAGATCAGACTGTGAACGTTCTTAAAAATTACGAGAATTACCCCTCTCTAATTTTAGCATGACGAATTATACTCTCGCGACATGCCTGCCACAACTGCCCAATTGGCCCAATTGGAAAACGCTTGGCAATTATAACCAGGACAGTGTTGGAGCTAGCCCGCACCCTGAGCACCAAGGATGCGCACCTCTTGCGCATGGTGGCGTGGAAACAGTCGGTGCACTGTAAGCAGCTTGTGAGTAAGATGCCCATAGGCTGCACGTGTATAGGGAAGGACAGAAAGCAATACTATTTCTTCTTCTCCTTGCCACCCCTAATTACAGAGTCGATCGCGAACTTGATTACAAGTTAATTGGCTGACCACAAAGCCGGTTGCACACGGGCCGGCCGCGCGACTGCTAATGACGACTAATCGCAGCGTCCGGACACGTGCGTCACGGCCGCCTCGGGCGTTGCGATTAATTGAAATCGTGTAATTTGAGCTGTGTATGAAGCGTAATGCCTTGTTTGTTTATTGGTTGCGGATGATTTAAATCGCTGCGATTAATTTGTGGCTGTGGCAGTCTGTGGGAAGCTTTATTGGATTGGTTTGATGTGTTGATGTTTAGTCGCGTCGTTGGAGCTGTAGTCTTGATTGTCTGATTGGCTCTCCGCGTTTAGATGTGTATTTGTTACTACTTCTCATCTCTAGGATTTATAGCGGTATCTGGTATTAACGGACTGCCGTCTGAACTTTGGACAGCAGGTAGATTTTCTTAAGTACCAGTTTTTATGACGCCAAACGACGAAGATAAAGGTATGATTCCGATCTCGGCAGCACGCTGCAGTACTGCCGAAGCACCCATATATTCTCTATAGGTTTATATGAGAAATCACATTCCGAGCACAGCAGCAATGTCGCGCGGCATTGTTGCGGAGCTCGGAATGTGATTTCTCATTTAAACTTATAGAGAATATATGGGGACCAGTAGTGTTGCGGCAGCACTGCTGCGTGCTGCCGAGATCGGAATAATACCTTAAAGCAATTTTTGGCACAGCTTTGTATAGAAAATCGCATGTATCCTCTAGCTTATACAATTAGCATACTAAGCCTATAATGTGTTAGGGTTAATGGAGAAACACCAAAGGAAAGACCGTTCTAAGGATTTTAATAATACGTTTATTATCCTTTTATTTATATATTGGAAGGTGTGTTTTCTAATATTACGTGAGACGTGTGATCCCACACAAGGCTAATAGAGTAGTACAGTCACTATGCGAAACTAAGGATTTCAGTCAAGTGCTAAGGGCGGATACTTAAATAATATTTATGAGTTAGAACGAGAAAGACGATAGTGTTGAAGTAGGATAGATTTGTTTTTGCTATACTCCAACACGCCCCCTCAAAAATAAATCCTTTTCCTTTTAATTACGCTAAAAGATATCAAACATCTTTAAACAATTACAAAATCACACACCTCCAATTTTTCACACTCTCTCTGGGAATACAATCAATCATCACGGTCCAGCATTTGCTGCGCAGGATTAGGTAAAACCCAGAAAAACCTAATCAAACCGTTATCAATCAATTTATCCATTATAACTGGATACTATGAATGTTATTCATCTACATTTATTATAACCAAGCTCTTATATTTAACATATCCTCATCATTTTATTTATCCACGTTGAATTCAATTACAACGTCACCCCGAGTTTTATTCTCATCTCGGTGAAACGCACCGCGGGTAATGATTTTGTCAGGATATCAGCCAGCTGGTTATCTGTAGAAACATAAACCATTTTAATCACATTTTTCTCAACCTGTTCTCTAGAAAAATGATACTTAATATCAATATGTTTAGATCTTTTGTGACTAGTAGGATTGTTCGCGATGCTTATGCATCCATTATTATCCTTATAAATACAAATAGAGTCTGGTATCGCAATGCCAATACTTGTTACTAATGACTTTAACCACAGAGTTTCTTTTACTGCTTCATATAGAGCCATGTACTCTGCTTCAGTAGATGATGTTGCCACTGTATGCTGCCTTTTTGTTTGCCAGCATATTGTGCATTGATCAAATAATTTAAACAAATAACCCGTAGTACTTTTTCTATCTAGTGTATTACTACCCCAGTCAGAATCAACAAAGCCACTTAGAATATTTTTATAATCATTTCGTGTAAATGTTAACTTGAGATTTATAGTGCCCTTTAAATATCGCAAGACCCTTTTTAAGTGTGACCATAATGAATGGTTGTTTTTGCTTGCGTATCGACTCAAGATGTTAACAGAAAAACTTAGGTCAGGTCGAGTGCACAGCATGATATATATCAAACACCCGATAAGATTTCTACAAGGGGCACTTGTTATTTCACACGAATTTAATGCTTCGTAATCTAGTTTACTTTCAAGGGGTGCAGTGACAGAATTACAGTCACTCATGTTAAACTTCTCAAGAACTGTTTTTATGTACATTTCCTGATCCAAAGTAACTTTGTTTTCTGACTTGATTATTTTGATTCCCAGAAAACATTTGATCTCTTTTAAGTCTACCATTTTAAAAGTGTTCATTATGTATGTTTTAAAACTATTCATAGTATTTATATCTGCGGTTGATATCACAAGATCGTCAACATAAAGTAGAACATAAATATTCTTTAAAACATGACCTGCATTAAAAATGTAAATGCACCGGTCCGCTGATGAGTATTGAAAACCCCTTTTTATCAAAGCTTGCTCAAACATTTGGAACCAACAGCGTGCAGACTGTTTCAATCCATATAATGACTTATTTAATTTGCAAACCATATTACTTTCAGCCGGGATACCCTCGGGAATTTTCATATAGATTTCCTCATTCAGTTTCCCATTCAAAAATGCTGTTTTTACATCCATATGGTAAACCAGCAAATTAAATTGATTCGCTAAAGCTATTATCAGTCTAAAACTTGCAATCCTTGCAACAGGTGCAAACGTTTCATTATAATCAATCAAATATTTCTGACTAAAACCACGAGCCACTAATCTCGCTTTATATTTCAAAGGTTTTCCAAACTCATCATTTTTAACTGTAAATACCCACTTACAATCGATAATATTTCTATTATCTGGCTTTGGTACTAAAGTCCACGTATCATTTTCAAGAAGTGAATTAATTTCCTCTTTGATAGCATTTTCCCATAGATGCTTATCATCCCTGGTTTTAATTTCTGTATATGATTGAGGAATTTGAAATATCAAAGATTCTGCACACAATATGTAGTTACCATAAATACTGTCCTCATCATTTTCATTATAAGAAACAGTTGGCATGTTTCGGACCCTATTACTTCGTCTCAAATTATGTGATGTATCATTGTCTTGAGATAAAGTTAACTCATTTTCATCGTGATATAAAGACCGGTTCAAGTGCTCCCCTGTTTCATGAACAGATTGATTAGTAGGTATTTCATTCGTTTGTTTACTCATACAATCAGGTTGATCCATACGAGATTCACACCTCTTTTCAAAAGGGTGTACAGAGTCAGAATTGTCAACAACAGAGTTATTGCTATTTCTAGCCATAATCCGTTCGGGCGCAGGTTGCACTGGCCAATTTGGTAAGAAATTAATCTCATCCATTTCCACATCTCTGACAGAGTTGTCAACAACAGAGTTATTGCTATTTCTAGCCATAATCCGTTCTGGCGCAGGTTGCACTGGCCAATTTCGTAAGAAATTAATCTCATCCATTTCCACATCTCTGACAGAGTTGTCAACAACAGAGTTATTGCTATTTCTAGCCATAATCCGTTCTGGCGCAGGTTGCACTGGCCTATTTGATAAGAAATTAATCTCATCCATTACCACATCTCTGACTCTCACAAACTTTTCATTTACTACATCCCAAACCTTATAACCATTTGGTTCATAACCAACGAAAATTCCCTTTGATGATTTCTTGTCAAATTTCGTTTTTATACTTTTATTAACAAAATAGACAGTAGAACCAAAAACTTTTAAATACTTCAGTTGCGGCTTTGTATTATGCCATAACTCATAAGGTGTGTTATCCAACCACAGTGCTTTCGTGGGGCTGATATTTATTAAATAAGTAGCAATTAACACAGCCTCACCCCAGAAGGATTGATTTAATTTAGACCCTTGTATCATTGTATGACTCCGTTCTGTTATTGTTCTTATCATACGTTCGGCAATACCATTCAAAGCCGGAGTATGTGGCACTGTTAAGTGGTAGCTAATTAATACCTTTCCGCGCACAGAACTCTTTCATTTCATTGGATACAAATTCCCCTCCATTATCACAATATAAGTTAACAATTCTCAAACAAAAACGTGCTTCACTTTTTGCTACATAATCCCGAAATATAACAAAAACATCTGATTTACGAGCTAACAAGTAGGTAGCACAATAATGAGTGTACTCATCCACAAAAATCACAAAATAATTTTTGCCATCAATAGACGACAGAGTTATAGGACCGCAAACATCTGTGTGCACTTTAAATAGAGGTCGTTTCAAAACTTTCGGTTTCGATTTGTTAAATGGCAGGCATGATTGTTTACCATAAATACAAGCCTCACACAATTTATCGTTTGGCATAATATTATCAATTTTATCAATATCAGAAAATAATTTATTTCTTTTTATTTCCATAAATTTTGATTTGCCTATATGGCCTAACCTCTGATGCCACAATTCATAACTATTATTTACGACTCTATTTAATGAGCATTCGCTATTTAAAGCATGTTTAGAAAGGAGAAACTTAATGTTGATTAGATTGTTCAAAGACTCACCCTTTATTACCAGCTTACCATCATTGTACACAACAACACTACCGTTTTTATCGAAAACGACAGTCATTCCCGCATTCTGCATTTTCTTTACCGATAGCAGGTTGTAGGGAATATCAGAACAGAAAAGTACATCCTGTAGTATACCTGGTATGCCCATCTTACTGGTAACGGGGAGATCACCTTTCTTTGTCGCTTGTATAAACGTGCCATTTTTCGCAACAGAAATGTTTATTGGCTTTTCAAGCTCAGTGAAGTTTAGGGCCAAATCTTCTCGATTTATCAAATGATCTGAAGCTCCATCTGAACCGTTTTATTGTTGGTTCTTTTGTTTTCAATAGCTCTTTTGTAAGAAAAACAATGCTTTTTCAAATGCCCCTTTTTGCCACAGTGATAACATTTCTTGTATTTAAAATTGTTCGTGAACGGTTTTATTGACTTTTGCTTTTGTTGATAATGATTTCTTGAAATATTTGAAGGTGGTCTAGCACTTTTAGCCTGAAGTATTTTTACACTTAGATCATATCCTTCGCTTGTTAATTTAACTTCATGATCTAATAATCTCGTTTTCACAAAAGCTAATGTTATATTGTCCTCAGTCAATGTCTCGATTGCTGTGACGATGCTGTTATAGCTGTTCGGTAGAGTCATGAAAAGGTGGGTCACTTTATCGGATTCCTCTAATTTCGCACCCGCAGCCATAAGTTCGGTGACAATCTCATCAAATATTTGGAAATGTTTGATTAATTTGGTAAGTATCTCTATCCAATTTCAAGTTCAACAACCTTTTCCTAAGAGACAGCTGCGTAGCTACGCTTTTTCTTTCAAAGATAGAATCAAGCTTCGCGAAAAATTTGTTTTGCGGTGTCTTGTTCTGTAGTCAGACCAAGTAATGAGTCTTTTTTATTATCGTATTCTTAGCCGATGCATTATTTTTTAAGCCACTCGGCACTTCTCTCTGTCGGAGATTCATCGTCGATAATGTTCAGAACTCCAAGTTCACTTAATAGATTGCGAATTCTAAATTTCCACACACTATACTTTTCTCCATCAAATTGTTTGATGTTCCTTTTAGATCTTAAATCCATTTTAAAAACACTTGCACTAAAATAACTTTTTATTTAGTGTCCAATCACTTTCACTTTATATTATTTATTCGCACTCTGGCTTAACGCTCTGGGCCCATAACCTGTTAGGGTTAATGGAGGAACACCAAAGGAAAGACCGTTCTAAGGATTTTAATAATACGTTTATTATCCTTTTATTTATATATTGGAAGGTGTGTTTTCTAATATTACGTGAGACGTGTGATCCCACACAAGGCTAATAGAGTAGTACAGTCACTATGCGAAACTAAGGATTTCAGTCAAGTGCTAAGGGCGGATACTTAAATAATATTTATGAGTTAGAACGAGAAAGACGATAGTGTTGAAGTAGGATAGATTTGTTTTTGCTATACTCCAACATAATGATCCCAATGCTGGGGCACAAGCCACCTCTCTTCAAGAGGTAGTGGGCTGTAATCTACCACGCGGGCCCAATGCGGGTTGGTTGTTATCACATGCCTTCTAATTTTGGTTCTAGGACATGCCGGTTTCCTCACGATGTTTTCCTTCACTATTTTGGGAGCAGTGATGAAATTATTTAGACAAAGTAAAGCGCCTCTCTGGGTTCGGACCCACGACCTGGGCCTCAAGTCTGCTATTACAATAGTGTCAGAATGGTCTATCATTGATTTAATAATTGTTGATTTTGACAAGTTTGGTAATCTACTAATATAATGGCGTCATTATGACTTTCTTCCAATGGTCAACCACTGACACTTTGAGTGAAATGTCATAAAATGGTAATCTCGTACATAATGACAAATGAATAAATGTAATGTTTATTGCTATTTACGAACTTCTTACTACTTCAGATTGCAAACAATAATACTTAATATGTAATTATATGAAATCTAGCATGAAATTTAGTAGTAGTTTTTCTCAGACCATTGTCCGACCAATGAATTTAGTAGATTATGAACTTTTAGCAAAATGACAATGGGATCGTGTTGGAATGACGAATTTATAAAAATACCAGACTTGGGACCCTGATCGTAACTGTTACCATTGGGCCGCCTTGCTCCAGTCTCCTCTAATATGACAAATCTATAGCTGCAGGGCGTAGACCACAGGACACTGGTAATTAGCGATAAATAACATAGGTAAATGAAACCAGATAATTAACTGACATGAACTAAATAAATACCTGTAATCGATAAACATATTTACTGCACAAACCTCGTGTATCGATACGTTGGTAATTAACCGGTACATTTGTTTAATTTGTTTAAGTAAATAAATAAACTGCCATAATTTATTTAATTTCTGTCAGTAATCACCGTAGCGAATGGACCACATTCGTAAAATAATTGCATGCTAGGGCTGCTGTGAATCATAACGTTGCTTTAATATTTTATATCTAAAATTATTATAAAGAGAAGAAGTTACATATTTTATTTTATTTATATGGGAACTCAAGTCCAGAGCTTAGCCTAGTATATCTAATTAGAAGATAGGTAAGTATCAATATGGCAAGGCTATTTTAATTTCCTAGTTGATGAGATAAATCGCACCTTTAGAATTATAGAGACCTAATTTGAAATTTTAAGATATCTTTATACCTATTTCAAAGTAGGTCTCTATTTATTCTGAATTACTTATAAGAAATTTTAACGGATCATTTAAGGCGATTTTCAGATAATAATAATTTAAAAATAGGTCTCTATAATCTGAATTATAAGAGATCTAATTTGAAATTTTAAGATAACTTAATATTTCAAAGTAGGTCTCTATAATTCTAAAGGTGCGAAATGTTCTCCTTGAACCTAAACTAAAGCTTCAGTCTGAGCAAAATGAGTAAAATTCTAAGCAGCAGGTATAAACTGAAAAAAGCCTCGTATAAACATGTCTTTTTGTTAGAATGACACATGCACAGCATAGCATAATCAGCTTATAATGATCGCACTGTTGGAATACAGGCCTCCTCACGGTGAGAGGGAGTGAGCCACCACGCGGGCCCATTGCGGGTTTGCGGATATCGCATGTCTTGGAATTTTTGGTTCTAGACAAACCAAACATGCCGATTTCGTCACGATGTTTTGAACAGTGAAGGAAAACATCGTGAGAATGTCACATAAGTAAATAATAATTATTTATTTATTTCAGATTAAAAAAATCCATAATTATTGTTAGTAAGAGTCTTAACTAGTAAAAACACAAAATTGAAACGACTGACACTTACGTGTGCAGCCGTATCCAGTGAGCCAGCATGGGGCTGTCCCACCTGGGGTTGTACACAATACACTCAGGATGCTGTGGGAGCTAGCACGCATTCTACCGAGAATAGAAGCGCACCGTTTCCGTATAATGGCATGAAAACCATCAGCACCCTGGCCTCGGTGAACACCCCGGAAGCGCTACAAAAGCGTGATAGACCCAACAGCGTCCTGAATACATTGTTATACTGGACACGCAGGGCGTTGTATGCCCTCAGCGTATACCGTAAAGTTTTCATCTTAGTGAAAGACACGACCACCAACTACAAATCGACGGTGGAACATATCAGCACATTTAGTCTAGGTGACCTGCTTCATCAAATGAATGATATTCGAACTGGATTAAAAAACCTCCCAAATTGTAATAGTCCGTAACGGCACGCAAGAGAAAACAGTGGAGATGACCCATTCAGTCCAAGCAAAATATTCTCAAAACAAAAACATACTAAGTACAATGCCTGAAATATTACAAAATACTGAGAAAAGCCACAGAATGGCGCCGAGTTTTTACGGCGGACTCAATTAGGTGAGTTTACGACATTTTTCAGTTTATTTCAGTGAGACCACACGCGTTTACTGCTGTAAAGCTATTTACATGTTTTACTGTTTCGTTGCTTCACGCCGTTCACGCTGTTTTTCAGAGAAGGAACCTTATTGTATAAGGCTGGATTTTAGAAATTGTTTCAAGTGAAAAGTAATACGGGGATTGTCGATGCTTTGCTAAAAGTTGTAAAATCTTAAGTAACTGTAATGGAACTATTAAAGTTATGCAAACTGCTGGAATACAACCGTGCAGCTTAGCAAAATTTATACATAGTAAAAGTATACGCTTCTAGTATTTATTAAAGCTTTGGTTTCCTAAGAAAGCTGAGATCAGCCTATAATGTTCGCACTGCTGAGATTGAGGCAAAATCCACCACGCGGCGGGCCCAGTGCAGATGTCACATGTCTTAGAATTTTTGGTTCTAGGACATGCCAGTGTCCTCACGATGTTTTCCTTCACCGTTTTGAGAGCAAATTAAATTAAATACACAAAGTAAAGTCCCTGTCTGGGTTCGAACTCCCGACCTACAACTCGTACCACTGGGCCACCAATGCTCTTACAAAACAACTGCCGTCTTACCACAAAAAATAAATAAAACAACGTTTAAACACTTGTTTAGTTAAACAATGTTTAAGGAATAAACACTGCTTAAACAAGTGTTTAAAATTTCTTACCACAAATACGTGTTTAACATATATTTAGCAAAACACTGTTTAAATTGACGTACCCTTGTTTTAATATGGCAACCCTAAGAAAACTTTCGTTTTAAGCCGTTTTCATTTGTTGAGTCTTTCTCTTTTCTATCGTTTTTTTTTTTCAATTATAATTACGGAATAACTAAATTGTAGAATTGAAAATAAGTATTATTCAATCAAATTGATGAGTCCGCGATTGGTAACCATACAGAAATAAATATAAAAAGTTTTTTGTATAGTGACAACGGAACGGAACGTACTTTTCAATGACAGTTCTTGCTTCTGACAGTGTGTGGGGGTGGCGAGTTGTTTGTTTGAAAAAGATCATTGAAGTTGAGTGAAAAACAAAAAAAAAAGGTTGTATAATACATATAATTAGATTTTTATGTTTCTTTATTTTTATTAACATTGATCATTAAATTAATATATTGTATAATTTGTAGATTATTACAAAACGGACCCACCACATCCCAGCCAAAAAAATAAAAAACACAGAAAAATCCTAAAAAAGAAACTGACAATGCAAAAGGACACAAGGCTGAGTCAGTTTTCTAAAAACACATTATCATTCTTATGTGACCGTTAACATGCTAATATATGCATTGTTTTTTTTTTTCATTGTATGTCATAAAAATATAATATTAGAAAATGATTTAGTATTAAAGGAAAAATCATTTAAGCTGAGAAGAGGAATAATTATGTTCTCTAAATAGCATTCCAAAAACGAGAATTAAGTCACCAAGAGCTAAGACATAAATTTGAAATAGATATTTTAATTCTTGAAAAAGGAAAAGAAGGCCCTGGAGTTAAATATCTTTAATAAAAGTAATAATGTATTTTTTTTTCTAGTTATCTTAATTAAAATTACAAGTTTGTGTACATATAATTCAATAAAAAAATGTTTTGTTTATAATTCCGTCTTACGACATTTCCCCAATGTATCACTTGATCACGATAGTTACCCATAAATTCCATGTCGTCCAAATCATTAAAATCAGCATAATCGAAGATATCCATTGCAATTTACGTACTGAGAGAAAGGCGATCTTTAAATGGCGAGGGTTAACCGCGTGCTAAACAAGGGGCTGTTGTTGTTTAAATTTAAACAACGTCTAAGCCATGTCTAATCCTAAACAATGGTTAAACATGGTTTCGTGGTATCACTTTTGCTAAACCGTTGCTAAACACGTGTTTAGAGCGTGTCTAAGTTTTTTGTGGTAAGACTGCTGATGTCTAAATATACAGCATTTTTTGACACCTCACAGATGTTCATGACGGCCGGTAAAATATGAAGAATAAGCTTTCCTTAAAAACCAAAGCTTTACAGAATAACGATTTTTTACGAAAAAATATAAGACTAAATTGCTTTTCTTAAAGAATAATGAAGCTAAGAGATTTTGTTTGTGTAATAAAAAAATCTTCCTTAGCACCGGCCAAGCCTTGATAATATTCCGGGAAGAAGCTAGGATAACTTAGTTACTAAAACAACTGATCTTCTCCACGAGTTAGTACTTATAAAAGATCTTAAGGACTAACCAAACTAAAGGGGCTCGTGGCTAAAATAAGGACATCCGCACGCGTCGATTGAAGATTAAGCTACGCTTGCCGCGGTCGATCAGTGGATGCGTCCATCCGTTAAATATCGAGATCCTTCCGTGCCTCGGAAAACACGTTAAGCCGTTGGTCCCAGCTGTTATTCTTAGATTTTGGACGGTCGTTACGGGTAGTTAGAAGTTCAACCGGTTTTACCAAGGGTTACCCCGCAACTAGGTTATAGGGCCATAAAAATACTGGTATTCAGCTGCATCCGGTTAGACCAAAAGCCGACCTCACATTGTTGGGAAAAGTTTAGGCAGATTGACTGATCCAAACGTATTCTCTTTTCCTGAAACTAAAATTAAAACCGCATAGTAACATAGTTTTGCACTGTAATTGCCAACGATATTGTGAAATAGAATGGCGCGAACATTTGTGTGGAGCCCCTAACATGAATATCAAACTCCCGGTTTTATTGACCTGTAACGTTATTGTAGCATGTTGGAGCTAGGGTTGTCAAGGTTCCTTTTATTTTTTTTTACTTTGTTGCTATAGTTTTTTTTATACTCCTATCTGTGAATGGATTTGTCATGGTTGTGGTCGATGTGAGGAGGTGGGAGTTTACAACAACGGAGATAAGTATGCAGGGTCTTCGAATATAGTTTAAGTTTACTAAGAAACCGATTGACGTTTTTGAATGAATTTTAATTTGATAAATTGACTGTTTGTTTTCTATTAATTAAATTAAAGTTTTATTCGAAAACATCAATCGGTTTCTTAATAAACATTAACCATATTCGACAACCCTGCATACTTATCTCCTTTGCTGACTGTACCTAACTGTGATGTCTGTTTTGCTTGTTTTTTTTAACATTCTCAACTATCGCCATTGTCAATATCATAAACAATATTCTTGTGAAAACCACAAATATTATAATCCACTGTTATTTTTATCGATTAAACTTAAGAGCAAAATGAAAGCAGAAATGCCTGAAAACTGGTAAGTCACGTGATATCTTCGCCAAAGTGATGCTTCCATTTTCACATACCTTTTGTTCATCTTAGGATAAGTAATACAATAAACTTACTCAACAAAACGTTGTCGCAAACATTATAACATATTAACACTTATAACGTTATAACCACGATAACGTTATTCCTTTGTTACAGTTACGATACGCGAGAAATTAACGGTTCCCGCGGGTTTCGTCCTATATTGTAATATTGTTATATTATCCTTATTGTAGCTTCTCAACGATATCGGAAAATTGGATATTCGAAATTTGTGAATATAATTCGGTTTCATTTCGCTTTGGTTTCTATTATTGCCGACGGTTCGGCAAACAACTACTTAGGTATTGCCAATATCTTGGGACAGGTTGTTAATATTGTTGGTACAAGAGTTTTAATTGTTATTAAGAGAACAATGTGATTTTAGTTATTGTAATTATAGTCCTACAGACCGAATTTTGGCTATGGTCGCCAATCTCAACGGAGACTAGCCATCTGCGCAGGAGATAATATAGATTATAGAACACAATTGTATACGCAGATACAGGTGCACTCAGTCGTCCCTCTCTCTCATAGTCCGATTACACGTCAATTCAAGACGACCGGAGTGACCGGACCGGAGATCAGGCGCTGGACTAATGGGTTAACGTGTTTTCCGAGGCACGGGGGTATCACCACCAATTTCCAGACTCCTGGCTTTTACTAAGGAATTCGTAATGGAAAAACCCAATAACACTTTGACCGACCTGAGAATCGAACGCAGAACCCCACGCTCAGCAGTCGCCAAGTATATAAATGTTTAGTTTTGTAACAGCTTTATAAAAAGATTTTAAAATTTCAAATATTCAAAGAGATTACAGGATAGATACGTAATAAAACTGTGGTCTCGCTAGTTATTAGAAAGTATTTATCTAGGTTTTTTTATTAAACACTAGATAACTTTCTATTTTGTAAGTCATTGCTGAAATCATTTAATGTATGTACTTATGAACATTGCCTCAGGCAATGTAGAATGATAGTTACATTATTAAATGCATTCAAAACAAAAAAGCATCAATGCCTCATTTCATTCAAACATGATCATATCGATAATAAAATGCATTAAAGCCTTACCACGTAACCTCTCTTTCTAACATCAGCATTCAACAATCTATCTATCTCCTTCTCAAAAGTTGCAGCACAACTGGAAATTCCGACACTTTCACCATTGACCTCCGCGCTGTCGGTCATTTGTCAAAACGTCTAGATACTCATGTCTCTATTACTGCTGCCTTGTCGAGGATACCAGTTTTTATTGCAGGTAATCGCTTGTAATATAAACATCTAATGATATTAGTAACGCCTCGTTAGCTTAGTGGTACACGGGGTTGAAGAAGAAATTGTAAGTAATGAATTTGAAAGTAACTTTAGGTTTTTTTGGTGTTACGTATAAACCTATTTATTTTATCTTGTCCATAACTACTTAAATCAGCAGCCTTATGGCGTAAGAATGTCCTAACAGCCTTATCCAAAACGAATCTTCGAAACAAAGTAAATGGGATAAAGATCATTGTTGTACTGTTAGGACTGTGTTATCGGCCTGGTATGCCTTTGCAAGTAAAAAACTGAAGGGCGTAATGATATCACACTTCTGTACGAATAACCTTTTCCCTCCTTTCAGTGTACTTAGGTAACACTTGAACTTGCGGAACTCAATTAATTCGGAGAGTAGCTGCCGCTAATTTCCTACCAATTACTTACATCTGGTAATTTAAAATTTTAATAAATAGGCAGACCGACGTAAAATGTATGTTTGCAGTTGCGGTGAAAGTTATATAGACGAGTATTTTTACAGATACTTACAGAATCAAATAATTGCAGTCTATCAAACTTCAATCACGTTTTCGAGCCATTGATTTAGAAAAGGATTGGCGTAGAAAGTTATAGTACTTATATATGTTACGTATATCCTACTAATATTATCCTACTTCCTACTAATCCTACTACGAGTCCCACTAATCCTACTATATAATATTATAAATGCGAAAGTTTGTGAGGATGGATGGATGGATGTTTGTTACTCTTTCACTCAAAAAGTACTAAACGGATTTGGATGAAACTTTACAGTGATATAGCTTATACATCAGAATAACACATAGGATACTTTTTATCCCGATATTCCCACGGGATCGAAACTTATGCGGGTGAAACCGCGGGGCACTGCTAGTGTGTTATAAAACTAGGTGTAGCCGTACTTCGGCTATTAGCCGTGACATTTACATTGTTACCTGCATCTTCAATCATTCTAAAATAGCATTACATATACATAATACATGACATAAGTTCTAATTTCGAATGATCATATCAAGTTATATTATATCTATGGTGCTGCACCTTCCCGTCTTATCTCTTAGAATGCTGCAAGTTAAAATTAATTAATTAATTTAAATTAATTTTAATTTTTGATAGATTTAATTTATTAATACTATTTTATAGATTTAATTTTTTAGACAATACTATTTTAAGTTTTTATTTTTTTATTTTATCTGAATACTGTGTGCGTTACTTAACCTGGGTCTAATAAACTTATTTTCTATCTTTTTTCCTTAACTAAAATTGTAAAGCAATTGTTACTTTAGCGCCAGCCCTAACGATCAGAAAGATCGATCGACCACGAAAAGCCGAATCAGCTCAGCGCAATCAATTCAAACAATTTGAGCATTAAATACGACAGCACGCTGATACGGTACGCCGACTACGCCAGTACGCCGGTATCGGTACGCCGCAACCGCAGTGATTGATAACAGTTCGCCGGCGAAATGGAATATAAATTGTATTCAAATCATTGCTACGTTAGTATGAGGTTGGTGCAATGATATTGGGATAAAATAACGTTTTTGAAATAGACTATAGCCTGCGGCCTGGCTAAAAAGTTAACTATTTGCTACGAAGAAGCTGACTGAAGACTTCACAGGGCTAACTAACCAACTCTTATAAAAGACCCTTTTTCGGCAATGCTAAGACATATACCTAAATTGATGATAAATGTACTGAGACTGTGAGAAAAAGAGTATAAATCAGTAGCAGAACTCATAACTATGAAAATTCAACCAAAAGTTCTTGCTACGTTAGGAGATAAGTTAGCTCTAAGGCCCGTATTACAGAACGTCACTTAATACTCAAGCATTACTTAAAACTAGATTCAGGCCATTTGATTGGTTGAAACTAGTTTTAAGTAATGCTTGAGTATTGAGTGACGTTCTGTAATACGGGACTAAGTGTAGCCATTGATCATAATATTACCACCACCACCTAGTATTTATTACTCGTACTGTCCTATCTGAGGCTTCGTACGTACAGATAGTGCAATCCACGAAGACGCGCCCCACTCTTTTTCCTAATGCTTACAGCACAAGTGAGCAAGATTCCACTAGTGTTTTAGTTTTGTCGATACACACTAATTACTATTAGTGGCTAATTAGTGTCTATCGAAAAAACTAAAACACTAGCGAAATTTACTAGCGATAACCGCTAACGATTAGGAAGAACAGTGGGGCGCGTCTTCGTGGATTGCACTATCTATAGTAGGCGTTCGTCTGTATCTGCAATTCTGAATGCTAGCCTGTGTTCAACAATTTTCCCACGACTCCTCAATTCATCTTCAATTTTGACACGAAACAATAAAATTCTCAATCTTGTCAACTTCTCCCACAGATTTCAAGCTAGATAAATTGAAAACCTTTTACGGCGCTATGAACGCGTTTACGACGTCACCGTCCCGTTAGCTTTAAAACAGATGCTATGGGAAGTGCTATTTTCTGATTTTGTTGCGTTTTAGTATGATGAGGCCTTGAGCCCTTAATGAGTTCCTTTGTGTAACTAATTGTATTGCTGCTGTGTGTATTAGAGGTTATGTTCCTGTTTTGAAGGCTGTTTAATGTTCTAGCCACTTGAAATAGATTAGTTTCTTTAGCAGATAATAACACTAAAGTTAATTGCCTCGTGGAGCAAGACAGTTAAGCTGTCAGTCCCGGTTTGCATATGAATATCTTCGACAGCTGTTACCGTTAGTGTACTAAACCTGAAATATGGCCTGAAACCACTGCCGGTGTAAATGAACTGATGAAGGGATTTTCAATCCACCTTTCTAGGTACTTTTACGTATCTTAGCCCCGGAGTTGTATTACTAAGAAAGCCCTATTTTTATCAAGTCAAAATTATGCTATTACTACATTCAATACTTCATTTTCTTGTTTTGGTTCCATTCATTATACCCTTAACGAGTACAAACTGACGAAAACACAGTTACTTTCAAGGGCTGATTTTTAAATCGTCAGATAACTTCCTACTTCCTACTTGCTACTATAATCCTACTAATATTATAAATGCGAAAGTTTGTGAGGATGGATGTTTGTTTCACGCAAAAACTACTGAACAGATTTTGATGAAACTTTACAGTAATATAGTTTATACATCAGAATAACACTTATGATACTTTTTATCCCGATATTCCCACGGGATCAAAACTTACGCGGGTGAAACCGCGGGGCGCAGCTAGTATTATAAATGCGAAAGTTTGTGAGGATGGATGGATGGATGTTTGTTACTCTTTCACGCAAAAACTACTGAACGGATTTGGATGAGGTTTGACACACATATAGTTTATAACCAGGATTAACACATAGGATACTTTTTATCCCGATTTTCCCACGGGATCGAAACTTACGCGGTTGAAACCGCGGGGCGCAGCTAGTTTTATATAAAGTTTAAATAAGACATGAATAGGTCTGTATGATATTTATTCCTCAGCTAAAAGTTTGCTCAATCTCACGATTGAGAAACCTGCCCTAAATTAAGTTTGTTTCAGATTCCATTCAATCTCATAGATTTTTTTAAGAAGGAAATGCTTCCCCTATATTAGGTTCCTTCTTCTATATTTTCGAGACAAAGTCCATACACAAGATCCCGATGCATTTTCCTTGCATCGAACACAAGTAAGTCCCAGGCGTATACTAAATCTATTTAAAGCTTTCCCGCGCGCCTATACTTTACGAGCTCGTAAAGTCGCGCATTCACCTGCGCGCGCGCATACACTCGCACGCAGAGGTGATTTGGTTTTTGTTTTTAAGAGAAATAATTGTTTATTGAATGTTGGTGGTGGTATTATTAGTTGTATTGAAAACGTTTGATTTTTAAGACGAATCATAATGTATTTACTACTTCTATGTTTCAAAATGTCATCTAAATTGATTGTTTTTATTAATTGCTACGTCCACTCTAGTATAATTAGAGGATTCGATACCGGCCCTTTTTTCTCATTTTGGGTTTATCTGTAGTTAATACCGGGATCCCGAGATAGTCTCGGGATTGTGTTGGTAATTGAAATGTGGTAACAAAAAGTCAGTAAACCATGTCAAGATCAGTTTATTATTTTAACAATGCAAGTTTAAAATCTTCAAAAAGCCGGTTTAACAAAATTATACTTCAAACTTCTTCTTAGATAAACAAACTACTGTAAGTGATCTATATAACTAATAATTAAACTTTGAAAAAATCAACTTAGACTTATTTAGGTTAACCCATAACAAAAACTATATGCTACAGAGATCAATGTTTAAACTTGTATTTTTAAATTAAATTGACGAGACACTTTATGAATTACTTATTTAAACTGCGAAAATAAAATCTAAGAAATAACAATGCATCCAACGTTTCATCTATAAGCATATTTCTCAATTGCACATTATAATAAAAAGCGCGTTCAGGCTTGTTGTTGGAGGAAAAAAAGGGAATCGTCATTAAAGTATTTTCCAAATTATAACCTCGAGTAGAATTAGGCCTCAAAGAGATTAATTTCCTGTTTAATAATTTAGAAAAATCTGTTTCTTTGTTTATGTTTCTGGAGCTAATGTTTTCATGCTGTTTTCTATTCCGTGCTGAAGCTTTTCTTTCAATGTTAATTCAGTCTTGCTAGTTGTAAACGTAGTTTCAATCTGCAAGTCTGTTTCGACATTATCATTTCGTTCCTTTCAGTTAACCAAATAATCTGATTATTGTTGCCATCTTGCTTGGACTTGAAAAAAAAATCTTTACATCACTATCACTATCCAAATTGTTACTCTCAGTCTCAGTATGAGGATTTTGTAGGTAATTTAATACTCCACTTAACTCATTTCGTCGACGATCTTTTAAATCGGTTCGATAAATGTGTCTATAATCTAGAAGCCAAAATTGAGTCATTGTCGCTTAATTGGTGAAAAAGAAACTTGAATGTCGCATCTGCCTTGCACGGATTGGCGTCAGAACGACCAAGTGCTTCTACAGGTAATTTAACTGGGGCCTTGATTATCTCATTGATTATTTGAAAATCTGATTCTTCGAATTGTACAGGATTATTTAGGTCGATGAGTGATTTTTTATAAACAATTTTTTTGGAAAAATTTAAGTACTGTATTGTACTGTAGAATACAGTAAATTCTTCTGCTTGATAGCCATCATAATAAAAAAAATAGGTTTTTAATAAACCTCAAACATGAACACACTATTGAGATATTCAGCAAGTTACAAAAATCAAACCCACTTTACCAAGCCCTTTGTGAGTTGAATCATGCTCCGCCTCAACCTCTAAACCACGCTCACCTCAAAGTTCATAACTAAACCAAAGCTGATAGCATCAAACGTCGATTATCGCCGTAATCAGCGCGCTGCATAATGAAATTATCGCGTTAGCACTTTAGCGCGCGACTGTACGTTAGCACCTTGCCCACGCGCTGTGCTGTGCCGACAAATAAACACTAGCGCGCGCTAGGGGTGGGGTCGAAGTGTGAGCGAGTAGCGGGGACGTTGTCATAGAATTATGTTTATTTCATGTCCAAATACTCCAGGTCAAGCTAGGGTCAATGCGTGGATGGGTGACCATCTGTTACATATCGAGACCCCTCCGTGTCTCAGAAAGCACGTTAGATCCGGCTGTCATTAGTAGCTCTTTGACTGTGGCAGTCAGAAGCCTACAAAAAGTATGACAACCAGTCTTACCAAGGGGTATCGTGTAACCCAGTAACTGTGTTCTGGAGTGGAGGTCAGATCATATAAAATACTGGTATTTAACTGCTTCCACTTATGGAAGCCGACCCCAACATAGTTGGGAAAAGATTCACAAAACAATATCACAAATGTTTTTCAACCGCGCACCTCTGTCAACATCATTCTTTTTTGGTTTTTTTTTTGTTCATTTTATTTCGTAGATCTTATAGATTTTCGATGTTAAGACGATGATTTTTGTAAACTACTGCATGAATGATTTATATTAAAAATCTTACAAGGTACTGCTACCATGAAGTTTTTATGCAAAAAAGCATAACTGGCTGACTACCAGCCCGTCAAAAAAAAAGAACTAATTAAATTAAAAATAAATATTTTATGGCCACTATTTTTTTTAAAGAATAACTGACAGTATCAATGTTAAGTAAATTTTAATTTAGACCAAGAAGGTTTGTAAATAATTTTCTTTCTGTTTTGATAAAATATTGAATAATTATGAAAGATTCCATTTTTAGCCAAGGATATTTACATTCTCTTTTAGTCTCAGTTAGGTACCTAAGTACTTCCATTCAACATACACTATGTACGACAAGCGTGTCGCATAAGATGTGTGTAAAAAATACGCATGCGCGCTGAACATAAACATAACAGAAAATTTTCGTGAACAAAATTTAACCGCGACGACGGCGTCGTTGCCAAAAAGTACTTAGTACAAAAATGCCTTCAATATGGCAGACGATTACAAACCGTCTGGACACCGGATTCGTAACAAAGCATTGACGTGTGAATCCTGAACCACTATTATTATTATATTCAAACATGTAAGTAAATTATTAAATTAATTTTGCTTGTAAACATTCCTGTTATTTCGGTCGAAACTTAGCCTACCTCTATCACTGACACCCCACACTAGTGTTGTACCATGTCGGACGCCACGCTCCAAATGCTAACGGTGTCCGAAGAACACGGTATACACGGCCCTATCGCGTTACACTGACAATCGCCTACATCACACCTCTAGCTCCTACGAGTGATACATCGACAACTCATGCGCAACTTCCTCGAACAATAAATAATGTAGTTTATTGATCTACATGGCGATTTAGTTACAGGTAGAAGTTGACACGTGCTTTTGCAAAACCTACCGATCAATCTATTCGTCATACTAATCTTAGTTACAAAATATACAACGTGTGTATTAAATGCGCAAAAACTCATACACCCCAATTAGAGCATTGAGTTAAAAGCATAACACGATGATCAAAACATTTTTTTTAAAGCTAACTGTTGATCCTAGCGTTATTTTATGCATTCAAAATTGAGTCTTATTGCCTTAAAAACTCAAACTCAAAGCATTTATTTCAATTAATCAATTTCCAGGCACTTTTGAATTGTCAAAATTAACTAGTCGGTCAGTTAGTCAGAAAGTTGAAGCTAGTTGCCCATTCCAAAACGTAGATCTCTTGGAGAAGAACGGGCAAGAAACTCCAAGGACACTCTTTTAAATTAAGATATTACAAAATCCTTAGTACAGTATTCTTGTTGCTTCTATATGTGAGAACAATGTTATGAAGAAACAATTCAAAATAGGTATAAGATTAAAAAGAAGCCCTGGCAGCTAAGAGATGACCAGTCTCAACTGACAGCGCCCGTTCACGAACATGACGCATGGATCAGCACCATCCAGCTCAACCATTTTGAAGGGAACCGAATGATCCAACACACGCGCCACCATCAGTGAGACATTTAAGTGAGCATGACACATTCCTCAACTGCCATGCTCTTTCAAGTCCATATAAAAAAATTATAATAAATGGATCCATGGTTCTTACATTTACAAAATTAAAAAAAAAATGCTTCTAAATTATACAAAACTATAGTTTCCAATTTATTTACGAGATGAATAAAATTTTACTAGAAAGAGGTATAAGATATTAAAGTAACAATAAAAATAAGACTTAATTTTCTTTGGCTCAATCGGCGGATAGTACGGAAAAATACATTATTTGTGAAAAAAAAAACCCAAGTATATTAAAAGTTACTGAAATCAATTCAGTAGTCAATAATGAATTATGAAGAAACTATTTTCAGGTTTTGCGCATTTACGTTGTATACAAATCCGTACCATAGTAAATAAGAATGACCATAGTCACTAATCTGCATGAACACATGATCTGTGATCACGTTCGTGAGCAGACTTTTTCTATCTTATGAAGCAATGGATTAGCAATATCGTTCAAAATGATTCAGATTAAGATTGATAGGAGTGCTGATCAAAATTATGACTGGCATTGAGAAGAGACGGCGACCTATGAATATGTTTCGGTCTTTCTTCTCAGAGTAGTTGGTGTTTTAAAAAATAGTGACGTCAAAGCGCTTGTTTTTATCAATTTACGGAAATAAATATAAGTTTTTATTCATCTACTTAGCAGTGGTGAAGGTACGGTCAGCAACAAAAGTCGATTAACACTTCAGTTTTTTAATCTCAGTTATTGAGCAAAATATTTGTTCAAAATTGCAGCAGAAGTACAATACAATTTTGAACAACTATTTTACTCAATAACTGAAATTAATAAAAAAAAAACTGCTATGTTAATATATTGCTCAATAACTGAGATTAAAAAACTTGAGAGGTGTCAAGGGACACCCGGATGGAACGAAGTTCCTTTCGATTAATTAGTGAAGGAATTGTAATAAAATTTTATTTTTTTTAAGTTATAATAATAAATAATGTAATGTATTGAATCTTGTATAAAATAATTATGTTAATAATTATATTCAATGCGAAATAGAAATGAAAATATCTGGCTTGCTTTCTATAAGAGAGAGAGATAGACAGACAGAGAAACATGCGACGCCGCACAGCTTACAATAGCTTACTATAGCAATAAGTGTCGTGACAACTTTTCGTAAGAATTTTTCCGTCTAGCCCCCTTTCACAACGCGCGATAAGGAACTTCGTTCCAAAAACTGAAGTGTTAATCGACTTTTGTTGCTGACTGTACCATACAACTACATAGTCAATTCATCATTGAAATATATTATTATAAGTATATATTATGTTTATTATAAGTAATAATATTTTATTTTATTTTATTTTCGTTAAGTTTCTCATATTTAAGTGAACTATGTATGTTCTTTTTGAGAAATAAACTTCTTTAAACCGAAATATAATGAAACGTTTTATTGACTTTTTTTTGCTCCGGCTTATCTCTGTCATAAAACAAAAAAGGAAACAGTATCATTTTTTTTTATTTAGCTCATTTTTGATTTTAATAAATAATCGGGTTCACTTTCTGCATAAAATCGAGCTTTTTCACAAAACTGAAAACGTAGTTTTTTTTTTTCAAAATCGAGTTCATTGTTTGTAGGAACAATGAACACGATTTAAAACAAAACAATGCAAATACAGCAAACGGATCTATTACCTACTACCTATGGATCTATTATCTATGGAGTTAGTTCTATTTTATCATAATTTCAGAATTCGTCCTGAAGTTCCCCATAAAATTATGCTTTTATAGGTAGTACCTACTATATTGGTGAGCAGTGGTGGTTCAGTGGTAATCGCCACGACCGTGACTTACGAGTTGTAAGGCCGTGGGTTCGAACTCAGGCAGTCAGACTTTGTGTAAATAATTTCATCACCAATGCTCTCAAAAGAAAAAGCAAAAGAATAAAAAAGTGGTGAAAGAAAAAATTTCTTGAGGAAACAGACATGTCCTAGAACCAAAAATTCGAAGACATGATCATCTACCAACCCGCACTGGGCCCGCGTGGTGGATTACGGCCCACTCCTCATAGAGAGTAGACCTGTATCCCAGCAGTGGGAACATTATAGGCTGATTATATATCCTAATAATTTATACTAATATTATAAAGAGGAATGATTTGTATGTATGTTTGTAACGAATTGGCTCAAAAAGTACTGAACCGATTTTAAAAATTCTTTCACCATTTGAATGCTACATTACCACTGATTAATATAAGCTTTTTAACTGCAAGAAAAAAAAATGTCCACCCGTGCGAAGCCGGGACAGGACGCTAGTAATATTATAAATGCGAAAGTAAGTTTGCTTGTTACCTTTTCACGCTTAAACCACTGAACCAATCATCTTGAAATTTTGCATATACGTTGTCAGGTGTACGGAAACGGACTTTTATCCCGAAAAAAAGTGCTGTTCCTGAGGAAAACAACAATAACTTTATTATGATAATAGATGGCGCCACGTGTCTTTAGAAAAATTTACGCGAGCGAAGCCGCGGGCAAAAGCTAGTCTACTATAAAGCTCAATTAATCTACCGTTACTATAACTTAATACTAATTACCTCTCGCCTATCCTTGTTGTCTAAAATAGCTTATTATCGTAATAACGCCTTATTACAGCACACTGCGTTAAGTGCACATAACCCATGATTACGGCTCCCAGGAACAATCGGCTGTAAGTTCAAGTTGCTCGCCTCGTAAGCATGTCGATTTTGATTGAAACATTTATGCACTTAACAGTTTGTTTAAACGAGTGAGAATCTAGAAACGGTTAAATGAGCTTTTGACCTTGGTTCTACTGTTGTTATTAGTAATAACTTTTTTAAAATTTATTTTACTTCGATGGTCCTAGTTTACCATTCACAGCTATGTGAACTGAACCCAGTATTGCATACATATGTAAGCTGTCACGCCCTTTATACCTGGAGGCTTTTATTTAGGTAGCAAGTTTTTGTTTACATTTTAATTTTTGCTTGAGTACGTATTGTTTTTATTGTATTTGTGGGTATATTGGCGTGACAAGCTGACTTATGGCAAATAATTTAATTTAATGTTCTGTGTTCTGTAACTTCAATAACTTTGCATACCTAGTATTGAATACAATTAAATATTTTCTAACTGAACTGACAGCTGTGCTGCTGGGGAGTTTGTTGCGCCACTTCTTCTCCCCAGCGAAAGCACTAGGAAGTGGTGAAGGGCGGGCGTTTTGGGGGGACTGTCTTTTGTAATTGACGTTCGAAAAGTGCTGATTCTCAGCCTAGTTTGAATAAATGACTTTTGATTTTGATTTTGAACACCTCATCTACGAGGAACTCATTATTAGTAGAACAGATTACTTTTGTACGAAGCAACGAAGTCATCATTATCATAATCAGCCTATAATGATCCCACTGCTGGGCCACAGGCATCCTCTCGTCTAGAAGGAGTGGGCTGTAATATACCACGCGGGCCCAGTGCGGGTTGGAGGATACCATGTCTTCGAATTCTTGGTTCTAGGACATGCCGGTTTCCTCACAATGTTTTCCTTCATCGTTTTGAGAGCAGTGGTGAAGAAATCCTACTAGTCCTATCCTACTAATCCTACTTCCTACTATATCCTACTAATCCTACTAATATTATAAATGCGAAAGTTTGTGAGAATAAATGTTTGTTACTCTTTCACGCAAAAACTACTGAACGGATTTTGATGAAACTTTACATTAATATGGCTTATACATCAGAATAACACATAGGATACTTTTTATCCCGATATTCCCACGGGATCAAAACTTACGCGGGTGAAACCGCGGGGCGCAGCTAGTAATAGTATAAATGCGAAAGTTTGTGAGGATGGATGGATGGATTTTTGTTACTCTTTCACGCAAAAACTACTGAACGGATTTTGATGAAACTTTACAGTAATATAGTTTATACATCAGAATAACACATAGGATTCTTTTTATCCCGATATTCCCACGGGATCGAAACTTACGCGGGTGAAACCGCGGGGCGCAGCTAGTTATTAATATAAAATAAAGTGTCTATCTACCTGGGTTCGAACCCACGACCTTACAACTCGTAGTCGGAGCCGTTACCACTGGGCCACCTGATCTACACCGAAGTCAAACAGGATGAATCTCATGAATTTTCCAGCGAAACTAATTAAAGACCAGTCTAGTTAGGTGGTGTTTTGGTATGTGGATAATAAAACAACACCTTAAATTCCCATGTTAAAAGTTTCTCTGACAGAAACAACATAACACTTGATGATTGTGACTAAAATTCAGATGCGTTTCAGTATTCGGCCGAAACTCTTATTCATTTATTTATTTTACCATTTATGTACACATATATATACCTAAACAGAGAAGAAAAAACAGAACAGAAAAATAGGTACAAATGTGATGCTTATTTCTTAAGAAATCTCTTGGACGAGACCCAGGTACTTCCTTCCAGCATACCTGCGATAGGTTTTATTAAATAGACTACCTTCTGCCCGCAACTTCGTCCGCGTGGATTGTCTTGTTCCTCCGACCTACCCCGTCACGTATCATCGCCAGCCCGCGCTAGACTTCTTTCTGACATTTTTTCTCAGCTCCTAAGGGTCTTAACGTGATGTTAAAAAGCCTATATATACACCTCAAGAATTGGGCTATCCAATGCAAAAATATTTTTTCAAATATGACTGGCAGTTATAGAGATTAGCGCATTCAAACAAAGAAACTAACAAACTCTTCAGCTTTATTATTAGTTTAGCTTTGTTATAGATAGAAATACTACAGAAATATTCTTCCTGTATTTCAATTGAAATATTAATAAACTACACCCTTCCAATACTCAATTTTCAAATACCCCGTGTAGACTTAACCCCGGAGCACACAGTAGTAAAACACACATAATTTACCTCTGTCTGTCGGGTGCAGCCTGTGTACACACGGCCTAACGAAGCCGTGACTCGATTTCCTAACAGTGAGCACCTTAATCCCGTTACCTTTTGATTTCCCAAAGAAAAGAGGAAATTTTGAAATTGTCATGTACTGTCGGGTTTCAATGTAAATAGGCAGTTTTTTTAAGAGGTTAAAGGCGGATTTCACCAACAAACTGAACGCATCAGCACATCTAAACCACATTTAAGAGCTGTGCATTTATTTTTTAATTTAATTAAAACTGCGAAATTCTTTTTAAGTTGGTTGTCATTTGATTCAACTAACATCAAACACATCGCTGCTTTGAACCTTTTATTTTTGCCGCCTGCTTTTATTCAATGTTCTTAAGTGTTTTGTAATTTGCAGGTCAGTATCAGGTTCTTTGTTGATCAAAATATGTTTCGCGACCGCAATACGGTCTTCTCATGCATTTAGGTATGACTAACGATGTTTAACTAGTTCGGTAGGATAACCAGGTATGACTTAGGTACTCATAAAGAGGGAGGGGGTCATGTAGAGGGAGTGGGATTGCGGGTTGGTAGATGTCACATGTCTTCGAATTTTTGGTTCTAAGATATGCCGGTTTCCTCACGATGTTTTCCTTTACCGTTTTGAGAGCAGTGGTGATCAAGTTATTTATCACAAAGTAATGCGCCTGCCTGGGTTCGAATTTCGAACACACGACCGATTCCAATCTTCATATTATTTTAACGACTTTTCACGCCGATATACATATGTCTCAGGTAAATATAACCACAGAATAACTAATAGTACTAACGTGTAACTAGCTATGACTTATTTATTTAGGTGCTCATGTATTTACCGTAGAAAGAAACTAAGTACTAAAGACTTACTAAATCTGTGTGATTCTTTCCTCAAAAGACCATTTCACACACCAATCTACATAGTCTTCACATGATCTGACTAAGATTTTGTCTGGACTTTAAAAGAGACTGTGACCTCTGAGTTTGTTTCGACCTTTCTTCTCAGAATAGTCAGATAGGAAACGCCGACCTTTTAGTTTAAAAAATAATAATAATATTGATGTGTAAAAGTGTTTGTACAAACCTACTTACAGAAAATAAATCATTTATCATTTAAAGATGTTTTATTAGTTTTTATAAGTATTTCTATTTGATATCTTTAATGACCAAATACTGGGTGGCAGGCGACATCGACGAGCAAACTCTAACCATTAATTCAGCACAAATGATTCTAGCGTAGAAAAATTTCATCGGTTCGTAGAAGATTTTCATCGGTTATCAAAAAAAAAAAATATCAGCTGTTTCTTAGAAAAGTGCAATACGTACGCGGTCAAAATGTATGGAACAGTAATTTTTATTAACTATCCGAAGAAAAAATTCAGTTTCATAATCATGTACTGAAACCAGCGATCAGCTGAGGCTGCGTGTAATCTGCATTCGCTATTTATTTGCTAAAAATGTAAACAAATATGAGTTTATGGAAAAATAACATTAAATCCTACACAATAAAGTTCAGTTTACGCTACAACTTCAAACATTTTTATAACTGTTTCAATAGTGCTAGTCACTCTGAAATGAATTACCATTAAAATAAAGTTGCTATTTGTTTAACTAGAAATCATTATTAATTTGAAACATTTTGAATAGACTAGTCCCGGCGGTCCGAGCCAGTATATTTACCCAGTGAGAATGCTCAGGAGATCAAACCATGTCCCATATGTTGGTATCCAGTGTCATAATGGTAGGTATATACCTACCTGCATTATTGAGGACCTGAAAAAGGCCACTGCTGCCTCATTTAACTTAAACTTATTACATTCATTTGCCATCGATTCAAAAAGAAGAAGATGATTAAGTATTAGTTTTTTCTTTTTAATATTTATTTTTTTACTTGAAGTATAATATGTTGTGTTGGGAGCCTGTTAGTCTATGCCAAATAAATGTATTTTCTTTCTTATTAGGTTTTCCGTAAACGAAAACTCCTCCTATTTATTCAGGCACAATATCAATATTCAATACTCAAAATTTGTTGACAAACAAGATATTCGTCAAATCCTATAAGTTATAACCTCAACTATTGATTCGAAGCCGCCAGTTCGCCCCAGGTCCCTGATGGCTTTAATATCGACTGGTCACAGCGAGGGTACTTGTGTAAAAATACGGAGGGAGCCTAAGGGTAGGTGCAGAGTTCAGGGGATTATTTTGCACCGTTAACTATGATTTGTGGGAAATACTGGATCGTTTTTGTGTGGTAGGTAAGGGCTAATGTACGGCCCAATCAATATGTGGCATCAGAAACAATAAATTATCTAATGTAAGCATTTACGGCGTATCATAGAGCGCTTCTTGAAGCTCTACGGACAGTCGTAGGAACTCTAATAAAATAAATCTCAGCAATTTGCAAATATTGGAATTTTCTTCATAATTTTCTCATTGCCTTGTATTAGACTGGCTTTTGAACATTTACAAAAATGTGGTTGCAAAACAGTCACGCAAAAATTAAATGAATGGGATTGTAATGCTTATACGTAACTACATAATTAAACCACAGAATAACTAATAGTACTAACGTGTAACTAGCTATGACTTATTTATTTAGGTGCTCATGTATTTACCGTAGAAAGAAACTAAGTACTAAAGACTTACTAAATCTGTGTGATTCTTTCCTCAAAAGACCATTTCACACACCAATCTACATAGTCTTCACATGATCTGACTAAGATTTTGTCTGGACTTTAAAAGAGACTGTGACCTCTGAGTTTGTTTCGACCTTTCTTCTCAGAATAGTCAGATAGGAAACGCCGACCTTTTAGTTTAAAAAATAATAATAATATTGATGTGTAAAAGTGTTTGTACAAACCTACTTACAGAAAATAAATCATTTATCATTTAAAGATGTTTTATTAGTTTTTATAAGTATTTCTATTTGATATCTTTAATGACCAAATACTGGGTGGCAGGCGACATCGACGAGCAAACTCTAACCATTAATTCAGCACAAATGATTCTAGCGTAGAAAAATTTCATCGGTTCGTAGAAGATTTTCATCGGTTATCAAAAAAAAAAAATATCAGCTGTTTCTTAGAAAAGTGCAATACGTACGCGGTCAAAATGTATGGAACAGTAATTTTTATTAACTATCCGAAGAAAAAATTCAGTTTCATAATCATGTACTGAAACCAGCGATCAGCTGAGGCTGCGTGTAATCTGCATTCGCTATTTATTTGCTAAAAATGTAAACAAATATGAGTTTATGGAAAAATAACATTAAATCCTACACAATAAAGTTCAGTTTACGCTACAACTTCAAACATTTTTATAACTGTTTCAATAGTGCTAGTCACTCTGAAATGAATTACCATTAAAATAAAGTTGCTATTTGTTTAACTAGAAATCATTATTAATTTGAAACATTTTGAATAGACTAGTCCCGGCGGTCCGAGCCAGTATATTTACCCAGTGAGAATGCTCAGGAGATCAAACCATGTCCCATATGTTGGTATCCAGTGTCATAATGGTAGGTATATACCTACCTGCATTATTGAGGACCTGAAAAAGGCCACTGCTGCCTCATTTAACTTAAACTTATTACATTCATTTGCCATCGATTCAAAAAGAAGAAGATGATTAAGTATTAGTTTTTTCTTTTTAATATTTATTTTTTTACTTGAAGTATAATATGTTGTGTTGGGAGCCTGTTAGTCTATGCCAAATAAATGTATTTTCTTTCTTATTAGGTTTTCCGTAAACGAAAACTCCTCCTATTTATTCAGGCACAATATCAATATTCAATACTCAAAATTTGTTGACAAACAAGATATTCGTCAAATCCTATAAGTTATAACCTCAACTATTGATTCGAAGCCGCCAGTTCGCCCCAGGTCCCTGATGGCTTTAATATCGACTGGTCACAGCGAGGGTACTTGTGTAAAAATACGGAGGGAGCCTAAGGGTAGGTGCAGAGTTCAGGGGATTATTTTGCACCGTTAACTATGATTTGTGGGAAATACTGGATCGTTTTTGTGTGGTAGGTAAGGGCTAATGTACGGCCCAATCAATATGTGGCATCAGAAACAATAAATTATCTAATGTAAGCATTTACGGCGTATCATAGAGCGCTTCTTGAAGCTCTACGGACAGTCGTAGGAACTCTAATAAAATAAATCTCAGCAATTTGCAAATATTGGAATTTTCTTCATAATTTTCTCATTGCCTTGTATTAGACTGGCTTTTGAACATTTACAAAAATGTGGTTGCAAAACAGTCACGCAAAAATTAAATGAATGGGATTGTAATGCTTATACGTAACTACATAATTAAGTACATAAAAATACACACCACAAACATAAAATATAATATGATTACGATACTTTCAAATAACCGTTTCAAACGCTCTTGTTTATTTTACTTGCCCGTTTCCAAAGCCATAATAATAATTAAACCAAACGTAACGTTTACGAAGCAAACTCAAAAACGTTAGAGTGGATTAAATA
This sequence comes from Globia sparganii, assembly GCA_949316385.1. Taxonomy (NCBI): domain Eukaryota; kingdom Metazoa; phylum Arthropoda; class Insecta; order Lepidoptera; family Noctuidae; genus Globia; species Globia sparganii. The sequence continues at coordinate 22,687,177 of OX438663.1, read as the reverse complement.
AAAAAACATCTAATAACATGATTCCAAGGAATTGGAAATGCGGATATGAATGTAATGATATTTGCTCTGTCTGTGTGTGTGGTGCAAGTTAGTAACTGTTAGCGGTTGGGAAGAAAATGTCTGTAGTTTTTTTTTTTAATTTATTTTAGCAGTCGATGGTCCGTGTCACCATACATTTCTGATAAATGTTTTATAAGTAAGTTTTGTCAATGAATGTGTCAAGGAATCACAAAAACACGTCTGAAAAGGTAAAATTTTATTTTTTAGACCACTCAAGTTAATTAGCAGTTTCATAAAAATGCTTTAAAATATTTTAAATGAACTCCAAATTACAATTTTACTGCCACATCTAAGGTGTGTTACAGCGGAACAGTGCGCTAAGGAACTTTTAAATTCAAATACCCAGATACCATTTAAATTATTTCATATTTTATAAACACGCACTCATTTATAACAGTTTTTCTGTCTCGTTTGATGTCATCTCAACACTTAAAGCGTCTGACTCACGCCAACGCTCATCGCTCATCACTTAGGAAACATCGCGTAGTTAATTTCTGTTTGGGAGTTCCCTTTGATGTGAGGAGGTTGCATATTAAATTCTCTTAGTCGACGGACCCCGATCAAAGGGCTTAATTATTTTAATACGAATTGCACACACAATTTCGACAGAATTCGTATATTTCCGACGCCATATTTTTAATAATATACGAAAACGCACGACGACGAATTTAATGAGTTTGCTAAAAATTTCTGGAAATTGTGACGTTTATTTTGTTAGTTTTGGGCTAATTGAATTGAATCATTTATTTATTGTGTCTTTCGATGAGATGGGGATTGAAGAAAACAGTGAATCAGTTTCTTTTTACGTCATCGTTTGCGCCATCTGTATCAACTCGAAAAAATGATTAATGGCAATGTCGCTTGTTGGTGTGATTTCTTGAGTATTTTATGAAATTGCTGTTACAAATAATTAAGAACAGTCATTATGAAGATAGGTACTTTATTGGCTGGTATTATAATTACCCTGTAACTGATATCATAAATGGTTCCAGAGAACTTTAGATGACTATAGATGAACATGGAAACTTGATTGAATTCGTAGACCGGATTCTGCACGGAGATAACTTACAGGACTAAACTCTAGCGCAGTTAAAAAGTAAAGAGTAGATTCTATTAACATTTCTGTGAAGTGTTCAAACTACACTAGGTACCTACTACAATAAAGGCTCTAGATTCCATATCCTGTCTTCTCCACATCTTAGTTACAAGAATCGATTCCAACTCGATTACCTTATCGATCAGACAATTACTGACTCTCGATAAACGGAACACCGATTATATCGATATTTTAGTGTTTGTTTGTGGTATAAAAATGTGTATTAAGCTTTACTGTTAACTTGAATGGGCACGCTTGATTGTGATCATTATTTCTCACACTTTCCAATATAATAAGGTGCCATTACGAATTCCCGTGGTAGCCATAGCCACAGTATAACAAATAAGGTACAGAAGCTAATCGTAGCCATGAGCTGTCAGACTAACTGAATTCATCGGTACGTTGCATTTTTAATTACTGCGGTCTTGAGACCTTGTTATTTAGCTTATTCGTTGTCATGTTTATTATTCCTCTCAATTCTTAGTTTGCATTAAGTTGCCGACTACTTTAACTTGATTCAATGTAACAATCTGATTTTAGAGAAATATGAAAATGCTCAATAACTAACTGGTATAATCGACCTCTTAAGTTTACTGCTTTATGATGACGCTAAGGTTTATTGACACTTGCACGTCTTAAAACGATAAGGTCTATTTTTCTATGTGACAGGTACATAGTTTCAACCTTAGTGAAGTTTTAATTTACAAGGAATTGTTGTCAAAACCAAAAGTGATACCTAAAGCATTTACTAGCTTAACTATACCTACCTACCTAAATGTTATGTAAAGTATTGGTAGATCTTTCGAATCAATGCAGTTACGAAATAGTTAGCCCATTAATGTCACCTGACCTGTCGTATTGTTCCAAGTAATCTTACGGCGTTCAAACCATACTGTGGCAGTACTCGGAAGGGAAAGAATCGGAGCTCGAAATTATCGAGCTGTTGAAATTAAACCAAATGTTATAGCGACTGGTCTTTAAGTACCGTTGGCAACGAAAATTAAGCGAGTTTAACTGATTTTAAAAGATGATTCAATAATTAATTAACATAAAATAAAACAGTTGATACTAACTAATGTCACTTTTAATAATATACTTGTATACTTATATAATCTAAAAATGATATCTTATATACCTACTTGTATAATTTAAAAAGGATTACTTACGTGATAATTTATAAAAATACAAGTGATTTTATTTCTATATTGTTGCTAAGCCAACTTTTGAACCACGCAATGAAAAATAGATAAATTTTTCCGAGAGTATTTTTTTAATACGGAGTACCTTTTCTAAAAAATAAATAAAAGCTTTTTCCTAAAAAATATTCAGCCGATATTTCCCACGGGTGCTCAATTTGTAAAGTAATATCTGAAAAAGTTTTGTGCCGTTAAAATGTAGGTAGAGAACAAAATTTTATTTTAGCGAGAGGATACATCAAATTCAAATCCGCATCTGGCAATCCAAAGCTGGGCACATGATTTGAATCATTTAGAGAATATTAATATTTTTAATTGATTAAGACTTTTTTAGACTTAACCATACCCTGCGCGAACCGGAGAACGTCAGCAATTTTATGATCTGCTTTTTTTATTTCGAAAATGAGTGTCCTAGGATAAAGAGGAAAAGTCATAAAATTAAAATTTACAACGTGTTATAAAATAAAAAGTAATCACTTCACCACTTGACCGTACGTTGTGAAAATCGTGATCATGAATTAACATTTTACGAGATAAACGCCTCATAAACAGTTAAACATTTTAAAAATTAAGCTCGCCTGTACGGCGTGGTAGTTAATAATGATCTTTTAATATCACTGCATGAAAAAGCGATCTTATCACAGGACAATAAAGTTGATATTGCATAATTTTTGATCGAATTTAAGTAACAAATCACCTGCATTGAAAATTCAATCTTAAACGTCAATGATAGAGTTAAAAATAGGTAAAAAAGGTTGTATTGCTAGTGTTATGAAATGTTTTACTAGCAGTGTAAATGCATATTGTGTTATTTTCATGTTAATTGATTTAATGACGTCAGTGATTGGGTTTTAATCCACTTGCACCTCGGCACAATATTCACAGGCCGATACTGGAGGGAAAATAATAATAATAATCGTTTATTAACCATATCACGTTATTACATTTCCTTATAAATATAGTACAAATAAACTACTCCTAAAATTATTGTTACAAAGGAAAATATAAGGAGTAGGTTGCACGGAATTAAACTGTTGGCTATGATTTTCGAACTTATACTAACTAATAGGCTTGTGAACTGAAAAAATCTAATTAGTCCGTCATGTAGATTATCAAAAAATATTTGACCCGTTTTTTTTCTTTTGTTACGTAAACCAAAATTGACGAAGATACGACGATTTTAAAATTCTCAATACGTCACACCTTGGTATAATTTTTATTGCGTTCTGACGTCACGAGCCCCCACTCCCGAGTTTTGATGCGTTTTATCTTTGTCAATATTCATGGATTTACAAAAACAAACTCAGCCTATCGCAGTCCACTGCTGGACATAGGCCTCTCCCAGGCTGCGCCACAACACCCTGTCCTCCGCCTTCCTCATCCAGTCCGTTCCAGCCACCTTAAGCTCGTCGGTATATCTAGCTGGGGGCGCCCCAAACTACGCTTGCCGATACGTGGTCTCCACTCAGCAAGGACTCGTCTGCTCCACCGGCCATCGGTCCTTCGACAAACATCGCCAGCCCACTGCCACTTCAGTTTGCTCACTCTGCAAGCTATATCGACAACTCCGGTTCTTTTCCGAACAATTTCATTCCTGATTTTATCCTTCAAAGAGATTCCGAGCATAGCTCGCTCCATAGCGCGCTGAGCGACTTTGAATTTGTGGACCAGCTCGACCGTCAGTGTCCACGTAACCCAACGTGCAACATTGAAAAATTCTGTTCAAAAATAGAGTGCTAAATCCAACCGTGACAAATTCCTGTATACCTCACTGTTGAGCGGTCTGCGAGGGTACCTTGGGGCTCATGTAATATTTATTTGTCAGATAATCAGTGAACTGGTGGAGAAATCAATGCATTCCTCACTAGAACGGCTGGAGAGTTGATAAGCGGAGCGGGAGAGGTAGCGGGAGCGATTATACGAAAAAGGGGAGAAACATTCGGATAGTAGGTAATTCTATTTTATAAAACTATATGTAAACAAAGTGCGTGACACTTCATTTAGTTTGTATAGTTTGAATTTGCCGCGTAATAACTTTGATGTATAATTTATCTGTGAAATTGCTTGATGCTGTGGAGCGAGCTGTCATATTGAATGACGGTTATAACATGAAAAATATAGAGGTTATACATGCGAGAATTTTAATGTAATTAAAATATTAATAGTGATTAATAAGAACTGGTGAAACAATAGCTTTAAATGTTGTTTCTCTTTTCAGGTAAAACTAGTGCATAGTTATTGTTAAAGAATGTTTTGTAAATGTGTTAAAACTAGTTTATGTATTAAAATAACCTCCACTCTTTTCAGAGCAACTAAACTTTGGTTATAGTTTTACTGTTCATCATCATATTTAAAGATAATAAAAAATCATCATATTATAAAACAACATTTCTACAGCTGGTTACCAGGAATAATGGAAAAATTAAGATTTGAGTTCATGGTCAAAGCCAGTGAAGATATGAAAACAAATATAATTTGTGTAACGACAATCACGGATTTAGATGGCCGAACCTTTGCGATCCCAGATAAGTTACAACCTGCAAAATTACATACTGGAATAGTAGAAACACAAACCTATCAGAAAGTAAAGGCAACATTGCAAAAACGGCATGAGAAACGACAGGTGTGGATATCCATGAAACCGGAGATGAAGGCGGTTTATTGTGATGAAGATGGAAATAAACAATTTATGGGATACCTATTGGAGGAACAAACAAAACCACAAACTTCTACAACAGGAATTTCAGAAGAATCTCTAACCAGAATCATGGAAAGCTTCGCAGAAATAAAGAAAGATTCAACAAAACCTTTTAATATGGGGAAAATGGTAGAAAAATTTGTTATACAAAAATTCAATAGCAAGATTACTAATGTGACCCAGTGGATGACTACATTTGAAGCAGAATGTGTCCGTATAGGAATAGAAGAAGATGTCAAGAAAATAGAAATTTTTAGGTTATTTATAGAAGATTCTTGTTTAGACTGGTACAGTTCCATGCTTATAAAGCATACTATAAATTCAGAATGGGCAATGTGGAAGAAAAACTTTTGTGAAACTTATGCGGATAAGGGTTGGTCACCAATCAGGTATGCGATGTTATTTAAATACAGACAGGGCTCATTACTGGAGTATGCGTTAAAGAAAGAGAGACTACTATTAGAAATAAATAAGTCCATAGATAAACTCACTTTAATTGATTTGATTGCCACTGGATTACCGAATTATATAGCAGATAAAATTGATAGGAATTGTTTAAAGGAAACTGAAGACTTATATCAAAATTTAAGAAGTTTAGAGCACATGGTAAACAAAAAAATATTTGATAAAAAAATAGTAACTTCCGAAAGTAAAATTAAAGAGAAAAATGTTAAGCCCTTGGTTAATCCATGTAAAATATGTGAAAAAGAGAATAAAGGTAAACGTTACCACCCTGAATCCCAATGTTGGTTCAAAATAAAAAATAATGATAGGCCAAAAAATGATCAAATAAGGAGTGTTAACAATTCAGAATTAGAGATAGAATTAAATGAAATTGATCCAAAAAACTAATAGCGCCGCCATTAATAAAAATTAAACTACTAATAAATGACACTTTGGAAATATCAGGAATCTATGATTCAGGATCTAATGTGTCCTTAATAAATTCAAGGTTATTATCTTTAAAAAAATTACCTACTAATGACAAAAATGCAGGTTTAAAAACAATTAATGGCGTAAAAAAATCAATAGGAATGGTAACTTTAAGAATTAAAATTTTCGAAATTGAGAAACATGTTAATATTTTTGTTATAGATGAAGACAACTTCGACTATGATTTCCTAGTTGGGTTAGACTGTATACAAAAATTTCATTTATCTCAAAATGAGGATTTAAACATCACCCAAAATGTCCTCACCAATAATAATAGAGACTACATAGAAAATAAAGAAAAGCAACCTATAAACACTAAAGAAATTCCTGGCAGTACAGGTAGTGACATAGGGAATAAACAAGATATACCTATATTATGGGAAAAAAGGTGTGGATATAGCAAAGAAATATAAAAAAGGAACTATTGTTGATGAGTATAAAATAAACTTTAATGAAAATATGATAGTCGAAAATTTTAATATTTCAGTAAATAATTTAAATCCACAGGAAAAATCTGATATTGATAAATTGATATCCAAATATAATTCAGTCTTCGCTAAAGACAAATATGATATAGGTACTGTAAAAGGTTACGAAGCCCATATTGATTTATTGATAGATAAATACTGTAGTAAAAGACCGTATAGGTGCTCCATTGAGGATATGAAAGAAATCGAGCAACAAATATCAAAATTATTAGAAAACAATTTAATTGAGGAGTCATATAGCCCTTTTGCCGCTCCGGTAACACTAGCATTTAAAAAAGAAGATGGAAGGAGATCAAGGCTTTGTATAGATTTTCGCGAATTAAATAAAATTGTAGTCCCCCAATCGCAACCATTTCCGTTAATCGAGGATCTAATGGTTAAAACAAGGAAGTGTAAATTTTTTTCAACATATGATGTAAACTCAGCGTTCTGGTCCATACCTCTTAAAATTGAAGATAGACACAAAACGGCATTTGTTACTCAAGAAGCACACTTTCAATGGACTTGTTTACCTTTTGGTTTAAAAACTTCTCCGGCTATTTTTCAGAGAATACTGAGTAGCATAATAAGAAAGCATAAACTGTCAAACTTTACTGTTAATTACATCGACGATATTTTAGTATTTTCTGAAACGTTCGAAGAACATATTGAGCACTTGTCTTTGTTATTGGAAGCAATTTTAAAAGAAGGTTTCAAATTAAAATTCACAAAATGTAACTTTGCACAGGACTCTGTAAAATATCTAGGGCACATAATAAAAAACAATACTGTCACTCCATTAAAAGATAATTTGATTGCCATAAAAGAATTCCCTATTCCAAAAACACAAAAAAACGTCCGCCAATTTTTAGGAAAAATTAATTTCTATGGAAAATATGTCCCAAATATTTCAATTATACTAGATCCTTTACATAATTTGTTAAGAAAAGGAGAAAAATTTGTTTGGTCCGATAAATGTCAAGAATCCTTTGATACTATAAAAAAACTACTTTGCTCAAAACCAATTCTAGCCATCTTTGATCCAGACTATCCAATACATATATATACAGATGCTAGCATACAAGGTATAGGTGCAATTTTAAAACAAATTCAACCCAACGGTGATGAAAAGCCTTGTGCATATTTTTCTAAAAAATTAAACGACTCCCAAAAAAAGAAAAAAGCCATATATCTTGAGTGTTTGGCAATAAAAGAGGCGGTAAAATACTGGCAACACTGGCTTATAGGAAAAACATTCACGGTTTTTACAGATCATAAACCTTTAGAAAAAATGAATATTAAAGCCAGAACGGATGAAGAACTGGGAGATTTAACGTACTATTTGTCGCAGTTCAATTTTAAAATAATATATTCTCCGGGAAAATATAATATAGAGGCAGATACTTTAAGCAGAAACCCTGTGTTAGAATCGTTTGAAAATCAAGATAGTAGTTTGAAAGTAGTGAATTTTGTTAGATTAGAAGACATACAAAATGATCAAAATAAAAATTATGATATAAAACAAAATATGAATAAACTTATTTTCAAACATAATATATATTATAAAAAGATAGGAAAAAATGAAAAGATTGTACTAAGTGAGGAATTCAGTAAAAAAATTATAAAAAAAGTACATAACCACTACTGTCACATAGGAAGACAACAAATGGAAAACAAGATTAAACCCTTTTGTTGGAAGAGGTTTAAGGATTCTATCTGGGTTTTGTGTTTGGAATGAAACACACCATGATCGCAAGGTGGACGACGATTTATTCACTTTATCTTGGGAATACCATTTTACATTGATGGTGGCGCCACGGTGTATTATTGTTTTTAATGTAACTAAATATCAAAAATGCCATAAGTGGCGCCATCTAGTAGCTATGTGTACCTACCTTCTGTTTGAATATACATCAGTCTGTTTCAAAACTACGATCCGTGCGTTTTATTAGGTTATGGGCCCAGACCATAATTCGCGATAAATTGGAGTTTTATTCCGGATTATTTACTTTTCGTGGACTATCAGTGTACCGTTTGATATTGGAATATAAAATCACGGTGGAAATCGCTCCTTTGTGGAACTTTAACCTGATTGACTGTCAGTTACCTCGTGGCGTCGTGAATTTTTTGCAAAATGGCTGGAAGTTACATAGTGAATGTGCCTAAACTAAAAGGGCGAGAAAACTATGACGAATGGGCGTTTGCAGCGGAAAATTTTCTAATGTTAGAAGGTGTAGATATTCATAAACAGGAATCGACTGATGAGGTTACCGTTGATGAAAAAAAAGCAAAGGCAAAACTCATCATGACAATTGATTCATCTATTTATGTTCACATCAAAAACGAGCAAACAGTTCAAGGTGTGTGGAAACGCTTAAAGTGTCTTTATGACGACTCTGGTTTTACGCGTCGCATCAGCTTACTTCGTCAGCTAATTTCTATTCGATTGGAAGATTGCGAATCAATGGGGACATACGTTACACAAATGGTGGATACTGCACAGAAATTAAAAGGTACCGGTTTCCAGATCACTGATGAGTGGATTGGTTCGCTGCTATTGGCGGGGCTAACAGAAAGATTCGCTCCTATGATAATGGCTATAGAACATTCTGGCATGGTTATCAGTACGGACATTATCAAGTCGAAATTATTAGACATGAGTTCGGAAGTTAGCAACGGAACAAACAATGCCTTTTTGTCGAAAAGTTGGCAACACCGTAGCAAGAAAGCCAACATAGCAGATACACAAAAAACGAAAATGGCGTCTTCGAAATCTGTCAAAGCGATACGCTGTTACAAATGTAAACAACTCGGTCATTTTATGAATAAATGCCCAAATAATCAAAATAAAAGTGAAACAAATGCTTTTAGTGCTATATTTATGAACAGTACTTTTCAAAAATCTGATTGGTATATAGATTCTGGGGCAAGCTCGCATATGATCACAGATATGAGTTGTTTAGAAAGTGTCACACTCAGCCACAAAGTAAAGGAGATAGTAGTTGCAAACAAGGAAACAGTACAAGTTATATGCTCAGGAAATACAATGATTAGAACCATAGTTGATGATTCAGAATTCGACATTACAGTCAAGGATGTGTTGTGTGTTCCTAACCTATCAACCAATTTGTTATCAGTAAGTCAACTTATTCGAAATGGAAACAATGTAAGTTTTGAAAAAGAAGTTTGCTATATACGCAATAGACAGAATGTACTGATTGGAAAAGCAAATTTGGTGAATGGAGTATACAGGTTGAATATAAAGTCAGGAAGTTTGGTGGCATGCTCAGCTACAACAATGACAAGTGAGATATGGCACCGTAGACTAGGACACATTAATAGCAAGGATCTGAATGCTATGAGGAATGGCGCCGTAGAGGGAATATCGTACATTGATAAAGCAGAAATCTATAAATCTAACTGCATCACATGCTGTGAAGGTAAGCAGGCCAGATTACCTTTTTCACACAAAGGCAAAAGGTGTGAAAATGTGCTTGAAATTGTTCATGCGGACCTTTGTGGGCCGATGGAACAGGTCTCTTTGGGCCAAGCGAGATATTTTTTGCTTTTTGTTGACGATTTCAGTAGAATGGCTTTTGTCTACTTCCTCAAGGCCAAAAATCAAGCTTTAAAGTATTTCAAGGAGTTTAAAGTTCTTGTTGAAACACAAACAGGAAATAAAATGAAAGTTTTAAGAACAGATAATGGTGGGGAGTTTTGCTCGGTGGAATTTGATGACTATTTAAAGAAAAATGGAATAGTGCATCAAACAACAAATCCGTATACGCCTGAGCAAAATGGTCTTTGTGAACGACTAAATAGAACAGTTGTGGAGAGAGCTCGATGTCTTTTGTTTGAAGCAAATCTTGATAAAAGATTTTGGGCAGAAGCAGTCAATACTGCTGTCTATTTACGGAATAGAACGCTAGCTTCGGGTTTACAAAAAACACCATATGAGCTATGGAATAATAAAAAACCAGATCTCAGCCACGTTCGGATATTTGGAAGTCGTGCAATGGTCCATGTACCTAAAGCGAAGAGGACTAAATGGGATAAAAAGTCTGAAGAATATATCATGATTGGTTATGCCGAAAATACTAAGGGTTATAGACTATACAATCCAAGGTTGAAGAGTGTTACTACCAGCAGAGATGTTGTCATTATGGAGAAAATGAACTCGGATATAATACAAGCAGTGGTGGAAGACACTAAAGACATTGAGCCAATTATTGAAGATGAAGAAGAAGAACAAGATACCACTTCGAGTCCAAAAGAGGATAGCTTAATCTCTGAAAAGGATGATGATACATATATACCGGATGTGACTACTAGTACTTCTAGCCCGTCTAGCTCAGAAGAATTCTGTGATAGCAAGTCTCTGTGTGATGAAGCTGAAAGCCTAGAACAAGAGTTTGCTAACATTGGGAAGAGAGAAAGAAGAAAACCAGACAGGTATGGATATGGTAATATATGTAAAATTGATGAGGGCTTGGATGAGAACAATTTCACATATGACGAGGTTATGAGTGGACCTGAACGAGAGCAGTGGTGCAATGCCATGGAGAAAGAGCTAAAATCATTTGAAGAAAACGAAGCGTGGGATTTAGTGAACAGACCAAGTGATGCTAAGGTAGTGCAGTGCAAGTGGGTGTATAAAAAGAAATTAAATGTTGATAACACAGTGCGATATAGAGCAAGATTAGTGGCAAAAGGTTTCACACAACGTGAAGGCATAGACTATAAAGAAACTTTTTCACCAGTGCTTAAATATTCCACTTTAAAATTGTTATTTGCTTTGAGTGTTAAATTAGACCTTAACATATCCCATTTAGATGTAACAACAGCTTTTTTAAATGGCCACTTAGACGAGACTGTTTATATGCAGTTACCTCAGAATTTTAAATGTGAAATGGTTCAAAATAAAGTTTTAAAATTAAAAAGGGCCATATATGGGTTAAAGCAGTCAGCTAGGGCCTGGTACAAGCTAGTTGATGATTGTTTACAAAAGTTGGGCTATAAAAAGTCATTGTATGAACATTGTTTGTTTGTAAAATCATCTGAAAATGTTAAAATAATGGTAGCTTTGTTTGTTGACGATTTCTTCATATTTTATAACTGTAATAAAGAAGTAGAATATTTAAAAAGTCAATTAAGCAAAACATTTAAGTTAAAAGATCTAGGTCAGTTAAGACAGTGTCTAGGTATGGATATTAAGATACAAAAAGATTGTATTTCTATTGATCAAGAAAGGTTTATTGATAAATTATTATATAAATTTGGTCTGGAAAACTGTAAAAATGTAGAAACTCCTATGGAAATTAATTTGAAATTGGAAAAAGGAAAAAATTTTAATTCAAAATTTCCTTATCAACAGCTGATAGGGAGCTTAATGTATCTCTCAGTTTTGACTAGACCTGACATCTCGTATTGTATTAGTTATTTAAGCCAGTTTAATAACTGTAATACAGAAACACATTGGAAACATGCTTGTTATGTACTTACTTGGCGTCCATGATGGCTGCCCCCGGCATATGTCGGTAGCTTGAAAAGTGTCCTGTGGGGTACCCTCACTTGTTATAATAATCAACTGTCAGTCAACTCTCAACTGTCAACTATCTGTCAAACACCACATGCCTTCCCCCCTATTCTTTATGCACTTCACAGACTTCACTCAAATTACTATAATATTATTTATAAATAAGTTTTTATCTAACTAACCTAACTATCCTAATATTTAAATCACTCTTATTATTTAATTATTTTGTAACATGCCTCCTTCACAAGTTACTACTGCATCTGTTGGTATGCCGAGTATATCACGCATTTCATTACTAGGACCTGAATCTTCATCAGAATCACGTCGTCGTAGTTGGTTTATGTGTCGTGTAACTATTGGTCCGTTATTGATCTTTACCAAGAACCGAACAGGACCCCTGATTCTGAAGACTTCTCCTTTCACCCACTTCTCCCCTCTTGAATAGTTACGCAACCACACCTTGTCCTTCAATCTAAATCCTCTCACTGGTACTTCTATGTTACTTTCAATTTGTCTTTCAGCAACAGGTTTTGTGGAGAAAGGATGTATGATATCAAACCGTGTTCTAAAACGACGTTTATTCAACAATTCTGCCGGAGACTTTCCAGTAACCGAGCTTGGCGCTACTCTCAAACTAAACAACAGACGTGGTAATTTAATATCCATGTCAGTTCCAGCCAAACTACGTAATTTCTTTTTTACTGTTTGTACAAATCTTTCAGCTTGGCCATTTGATGATGGTGTGTATGGTGGAGTCAATATATGTTGAATGCCATTGCATTTCATAAAATTCTTGAATTGTTCAGATGTGAATGCCGTTCCATTATCCGATACTAATACTTGTGGCAATCCTTGCTGGGCAAAAATTTCTCTTAAAGCCTTAATTGCACATTCACTTGACGTTGATCTAACTATCTTTACTTCTGGCCATTTTGAGTATGGATCCACCACAATTAGATATATTCTATTGTCAACTGGACCAGCAAAGTCAATATGCAAACGTTGCCATGGGTTAGAAGGGGTGATCCAAGAATGTCCAGTGCTTGCAGGCATATTTTTATTTACCTGACAACTATCACAATTTGCCACTAATGCTTCAATTTCATGATCCAGCCCTGGCCACCAAAAATAGCTTCGTGCAATTGATTTTGATATTACTATGCCATCGTGAGTCTCATGTAAAGCCTGTAACATGTGTTCCCGCATCAATGGCGGTATAACCACTCGAGTACCCCATATTATGCAGTCATTTGTAACAGATAGCTCCTTTCTTTTGAGCCAATATAATTTCATATTACTGTCATTTACGTTATCAGGCCATCCATGCAATATCCAGAATTTCACTTTAGATAAAATATCGTCTCGCCCTGTTTGTTCTGCAATATCTTTTGCTGAATACTGAATGGCGCTTGGTGTCTCCGACAGTAATAAAATATCTTCAACATCGTCAGTATCTGACTTACAATCTTCAGTCGTATCCATTGGCCACCTACTGAGAGCATCGGCATTACCAATACAATTGCCACGTTTATATTGTAATTCATAATCATGTGAGTTCAGCTTCAAAGCCCATCGCATCATTCTTGGGGATAGCACTTTAGGTATTGCTTTATTTGGGCTTAAAATCCCAAGCAATGGCTTATGGTCAGTATATATTACTACATGTCTTCCATATACATACTGATTGAATTTTTCTAAGCCGAATATAATTGCTGCCGCTTCTTTATCAATCTGTGCATAATTACGTTCCGATTTAGATAAAGTTCTGGATCCCATAGCAACAGGTTTTTCTGATCCATCATCCATAACATGAGACAGAACGGCTCCTACCCCATATTCTGAAGCATCACATGTTAATGTTACCTTCCTGTTATTATCAAAATGTATTAGAGTATCTTTACTAGATAGTATAGCTTTAGCCTTCTGGAATGTTTCTGTCTCTAACTTGCCCCACTTCCATACAGCATCTTTATCCAGCAACCTATGTAGTGGTTCCAATAACGTAGCTTTATCTTTAATAAACCTGTCATAAAAATTCAACAATCCCAAAAAAGCTTGTAGCTCTTTAACATTTCTAGGGCTCTTCGCATTCATAATCAATTCGATTTTTTTTTCACTAGGATGAATACCATCTTGATCCACCACATAACCAAGGAATTCTACTTTATTTGTTGCAAACTCACACTTCTTTCTGTTCAGCCTGAGTCCTACATCCTTTAGACACTCCAGTACCTTTTCCAGCCTTTTGTTATGCTCTATCCTATTTCCACTTATTAAAATGTCATCTAGCAATACAGTCACTCCTTTAATACCTGCCAATGTTGTTGACATGACCCGTTGAAATATACCTGGGCAAGCCTTCAAACCATAGGGTAATCTCTTCATCTTATATAGTCCCTTTAGTGTATTAATTGTCAGGAGCATACCTGTTTCATCCGATACTTTCAGCTGTGTATAAGCCTCTTTCAAATCCAGTTTGGTATACATTATGCCACCTGCTACTTCAGACAGACACTCGTTAATTGTTGGTTGAGGGAATGTATCTGTGTCAGTTGCTGAATTTACAGTCAACCGGTAGTCTCCACACAGTCGAATACTACCATCTTTTTTTAAAACTGGAACCACTGGTGTAGCCCAATTTGAATAAGCTATTGGCTCCATTACTCCCACACTAACCAACCTATCTATTTCTTCACACACTCTGTCTCTTATCGCAAATGGTACTGACCTGCTCCTCATAAATTTCGGCTGTACATCCTTCTTGCAATTGATCACAACTTCAGGTCCTTTGTATTCGCCAAGTCCATCAAACAATTCTTCATATTTTTTAAGTATTTTCAACAGAGATTCATTATCCTTTTCACTATCCAGAGAATTGATGTTATTTATACCTTCAACTGAAATCCCTAGAGGCTTGAACCAATTCCTACCAAGGAGATTACCTCGCCCCTGTCCAATTATTATTTGCAGGTAACCTTTAAAGTTTTTATATTTAATAAAAACTTTGGTCCTGCCATGCACCTGCACTTTAGCATTCGTCCAAGTCTGCAAGTTTAGCCTGCATTCCTGTAAATTCAATCCATTAGGCCAGATTAATTCTGCTTGTTCCCTTGACATTATTGTATACGAACAGCCGGAATCAACCTCAAACTTGACTAATTTGCCATTCAGTTGAAGTTCAGTATAAATAGCAGGTTCACGGTGTGTACCTCCCACACAGTATACTCCATTCATATATTCTTCTTCCCTTTCTTGAATCTCTTTGATATCACCAGTTCCATTATTATTTTTTCTGCACATTTTTGCAATATGGCCTACTTTGTTGCATGTGTTACATTTAGCAGAAACAAACTTACATTTGTGATACAAGTGGTTTCCTCCGCATCTGTAGCAGTATAGCTTCTTTTTCTTCTCGTCCACTGCATTTACCTCCATTGGTTCTACCACATTATCCCTGTTTGCACTTACCGGACAAGTGATTGATGCTTCCTCAATGGCCGGTACTTTCAAGATCTTTAGGTCTTCAACACATTTTTCCGCTTGCAATGCCAACTCCACAGCTGTTGCATAAGTTAGGTTAACCTTCTTTAGTAAATTCTCTTGCAGTTTGGCATTATTTACGCCACACACCAGTCTATCTCTCAAGGTTCTTTCTAAATCTACAAAGTTGCAAAACCTACACATTTTTCGAAGTGCTGCAATGTACTCTTGAATTGATTCATTTTTACCCTGATTCCTACTGTGGAATTTAAATGATTCTACGATCTCATTTGGTCGCGGACTAAAATGGTTATTCAGTTTTGTCTCTATTTCACCTAATGTAATCTGGCTCACCGAATCCGGAAACACTAATGATTTAACTAAGTTATACAGATCACTACCACAAGATGCAAAAAATACAGCTTTTTGCTTATTAGGTTCTGTTAAGCCATGTGCTACTAAGAAATAACCAAATCGTTCTTTATATGATTCCCAATCCCCACTTTTCATATCAAAAATCTCAAATCTTATATCTGCCATTGTATTTACACCGTTTTCACAAAATTTTCACTGGTTTTTTCACGATATTTCACGTTTTTTCCTCGTCGCCACTGTTATGTACTTACTTGGCGTCCATGATGGCTGCCCCCGGCATATGTCGGTAGCTTGAAAAGTGTCCTGTGGGGTACCCTCACTTGTTATAATAATCAACTGTCAGTCAACTCTCAACTGTCAACTATCTGTCAAACACCACAATGCTAAAAGAGTTTTGAAATATTTAAGTTGTACAAAGTCATTTGGTTTAAAATATGTTAAAAATAATTTAGATTTAATTGGTTTTGCTGATGCTGATTGGGCGTCTGACAATTTAGATAGAAGATCTTATACAGGATATTGTTTTGTATACTCAGGTTGTTTAGTATCTCATGAAAGTAGAAAGCAACAGACGGTAGCTTTGTCAAGCACCGAGGCCGAATACATGGCTATATGCGAAGCTAGCAAAGAGGCAATTTTCCTAAGGAATCTATTATGTGAATTGACTGACAGACAAAATAATATGCCTATTCTGATGTATAATGACAGCCAAAGTGCTCTAAAACTTACTGAAAATTCTGTATATCATAGACGTAGCAAACATATTGATATAAAATTTCATTTTATACGGGAAGTAGTGTGTAATAAATTTGTTAAATTAAAATATTTAAAGAGTTCCGAAATGCCAGCTGACTTATTGACTAAAAGTCTGTCTAAAATTAAACATTATTATTTTATGAATAAGATGGGTGTGGTGGCATTACACAAGTAATATAACTTGATAAGATTGTTTTCTTTGTTATTGTTTAATAAATATTTTTAGATTATTTAGTTAAGTGGTGGTATTGTTTTTAATGTAACTAAATATCAAAAATGCCATAAGTGGCGCCATCTAGTAGCTATGTGTACCTACCTTCTGTTTGAATATACATCAGTCTGTTTCAAAACTACGATCCGTGCGTTTTATTATGTATATCGGCTAATATGAAAACAATATTTGTTGTTGCGTTCACAGATAAATCAATTTAACATCAATGGGTGCATTCATTTTAATACCTCCCCTCAACAAATATTTTCTTTCTATCCTTATATTCTATGTTTTACACTGTACTCCCAATATACTTCAATTACACAGAGAAACTTAACTTGGCTGGCTATGCATCTAATTAACAATTCAACCTGTTTGAGAACTATCTTAACTTATTTATTTTACTAATGCATGACCAGCTGATATGAATACTTAAAAATTTACAATTCACACAATAGCTTAAATTCTAATGCAATAACTTGACAAGCTTTTCAAACAAAGTTTTACCTAAAGGTTTAGTGAGCAGATCTGCCAAGTTATCTTCTGTTCTAATATACTGCAGAGATATACATTTCTCTTTTATTTTGTCAATAATGAAGTGATATCTGATGTCCAAGTGTTTGAGCCTTTTATTATTTTCATTGTTGAAAGCCAATTTTATTACTGATTGGTTATCTTCATATACAATCACATCATTAATGACAATATTGAAATCACATAACAAATTTTTTAACCAGCATGCTTCTGTTACAGCCATGCTTAATGCAATGTATTCAGATTCAGTAGATGATAGTGATACACTGAGTTGTTTCTTACAACACCATACTACACTACAATTGAATACTTTAAAAATGTAACCCGTTGTAGACTTTCTGTCTTGGGTGTCACCAGCCCAATCTGCATCTACAAAGCCTTGCATTCCTGTGCCCGTGCTGCTGTACACTAATGCAAAATCTAAGGTTCCTTTTATATACCGCAAAACACGTTTTAACGACTTGTACAACATAACACTAGCACAGTGTTGATATCTACTAAGAAAATGTACTGATACACATAAATCTGGTCGAGTACCACATACTGCATACATTAGGCTACCTATAAGTTGTCTACACTTTCTTTCTATTATTGGATTTTCAGATTTTTCCCTTTTCAACAAATCAAACTTGTAATTCTGATCCAAAGGAGTTGATATTGGTTTACAGTTTGACATATTAAAACGTTCCAAAATTTTAGTTAAATATGTTTTCTGACTGATTATTGTTCTGGACTTTTCTTGTTTGATGTCTATGCCTAAATAACTCGTTGCTAACCCCAAGTCCTTCATTTTAAAGTTATTGTGCATCGCTATTTTGAAATTTTCTAAAACCTTATTTTCAGAACAAAACATAAGTATATCGTCTACAAATAGTAAGACGTATAGTTCACATCCATCTAGTTTTCTATAATATAAACAGTAATCGTTTTTGGATCTATTGAAATTTTCTTTAGTCATGAACTCATCGAACTTTCTATTCCAACATTTAGGAGAACCTTTCAAACCGTATAGGGATTTATTCAATTTACATGTTTTACCATTTGGTAGTTTTAGGTATACTATTTCATCTATATCACCATGTAAGAAAGCACCTACCACATCCATTTGGTGGACTGGGAGTTGTAGTTTGTTGGCTACGGCCATAAATGCTCTAAATGTTGGTAATTTAGCTACCGGAGAGTATACTTCTAAATCAGTGTCTGATTGCTCGAAACCTCTAGCTACTAACCTAGCTTTGTATACTTTTTCTCCACCTACTTGTTTTACTTTGAAACACCATTTACTTGATATAACTTTATTTCCACTTGGAATACTATTAACTTCTGTCCATGTATTGTTTTCTTTCAGGGTGTTTAATTCAATATTCATAGCCTTTTCCCATTCTTCTTTTTCTTCTGAATTTAATGCTTCTTCCAGAGTTGTTGGTTCAGTGTCAATGGATAAGAAGTTTGTGTTATATTCTGATAACCATGATGGTTTCTTTGTTTCCCTACCTTTCCTTGTTGTTGTTACCTCTTGTGGTTTTTCTTCTTCTATTGCTTTGTCAACTAAATACTCCTCTTCTGAATCTTCTGCAGACATTCTTCTTTCCTGTTCTGGACCTGATATTCCCCCCGTGGGAATTTCTAGATTCTCTTCTAGCTCTGATGCCTGTAAACTGTCTTCTTCTTCTTCTTCATAGAAACTATGATATTGTTCTATTTCTTGGCTATCATTTTCTGTTTTCTCTGTTTCAGAGTTTGTGATAACAACTGAGGGTATACTGTTCTGATCCTGACTACTTTTACAGACCTTTTGCATGTTAATAAATTTTCCTTTTATAAATGTTACCTCTCTTTTTATTAGAACATCATTTTTATGTGGGAAATAAATTCTAAAACCTTTTGTTGTTTCACTATAGCCTACAAAATATCCTATTTCAGCTTTACTATCCCATTTCTTACGCCGTTGGTCAGGGATATGTACTCCTACTTTTGTTCCAAATACTTTCAAATTGTTTATATTGTATGCTTGCTTTTTATACCAGAGCTCATAAGGAGTAACACCTTTTATTCTACTTTTACCAGTTCTGTTTATGACATAAACAGCTGTGTTGACCGCTTCAGCCCATAAAGACTTTTCTAAACCACTTGACAACAGTATAGTTCTAGCTGCTTCTGTAACTGTGCGCATTTCACGTTCTATACACCCGTTTTGCTGAGGTGTGTATGGAACACTAGTTTGGTGAATAATTCCTAAACTATCTAACAAAGATTTCAGCTCTTTATTTGTAAATTCTAAGCCACAGTCTGACCTTATTGTTGTCACTTTGTATTCAAGATTCTTAATTACATAATTCAAAAAACTTTTTATTTTATTGTTTGTTTCATACTTATTTTTCAGAAAATAAACCTTTTTGTACTTTGTATAATCGTCTTTTATTAATAGGTAGTATTTGGCACCGCCTAATGATATGGTTTCCATAGTCCCACATAAATCAATGTGTAAAATTTGACCAGGCTGTGTTGCCCTATTTAGACTTTGTGGAAATGGTTGTTTATGAGTTTTGCCAAGGAGACATGGCTCACATGTGAGTTCCTCATGTTTGTCTGCAGTAAAATCAATATTACACTTATCTAACATTGTTTTTATTTGTTGTATGTCTTGGTGGCACATTTTTTTATGCCATTCTGATAAACTGTCAAAAGATTTACCTACACAAGCTTTTTCAACTGTATTGTATCTGAATTTCATGATAAATACGTTATTTTTACGAAAAGCTAAAGCACTGACCTTTTCTTCATGATTTTTCCTGAAATAACAGCACTCTTTATTTATTGTCATATTATAACCTCTATCTGCAGCTGAGCTTGCTGAAAATAGATTTATTTTTATAGCAGGGACATGTAGGACATTATTTAATGTTGAACTGATCCACTCTTTACCGTTAAATGCCTCTAACTGTATAACACCTTTACCTATAGCTTTTATGACTTTACCGTCACCGATTATGATTGGTCGAGGACATTCTAACTCTTTGTATTTAGTAAACATGCTAACGCTGCTACACATGTGCTCTGAAGCTCCACTATCCATTATCCATAGACTGCTGTCTGACTCACTATAAAATGCTGATGACAGCACGGACACAGGAAATGCATTACCTTGCTCGCTAGGCTTATTTTTATTTACACCTTTATTTTTACTATTTTTGAACCAACAATCATCGGACTTGTGATTTGACTTTTTACAGTAAACACAAATATTACCTTTTACCTTTATTTTACAATCCCTTTTCATGTGTCCTGTCTTGCCGCATTGAAAACACTTTCTTGTGGACCTGGATGCTAATGCTGCTGACTCATTATTGTCTTGCATGCAGGTTGTGGCACGCTGTTCCTCGATCAGTAGTCTTGCAGTAAGCTCCTCCATCGTGCGCTTCTCTGCTGGCACCGACTCCCATGCTGACACAAAGTGCTGATACTTGGAAGGGAGAGATGACGTAATTTTGGTTATAGCCATGCTCGTACTGACTTCTGCTTTGACGTTTTTCAGCTTGCATAACAGACTCTCGAATCTGCCTAAAAATTCCGTAACTGTTTCTTTTTCTTCAAATTTCATTGAGAAAAATTTCTGTTGGAGAATGTGAACCGACAATTCTCCCCGTTGCTCGAATACCGTGTGCAGCTTGTTCCAAATTTCCTTCGACGTTTGGCAACTCACAATTTGCGGAAGTACTTTTTCAGAAATACGTGTGACCAAAATACCTTGAGCTTTGGCGTCCTTGTTCATCCATTTTTCGTATTCTTCTACCTTTTCATCTGAAGGAGGCTGGAGTGTACCGTCCACGATGCTTAGAAGATCTGCCGCCCTTAGGATTATCTTGATTTTGTACGACCACGTGCTCCAGTTTTCGACGCCTTCCAGTAGTTGTTGCTGGCCGCCAAAACCAACTGCTGGCATGTTTCCCAAGAGATCCATTGTATTATTGCTATACCGCAATGCCTAATAGTCGTTTCCTAATTGGATTGGTACCTTTACCGGTCCGTCCGACGCGACGTTTTCCCGCGTGGAATTTTCCACTCGTCGTTGTCGTTTTAGCTGCTGATACCGCAGCGACCCCAAAATAGATTTCTCTTGAAGATCTGACCTAAGACGACCCACTGACCGATCTGACTCCTGTGAGCGGGATCTGGGCCCATAACCTTTTGTTGGAAGAGGTTTAAGGATTCTATCTGGGTTTTGTGTTTGGAATGAAACACACCATGATCGCAAGGTGGACGACGATTTATTCACTTTATCTTGGGAATACCATTTTACATTGATGGTGGCGCCACGGTGTATATCGGCTAATATGAAAACAATATTTGTTGTTGCGTTCACAGATAAATCAATTTAACATCAATGGGTGCATTCATTTTAATAAACCCTTTTATCAAGCTAAAAATTTATTAGATAATATAAAAAAACATTGCGAAAACTGTGACGTCTGCATAAAAAACAAATCTAGAGGAAAATACAAATTTGGACTAATGTCTCACTTAGGTCCCGCTACCTATCCGTTCGAAATAGTGTCTATAGACACCATAGGGGGATTTGGTGGTGCTCGTTCAACCAAAACATATTTACATCTTCTAGTAGATCATTTCACTCGTTACGCCTTTATTTTGACATCCAAAACCCAGAGTGCGAATGATTTTATAAAACTTGTCCAAAAAGTAACACAAGATTATAAAATAAACTTAATTCTAACAGATCAATATCCAGGCATAAATTCAAAGGATTTCAAATTTTTTTTAGAAAAAGAAGATATATCTATAGTTTTCACGGCAGTAAATGCGCCATTTTCAAATGGATTGAACGAAAGGTTAAACCAAACGTTGGTAAACAAAATTCGTTGCAAGATTAATGAAAAAAAGAAAAAAATTGCTTGGACAACTATTGCTCACGAATGCACTGAAAAATATAACGAAACTGAACATAGTGTAACAGGGTTCTCTCCAAAATATTTATTGGAGGGAAAAAATGTTGACATTCTACCAGATGAACTGAAACAAAATATAACACATAATCATCTATTGCGAGACCGAAATATTGCCTTAGAAAATAGTATAAAATCCCACAATTATAATAAACAAAGATTTGATAAAAACAGAAAACATTATGAACTAAAAGTCGGAGATTCTGTATATGTGGAAAACGGAAACCGGTTAAACCGAAAAAAACTAGATGAATTGAAAATAGGTCCTTATCAAATAGTAGACAAAATATCCAATTCTATCTATAAGGTAAACACAGGTCACAAAAAGCCAGAGTCGAATCTCTTTCATATAACGAAACTTATTCCAGTAGTAGAGTGACACAATAAAACTTTGTAAAATAGAAGGGGGGGAGATGTAAACAAAGTGCGTGACACTTCATTTAGTTTGTATAGTTTGAATTTGCCGCGTAATAACTTTGATGTATAATTTATCTGTGAAATTGCTTGATGCTGTGGAGCGAGCTGTCATATTGAATGACGGTTTTATCATGAAAAATATAGAGGTTATACATGCGAGAATTTTAATGTAATTAAAATATTAATAGTGATTAATAAGAACTGGTGAAACAATAGCTTTAAATGTTGTTTCTCTTTTCAGGTAAAACTAGTGCATAGTTATTGTTAAAGAATGTTTTGTAAATGTGTTAAAACTAGTTTATGTAATAAAATAACCTCCACTCTTTTCAGAGCAACTAAACTTTGGTTATAGTTTTACTGTTCATCATCATATTTAAAGATAATAAAAAATCATCAATCAATGCATTCCTCACTAGAACGGCTGGAGAGTTGATAAGCGGAGCGGGAGAGGTAGCGGGAGCGATTATACGAAAAAGGGGAGAAACATTCGGATAGTAGGTAATTCTATTTTATAAAACTATATTTACTTTCGATAAAGTAGGTATCTTAATTTTTATAATAATCTTCCCACATTGTTGATTGTCGTGGAAACATTTCTTGCCATAGGGCTTTTTTTTTTGTGAATGGGAAATCATACAATGACCCCTCCCGCTCTGGGTGGAGCAGAAGGGAGTGTCAGACTCTTACTGACTAAAACCCACCCGTGTTCCTTCCTTAGCCCTTTGTGTTCCGCGGTAGCGGTAACCCTTTCGGACAATCCCGCTGCCCCGGCAGGCTTCGGCCCTCACGGGCCCCTTCCTTATGCTGACATCTCTTTGAGGCGCGCGTGGAACACGTACGCGCCGTCCGGCACGGGCCTCAGCTACCAATGCAGAATTTCTATGATTCAGGAAAACTCCAAACTGCCTCAATACATTTGTAATACAGCAAGAAAAAGTAAATATAACGTATACAACCCACAAATACTTACAAAAACTTTTACTTCCATATCCTCCCCTCCCCACCCCTCACGTCCTCACCTATAGACGTCAAAACACGTAACATTTTACGACACGTAAGTAGTGACGTCACTCACAATCGCGACAATAACTCGAGCACACGTGAAAGAAAGTAATTACCAACAAACAATGTACAAAGGAGAAACAATAACTTTGTTTATGAGTTTCCGTAAATTAAATGTAATGTAACATTTTTTAATGTTTTTTTTATGAAAATATCCTGAATGGTTTGCTGTTTGCTGTGATGCTTACATTATTTTATGGTGCCGATGACTTGGAAAGTACGGAAGTTGTGCAAAATAAAATTGGAAACTTAAAACCGTTAATTTAGTCGGTGCTCTGGTCGTCGTGGTCATAATAAAATAAAATAAATTAATTTCTCAGACTATTTTTTGTCCATCTAATTGTTAGTTACAAAGGTCTAAGGTCTTACTACTAGCTTCTGCCCGCGATTTGGTCCGCGTGAAATCTCTTGTTCCCCCGATCCACCCCATCGCATCGCATCGCCTACCCGCGCTATTACTTCGTTTTCACTTAGCATTCTTCCTGACTTTTTTCTATTTACTCGGCTCCTGAGGATTCGAGCGTGATGTTAAATAATCAATAGCCTTTCTCAATAATTGGGCTATCAATGCAAAAATAATCTTTCAAATCCGACCGATAGTTCTAGAGATTAGCGCGTTCAAACAAATAAACTGTTCGGCTTTATTTTTAGTTTATACAGGGTGCAATTGAAGTCATGGGCATTATTTTAGCCTAAGGCACTACTCAAGATACTAATTGCATTAGGGCTACTATTACGCAAATCAAAAATATTATTAATGCAAGTATGGAAAACCTTAAAATGTAGTAAGTCATACAAAGTATCAAATACTTTGCGCTTCTCGATAGCAAATGCGTAGGTACACTACGCCGTACGCGTCATTGGGCGTGAATTATTTGACCCCGCCCGACTCACGTGACATTCGTAAGTTGCCAATAAATTGATTCATAATAAATTCCAACTTTCCCTTCGTACTTTGCCGGCTTAGGACGGTCAAAACTACGTCAACTAACATACATAAAAAAAAACATTTACGTACCTAGCTTGTGGATTGTTTTGAAAAAACCTTATTTGTCGGTAAAGTGACAGAGTGTAAACGGGTGCTCTTCCACGAGCTTGTGCATGTGCTGGCACGTGAAAAGACGAAAAATCCAACAGGTTCTGGGTGGTTCTGGTGGAATGAGACCCCGTGAAGGAATAGGGTCGGCGGCGATGGAACATTTCACGAGTTCATACTAAATTTCTTGTGCAACCGTAAATTACAACCATTTGTGGGTATTGTTGGTTGGTGTACTTAGCCTGCACATTACGCGGTCGCGGCAACGTGTACACAAATACACACACGACACACAATTACTACACTAACACTTAATACACTGCAATCCAAGCACTGTATGACGCGAGCGGCGAGTACGGCGATTACATCACGGGATCAATAAATCAATTACGCGTCAATGCACCTGCGCAGTCGTTATGACACTGGTTCCGGGTTTGTGTTTCGGAGGCAAGCAGACCCCGCGCGGGGGTGATATTCGTATTTTTGCGAGTGAGGGAGCGGGACGGAGAGAGTTCAGGGAATCCAATTGTTATTATTACTTGTAAGGAAAAACCTGCGCGCGCGCAGGTCGGCCGCTCTATGAAGTTATTACTATTATTTGATGTTTGTTTACATTTCGCTTTGCGCTGTACTGCGCTTTAAGATTTTAATACTTCAACATTTATTGGCGTTAACGAAATATTTTGTTTTAATTACTTTAAGTGTTTATTTGCAATAATAAGCCTTGTGCAATTTGACTTACTACATTTTTAAGGTTTTCCTTACTTGCATTAATAATATTTTTGATTTGCGTATTAATAGCCCTAATGCAATCAGTATCGTGAGTAGTGCCTTAGGTTAAAATAATGCCCATGACTTCAATTCCACCCTGTAGCTTACTAGTGACCCGCCCCGGCTTCGCACCGGCACGGGTGCAATGCTGATACTAAATACACTACATTATACATATAAACCTTCCTCTTCAATCACTCTATTAAAAAAAACCGCATCAAAATCCGTTGCGTAGTTTTAAAGATTTAAGCATACATAGGGACAGAGAAAGCGACTTTGTTTTATACTATGTAGTGATAAATAGTATAGATTGCATCATTTATAAAATTCAAATAATAAAAATACTCGTGTCTAAAATCATAGAGTTGTCATCTCGTCACATGAATCTGGATGATTTCCCCAGCACTGTAGACTGTGGTCTCACATAGATTATCCTTCTTCCTACCCGCAACAGGGTCAAAAAGTTGTGCGCAAGGAATAGTCGTTGATATTGATAGCGACCAACCTGACACTGATGATTAGAACTGCAATAAAATACAATAAAAAAGTACCATAAAACATTTTTTTTAACTCGCTTTTCTATCAACACCGTGTCTCCACCTTACCGCATTCGCCACAGGAGTTGTTCAATAGCGCCATGTTTTATTCAGCATAGACGGACCCCCAAAGATGGCGTCGTGTCAACGAGCGTGTTTAGCGACAACTCATACATTCTACAATGACAACACATTAACAGGATGCCAGTCAACTGCCTTGAAGATGAAGATGACTATCTTGTAGAATAGGCTAGTTTCCACCATCAATAAATTGAATTAGTCCGTCAGTTAGATTATCAAAAAATATTTGACCCGTATTTTTTCTTTTGTTACCTAAACCAAAATTGACGAAGATACGACGCTTTTAAAATTCTCAATACGTCACACCTTAGTATAATTTTTAGTGAGTTCTGACTCCCGAGTTTTGATGCGTTTTATCTTTGTCAATAATCAATGATTTACAAAAATAAAAATACGTGTCCATTATTTTCCAATACTCTAACTGACGGACCAAATAGATTTTCAATTTATTGATGGTGGAAACTAGCCTATTGTTGAATATACCTAATGTATCAACATCAAGATAAACTTCGCTGAAACGAGCCGTGTGCTCGTTAAGATTTCCCATCGCCAAAAATTATGAACTTCCATACAAACTTTCATATCCTTTTTAACCCCTTTAGAGGATGAATTTTTAAAAATCCGTCCTAGTGATTACTTGCGTTATCTAAGAAACTCTTGTGCTTTGTGCTTGGCTATGCGTTGTCTTTCAGTGAATGAATTAATGAATTTAAGATTTTTATTAATACATTAGTTCATCCATTTAAGACCTTTGATGTGACGGACAGACAGTCCGGTAATGATATAAAAAAACTCAGTTTTTGTATTGGCTAAAATAGTAAACACAAGATACTAAACACATTGTAAGACTGTCGCCATTTGATGCTTTTAGTTGAGAAATTGTAAAAGCTAACTCACCAAATAAGCATATTATATTCAGAACAAAGCAACATAAGACTTCTTCAAATGGTGTGTCGAGTTGCCGACGCCAGAAAGGACTGCATTAAAAAAATATATATATTTCATAAACATAAAATGCTTTACACGTATGAGTTGGAGATCACCTTTTAAGCAAGGAGATGCTTGTGTTAGGTGACTCCGCTCTTCCACTTAACATGACAGGGTATGCAATTGAAAAACAATCAAAATAAAATAACACAAAAAGAAAGAAAATGAAGCAAAAAGATAATACAAAAATACAAAAACACACACATGCATTGTATTGACTCTTTCAATATGTCGCACGGTACGACAGAACTTCGCGACGACAAACTTTACATAAAGTATATGGAACTAGTAACTCGATAATATTCTGAAAGTTGTTTCAGTAGAGCAAATCTTAGACCGTGTATGAAACTTTTAGGAGTTTATTCAAACTAAAACTTTATAGGTGAAGTAGGCACCAACAGGTTCATCCGAATAATAAGTTTTTGATAAATATTATTGTCACAATTTTATAATCTTTCTAGCTGTTACTTCTCCGTAATTTAAAAACATGAGCTTCTTCTCTAACAGCTTCAAGGATTGCTCATTTTAGAATACCTAGTCTTATCGAAATGTGCTTAATTAAAACCCTACAAACTCCTCATTAAGAATTGTTTCCAATTATTCTCCTTGTTTAAATCCTCAGATCATTACCATTACAGCTTCCTTACCTGCTAACAATATGTCTCCACATCTCGGGCCCACTGGCCCGTGGCCGCAATCCTTTTTCTCGTCTGCAAGGGCGACGCACAGCACAATGCGTCCGTTCCCACAAAGTCGCCATTTGCAAGTCAAATACAGTAAATAAAACCGTTTGGAGCATTTAATACAAAGCTTGTTACCGTTGTTCTCGGTCCTTTCAGCTGTTCACATTGTGAGCCGATGATGGATGATGATGACCTAGGTTTTACTTATAAGGAAAAGTGGTAATTATAGATTCTATCCGGGACACCGTTTTGCCGTTCTATGTGAAAAGTTAATTAAATTGAAGAACAGATGTCCACTGCTAAATGAAAAATTAACTCCAAAAAGTACTTCAATCAATGACTTTAGTAACATTAACGTACGATGCACCTTCTTTTTATTGGTGTCTTTTCACAACCCATCAGTCTCATCAAAGGGTGTTAAGAGCTGAATTCATGGTAACATGAAAATCTCTCAAAGGTAAACGACAAAGTCCAAAAAACATAGTATCAATCAATCCAAAGTCATTAATTCAAAATAGGGCGATAAAATCAGCACTTTTTGAACGTCGAAATTACATAAGACAGTCCCCCAAAACGCCTTCACCACTTCCTAGTGTTTTAGTTGGGAAGAAGAAGTGGTGCAATAAACTCCCCAGCACCGAGTATTATACGCCTCACTACATTTGAGATACACCACCTCAATCAAACCCAACTTTGATCCCATAATCACAAAACAGAAGAGCAAAAGATGAAAGACACACAATTACCTAAATATCAATAATCGGATGAGGTGTCAATAAATCTGGCTAATCCTAGCGGATGACTAAACGATAGGCCGGCCAACTGGGTGCCCCGGCGATTACCCACAGCCATACATCTTAGTTTGGACGCACGCCAGACTAAGTCTGACGCTGCATCGTTACATGCACTATTTGTGTAAATTAGTCTGTGATTTACAAGCGGCTGATTTTTCTTTGTTGTGTGGTGAGGATAGACGAAGTGTCTAGGTATTGTTGGGCTACAAAATGGCGACGAGCTGGGATTTTAATTGAGTTTGTCTGATGGTGTGATGGTTTTGTTCGGTTCGTGGAAAATGAAATTCTGTTACTGGGCGAAGCAGAGGATATAGCTAGAAAAGGAGCATGAGTTATTAACTCACAAAAATGACACCTTCTGTGTTTCAGGTGTGAGATCCTTTCAGCTTGTTTAGTATAGTAATCAAATATGACTTATTCCTATCGAGCCTTGTACCTGATGGGATTTCCCATCGGAAAAAATGACAAAGTTCTAAACAAACCTTCACCTCTTAATTAACCTCTTCAGGGGTTTTATTTAAAGGTTAAGTTAGCAATAAATAAAACCCCTGAAGGGGTTATATAGGGGGTGAAGGTTTTTAAGGAACTTAAAAATTAAGGAAAGATTTTCAAACTCCTTCCTTAGCGCTAAATTTCGCTATATAACGAACTTTGTGCCAAATTACATGCTTCTAAACTCAGCGGCTTAGGCTGTGCGATATCTATCAGTTAATTAATGCATTTAAGATTTTTATTAAAGAGATTTGACACAAAGCTATTATGGATAGCAAAAAAGTTTCTGAAACTTTCAAACTGGCCAGTTCCCCCAACTAAAACTCCTAAGACACTTGGGTAAGTTGCGTTCTTCCCCATTTCATCCCCCATTATACTGAGTAGGGATGAAGATAATGGAGACGAACAGCGTCCCGTCTACGTCCCATCTTTCCCACAAGTACCTACCTACATAACAAGTACCTAGTACAATGTATAGTTTACAATTTAATGTGTGGAGTGCATGCTTCTGACATGCCCTAAAGGCTTATGTTGAAATAGGGGAGTCTGATATGTAAACGTATGTTGTTAATTTTGATTTTAAGTCGACTTATCTATAATAAGCAGGGGTAGATCGACGATTTTTGGAACCATAAAGCATTTTTTTTATTACTAAGATTTAAATATCGAAATTAAGTATTTTTTGCACATTACGGTAGGACGTAACACAATAATTAAAGGAAAGTACGAAGGGTAAGTAAATTACGGAGGACCAATTGCGAACTGGAGCAATTGAGAATTGGACAGTTGGATATTTTGCGAATTGGACATAATGCGCCCAAAGGGTCGATGGGGCTATAGACAGCTCCATATACCTACAAATGTAACATAATTAACGCAAGATCTCATACACTTCTAATTAGAGTATTACGAGTATGTAAAAGCATACCTACTTAATAAAATGACCAAAACTATTATTTGAAAGCTAACTATTGTTATTCTTCGTTTTAGCGTGTCGATGGCAAAAATAATATAGTTATTGTTTGGCCCAAAATTCAGCAACACGGATAGAAGAAAATCTTGTTGGCCTTAAAATAAGTATAACAGAAATATAATACAACAAAACCCATATTTTTTTAAAAACATAGGCACCGTTATAAAAAGTTACTGAAATCGATTCAGTAGTCAATTATAAACAAACTACTTTCAGGACTTGCGTTTATTCTTTTACACCTTGTAGTATGTAATATACAAAACTTGTTTTCCATTTTTTGGAATGATTTGAAAGAAAGAAAATACATTTACTTAGCACAGACTAAAAGACACACAATACATCAGATACAGACATCAAAAATAAAAAGTGTAAACTCCGATGTAAGAAATTAGAAAGAAATTGTGCCTCACGGCTGTGCCAGGCCCATTGATTTGCCATTGCAATATCACGGATACCACAAACTCCTGAGCACCACAAGCTTCCCGAAACACAATTCCACAAATCAGTTAAACACTTTTAGTTGAACAGCTGGATCCGATATTAATCATGACTCCGCGTGTAAACAGTGGCATCAAGGAGGCGGGACCCGATGGTGTCAGGACCTCATTTGTCAATCAGTGTCCTCGTGAGTAATGGCCGCCGGAAATTCGACAGATTACTGTCCAAATCGATATCGGAGGATTTATTTTTTTAATAGGACGATTTGCAGGATTTTCGCTGTGCTTGCTATGTAGATTTTACTACACGATGCGGGGTCATACCGATGCTAATTTGAAACGGTGATAATTTAATTACATTTTCATCTGATTTTCGATCTAAAGAGAGTCTATAAAACCTATTAAACTTATATTTTGATACAAGCTGTGCCCGCGGCTTCGTTCGCATGCATTTTATGGGTTTAAATTTTTGCGCGGAAACCTAATTAGTTTTCTAAAATAAAAGTAGCCCAGCTGTGTAGGAGATTAGCCGGAACAAACAGACAGACATACAAAAAAGTTTAAAGACTGTTTTTGTTAAAAGTGCCGTATACGTATTCTTTCATATGCATTTAGTAAAAAAAAACTGTTATTTTTACATTACATACAGACACTTAAATTTTATTTATTCGTATGGACTAGATTTCAAAAAAGAAAATATTATAGCATATCGATTCATTTTCATTCACAATCTCAGGCACCTATTAACAGACACAGATACCTACATGACGTAGGTAACGAAATTAAATTCCTCCACATGGTACCTGCAGGTACTCAGCTCGCAAAGACACAGTTATTACATTAACATTGTCTACAACGTCACTGCGTTCTGAAATTCAGAAGGATCATTCCAAACAACATTAAAAACAATAGCCTCCCCGACCGATTTCGGTCACGGTGGCCAATCTCAACGGAGATTAGTCAGGTACGCAGGAGATATTATAGTGCACAAGTGTGCGCGCAAAGACAGGTGCACTCCCTCTTCCCTCACTCTCATAGTCCGATGGGACGGCAATCCAACACGATCGGAGAGGGATCGGGCGCAGGACCAACGGCTTAACGTGCTTTCCGAGGCACGGGGGTATCACACCGCCAACTTCCAAACTCCGGGCTGTTACTAAGATATTCCTAGTGGAAAAAAATCAATAACACTTTGCCCGAAACGGGAATCGAACCCAGGACCCCACGCTCAGCAGTCGCGCTTGCGACCAGGAGACCAACGGGGCAGTTAAACAGGCCAAACAACATTATACACACCCAAATATGGCACCATACAACAGCTGCACACCCCGTACCTCCATACAAACTGACTATAACAATATTAATTCAGCTGTCGTTGAAGTTACGAGTATTCATAGATTTCAATTGTCGTTGAAATTACTCATAGATTTAATAGATTTTTGCTGCCACGAAAGTCCGCTCAAAGAACTGTTTGGTCTTGGCCAGACCTCCAATGACCCATGGTTACCGATGTGATAATTC
The DNA here is from genome assembly GCA_949316385.1 of Globia sparganii. Classification (NCBI taxonomy): domain Eukaryota; kingdom Metazoa; phylum Arthropoda; class Insecta; order Lepidoptera; family Noctuidae; genus Globia; species Globia sparganii. The sequence goes on along the minus strand of OX438663.1, from coordinate 22,655,084 downwards.
AAAAAACCCTGAAAACATTATTAGACAAAGTGGACAGTCCCTTTATAATGCACTGGTTACGGAGGCACGTGCCAGTGTGTGTGGGGCACGTCATTTTTAGTTATTTTACTTTGTAAGAGTTTACTAACATAGTTTATAAGTCATTGTTTACTATTAAGGATTGTGAGTAGTCCGAAATAAAGAATGTATTAAAAACTATTAACTATGTTTTCGTGAATTATCGTTTCTGAAATTAACAGCTTTATAAGAATATTATTTATTTATTTACTCTAACATTCCGTACGCCAAATACGCGCATTGACGTGGAGTGGCGGACACTAGCCCGTTTTACCTATTACTTTAACATAAAACAGTCAAGACCAATTACATTAATTAAAGACACAGACACTTTAGATAAGTACAATAACGAAAGTATACAACTACTCGACAGTCATACGCTCATCTCACAATACTCCAGGGCCTCAAGTCTGCTATTACAATAGTATCAGAATGGTCTATCATTGATTTCATAATTGTTGATTTTGACAAGTTTGGTAATCTACTAATATAACGGCGTCATTATGACTTTCCAATGGTCAACCACTGACACTCCATTGAAAGAAATGGCGTAAAATGGTAATCTCGTACATAATAACATTAATGACAAATGAATAAATGTAATGTTTATTGCTATTTACGAACTTCTTACTACTTCAGATTGCAAACACTAATACATAATATGTAAAAATAAATATTAAATGAAATCTAGCATGAAATTTAGTAGTTTTTCTCAGACCATTGACCGACCAATGATCGACCATTATGAATGTAGCAGATTACGAACTTTTAGAAAAATGACAATGAGATCGTGTTGGAATGACGAATTTATAAAAATAGCAGACTTGGGCGCCAGACGTACTGACAGGATCTTCTTCCATTCATCCGCGACCACATCACAGTCAGGCTTAACGTCCAAGAGAGCGTTGAGCGCACAGAGTGTGCGAGGGTCAGGAGACTGGACTCGAGCGACGCGACGGTTCGACTCCCAAGCAGGGCGAACAATCTGTGCCTCTAGTTACGGCTAAAGTATAAAACGCGTCATACGAATTGGTCCTTCTGTTCATAGTTCTCCATTTATCAGACAGGGGTGCACAACCTTCCCAGTTATTAAGCCCATGTGTCTATGAGCCGGGATTAATCAAATTAATAAAGTCGTTATCTCGAGTGTGGCAATTTGCCACCCTTGTGCGACTTAATACTGTTACTAAGTTCAGTTTAGAGACTTTTAGCGCTGATGCGGATGTATAAATTGTATTAATATGTGCTGGGCGTATTAGGCGCTTAAATTAAATGGTTATTGGAGCGTAAAGTTTAGGTAAATTGATCGTTATTGCGTTTTAGATGTTAATAATGGGGAATATACGCTGTAGGTAAAGGTAAGTAGGATTTAGTTGCATGCCGTTGTTTTCTGCAAAGCTTAGTAAGAAAGAACCAAAATAAATTTAGACAAGGAACAGCTAATGTATTTTGTAACAATCTCACCGTAAATATATAGAGGACAAAGTGAGCTTGAAGTGCATCCATGCAAGCATCCCCACAGATGCTATGGATTGACACTATTGACAGCTCACTTCACCTAAGTTTTCACGGTACGATTTTTACAGAATACATAGACTGATGCTAGGCATTGACACTATTGACAGCTCAATTCAAGCTCACTTCACACACTCACGCTCACAGATTTCTACAGAGCAGATCGGCTAGTAACGGAAATGACAAAGAATTCAGCTTTGGGCTAACCTTTTCCTTCTATTTCTCGTCACTTAGTCTTATACAGTATTTACAAAGTACTCTTCTCAGATCCAAAAAGAAAGATAATGGATTACCATATACACCATGCTTGATACATTAACTATAAAAAACGTGGTGTATGGAAAAACTTACGGATTTATCTTTGAAACCAACAACTACAACAGTTTTTCATAAAAATATCACACAATTCATACAGAAGCTTGATGAAAGCACAGTTTACCGTCCATTTACCGAGATCGTTAGCGAATGACAAAAGAAAGAGTGATCGTGTCGAGCGGGCGGGCTGCGTGATTTATGTAGGATGAATGTACTGGAGTACTATTACGTACGTACGGCGATATTCAGCTAAATAGTGCTCGTGACACGGGGGCTTAGTGTTTTGGAAAAAGGGTTCTTGGTTCTTAGGGAAACATGTTCGTGATTGTTGTGTGTTCAAGAATCTGGACTTGTCTTTAGATATGTAGCTATACCTGAATCGCTTTAAGGCCGCAGACGAGCATAACACGACTCTAATAGCACAGTTTTTATGAAAACTTCATGCAAATTGTTCTACCAGCGGGGCAATTGCGTAACACATTATCAATGAGAATCGGTTTCATTTTGACAGTTCAACCTCATTCATTGCGTTATTTACGTGTTGAATAAACAAATTTTTCGAACTTATGAAGCAATGGATTAGCAATTTGCTTCAAAATGATTCAGATTCCGATTGATAGTAGGTTAGGCAATTAGGATGCTGAATTGCGTCGCACCATTCGTCTCGCGCCTGTCTTCCTTTATCGTGGCAATAGTGGTCATTCCTCTTTCCATTAGTCAAAGGTTACCCGCTCAGTCTGGCGTCAGTTCAGTCCATCAGTTTAGTTCAGCTAAGACTGATGCCAGAATGATGGATGAAAAACACGTTTAATTTTTGTCATTGACTGAGCGTGTAACCTTTGACTAACACCTCTCCGTAGAAACCCAAACAATAAACTTTATATGTTTTTAAGTTATTGGAAAACGTTGAAGATCACAATGGATATTGATTCAGGATGTTAACGGGCGTTGTTTCAATTGTTGAAATAAAGAGTGCTAGAACATATAGGTGAGGCTGAGGACAGGAATCACAGAAAACCGCCGCGTCCTGGAGTTTCTGCATACCGCCATGAAAAAGGTGTAAGTTTATGTATGTAAATGTCATCTGCATTCGTGATTTATTTGCCAAAAATGTAAACAAATATGAGTTTATGGAAAAATAACTTTAAATCCTACACAATAAAGTTCAGTTTAAGCTACAACTTCAAAGAAATTAAAACTTTTTCAATAGTGCTAGTCACTCTGAAATCAACTTAATCATCATTAAAATAAAGTTGCTATTTGTTTTAAACTTGAAATAATATTAATTTGAAACATAAGTTTAGATAGACTACGTGGTGCGCTAAGCTTTACTATGAATTTCTGCTTCTTACAGGCAAGTGTGCGCTCCCTTTTACGTCGCTCGGAGTTAGCTCACAACTGTGGCCCACGAGCACTCAGGCTATGAGTATTTTGCTCACAATATTTTTTTCCTTAAGACTGCCTTAGAAGACTGGCAAATTAGTTAGTATGATTGTTAATTAAAATAAAAAAAGATTAATGTTGAAAAAGTTTTAAATATATATTTTCTATAATAAATATAGTGTATTTTATTTAATAAAATTAAAAATATTACCTGGTAAAACCTGCATTTAATGATATTCATAATATAAACGTGAACAAAATGCACTACGCGCGAGTGCCCGTGTAATTTCTAGAGGCGCGGGTGCTGGCGGGTTAGTTAGTTTTATGAAGTGACACTTAAGCAGTACCTAACTGCAAGTTTCTCTGATAAATCAATTAAGGTCTGTCTTCCTATATCTTGTTATATACATTACAAAAGAAGAAATTAGGGCAACCCATTCCTGACCAGGGGGCCTTACAATCTCAAGTAAAAGTGCTATAAATTATCTGAAGGGAAATAGATTATTGTGTTGCCAAACCACCGTGCCGGCTGCGCAATTTATCACTGTTTTGACTAATAAATTATATAAGAACCTACGCTAATTCAAGTAGTTGTTGAGCACACCTTTAGTTGCTACTATGTAAAGAAGTACAGGGTAAAATTAAATTAGCTAGCGAAACTCTGGAGACGTAATGGGTATCGATATCAAAACACGATAAAATAGATTCGATGTTTTTTTTTAGGTGCACGACCGCTAATAGCGTTATTACTTGAAGTATGAGTTTAGAAAATCTGTTTTCTTTTGTTTTATCGTTTTTAGACATCGATACCCATCAAGTCTGTGAAGTTTACACAAGGAAAATCTGATTTTTAAACTGATATTTCAAGTATACCTCCTACTACCCGCGGTCGATAAATTTAAAGAAAAAACTATAACATTTATTCATTTTTAATGTTATCATGTATACCATCATATCGATACCCATCACGTCTGCAGGGTTTCGCTAGCTAATTTAATTTGACCATGTATATCTACATAAAAGGAACTTACCTATATCTAAAATCAGCTACCTAAATCTCGAAGGGAGAAAGTGTCGAACTCGTGATATCATGTGCGGCAATCCTGTGGATTTCTATCAATACAATGAAATAAAGATCGATTTTAAAGCTTTGAAAGTCGTGACGGAAACGAGAGTTGGAGAATTGTCTAGATATCCCGAGGCAAGGGACAATAATAGTGAATCAAATTCAACTAAACTCAAACCCTTTTATTCATAAACGTTACTTAAAGTTAAGAACATTAGCGAACATTTTTGACGTTTAAACGTCACTTGACTTTAATCATCGTTTAAAAATAAACCTCAATTTATCTAGCCTTTTTCTAAGTATGTTGGGGTCGGCTTCCAGTCAAACCAGACGCTTCCAGCTGAATACAAGTATTTTACTTAAAGCGACTGCCTATCTGACCTCCACAACCCACAACCCAGTTACTGAGTAACATGATACCCCTTGATAAGACTGGTTGTCAGACTTTTGGGCTTCTGACTGACGTCAAAAATCAACCAAATCCAACTACTAAAGTGTAAAGAAGTATTACACGTTTAGGTCTAGGACAACTGCCTTACCTTGCAAGACTAAACATACCACAGGTAAAGATAGACCTAGATAACGCAAGTATCACGATCTGTATGAAAACCAAGCGTGCCATTTTGTTGACTACCTACTATGACGTCACAAGAACTCTTTCTCTCTCACGCTCACCCAGCCAGCAGTACAGAGGACTGAGCGGGAAAGTGGCGGCTTATGATTTTTGAACGTAAGTTGGTGCGATTTTTGGCACGCGAAGTAGTTGCTCTTGCGTTATCTATGTGTATCTATATCTGTGAAACAAACCTAGTCATGGGCTCAATAGTAACACTGCTTTTCGAGGTAAAGGAGCTGAAGAGCAAGAAAGGAAGACAGTTAATAAACTAGCGACACGCCCCACTTACAAATTAGTAAGTAAAAACTACTACCGCTACATAAAATTAAATCTTAACATAATCAGTTACTCAAAAAACTCGAAAGTCCATCAGCATTTCTTTTTCATTTCACCATTATACTCCGGCACGCGCATCCGTATTGTCGTGAAAGTAGCGTCGGATACGGCGGCTCACGTCCGGCATCCGGTCACGTGCTCCGTGTCCGGCCGGCGGACGGCCAATCAGTCGGCTCTCTAATTAATTTACTTTGAATGCTTCTTATTGGCTGCTACGTGCTCCAATCAAGACGCAAACCACTTCACGATTAGTTTCCACCGGTCCGGGTTTTTCCGCTGACTTTAATTTCCGTTGATCGGAAAGTACGGATCGTTGTTTTTTCTTGTTGGTACCCGATAATTATTGTAAAATCTGCACTTTTTGTTATGGGGATCTTTTTACTCTAACGAAAAGGAATATTGAGAATTTGGGACTGCAAGGAATTAGTTCGAAAACTACTCAGAATTTTGACTTATAAATCACAATAATTCTAAGATTCCTGAATAAAATATAGAAAGAAAAAAGTTTATTTGGACACAGTTCCTTAAACACAAAATACAAAAAATAAACAAAATAAAATTATCAAATAATAATAATATATAATACTATTGGGCGGTCACTACAAATTGTGGGAAAATAATGATTGATTAATATCGATCGAGAATCTCACGAATGAATCGACCCCTATTTCCCGAATTTCTTTTTAGTCCTTCGAGCCGGATACATCGGGGAAAATAGTTTGACTAAACGATGATAGACACGCCGCTCGTTAACATTTGTACGTTGACAATAACACAGCTGTCCAAGCAATATTGTGGCTTCTGTGAAGTATCATAATGCCTATAATCCCTAGGATCGTTGTGGTGGATTCTTGGCACACAACGAATCCAGGTCGCTCCGATAGTTTATTCCCTAGACGCAGCTCTGTGACGATTATCGCCGGCGCCTCTGAACAGGATCTATTGGTACCGTTCCTAAAATATTCAGTGCGGATGCCAGGATATTTAGAAAAGGATTAAAAGATCAATTTGAAATCGGCACAGGAAATGTTTCTTCGACTTTATATAAAAAGACATTTAAATCTCCCTAATTTATTGTAGCACTAGATTTACAAAAATTATCGTTTGTAAAAAGTCTGGGCGCGCGCTTCCTAGGCTCGTCTCCAACGAGTAAGCTCACTGGTCAGAGACTAATGTAGTGTTGATAAGTCTTCAAATTGGCTTCTTGGCCAAGTATCCTCTTTGGCTGTTATTCCTAGTCGTGTTTCGTAATGTACAACTTAAGAAATAACTGAATTCTTTCAATAAATCAACGTGTTTTCTTATCCTATTAATCGTACCACATATGTTGAGGTTACTCATTTTTTAGACCAGTTGCATCGGTTTTATACCAAAGAGCACAGTTGCCAAAAAGGTTATAAAACTGAGACAATATAATACATTCGCTGCGGCAACACAGCAAACATTAAACCACAAACAAAAGAAGACATACACAAATAAAAAACTAAGATTTATACCTGTCAGTGTCTTGTCATATGTTGACATACAAATCATCGTCCCTGTCCCGCTACAAAGGAAAGCTGGGTATTTTTCTAACAGCGCCATCTGTTAAACGTAATAGCGAACCACAGATCGACCGCTGACAGGTTTATGTGGAGGGGGCGGCGCGCGCGCAGACTTACGATCACTTTTGTAATGGCAGTAATAGCTGTTATGTCTTTTGCGTCATGTTTTGATATTTTTAGTTGTGTGAGTGTTAAACAGCCTAGGTTTGGATTGTTGGAAAAATGGTTAGGTAACTGGGGGCTTGTGGCTATCGCTGATCGATCTTCAAGGTTAAGCAACGGTCACCGATGTCAGTTCGTGGATGAGTGACCATTCAGTAAATATTGAGACCACTCCGTGCCTCGGAAAGCACGTTAAACTTTTGGTCCCGATTGTCATTAATTGTTATCTTTGTCATTGACAGTCATTACCAGGTAATCAGAAACCCGAAAGTCTGACAACCAGTCTTCCCATTGGAGTATCGTGTTATCCAGTAAGTGGATTGTGGAGTTCAGATAGGCAGGCGCTCCACGTAAAACAATTTAGCTGCATCCAGTTAGACTGGAAGCCGACCTCAACATAGTTGAGAAAAGACTAGGCAGACTGGTTGGGTAACTGAAGATCTCTTATTTTATTTTAGACTCACACTTAATCAAGGAAAAGCAAATGTAGATAATTAAGCAGCTTAAGGAATGAGCATGACAGCCTTAGAATAATAGAAATTTCTACACCGACAGTCGACCAACTCTTAAGTTCTGGATGGATGGACCAAGTCAAGTTATTGCACCCTGGCAAATGACAGGACAGTTTGTACAATGTATAGTTAAAATTGAAAATATGAAGTACCACAACGATTTGCCTGCTCCGCAAATAATCTAAAAAGAAACCCATCCTTTTCTAACTAGCCACAATAAATTATTCTAAGCTTGAATAAATAGATTTATCCGTTAATTAATCGCAATACATTTACCTCCTTGGATTCACCGCGGTCGTTTAATGGCGTCATACGTCACAGGGCTAATGCCTGAGTGCATAGAACCTTGGACTAGGGTTATTATGTCTGCTAGACGTAGTACAAATGTTGAGGTACATTTGTTTTGTAGGGATAATTCAGTAGCGAGACATGGACGTAGGTGTTGTAAATGCTACGGTAGCAATAACTGTTGCTTCTGATTAACTATACCGGGCAATGGCTTACTTAAGGAGTTTCTCGAACACTAGGACCATTTTTTTAAACCGTGCCAATCTTACTCATGCAGCATGTTAGTAATTTGGTCTATTATAAATAGAAAAACTTTGCTTTCGTACCACAGTCCCATTTGCGAAAACGATGTTTGCTTTCAACGTTAGCTAAAACGATTATAGCCTGTAAACAACCCTCTTGTTTTCATTAAACTTTGAATCAATTTTAAATATGCTGATGTTCGCCACCTTTATCGTACTAGTTCCATACTTCAACTTATTTAAACTTTTAATCTTAACTAGTCAGTAAGAAACAAGAATTGGAGCGTAGTGAAAGCATAGTCAGCCTATAATGTCCCCCCTGCTGGGACACAGATCTCCACACTGTAAGAGGGAGTCGGCAATAATCCAACACGCGGGCTCAGTGCGGGTTGCTGGGTGTCACATCTCTTCGAATTTTTGGTTCCAAGAGATGCCGGTTTCCTCACGATGTTTTCCTTCACCGTTTTGAAAGCAGTGGTGATGAAATAATTTACACAAAGTTAAGTGCCTGCTTGGGTTCGTACCAACGACCGCCACCACTGCTCTTACACAAGAACCAAAATTACTAATGATCCAAAATAAATTGGGATACCTAAGGTCAAGACGATGATAGTGATGATGTTTTTCATAGTGACCAAGCCTAACCAACTTTCCCTTTCTCCCCCAGAATGTAACTGCAACGGGCACGCGCGTCGCTGCCGGTTCAACATGGAGCTGTACAAGCTGTCGGGCCGGGCCTCCGGGGGCGTCTGCCTGAAGTGCCGGCACTACACCGCCGGCCGGCACTGCCACTACTGCCGCGAGGGGTACTACAGGGATCCCACCAAACCGATCACGCATAAGAAGGCTTGTAAACGTGAGTATTTCAATAAAGATTATATACTTCAGAACAACAGAATTAGAAAAGTTATGATCGTTCTCACTAACACTAGACGACATCTAAATAAATGTCTAAATAAAAGCGCACTGTCGGATTTTCGACGCGATTTTCAAAGTAAAGAATTGGGATTCATATTGCATGGACAGCATTAGACAAAAGAACAGGAACAGGAAGTTTAGAGCATCTAAGAGTATAGATAAAATCTTAAAACTGTTTCGAGTGCATAGCATGACTAGCTAATATGTACTCACTGGAAGTGCTTACCTTATTCAAATATTACATCCCAGTTCGGAATTCCATCATCTGTGTATAACTTTAACCATAATTAGCAATTGCTTGGCGTGAACCACTGAGTCACCACTTTCTTCCTGAGATTTTTTTTTATACTGTCCCGCTGCTAGGCACAAGCTTCCCCAACTCCTTCCGTTACCTCTTTTCTCGCGCCACGTCAAACCAGTTCTCACAGTACGCGTCCAGGTCATCTCCCTCAGTCAGGACCTCTTTCTGGGCTGGCCTCGGCCACACCGTCCATATTCAGGCACGATGATTATAACGTATACACCCTTACATTTTGATCGTTTTAATCCTTAAAAAGCATTGAGCTATATAACTAGAGAAGCAAACCTCAATAAAACGTGTCAAAAAAGTGTAGCCACTTTATAAACGCGACGACGTAGCTTTGAAACCACTAAACATTTAAAAGTAAACATATATCTGTCTCACTTACACACGTCGTAAGAATAATACCGTCGCTTAGATTAGACAAAGACCGCAGTATAAACATGCAATGACGGGATGGGGTTGCCTACCCATGCGAAATTTTACCCAACATTTTAAGCCATAAAAAGCGTTTTAGGTTAAGTTAAATTATTTTTTAAATATTTGAATTATGTATTTCTTATTGGATGTGTTATAGAAGTTTATAAATAATGAAAATAACTAAGACATTTTCTTTTTGAATATTTTTTCTTTATTATTAATGAAATTAGGTAGCCAGTCAGTCTCTTTTCTCAGCAATCGGATTATTTCCACCCATTTTTCACGGCGTGCTGCATCTTTAGGCACCCTGCTACGTTGTTATTATTAAAAAATATTTAAAATCACTTATTCCATAAATTAAAAACTCCCACTAATGTGGGAAACTAAAACTAAGTTTTTAGTGGTAACACTGAACCTAATTTACAAAAATCTACATTTTATTGCGTTTTTACGTTGATATAAACACAGAGACAATTAATTTACGTGTGGAAAGTAATTCCGGTTAATTTATTATGTTTTTGTGATCTTGAATCGCACTCTTTCGCGATATTTTTTGTCGTATGTCACTCGGTTGACTTCAGTTGGCGTCACACAGAGCACTGAACTGACGTTAGCTTCGCTGATGGCTGTGGCCATCAGACTAGTGGCAACGCCGTGGTGAGGTAATTGCTAATCTAGTGTAACATATATATCAATGTTAAAAAGGGTCATTATACTCATCATTATGAACAACTTTTGCTATGGGACCAAACCTGAAATCGTGAAAAAAAATCAGTTGATCCATAGTCCATACATTACGTAGAGTTATTGGTCCCATAGTAAAAGTTGTTCATAATAATGAGTACATTTTGATCGTTTTAATCCTTAAAAGGGGTCACCCTTTTAAGGATTAAAACGATCAAAATGTAACGGTGTATAATCGTCGAGCGTATTATTATAATATTCTGATCTTCCATTATTTACAATAACACTTTCAACTTTAGAATCTCAAAACGATTCAAACAACATATATGTAACACTCACCATTTCATTTTAACCCGTAACATTTATAGTTCCAAAGATAAGTATATATTTAACTGACGATAACCGTTTACACCTGTCCACGGACAAACCAACAGACAGATATAATCTGGAACTATCTGTGTTCAAATAGACACGGTCGTTATACAAATACTTGGGTTTTAGTTAAACGGAGTTTAACGTCGGTATTTAGATAAAACGTTGCATCAATTTGGAGATTATGAGCGCTTTTTATATTTCTAATGTTAACTTTGGTATTAAGTTTTATGTTATAGTTTATATTATCGTTATTTGTTGTTGTAGTATTAAGCAGGGCAGGGTACTTAGTATAGCGATTACGTAACAGCTGACATAAAAAAAGAAAATAAAAAAACTAAAACTCTACTACGACAAAAACGCCAACTGAAAAGGGATAAACAACGATTTTCGTCATTGAGAGAGAGAATTCTAATTTTAATTCTTGTGAACTACGGCGTTTCTTGTCGCTTCTTAATTTAACATAACATAACATAACGTGCTAGAGTCCCTTTGTGTATATTGTTTAGTATAGTGTTTTAGTATAACGCCGTTATTAACATACCATCACGGTTGTGTAGCTTTGCACCTTATAAGGCCAAGTTGCAAAGTTTGAAAAAAGGGTATCTCGATGACCACATACCCACATCTTCAAAACTATCCTCTCCCAGTGGCACCCACTAACAACTCCGCAAACATTTAACCCTCTCCAAACTAATCCTATTCTGGTCCCAAAGAAATCGAAATTGCAAAACAAAAAGGCGTGACGTCGTAAAATCCAAAAGTAAACGCATCCCGGTTACATCGTCCCCGTGGTGGCAGCTACAATAGTTTTCACATAAAATTGGCCGAAAATCGAGTTTGTCCACTTGGTCCTTCGGGCGGGATCGGTCCTTCGGGACACTTGAGTTTTATTTGACTGCCGCGGTAGGTTTTCGCGGATTGAGTCAAGATTGGGGTATGGAAATGGGAGCACTTAGGTACTTACTATTGTGACGTCAGCTAGTTGAGGTCGAGTTGTTAGGTTAGATGGCCCGATGGGGAGGAGAATTGAAATGGTTGCATTTGAATTTTGTGGAGAGCCATTAAGCGAATAAAGTTGTAATAGTATATTTTGGCTATTGGATGTGTTATTATAATATTATTGTCCTTTATTAATATTTGTTTCCTTATTCTTTTTTCGAGTAAGGAGTTAAAGATAAAAATAATAGGTACCTACATTTGTAACATAACAAAAATCAAAGTCAAAATTTTTTTTTTTCACATAAACCTACATGGGCTTATGAAACGTCAGAAGCTAGGTGCACGGTTCCAATTAGTCGTTTCCTATGAGAAGAGTCGGCAAGAAACTCCACGGCCAGCAAAAAATATTTCCTACTCAGAAGTAGTGTGCTACTTTTACTTAGTTATAAAGCTAAACAAGCAACTTTTCCATATCCCATCTCAGAAAGCAAGGCAAACAATTTTCTCAAGAAACTGCCCCCGAAACCTTTCTCGATTCTCAGAATACGCAAACAGACGGCAGTACGCGACTACACACGCCGATACAATTGCCAACATTATTTCCGATCGCGATCCCCTGTCATATACCCGGACCGCTATAAAACGTCGGGGTCAACGCACAACTCGACACTTTCCCTCAACAAAACCCATCCGGGTAATCGAGTAATCCTACGATTCCTACGACACACTGGGGAGAATCCGATTATCGAATGAAATCAACTATATCGATAACAAATCATGACGCACAATAAAACGAATTCTGTTTCGAATAGTTTCGATTATCGATAGTGATTTAGGGTTTGGCAATTTTTCGTGCAATTTGGGTTTTGGTATGCGGTAATATTTTGTGTATTTCTTTTTATATACAAACGCCAGCGCATCAAGCTAGCCTTATGCTTTATCGATAAAGTTGAAATTGAAACCTATTAAATAGATTTAACAGATTATTTGTAGTAGCTTGATATGCTGGCGTCTGTAATATGGAACATCTCTGTCCAACCCTATGGGAAAACAAGGCGTGCTATCATGTCGCACCTTCGGTAGAACAAGGGCATAATTGCAGTTTTTGCTATTTTACAGGAGAGCTATTTTAAGATATTTATTGCATTCAGTGAGGTCTTGCTCTGTTAATATTGCTCGAAAGTTTTTCTTCTTTGCATGATATAAACTATATACTATATCCTTTTTAGGCGTATAGTTAACAAGAATTAAGAACTTTTAGTTTTTTTTCAATTAATTTTAATTTTAAGGAAGGGATACATTTGTGCCCTTGTTCTACCGAAGGTGCGATGTGTTGTGTGTGTATTACACTTATTAAAAAAAAAAACAACGTCTTATAATATGACGTCACAATCAAGTTAATAAAAAAATAAACTGCGCATTTTATACACCACTCAACACCGCGGTTTTACGACTAATTTAGATCTTGTTAAGGCTTTACTACCTAGGAAATAATGTTTAAATTACGTTGTTTACTGATTAACGCGAACGCCTTAAAATAAAAGTACCTCTAGTTATAGGCCAGTGCTATAAAGTTGTTACCACGCAAATAAAACGTGATTGTGCAATGCGTATGTACTTGCTTTTATTTCTACTGTTCCTAGATTGCGATGTACTGTGTGCACTATGCACTAAATTGCATTTAGACTCTAAATGCAATTTAATTCTCGAATGGACCAATTAACTTGAAAGTTTTCTTATGTTTTATTGTCAGACCGCAGGGTGTGACTACATTGTTGATTAAATACCAATGTACTCGTATTTAACGAAACGAACTACTATGGTTTTATCAAGCTATATAGTAGATATATATTTGAGAACGTGGCGTAGAACAATACAATTCTTAGCAGTTTAAAAGAGATTTTTTTTTCCTTTGGAAAGTACAATTTTAATCAGTTGTCGCTAGGAAAACAAGTATGTTCAATTAAAATGCAATTTAATGCAAAAATCTTGGCGAGATCGAAAAAATATTGTATACACAAGACCATAAACGCTTAGAAGATTCTCACACACTCCATTCTGTCCTGATTAAACTAGTTCCCATCACACTCAGAACCAGCAAATATTAGTTCAAAAAGTCCAACTAACTTCGAAGTACGAAGACCTACGAATTCATACGAACAGCTCCGAAGTAATACGAACAGCTCGCAAATAGTGTTCAAGCTAATTTAGTTGGTAAACAAGGCAAACTGTCTGCCAAGAAAACTGTGTTAAGAACTTAAGACTTCGTTATTTCCCGACAACAGACTTACTTTGGGAAAAAATGTAATAATAAAGAAAGGAAGGAAGTTTTCTTTTCCTTCTAAGTTTGGACAGTGATGTTATCGCATTATCTTTTTTCTTCCTTGTTTGTAGATAGGGAATAAGACTATCAGTTGCTTATGTCGCATTGATGGAGGAAAGTATTGATCATCTCTGTGAAAAAGGGGACAGTTCAACAATATTCATTGCGCTATATACGTTGTGGGGCCGATTTTTTTTCGAACAGATGAAGTAATGGATTAGCAGCATTCTTCAAAATTATTTAGATTGTAATTGATAAGTTTGTTACGCAATCAGAGTGCTGTTTTCTACATCTATAATATTGGTTACGATTTAGTCCCTTGACGTCAAGTCCCGCCACATCTGGTCGCCGCCACGTCTAGCTTCTGCCCGTAACTTCGTGCATTTCTATGAGTGAAAGAAACTTAGTAATGAGATCAGTAGTTCCCGAAATTACCTTGTAAGTACACACGGCTGCACATCAAGCTATTATATAACTATTTCTAGGTCTAGGTTTTTCGTACAAACCGAAGTCAGCTTACCTATGCTGTTTATGTATACCTTGATGTGTTGTGCATAAATACGTTTGAACTATAAACAAATAACTTTACCATTTTATAATATTACTTTAACTCTTTATTGACCACACATACAGCACTTTAGATAGTTGTCTGAAATTCTGAAATTCCTCTCTTGCATCAGCCGATAGGTGATTGTAAAACAGAAAGTCGATACCAGTTAAGTCACTCAATGTTAGAAGCTAGTTGGGTGGTCGACTGGTGATTCAATTATCCACGTCAGGTGACAGCAGCGCGGATCGCGCACAGTCGAAACATTCAACCGACGCTCTGCCACCCTGTCGTTTTGCGTGGCAGTTATAGCGCTTGGCCAGCCTGACAGCGCGGGGCGGGGAGTGCCGCGGGTGCGGGAGCGCTCGCGATCTGCCTGTCCGTAGTCGAGCGCGGCTGCGTTCTGCGTGTTGTCGTGTCCAGTGTTTTTCAAAATTTAATATGGAACATGTGAAAATGTGATAGGTACTTTAGTCTTCAATTTGCACAATCTGAATTCTTTTCAAGGATATTGCTGTTTCATTACTTCATATATTTGAAAAAAAGGTGTCTGGTCAACAACGTAAATAACGCAATGAATGTTGTTGAACTGTCAAAATTAAACCCATTGCTACTGATAGTGTGTTACGCCACTACCCCGCTGGAATCACTACTCCAATCGATAAGATTACATTACCACCGGATTTTGAAACACCAATCAAGAAAAATTACTACTTTAAGTAAAATTACTGACATCTTTCAGCTAAGAGCAGTGGGTGGTAACGGCCGCGACCTAAGAGTTGTAGGTTCAAATCCAAAACAGGCGCTTTACTGTCACAGATAGTGCAATCCACCCAGACGCGCCACACTCTTCTTCCGAAACGTTAGTGGTTATCGCTAGTTAATTCCACTAGTGTTTTAGTTTTTTCATTACCCACTAATAATAATTTATTAGTGTCTATAAACAAAACTAAAACACTAGCGGAATGTTGCTCACTTGTGCTGCAAGCATTAGGAAAAAGAGTGGGGCGCGTCTTCGTGGATTGCACTATCTGTACTGCTAGCCTGCATCAGCGTCCCACTGCTGGGCAAAAGCCCCATGACTTCCAGCTCTTTCGAGATGTTCTTAACTTTGTGTAAATTATTTCATCACCACTGTTCTCAAAACGGTGAGGGAAAACATCGTGAGGAAACCTGCACTTTGCCCGCGTGGTGGATTACGGCCGACTTCCTCTCACAGAGAGGAGGCATGTTTCCCAGCTGTGGGAACATTATAGGCTGATTATGCTAAGTCCTTCAGCGTGGGAGATCATCTTTATCATGTCACCAAGATGAAGCAGGACCATTTTTTAACATATTAGTTTTTTTAACTGCTATGACGACAGTATTGCTTTATTCATTGGTTCCCTCTTCCACCAGCCTGCGACTGCCACCCAGTGGGCGCGAGTGGCAAGACCTGCAACCAGACGAGCGGACAGTGCCCCTGCAAGGACGGCGTCACCGGCACCACCTGCAACCGCTGCGCCAAAGGATACCAGCAGTCACGCAGCCACATCGCACCTTGTATACGTAAGATCCTCCATCCACCATCCTGTTCTTTATGCTTAAGCGTAGGAGGCAGGAAAAAAACCCAATGTTACGGTTTTCTGGTTATATTTTCAATGTGAAAAGATTTCCGAGATTCAGCCACGTTATAAACAAGGAGAGTTTCTTGACCGTCGAGAGGCGGAAATACCCAAGACTCGTAGGCGAAAGTCAGCAATTATATCGTGGAAACAATGCTTAAGGGCCTATACTACCTCAAATGGCTTAGCATGATCCTTCGTTATGTCGAAAATACTGCAGCATTAATTTTGAAATAAATATGTGGTAAAGTTGAGGATTAATGTTAGGGCTTATGTTAGACGAAAACACGATTTCATAAAATTTTCTCGATACAAAAAAATTCCAAAGTTACCTCCAAACCGAACAATAAACCACTGGTATTCAAAAAATACTTCAAATTAGATCATGAAACTTTGTATACTAACCGAACTAACTATAAAGCAGGTCTTATGTTATTTACTTTTTTTAATTTACCATTATTTTCACCGTAAAAAGCAAATACCTAAACTATTGGCGCTGCCTGCCGCCTAGCACCGCACTCTGTCTCGCTTTCACTCAGTCCGCGAGTAGTATCGTGCGAGCGAGATAAAGAGTGAATTTTAACTGAGGTAGCGTAGGCTCTTAAACGCATGTCTCGGCGGTCGAGAATTTCTCCTCATGTAAACGATGCTTTATTAATTTTAAAAAAAAATAATAGGTATGTAATTCGAAAATAATATTTTTCACAAAAGCTGGGATTTATCATAACATTTTTGAAGTATTAATTTTCCGTTTAAAGTTACAATTACAACCCTTTTAATAAGTTTTATCACGTCAATGCTGCATTATTCACGAGGAAAATCGATTTATTCACATTAGCCACGTCCTTGATAAGGTGTGCGCCAAGTAATGTCTAAGTTGCACCTGGCCATAATCCCACGCGTTAAAAGTCACTTAAAGGTGAGGTGTCGTGATGTAAGCACTAAAGCAACCATTACATCGCAACAGTCGTAACTGAGGCTGTAATGGAGGACTTTGTGATGCCGACGAGCGGTAACATTCGGTCGGATTGTCGCACCGTGTAGGGAAATTGTGGAATTAAATATATCCTTTTGCCACACGGCTGGAACGACAGCGTATGATTTTAGCAGTAGTCTGTCGGCTGAAAGTAGGCATTCGCATTGACGTTGTAAATTTGTAACGATTATTGAAGGAATATTTTAGGAGACCTACACGAGATCAACTTATCTACTAGATATACTTTCCGATAAGCAATGAAATATTGATGTCGTAGTCTATAAAATATATTAAATTACTAGTTTTAAAATCAATGTTTTAATCGCCAAAAACTATTTAGTAAAAAAAGTTTCCGCGAATAAAATACATATTTAGGAGTATTGCAACATTTCTCACGTGTAGTTTTCCAGGCTTGCACGACCAGTTATGAACACACGAAGACCTTAGCAAGCTGGTCATTCAGAGAGGTGTCCTAAAGTTCATGATTTTGGGAGTATAACTGACTTGTGAATGGTTACTTACTCGATGTGTTCTGCCCAGGTATACCGCGAGTGGTGACAGCAGTACAAGCCATGGAGGCGGTGGACGGCGACCCGGGCCGCGGTAAGTAGTAAGTGTACCTTCATGCACTCTCGCCTCACACACACTTGCATGGACACACACACTCAATCACCAGACGATAGTGTACCCTTGGACTGATCGCCTGCAATACTGCTGTAAGATTTTCACTTTAGCTGGCTCAGCTGGCCCTTATCTGATCGAAGGACCAAATTTTCATCTAATCAGTTTCTCACCATTATCATTATGTTATAAAACATTATGTGATTGAGTGTGTGTGATTAGGAGCTTACTGTACTTTACTAGATAAATAAAAGTATTAAATGCATGTAGTTTAGGTGCTATAAAAACATGTCTCCATTTTTTGTTACAAGAAAATGTGTTGAGATATTTTAACAGAGCAGTAAAATAACTGCCTCTCAATCGCCGCATTCTATCGTTAATGTCACGTTATGGGATGGTTATGGGTTTAAAATCACAATGTTGCATGAATGTGCGCTTCCGCAGGCTCTAAAGTTTACACGTTACTGATATACTCGATAACAACCAGTAACTCCTTTAGAGGAAACATTTAAAGGTCATTTAAACGTTATATCACGTTAATGATACTTATTCGAATCATTACTCTTTCACCCGCATAAGTCTCGACCCCGTAGGAATATCGGGATAAAAAGTATCTTAGTTCCTAATCTAGGTCATGGTCTACCCATGTGCCAAAATCCAAATCCCTTTAGCCGTTTTATGATTAATTATGAATCCTGGAGTGGTCAGTCACTCTCTGTATTAATAATAGTTTAAAAAGTACAGTAGCTCCATCTTATTATTAATTTGCACTTTAATTTTATTTACACCTTACTGTATCTTGATAAGTGTTATACTTTGTTGCAAAGGCGATGAGTAACGCCATCTTCACTTTTATTACTGAGAGCATAAACACTTGGAGTGATAATGGTCAAGAGTGTAATTTGATACCAGACCAATAAAATACTTTGTACGCTAATTGATTTAATTACTTGGCAACATTTAAAGACCTTGTAAAGCTTATCAAAATGTAGTAAGTTAATAAAATCCATTCTCACACCACATGACTAATTTCATACCGAAATACTTTTAACAACAATTTACTTTATTAAATGATTAAGTATATAACAACACCTTGAAAATATTGTTTGATGATAATTATCGTCAAAGTTATATCAGTTAAAGTAGTAAAATTAAAACACAGGTACAAGTCCACCTGATCAGGTTCCGGACATTATTAAAAAATATTTGACTTCCAATGGATCTGGATCGAAGGACCAAAATTTTTATAATTTTTTTTAGTTCATTTCATGTTGTTGTAACTTTTCCGTAGTGTGGGAATGATTACTTGTCGTATTGTGAATCTTATGATGTTCATTTCAAGCTTGTTCCGTGTCATCCACTGTCAAACTCATAACTCTTTTTGTTTTATTTTATCAGTGCCGACTGAGAGGTAAACCTTTCATATTAACATTATTTTTCATATAATTCATAATTTATTACTACTTGATTTACTTTTCCGTTCCAAAAGGACGGACTCGCAAAAGACAGAATTGTGTGGAAAAGGGAGAAGGAAGCATTTGCCCTGCAGTGGGGCAATACAGGCTAATTAGGTATCATAGATTAGAATAGATTTAGAATAGATTTTTCACAAAATGTAATTAACATCTCAAAACAAAATTGATTGCCATCCATTTGTGATCAACGCCTAGATGCAATGAGATGTAGTGTAGATAATAATAGGGAGGCAAAATTATTAAAACAAAAGTAGTATACTATGTTATAGATAAAGTTTACAATAACGATGATATTGAAAATAAGAATGAAATCATTAGTATATCATAAGGCTGCGACAACAGTAGCGAAGCAGTAGAGACCAATTGAGATAAACTTAATTTTAATAATGATGATATTATTGACTACAATGACAAAGTTTTTTGTATAATAACCAGTAGCAGAGTAATAAAGATTAACAGAGATGAAGTAAATTATAATAATGATGATGTTGCTGATAACTATGAAGTTGTTAATGTAACATAAGCATGTGCTGACGATGATGTCTGTAACAACAGCAGCGGAGCAGTGCGGCCGGTGTCGCGCCGCCGCTCGCACTCTAAATCTCAACAAGTTCTGCAGCCGAGACTACGGTAAGTACACCAACAGATTACTTCATTACTAGTCAAGATATTATTTCAGCAACTATTATAAACTGGAGTAGATATATGGGCTATTCTAACTCCTGCCGGGGAAAACGACGTATATCTTGCAATTTTGACGTCTATTGGTCAAACAATGGGAGCAAATAAAAATGCTGCAGTAGCAGGTGATGCAGTAACGTCACACATTGTTCTAGCGATAGCTTCAGATAAAGCAGATTCTCTCACAGAAAATTCTTACCGTGAAAACTTAGATGAAGTGAGCCGTCAATGTACCTCCTATCCCCACCATCAGATGGAATTACAGTTCACTTCACATAAGTTGTGATATTTTTTATAGAATAAACAGAAATGACAATGTGGAATGACAATTCACTTAAATCTCACTTCTCTTAAGTTTTACGGTGAGATTTTTGCACAATAAACCGGCTGGTCTTGCTAAGCTTCAAGAGATTTCGTTTTCTGATTACGAAAAGGTACTTTTAATTAGAAAAGTAATTGCTTGTTGAAAATAATTAGAATCTTCATTAATGTCGCTTGTAAGCGGTCAGTAAAATGTTTAATTATCAACTTTTAGCTGTTTTTCATCACAGTAGGTTAATTAAACTCTCTCTTTCTGTTACTTATTGCCTTAGTGTCTGGTGCAACCTGAGAGTCTCTACATCTATCAACTAGGTATAGGAAGTATTTCCTTAGTCTTCTTACAATTTACATTTTTCTAAAATAATTTAAATATAGCTTCCATAATTGCTGTCATCAACCTTTAATCATCAAATATCATTTACCTACATTCTGTGATTAATAATTTTGCAAGAAATTAAAGCTCATATCTGCGTTTAAGCAAACGCAGATATTGGTAAGAGTTACCTACCAGTGATTTGCAGCAGATTGAATAATAACAATACCGATGTAGAATAAAAGTAAGTTGACAGTGATCAGACGTAAATATGGGATTCAGTGTAAGGATAGATAGAAAGATAGAGGACACCAGTGGCGAAGGGTGAATTTATGACAGAGGTAAGCCGGAGCAAGAAAACGATGTCAATAAACCGTTTCATTATATTTCAATGATGAATTGACTATAGAGTGGTTGTGTTCTGAATTTTCGAAGGGAAGCCGGCGGGAATAGAGTTGTAGTACCTTCGCCACTGGAGGACACAGCATGCTAGCGGAAGTTCTAGGCTTCAAGGTTTTGGGAGCCCTTCGTAATGAATCTGTTTGCCTACGCAGTCATAATGGGCAAGGTGGTGGGTCGCGAGGCGAGCGCGGCGGGCGACCAGTGGGTGCGGCTGGCGCTGAGCGTGCAGGCGGTGTACAAGCGCGCGCCGCGCAGTCGTCTGCGCCGCGGCGCCACCGCCCTGCACGTGCGCGCCGCGGACCTCGCCTGCAAGTGCCCTAAGATCAAGATTAACAAGTAAGTCATCATTTTCTTGCCGTTATCCCAATTTATTTCAGGTCTGCGCAACACGTCTCCTTCTTTTATACTTCTCGGTAGTCCCTTTCTATAGCCATATTTTCTTTCACACAATCCATCCATCGTTTCTTTGGTATTCCCCTTCTCTTTCCTCATGTAATTTTTGTCATTCCTCCGTATCACATACCATACCATGACAACCGATTTCCTCACCACTTTTCAGTCACCGATGCCATCCTTCAGTAGATATAAATACCAATTTCTTTCCTTGCTATCCATTTGCGTAACACGACACAACATTCTCGTCTCAGCTGCATGCCTTTCATTCGGCATTAGGCAGTCTTGAATACATCACGTTTGTCAAATGGGACCCTCACTTCAGACCCATAACCACAACCCGCTTAAAATGGTTTCACGATTTTACCAACGTAATCTTATGATGATAAACATATTCTTAAACGCTTTTATGTACCAATCCTATTATGCTGCTCAACTATAAAATCCAAACTGCTTATTAACCTTTTTAATGGCAAGAAAATAACGTAAAATGTTGTGCGGTTTTCTTAAGAATTCTACAGACGCAAAAATAAATGGCAAATCATTTAAAATTATTAGTTTGTAAATTGCTTTTAGATCCTCTCGTCTAACAATGGAAGCAAAACCATTATTTAAAGCATTAGGAGTCAACGAGGCATCACTAAGTTTCTTTAAGTGTATTCGAAACCAAATTACTGTATTGAATAAATCTCACCAGTTTTATTTTTACCAGACATAGGCTCCGATTCTGTTGTTCACAAATTAAACTAAATTTAAGTTCAGTGCATCTTTTTCTTTCTATTTCATTAAGAAAAGGACAGAAGATACATATTAGTTTAGTCCTGTCAAATTAGTCAGCGCCTGAAGTAAATTGACGTATTTTTAGTAGCCAATTTTTTAATCACGTCTAAACTTGTCTATGGATTATCAGAACTAAACTAATATTTATCTTCTGTCCTTTTTCTAATGAAATAGAAAGAAAAAGATGCACTGAACTTAAATTGAATTTAGTTTGAGAACAACAGAATCGGGGCCATTGTTTGTGAAACTGCAAACCTTTAACGACTTAGTAGACTTTGCATCGTTCTATAATTTGAGGATAACCCTTCGTATGCCGAACCTGCCGATCGATTCTGTAAAAACTCTCACCGTGATAACTTGGTGACCATAACAGGTGAAGTGAGCATGAAGTGAGCTATCAATAGTGGGAATCCCTAACATCAGGTGGAGTGACAGCTCACTTCACCTAAGTTTTCACGGTGAGATTTTTACAGAATAGCACTGCTGGATCCACGCGAGATACAATGGTTTTTTTATTGTTTCTGTAATTATGGCATTCAACCGGATAAAGGCCACATTCAGAATACATAAACCAGAAGGATCACAAAAATTATATTTTTTAAATACCTACCTACTCTTTTTTTCTCTCCCAGGTCATACCTAATCCTAGGAGTGGAAAAAGAGGGGGTGTCAGCCGGATTGCCGGGGCTGACAGTCGGCGAGAGGACACTACTGCTGGAGTGGCGTGACGACTGGCACCGACGCATCCGCCGGCTTCAACGGCGCGCGATCAACTGCCATTAGCGGGCCGCCATCTTGGAATAGTGGGGATAAAGCAACCAATGAGAGCGCTCCGTTCTCGTCGTAATCCGTCGTTGCAAACACACGTGAATTGATAAACGTAGATGTTTTAACTGTTACTGCCATATACGTGCTGTCTATATAAATTCATATTACAATAATTTGTGTCAGGAATTAATGTTGATATATCTTAAGACTGATTGTAATCGCCCTGCAATAGATCTTCGTGTAACCTAATGGTGTTCTAGGTACAGATTCTATGTCAATTCCTCTGCTGTGTCGTCACCTTTCATATGCTAAATATACCTAGTTATTAGACAGAAGTATTACAAATAATGATAATAAGATAAATTCAGATGTTGCATCAATGAAATGCGTCATAGTATTAAGTATACATTTAAATAATGATAATGTAAGATGAAGTTGTTTATATCTTTGACACCACAAGCTATACATTGTGAAGGAATCATATCGAAAGTAGAGCCTAATTTTCATAATAGTTATTAGAATGATTGCGAACACAGGCCTAAGTTTACCACCTTCTATTTTAATCTGGATTCTTGAAGAATAATTAAAGTATTATACTTAATCGGTAGACACTCGTCATAGTTAACTTTTGGCACTCGATATAGCCTATTTCCATAATATTAAACGTAAAATTGGCCATTTTATCCAACATTAATTCCTGACGCACTCAAACGTTTACCTAGTCCGTTTTAGGAATAACGTTAATGATAAATAACTGTAGTTTCACTGTTATGTACGACAAGTTTTTATGCCAAAAATGCAAGAGACATTGATTGGGGCGCGTGGAAATCTGACCTTTGGTGCAGGACCAAACTAGCTGATAAATTCTCAATAAAAACGAATGAGAATATAGTATGCACTATCAAAATAAAAGTTTGTCCCAAAGGAACCAAAACTCGCGTGACTCAGTCTTTCATTAAAAAAAAAAACTTCGAAATTTTCCCAATCCTAGGATTTCGTTGAAAAAAATTGTACATTATTATTATTATTTATTTTGAATAGTTTAACTTTATAAGGCAAACATAATTGTATCGTTCCATTTCTTGCATTTTTTGTATAATTGTTATTTTATATTGAAAATGCTAATGTTGATATTGTTTTTATGTGCTGTGGCTACATAATGTCACGGGGTCTGTCAAACTTTGCGATGTGTCAATAAAATTTGTCATTATTAAATCTGCCATGACCTTAAAAAGATATTATATTCGGCACTCTACCATATAAAAGCAAGAAAAAATCGTTACAAAAAAAAAAACGTTACTATACATATACCTACTAACATGTCATATCTACATGACATAATGTCATGTCAGTTTGACATAATGTCATGTCAGTTTGACAGACGACGTGAGTTGTGTGCGCGATTGTACACGTTAGATGTAGGACACATTCGAAGATGAATCACCACATAGTCACAATGGTTTAACGTACCTCATTTATATTATAAATCTTATCCCTAAGGTTAAGTGTTTAATTTATATCGTTAGCGCTTAGATTTTATACACTTTAAGCTAAAAATATCAATCTCTCTATGTGTTCGTAATTTTCTCTTTTTTTATTTTCTGTAAATTAAATGATTTAAATATTAGATCTTGCCAAAGTAACATTTTTTTTTATTTTGTATAGAGTACTTAGTTTCCTCTGTGTAATGTCTTCGCTGTTGAGGACATAACTTGAACAAATGCGTCGCCTAACTAAGGTATGTACAGTATTACTAGCTTTACTAAGGAAATTATAATAAGGATCTTTTGGTTTTTGAAAAAGTACAATTGCGAACAAAAAGTATTCCAATAAAGCTAAACCCGATGTCTGAATTTAATGACTTGACTTTAATACTTGCAAGAACCGACATTAAACATCGATTTTCTATACAAAACCACCTTTGCTTATATTATTTCTTATTCCATTCAGTTCAACAAAAAATATACAACAACACAACAAAAGCCATTCATAATACAGAAAAAAAATTGAACATCTCAATCGGGAATAAAGCCAGAAAGTATGCGTAATCATTTACAATTGACCTGTCAGAGTTATTTATGCTATCTCCCTGGCTCGACTAAGTATACAAAGGTATAAATCAACTTGAAGGCGGAACGTTTTACAATAATCAATGTACCGGTTGAACCGCACAGTTCAGGCTAAATTGGCTGAAAAGGCAGTTTAAATAAAAGCAATAATAAATATATAGCGTTATTGTGTTATAATGCAATAATTTAGGTGAAAATACATTTTGAATTTAGCAGAAAAGTAAGCGTGTGCATTTATCCAGCATTTAACATAATTGTACTTTCTCAAAAACAAAAGAACGTAATCTATAGATAAAATAAATATTTAAAAAACGACTTAGAAGTTTCGCTTGAACGTACTACGGATTGTAAAAAGTGTATTTAGTTGTAGATTGAACTATTAACCTGTTTCTAGTTATGCATATCTTTAGATTTCATAATTTGTATATTTTTAGTTATATTTTGGCTCCATAGACATTAAACTTTAGCTGCTAATTTAAAAATTAATAAACGAATGTCAATTTAGTAACAATGTTCTTTTTTCAAAGTTTACCTAAATACTTATTGCGCGCCAAAATATAATCTAAAATATAAAAAATATAATTATTAATATCTGAACGTAATTGTACCTATAGCATAGTCAGTTTGTATTTTTACTGAATGTATTAAAATATGTGAATATTGTTTAATTATCCAATTAATTTATTCAGATAACGAAAAATACAAGTTTAAAATCTTTATACAATGAAAGTTAAATTCCAAAATATAGTTAGTAAAAACTGGTAATTTCTCGATTTCCTTGAACTGAATATAATAAAGAGCATAAAGCCATCATAATGATTTCCTGACGGATCATTCCTTCACTTAACTCGAAGTACTTACATACTTAGCAAACAGTCCATTCTACTTTTTACGCAGAATTTAACAATATGACTGACATCATAATATATTATTAAACTTCTTTTGTGTTATTCTTTAAATGCAAACTTAATATACATGTCTTAACGGTTACTTATATTGGTTAAATAAATAAATGAATTATTATGTAACGCACAAATAAGGCCTATATGCTTACTGTCGTGAAATTAAAACTAGATACTAAAAACATCTATTTAGTTGGCGACATGTACTGTTAATAATAAATAGTATAATATTCATTTAGTTATACTTATTTATATTTTAAGGGATGTCAATTGAATTTAAGGAAAGTGCGCGAACGCTTCAGCTATGACCATAGATTCAAAATAGCAGACTTTCGTCTATGGTCTGTGAAAGGTTTGCCGCGCAATAAATTGTGTTTTCAAGATACCCTGCTCCTGTGATGTAATAAATGTTATTGGTTATATTTATTTAAAAATAAAAGTACATTAATATACGGACCTGTAGTTTCATTCGTTTCCATGAAACGTATCCCATCCAACCTGCTTTGCAATGCGATGATGCCAGAAATTACCTAGAACGTATAGTAAAACATTATTCAGTTAAAAATAGATGCTAGCCCATAGAGTTCAGGAAACACATAGAAAGGGTAGGAGTAGTATAGGTACTATAAGCGTGCTTTCGTCATGCATGCATTTTCGTTTGTACTAAAGAACTCAGACACCAACAACATTAAGACAATTTACATTTCCATAATAACAACTAAACTAAAACAGCCAAGCCGTCCATGTTAACAACTCCTAAAACTAACAACTACATGTACAGTCGCCGGCACGTAACTTAGCAAGGTTTTGGCCTAGTGGGAGTAAGTTAGCGCAAGTACACTTAGCGCAACAAGAAGATGGTCACTTTTATTGTTTGTCATTATACTATGGTAATTTCCATAGATTATTTTAAAACATGTCTGTTTACAAGAGAGTTAAAGAAAGGAAAAACGCATCTAACGACTCTTGCCAAGTTACGTACCGGCAACTATAACCCCGCGCACGTATCCATAAATCAGTTATAAAGGCGGCTCCACACAATATAGGGCTACGGGCAGCTCGACACTCGCTTGATTTCCCCCGGGACCCCTCCACGAAGCTGCTTTGATGGCTCGTCCTAAGATACGGGAAATTTTTCGATATTAACATCCATATTTAATAAGATTACCTTGATTTACAATATCAGGTATGATGGGCGATGAATTCTGATCGCTTGAAGGTTGATCGATTGTGATTGGTGTCTTTAGGTAAGTGAAGCAAGGAGAGGCTGATTGGTTTAGGCATTTTAATATTGGATGAGCTCATTTTTTCGCGAGATGAAATTAGGGTTCATAGATTAGACGTGTTGATGGCTCTGTCTGAGGCTAAAGATTATTCATAAAATACATTTCTATGGATTACGTTCTCTTAAAAAAAAAAAACTTTTTTACAAAAAAAACCTCTAGCCGAGAAGAGGAGAGGACTGCTGGGACACATCCCAGCAGTGGGAACATTACCTATAGGCTGATTATGCATGTTATGGACGTGTTAAGGGTGCGTTCACAAAGTTGGCAAACTCGTAAATAACTATATGAGCTTATATAAAACAAGTAGATATATCTTTTTTCCACACCCACGGGAATATGGCGTGAACCTACGAGCGTTTGTTAAAATTTTAAATATACAGTACCAATATGAGTGTACGCAATAAAAACATTTTGTTTACAACTAGCTTCAAAGAACACAATATGGTATGTGGTGACCCCCACACGTACGACATGGCGTTACTTATAATAAATTAAAATAATGTACATACAACGTAAGAACACCATATTGTTCCTCTTCTACTTACTACAAAGCCAACAACGAAAAAAACAACAAAGCAAAATATTTTTACCGTCTTATTACAAAACGAGTTCTAACTTTAGAGACCTAGCCTAAACCTTCGAGCCAGTTACTGTATTTTGAACTCTATTCCGACGCATAAACGTAATGTTCATAAGGTGGAACTAGTCACGAGCTCGAACTCACTGGTGGGTATGGCCAAAAAGCACACTGTCTCACCTGGCATCGTGTCCGACAGAGATAGTATCAGTGATGAGCACGCTAGTCTACACTCACAACGTATAGTTCGCACGCACTATAAACATCGGTCCGAACAGACACGTGCGTAAAAAAATACGAAAAGTCCTTTGGAAAATCGAGTTTTATGAAAAAAACCTCTGCATAAATCAATTACAAATTAAGTTTATTGAGCACTTCGATAATTGAGCTTTGTTTGTGCCGACTTTGTTTTCAAGATTTTACACTTATTTTATTACTAATTTACAGTCAAAGTTACGTTATAATTACGTAGCAAGAAAAACGAATCTTTGTTGGCTCTTAACTTTTTAGTTGCTTTTTTTACTATTCAAACAAAATTAATAGTAAGACAAAATTATATCATGTTTAACTTTGGATGTACGATTGTACGGTCACCAAAGGAGATAAGTAACCAGGGTCGTCAATACGTTTAGTAATAAACTTCAACTGTAGTTTATTACTTATCTCCTTTGGTGATTGTACAATGTCAAATAGTGGAGTAATACAATCGACAGATAATTTTTTTTTCGTGGAATAAAATTAACGTCTAACAGATTACAGATAGTGCAATCCACGAAGACGCGCCCCACTCTTTTTCCTAATGCTTACAGCAGAAGTGTGCAAAATTTCGCTAGGGTATCGAAAGAACTAAAACACCAATGGAATTAACTAGCGATAAACACTAACGATTCGGAAGAAGAGTGGGGCGCGTCTTCGTGGATTGCACTATCTATATGTATGGAGGAACTGTCAAAAATTTAAAATTATCTGACTTTTCTCAGATAATATATTTCTGGGATCACGACTATTTTGTTCAAAATTTCAAAGTTTTTATTTCACGTAAACCTAAATGGGCACTTATAAAACGTCAGCACGGTTCCAATTGGTCATTTTCTACGGAAAAGAGCCGGCAAGAGACTACACGGTTACTCTTTTTAAAATAATTAAATCTAGGGTCTCTATACCTTAAAAAAAAGAAAACTTCTACAAATCATCCTGTAGGTCATCTGACTAGCCTAATTTTACCAACTATGCTAAAATCGGCTTCCAGTCTAACCAGATGCATCCCTTGGTAAGACTAGTTGTGAGACTTTCGGGCTTCTGACGACCCGTGACTGTCAAAGATCCCCGAATGACAGCCCTGACCAACTGATTAACGTGCCTTCCGAAGCACGGAGGGGTCTTGACTTGTAAAGATGGCCACCCATCGACGGACCAACTGCGTCAACTGTAGCTTAACCTGATCAATCGACCCGTACGGCTATTATTACTTAACCAGAAACCCCACTCTGTCGGTATATACCTATTAATTCCTCTTAAACTCCTAAGTCAACATGAAACCGTCATTACTTGTATTGTGCACATACAATTCAGATTCTAACTTACTATTCTAGCTTCCACATTCTCACATTTTATCCAGGCATTCTATTCAGGCTATTCTACGCAAACTATAGCCTATAATAGCCCGGCTACATTGTATAGCCCGGCCACATTGTATAGCCCGGCCACATTGTGCCCGCATCTCGATGCAACGCGAACATTTTCCTGAACTAATGCCCGATCACGATGCGCAACTGTTCGATTGTGCGCCGATTGGATAAGGCTAGTTGCACGCTAACGACTTTACGACAGAAATGAATTTTTACAGCTTTTTAAGTAGGTAATTTATCAGTAAAACACTTAAATGCGATATGTTAGCAACGATAAAAATGTGTTAAGCAAAAAATTTTATATAGCAGCATTGCTTAAAACGGGTGCGTAAGTATAATAACCTAATAATTGCGCCTTACCAGTGACCAGCGACAAAATACGTAATTTATAAAAGGCTGTGTAAAAGGTTCAAGCAATAAGAAGGAAAAATCTATGGATATTCATGACTTAATGTTGATAGAAAATATTCCCCAGCGTTCACGCTCAATCAAAAAGCATAATTATGTGATTGTACGCCGATTGGATAAGGCCCTCCACACGCCCGCGACTCATTGCAACATCAATAGTACATTTCGCTGAGCTAATGCTGAATCAAGATACATAATTGCGTGATTGTGCGCCTGTTGAATAAGGTTTGGGACACACTGGCGATTCTGAAAGAGAGAGAGAGAGAGAGAGAGAGAACTTCTCTATTTTATTTATGTATAGCTATAGAGTAGGTATAGATCGCTTTAAGTTATGATCGATGGACCCTATTTCAACCCAACTATGTTTCGGAATAAAATATCACCACGTTACTTAATCAATGGAAAAAAATGCACGGAACCCACCCAAAAATCAATTTGGATGGATTACGCGCATTTTATCAATTCAAGCATGTAAGCAAGCAATTGAGTTTTTTTTTTTTTTGAGGAGTGGTTTCCTCAAAAATAATTCTCAACTACAAAGAACAAAATCTTGATCAGTCGCAAGTCCGCAGCCAGCCTTACAAAAGCACGAACTCTTATCCAACAATAGTCGGTAATAACTTTCTTTGTGTTGAAATATAAACTGTGTACGCACATTTTAATCACGCATTCTTGTTCCCGAGGTTAGAGCAAACATACGGATAGATTCGGATGCCGTTAGGACGTAGGCGAAATTTTCCGGGTCTATTGTTCAATCGTGTCGAATGTCGAAAGAATCGTAAATCGTTCGAGAGCACTTTCGTTAATAAATCGTTTTGTTGATATTGTAAGGTATTATTTATATTTAACTATGCAAGGTTGTTGCCCGCAGATTTGCTTGGAAAATGAAAAGGAAGTTTTCTGTTTATGTCATAAAGGAAAAATCTTGACATAAGTAATTTATACTGGGTTATTGGAAAAACACCAGCAACCTCTTAAGAGGTCATTGTAACAACTTTTACCATGTGACCAAACCTGAAATCGCGAAAAAACATCAGCTGTTCCCTACATTTTGACGAGTTATACGAACATAAATGTAGGGGACCGCTGATTTTTTTTTCGCGATTTCAGGTTTAGTCCCATAGTAAAAGTTGTTCATAATGATGAGTACAATGACCTCTTAAGAGGTTGTTGCTATTTTTCCAATAACTCTGTATATCATATACATCATCAGAATCCTATGGATGTTGGTTAAAAGGTTACTTATCAGCTCCCTAATTGCGTAACACACCATTACTCTCAATTTGAATCATTTTGAAGCTTATTGCTAATCCATTGCTCCTTACACGTTCGAAAAGTGTGTCTACTCAACAACGTAAATAACGCAATGAATGTTGTTGAACTGTCAAAATGAAACCGATTGCTACTGATAGTGTGTTACGCAATTAGGATGCTGCTTCTACCAGCGGGATAATTGCGTAATACACTAACAGAAGCTATGGCTTTCATTTTAACAGTTCACCAACATTCATAGCTTTATTTATGTTGTCGAGTAGACAAAATTTTCGAACATAAAAAACAATGGATTAGCATTTCCTTCAAAATGATTCAGATTGGAATTGATCGTGTGTTTACACAATTAGTGTGCTGTTCGAAAACAACTTGAGATTTTAAAAGACCTGCCTAAATAAATGAAAAATTATCTTAATATGACAGGCTAATTACAACAGACAGGCTAGGAATTTTACTAACGTACACAGCTATAGTTGACATCTCATAATCTTCTTGGGCTTCAATATGAGAACAGTGAACGTCCAGTTCCTTCAAAATAATCCAATTAAAACCAACAAAGAGCACAAACTTCTCATAACAATATCTTAGATTTATAAAACAGAGAAAACGAAGAAAGCGTTTGCTAAGAAACCAAAGTCAAGTTGAACTTTCCTTTGACGATAAAACAGCAAATACAATAAATAATAAGTCCTTTGAATATGGCCATTGTTACATTAAAAGTCGAGTGAATAAACTTAGACTTTGCCTTGTCATCGCAAACAGATAAATCTAGTATTAGAAACGAAGATAAGGGCAACCAGAATGTTGGTGACATCCAGGATATACAGAATTTAATCATCTGCCTAGCCTTTTCCCAACTATATTAGGGTTGGCTTCCAGTCTACCCATCATCATCATCATCAGCCGGAAGACGTCCACTGTTGAACAAAGGCCTCCCCCTTAGACCACCACGCCGAACGACAATCCGCCACTTGCATCCATCGGTTGCCCGCGACTCTCACGATGTCGTCGGTCCACCTAGCGGGAGGCCTGCCTACGCTGCGTCTTCCGGTTCGTGGTCGCCACTCAAGAACTTTTCTTCCCCATCGGGTATCAGTTCTACGAGCGATGTGGCCTGCCCATTGCCATTGTCTACCCAGATGCAGCTAAATACCAGTATTTTACATGGAGCAACTGCCTATCTGACTTCCAAAACCCAACCCAGGTGACGCGATACCCCTTGGTAAGACTGGTTGTCAGACATTTAGCTTCTGACGACCCGTAACGACTGTCAAAGATCCCCGAATGACAGTCGGGACCAACGGCTTAACGTGCTTTCTGAGGTACGGAGGGGTGTAGGTATGTAAAGACGGTCACCCATCCACGGACCAACCGCGGCAAGCGTAGCTTAACCTAATCGATCGACCCGTGCGGCTGTTATTACAAGCCCCTCTATATACAGAGGGACCGGATTTAATATGGAATACAAACACACGGAGAAACATCCTATTAGTAATAAATTAAATGATGAAAAAAACATTTAAAACATAAAACTGAAAATAGTAAGCGGAATTTCTAGAAAAGCACGTTCCAAACCTTGTTGATTGAAGTTACAAATGGATAATAAATAGTTTGTTTTATAAAAGGAGATTAACTGATTCTGTCCTGAAGCCCAATAGCCCTAAGATATACAAGGTGTAACAGAATAAACGCAACATCCAAAACCAAAATCATAAGTCATTTATTCAAACTAGGCTGAGATTCAGCACTTTTCGAACTTCAAAATTACAAAAGACAGTCCCCCCAAAACGCCCGCCCTTCACCACTTCCGAGTGCTTTCAAGTCCTGAAAGTAGTTTGTTCAGAATTGACTACTGAATCGATTTCAGAACCTAACTTTTAATATTGGTATTTTTTTTTAAATACATAAATGTATTTTTTCATACTATAACTGCCGATTGAGCCAAATAAAATTAAATCTTATTCCAAGGCAATAAGACTCAATTTTAAATGCATGAAGTAATGCTAGTGTCAACGCGATTTTCTTAATAAAAATAGCAAGCTTTAAAAAAAATAAGTTTTAATCATTGTATTATGCTTTTAACTCGGTACTCTTTGGGGTGTATGAGGTCTTACGTTAATTATGTTACACCTTGTATACCAATGAAATGTGCTTTTAAAGTAGAATCTTTGATACGACTTTTGCCAACTGTTAGTCAGTTCGGAGTTAATGACCTAATTAGATGACAACTTGGGCACTGAAGTTAAGGATTTTTTGGCGCCCAATAGCCATAATATACAGGGTGTCCCTGGAAGTATGGATCAAATCGAACAGGGGCGTGGGCAAGGTCATTTCCAAACTTTTTAACCCTGAGAATTTCGGTGAATTTTTTTACGGTTCAAAAATTTTTACCAATTTTTGTTTTTTGTTTTAATCACTTCGCTTAGTGCTCAAAGGAAAAAAACATTAAAAAAATATCAGAGCTATCTAAAAAAATTAAATTGACAGCCCTGTAGATTTTTTTAATGATTTTTTTCTTTGAGCATTATGCGAAGTAATTAAAAAATACTAAAATTGATCATAACTTTTGAACTGTAAAAAAAATCACCGACATTCTCAGGGCTAAAAAGTTTGGGAATGACCTTGCCCACGCCCCTGTTCGATTCGATCCATACGTCCAGGGACACCCTGTATATACCATTGGAAAGAGCTTTTCAAGGAGAACCTCAGACGCTCATAGTTCGGTGCCAATTCTCCTTTTGTGTAGTTTTCTTCATGAGTCCGACGCTAAGTTTTATTTGCAACCCGATAACAATGAGACATTTCACACCAATTAAAAAAGGGTTTTCTAAGAATGGCCTCAGCTACCATTACAAGCGTGAAAATCGCCTGCAAGTCACCACTACTTAATACACTTAACGATATTATTCCGTCTCCGATCAAAACACGCCAACCTCATATGCCTACTTTACGAGCAGCGAACGTGCCCAAACACGGTCGCTGCTGGCAAAGCAGCGTGACTGGGCAAACTTGGCCCGGCCGCCTTTGTGGTCGCCCCAGCGAACCGTGAGCCACAATATTTGTCCAACTGAGTGTACTAGGCACGTATATTATAAGTATAATCCTGTGGGAAACTGGTTTGCTTGTGAATGATACCACTGAAGCTGCTTAGAGAAATGAACTGGCTGATTTAAAGGAGAAATTCATCTTTTTTTTGTTTTATTAAGGGTCCGAGAATAGCTCCTTGCGGAAGTACTAAAAGTGGAGTTGGTACAAGCATGCATGTGTAAGTGACACACGCGAACGAAGCCGCGGGCACAGATAAAATAAATTAATAAAACATTTATTTGAGGCGACAATGGCTCATTGATATAAACCTGTGCCTCCTGTGATAAGTGATACAAGTCAAAAAACGTAATTTTACAGGACAGCAAAAACAAGATTTAAAAAAATCTAGTTCGTTAATTAAGTGGGCTAGGTAAAATATCGGTGCACTCTTTTGTAGAACAAAACATTTTCTTTCTCTATATAATTTAGATTTTTTGATAGATATTAAATATCTATAAAAAAAAAAACTGAAAAATAAAATGTGAAGTTAAATACAATAGCATTTAAATCACGAAGCACGCAAATTGTGTGTTAAGTGACCGGTTTTGGGGTTACATCTTGACAAATATCAATTGTAACGAATTTTTTGCCAAAATCCCTATAGTTGTATCACTTTGCACAAAATTATCTCCGAAACTATAGCAGTTAGAAGAACGTGAGTTAGACCAAAAAAGACGTATTTTTTTTTTGATAATGCTCATGTGAAAATCACAAAAAGGGTACAACTCGAGTTATATCACTTATCACAGGAGGCACAGTACATAGTTTGATGTTAGTGTGATATTGCCGGAGTCATTTGTTTTTTCACTCCTCCGAAGAATTCCCACGATCAATTTGACTTGGCTGTTTGGCGATTCTGTGTTGAACTTTATTTTATAAGTATCTCATTACCCAGAGTTTATCTATTGCCTCAAACTTGCCCAACGCTTTAAAAGGGCACTGCGTTTATCCTCATTGCTGTCAGATGCCTATCAGACATCATTCAAAGTCGTAATCTATAGGTTATGGACGTGATCTAAGTTAATGAGAAGGTAATTTAAAGTTTTACACCCAGGTAATAACAGAATGATTGGTTCTAGTTAGAAATTAAGCTAGTGTGATTCTATTGAATATAGATTTAGGTACATTAATTTGATTGGAAGGCCATTTTTATAGCCATCTCATCATCTGCCCAGCCCTTTCCAAATTAGGTTGGGGTCGGCTTCCAGTCGAACCGGATTCAGCTGCACATACGTATTTTACATAGAGCGACTGCCTATCTGACCTCCACAACCCAGTTACTGGGTAATACGATACCCCTTGGTAAGACTGGTTGTCAGACTTTCAGGCTTCTGACGACCCGTAACGACTGTCAAAGATCCACGAATACAGCCGGGACAACTTACCGTGCTATCCGAAGCACGGAGGGGTCTCGGTATGTAAAGATGGTTACTCATCCACGGACCAACCGTGGCAAGCGTAGCTTAACTCAATCGATCGATCCGTGCGGCTGTTAGCCACGAGCCTAATTAAATAAGTAATACACATTGCTCTTGATACTATAAAAATAACAACATTGGGATGAAGATAAAATATTCTTTCCTGTGTTATATTTCCATCGGCACCTTTGACTCTTTGAACCGTCACACCAGAGTTTCTTGGCAGCTAAGATTGTACAGACACACCAGCACATCAAACTACCCGAAACTGTCAAATTTTCCCAATCAACCTTGTACCTTATGCTGTAGCGATAAAGTTGAAAATCATTAATTAAATTTGACAGATTGTAGTAGTTTGATGTGCTGGTGTCTGTACCTATGATTTTACAATTATTTCATTTATACGCTTAACTATATAATCATACATAACTAGGTTTTCAAGACCTTTAAAGCATCGATGGTCTAGTGGTCGCAAGTGCGACTGCTGAGCATGAGGTCCTGGGTTTGGGTCCCAGGTCGAGCAAGGTGTTATAGGGTTTTTCTAACAGGACGCTGTCAGTAATATAAAGGCTATATATGTACCCTCACCTTTTATATTGCAGGCCAGTTTTATTTGTGCGCGTGTTCCATTCGAACATTCAAGCAAGTGTCATATATTTTTATATGGTAGTTTTGTTTAGTTGAGTCTGGTGCTAGACATAGCCTCGTAATGTAAAGTCTTCCTAAAAATATAATAAATCAAAGTCAAATCTTATCGCCGTTCAAAATTAACAGGTCTAGCTCTCATCTAGAGCTCCACAGTATCAACCCGGAGTCCGTATTCTGTCCGGTTTAAGGCAATAGACTTGCTCCCTATTACATGAAACTTATACATAACTTGTGAAATGTGGGCGTACTATAGCTACACCGCTGCCGACCCCTTGACGATGACAGGCGTGATGTTATGTTTGTCCCTTCATCATTAACAAATACCTCGTCTTTAACACACATCTCATCACTTACTGTAACGAGCTGTAATTCAGCTGGCTGCACAAACACGACATTCCCGGCGGTAGGTACATTAAAATTAATTTACTGCCACAATTTCGCAACTTCCTAAGCGATAAGCTTATTGTTAGCTTTGCCATTGTGTGCAATCGTTGTGTGGAAATTATAACCAAGGAACACCTGTTCCCTTGTTTGTCATTTATTACTAATAACATTAATTAAGTTGTTGTGAAATTTGAAGATTAGTGGCGCTGTTTTGTGTTATCATTTTGTATATTCTTCATCATTAACAGCCTTTAATTTTCTCACTGCTGGGGAACAGGCCTCCTGAGAAGGAATGGGCCATAATCCACCACGCGGGCCAAGTGCTGCTTGGTAGATGTCTTAAGTCTTCGAATTTTTTGTCCTAGAACATGTCGGTTTCCTCACGATGTTTTCCTTCGCCGTTTCGAGAGCAGTGATGATGAAAACAACTTACACAAAGTAAAGCGCCGGTCTGGGTTTGAACCTACGACCTACAATTCGTAAGTCACGGCCGCCACCACTGGGCCACCACTGCTCGTAATATATTACATATAGATATTATTCTTCTTAACTAAAGCCTTGCACCCGATAGGAGTTCCCATCGGCAAAAAGTTCCATCCCCTTTTTATCCTTATACGAGATCATTCATTTTGGGCTAAAGAAAAGTTATAGCCTGTTAATATGTTATTTTCTTTTTCTTTTTCTAACTGCCCCGTTGGTCTCGTGGTGGCAAGCGCGACTGCTGAGCGGGGGTTCCTGGGTTCGATTCCCAGGTCGGACAATGTTATTAAATTTTCCATTAGAAATTTCTTAGTAACAGCCCGGAGTTTGGAAGTTGGCGGTTTATTACCCCCATGTCCGTGACTCGGAAAGCACGTAAAGTCGTTGTGATCTCTTCCCGGTCGTGTCGGATTGCTGTCCCATCGGACTATGAGAGTAAAGGAACAGAGAGTGTACCTGTTTATGCGCACATACTTGTACACTTCAATATCTCCTGTGTACCTGGCTAATCTCCGTTGAGATTGGTCACCGTGACCGAAATCGGTCGTGAGGCTATAATAATTATTTAACAAAATTATCAATTTCCTGTATAGTTCATGGACCATTCATTGGTAAGCTTATATCTCCACACACCCGCACCCCCTCATAACACTATTGTTGTTTGAATCATTATTTTTATTTTGTTAATTTTGTATTTCACGAACTGTGTCCAAATAAACTTTTTTTCTTTCTTTATTTTCTTTCTCTTTGTCTATTTACAGTTCCTGTATCCCACCTGCCTAGTTACGAGAAAGGAATTTCTTGATTTGTGTAGATACATTGACTGTAACAGGAATGTTCAGTACTTAAGGAATGTGGGTAGCTATCATGAAATAACAAATAGGTTGAAGCCCGGAAGACTCACAGTTAGCCCAAGCAGTATTCTTAAATTGGTTTTACCAGAATAGATCGTAAAACCTTAGCTATGTAAGGTAGGTAATGTAATAAGTAAAGTGTGGAGAAATTCGTCAAACTCCCCCTCAGAGATAAACCTGTCGTATCTTATTATGTTTTACGATTGTCCTCACAAAAACATTACATGAAAAGGGTATTATAGTCTCTTTACAGGGAACGACACGACTGGAAAACGACTTTGCTTAAATTCTTCAACCAGCAGACGAAACAGCCATTATGAAGCTTCATATAATAATATAGTCAGTCACTGCTCAGGCTACCATTTATCTTTATCTAATCCAGTGCTACTTGAAGGCTTTTTAAGATATTCAATAAAACAACGTAGGATTAATCCGCTTTTGTTCGATTTATTGTTACACTTTTTAAAATCGCCCGCTTTATTCGCCTCCTCGCAAATCTGCGTTGTCTATGTCGAAGTGACCGAATGATATCCATGTGTCAATGTCAAAACGTCAACTGTCATTTCGGCATAGACTTTTTAATTAAGACTGTGCCGACCCTACAGTGGCGCCCTCATCGTTTGTTTGGTTATTTCATACAATTTAGAATGAAAATACAGAAAACAAGCACGTTAAGTTGTGCTTCACCACATTATACGTTAATATTATTAGAAGCAGTAGTTTTATATTGTTTAATTTTATCATAATCCTTAAAACGGAATATAGTGGCCACTTTTATCCGTTTTAAGGATTATAATGAAACTAAACAATATAAAACTACCTTTTATAATAATATTAACGTATAATCTTGTGAAGCACAACTTAACGTGCTTATTTTCTGCATTTTCATTCTAAATTGTATGAGATAACCAAACAAACGATGAGGGCGCCACTGTAGGGTCGGCACAGTCTTAACAAAGTTGCCACACATATTAATCAATGCTTTATAACAAAATATGTAAGTAATTTAAATAGATTAGGGGATTGATTCTTACATACTGAACACATACATCAATACGCGGTCTATAGAAAAGGAATAGTTACTTCTTGTCCTATTGTCGGAGTAGCTGATGACTTTTGATGATCGCAGAGCTTTCGATCTTTTCATGCCAAATCTGGGGGCTGTTAGCAAACTACGTATGATTCCTGTAGATTTTAGATCTGTAGACCATTTTTTATTTTATCAAGTACCTGGTACTTGTTGACAGGCCTACGCTGTCCTCCCATACCTACTGCAATTTGAAAACATTGTAAAAGCCAGTTAATTTTAAAAGAGAAAAGCAACCGTGGATATTCTTGCCGGTTATTCTCCATAGGAAACGACCAATTGGAACCGTGCACTTAGCTTCTGACGTTTCATAAGTGTTGTAGGCTTATGTGAAATAAAATATTTTCAGAAATAATCATCGGCTATCATCATCAGCCTATGGCAGTCCACTACTAGGCCATTTCACAAGTATCTTCAATCGCACACCACTGAGGTTAACTTATTCCTCCACCCTCATTCCTTATCAACCACTTAGCGATCGTAAGGATTCCTCCGTCACATCTAAATGTTCCACAAAAGGGCATCTCCCCGAAGATTCAATTTGCAAGGGCGAGATTCTCTCAGAATAAAAAATAAAATATTATCCCATTTTATAGGTCAGCCGTGAACCGAACGGGAGGAGGAGCATTTAGACGAGCGTTTGAGGAGTCTTTGATAAATGTACTGGTTGGGTAAAGGTTGCTCTTATAAACGTCCAATTACCATGTCCTCTTCTTTGTTGGAGGAATGTCTTGAAGGAATTTTCTGTGATCGCTGAGATGATTGATTTTCTGTGATCGTTGAAGGAAAACATCGTGAGGAAACCGGCATGTCCTAGAACAGAAAATTCGAAGACATGTAATATCTACCAACTCGCACTGGGCCCGCGTGGTGGATTACGGCCCACTCCCTCTCACAGACAGGAGGCCTGTGTCCCAGCAATGGGAATATTATAGGCTGATTATGCTGAGATGAATCTTTGACCTTGTGGACACGTCAAAATAAATCTATCTAGGTCGGCTTCCAGTCTAACCGGATGCAGCTGAATATCAGTATTTTACATGGAGCAATTCCCTATCTGATCTCCACAACCCAGTTACTGGATAACACAATACCCCTTGGTAAGACTGGTTGTCAGACTTTTGGGTTTCTGATAATTCTGATATATACATGTACTCTGACCTTTTAAACCGCTAATGTCCGCTTGGTAATCTCTTTAGTCATTTTATTACCTACTTACTTAGGTACTATACAATTCAATAAAGTTGTATCTTTATTTTTCTGCGATAGTATAGACGCCAGCAGGTCAACCTACCCCAATCTGTCAAATTTCTTTGATAGATTTTCAACTTTAGTTCAAAGGAATAAGGTTCATATTCAATTGGGAAAATCTGACAGATTGGGGTAGCTTGATGTGCTGGCCTCTGTACATTCACAGAATTTTGATAACTAAATCACAGCATGGGTTTTCCCGTTTTTCAACTTAAAATATTTTTTTCTCCGAATTTACTTTTTGTTAGATACATCTTTCTTATTATAGGGAACAGAATTTGTATTTTATTTTTCTGCGATACTTATCTACTCATTATAACACTCTATATTTATTTATAAGAAACATGCTTACAATATCCGAATCGTAAACTTTACTGATGGTTCGATCCCTTTTGATTAAGGGTGGACCCAAAAACTATTTAGGTAATTTTTTGACGTAGGATTTTCTTTCCAATATTCGAATTTCCTGATGGGTTATTCTAGGCACTAGGTACCTACGTTTCCGTGTGGCTAACAGAATAGACTACTGCTACTTTGTTCTTTTTTAATAACTGTATAATAACAAATTATACAGTTATTTTGTTTTTATAACCGTCGAAAAATTTTATTGCTCAACTCCCTATAGAATCATGTACTGAATTCATAGTTACAGTTTGCGCGTCGATATTGCTGCTACACTGATGGATGACTAGCAACAGAGGCTTCCAATTTTCTAATAACAAATAACCACGACCACCAACCCGTCAACCAAGTTAGATGATTATGTAAATTTTCCTGTTAACCAGTTATATCATAGCTGTCATGTTCAACGAATAGATATTCGCAAACTGCTACGCCCGATGTAAATCTAAGTGTAACTTCTCCCCTAGACCACTTAATTCCATTAAAACTGACAACGTATTCTAAATAACTCCCATGTTTTCACCCCCTGAGTCACATCTACACTAACAATTACATCGTCATGTCAATTGTAATTCATCCCCTACGGCGCGCTAATTAAGTAAATATGGCAACACGTGTGTCGGAATTGTCATACGAGAGTTGGGAAACAAGGATGACGAAGACAATGAAAATGAAAGGAATAGTCTTGAGATGGAGTTTTGGATGCTACTGTAGAGGAACGCTGAAGTACTTCACATTTTTGTATTATTTGCGAGCGCGGCGAACCTTAGTTGTCCCGTACCCCTAGATAACGACGCGCGCCTCGCGACCTTTGTAAAGTATATCCATTGTATTAGGTTTCGTGAGTAAATAAAATATAACAACTAAATATTCAACCTTTAATTCTCTCTGTACACACTCCTGAGAAGATCACAGGCATCCACAAAACTACGTTAATCTCTAACTCTTCAATCATCATGGCTGATCAAGAGCAGTCTGACAAAACTGGGGACGTTATATAGTATAGCGCTACATGGTTCTCTTGGCACACGTGGCTAGAATTGGAACTAACGTCGCCATCTTGTTTTTTCAATAAATTTTTACAATGTTTACCAACAGCGCCACCTCCCTACGTCATTCGAGTGCCAAAAGATTCTTATAGCAGTTTATGTCGACAAACAAAACCCATGGCGAAACCATGAACAACCCTATAACCGTTACTATATAAACTGATAAGACTCACATCACGTTCAATAGAAGAGTATCACGGAGATTCCTGCTCTGTCTGGTAACCGTAAGTTTTTAGGCAAGCCGAATAGTTTTAGGAAGAGAATAAAGTTATGTGTACATCAAATTACGTTATTTTTCATCACCCAACAATCTGAAACAGCTTTTCCAACTCTTAATGTCTCCACAGATGATGATATAAGGAAAATTAAACATAATCTTCTGACCTCTGGTGATGATGACAACAATATGACCATTCTGCTCATATTAAAGCTACACCCAGCACGCCACATCTCCGTTTCTTCGATCCTGGTGATTGAATTAGTCAGTGCTGAGCAGTGTGCCTGTGTACACAGGATTACGCGTCAGGTATCAATTTCATTATGCACCCTCAGACTGGGATCTGAACCGCGTACCGTGTGTTTGACGATCACTTGTGGAATGATAAATTTTTAAGATCTGCTTGTGTTTTTGTTGATTTTTGGTTGAAATTATTTGATTGAAATAACGTTCTCCTGAAAAGTAAACAAATCAATTTTCCAGGCAGAAGCTAAAAAATCAATTGCAAGAATTCAATTCTACCAACCTTCCTTGAATAATTTATTTTAAGGAAATTAATAGCTGTAGAGACGTCAGCACATCAAGCTGCTACAATCTGTCAAAATTCTTTAATAGATTTTCAACTTAATTACTAAAGCATAAGATTCAAAGTTGATTGGGAAAATTTTACAGTTTCAATTTAAGCTTAATGTGCTGACATCTGTACAGTGGCCTCCGAAAGTTAGTTGACACTTCAGTTGTGATGCCACATTATGATTTCAAATTAAAAAAAAAAAATTATCAGGTACTCCCAAGGGATTACTTGATTACTTTTTATGATAGTCAAAGGTAGTTCAGTTTGTCAGTTAATAGCAGTTCAAATATTTGGATCTCTAGAACTTTAAATCATAATGTGGTGAAGTGGAGAAATGTCAACTAACTTGGAGGGTACCTAAGCAAATTAAAATAAAGTAATTTATCTCTCTCTCTACACTTCTCGAGGTCACTTGCAGATATTGTTTGTGTACGATATTGCAAGTTATCACATGAAGTCCATTGAATTAATTGATCAATAGTAAGTAATTACCGTGACTGTATTATGGGTGTTCCAACGGGTGGAAGAGTGTGAAAAAAGCGACAAAAATACAGACGTAGCTGGGTCCAGGGATGCGTCTTAATACGTCATTAGCGAACGATTGCTGAGTGTTTTTACACTCTTTGGATTCAGGGCTGGCACTCGAGTCGAGGGACCATACGATTTGCAGCTTTAGTTATTTTCGTCAATCTTAGAAAGCTATTTTTTTGTTTGCGAAGGTCTTTTGTTGCGTCAATAAGTAGTATTATTCTGCAAAAATCTGACTGTGAAAATTTTGGTAAAGTGAACTTGAAGTTAAATCCCCATGCTAATCCATAGCATCAAATGTGATGTGTCACTGTTCACTTTAAGCTCGCTTTACCTGTTTTAGAATAGGCAGGCTGAAACCAGTGAAATAATTGCTTAACACAATCACAATTCAAATGCTATTATTAATTTTGACAGTTTACATATTTTTTCGAGCAGACGATTTTTAGCAGTTAAAATTACCTTTAAATCTATTTTGGATTGTGATAGGCATTGTGTTACGCATTTGGGGTGCAGGCTTACCTATTATGAACGTACTAGCTGCGCCCCGCGGTTTCACCCGCGTAAGTTTTGATTCCGTGGAAATATCGGGATAAAAAGTATCCTATGTGTTATTCTGATGTATAATAGTATATTTCATTACAAGTGCGGAAAGGTTGTCATTGCAAAGAGTTCCGACAAATGTCTACCCGAGCCGAGGTGCAGCCGAAGGCGAGGGTTGACAGTCGGAACCATGTCGGAACAAGTTGCAATGACGGTTTCGCACGTGTACTGAACGACTATTTTTAAT
Organism: Globia sparganii; assembly: GCA_949316385.1. NCBI lineage: Eukaryota > Metazoa > Arthropoda > Insecta > Lepidoptera > Noctuidae > Globia > Globia sparganii. Next base: position 22,611,296 of record OX438663.1, on the reverse strand, counting down.
ACAGTTGCGAAAAAATTAAGCAATATTATTAAATTAGGTGGTGTTAATTAAAAAAAACTAGGGTCGACATTACTAATTTTGTGCAACAAACAACTAAAACTCGCAAAGAAAATTTATGAAAAATGGCGCCAACCGTAGAATAGAAGCAGAGATTTTTTTTTCTTCGCCCATTCTGGTAGGCAAAGGAAACTATACCCATACAGCCAAGTCTTCAGTAGAATTTTTTCATTGATATGAAATGAAAATGAAAAATGAGATGAAATGAAATGAAACCTAACCTAACTTATTCAATCAAATCATTAAATCTGATATTGAAACAAATTAGTAGCTTCTTTTTAGAAATATACGTATTTGCATGAATCATAAAAACTTCTATGAATTTTTTTAGTAAAACCTTCATGGTTGGTTTTTCTTTTTAATAGACATTATTTTGACAGTTGGGAAAGAGAACGCACGAGTTCGGGAAAGGTAAAAAAAAGCGCGAGTATGTAATAGCCCACATCCCGAACGCTATACGTCCCTGCAATACGCCACTTTTTGAGGAACTGTATTAAAAACTATATTACTGTAAATTTTCATCAAAATCCGTTCAGTAGTTTTTGTGTGAAAGAGTAACAAACATCCATCCATCCTCACAAACTTTCGCATTTATAATATTAGTAGGAAGTAGGATAGTAGGAAGTAGGATAGTAGGAAGTAGGATTAGTAGGCTAGGATGACTCAATCAGTATTCAATAAACAATATTTTTCCTTCACGTTTGTTCATTACACACTTCAATGTATTCTATTCCATAACAGCATTTCCCACTTTATGTCAATATTCCCCGTAGGAAACTATTCCGTAATTTTCCGCCAATATTTTTTCATAACATTCCCGAACTACACAGGCATAATATTATCTCATTTTTTCAGTCATTTTCCTTTATGGAAGGTTCCGTGTTTCCTGTTTGGTCGTGACTCCACACATTCTTGAAACACGTACCTATGTTACTTGTCTTCTCAACATATTTTTTTCATTATTTTTTTCCCTACAGAGTTGGAATACTTACACCTACTCTGTAGGTATACAGGGTTACTTTTCAATGACCAGCCAAATTTAAGGGTGTGGTACAGACCATCAAACTGACCAACTTTCTCCATGGGACCAACATCTTAATCGCGAATAAAAAATTCAGCCGTCCCATACATTTAGGTCGAGTAGGTATGAAGTTTTCTATGGGACAGTTGACAAGTTTTTCGCGATTACGATGTTGGTCCCATTGAGAAAGTTGTCCAGTTTGATGGTCTGTACCACACCTTTTTTGGCTGGTCATTAAAAACTATCCCTGTATATGTAGTGGCTTCTCTGCAAGGGTATTCTATTATCATAGATGTTTATAATCGTCAAGGGAATCGGTTTTTAGAGGTGTCCCGAAAGGGCAGCCACCAGGATCTTGCGGGGTAATTGCTTAACACACTAACAGTAACAATGACATTTTGACAGTTCAACAACATTCATTGCGTTATTCATGTTGTTGAGCAGATAAATTTTTCGAACATATGAAGCAATGGTTTAGCAATAACCTTCAAAATCATTCAGACTGAGATTGATCATGTGTTACGCAATTACGGTGCCGCTCTTTGCTACAACAACAAACAAAAGAACTAGTAGTAGTTTTATTTAAGTAATTAGACCATCGCAAAGCATTTTACTATAAACTACATGAAGCAGAGCCACAGCGCTGGCTTTCAGCGTCAGCGAACCATCAAAATAAAGTCTGATTTTTAATTCGAAGGAATTCTGACAGCGGTCATTTTTTGACACTCCAGATATCATAAACCTTTTCTGTCTTGTCCTTTTTCTAAGTTATTTAAATGAATAGAATTTTTTGGATAAAATAACATAAAATATGAAAAAGAATGAGATCAAGTAAACTATATGACAATGTAAACAACAAACAAAACGTAACAGCAAAAAAAAACTCAACAATAAATCGCAACAAACACCGTGAGCACATTAGAAGCCGAATAACATGCATGATAATGACACATTATAATGATTATAATTATTAATTGTGCCGAAGAACAGGCTAAGGAATCCAGGCCCATACCGCCAAATCTGTAGTTACAAGAACCGAAGATTTTACAATCAAAAAGATTTTCCTAAAAAAGGTTTGTAACCCATGATTAGTGGTCAGGGATTCCAGTGAAAGAAAAATAATTACCTTACTAATTTTGTATCTTGAATAATTTGGTAATAAAAAATCTGATCTGAAATTATCAGTAAATTTTTAAGTTTTAGTTTTTCTAATTGAAACCTTATATACAAGAAAGTTTTTTTTTTTTAATTTCGCTTAAATGCGTTCCGTTTTTACGAGTAGTAGGACCGCTTTATTATTGGCAACATTTCGGAAATGTCAGAATTCCTTCGAATTAAAAATCAGACTAAGTATATGTGCGATTATCTAACCTATATGCCAATCGTGATGATTACAGCATTATCAGCCTATAATCTTCCTATTGCTAGACACAAGCCTCCTCTTTGTGAGAAACAGTGGGCCGTAATCCACCACGCGGGCCTAGTGCGGGTTGGTGGATGTCACGTCTTCGAATTGTTTGGTTCTACGACATGCCGGTTTCCTCACGATGTTTTCCTTCACCGTTTTGAGAGCTATGGTGATGAAATAAAAAACACGATGAAAAGTGACTGCTTGAGTTCGAGCTCGGGGCCGATACCTCTGCTCTGGCGTGCGTGGTGATTATTTATTAAAATATTCTTCTTTTGACCCTTTTACCCATTGAGTTAAATAACTAGAGAAGCAAACCTCAATAAAATGTGTCAAAAAAGTGTAGCCACTTTTTAAACGCGACAACGTAGCTTTGAAATCACTAAATATTTAAAAGTAAACATATATCTGTCTCACTTACACATGATGTAAGAATAATACCGTCACTTAGATTAGACAAAGACCGCAATATAAACATGCAATGACGGGATGGGGTAGCCTACCCATGCGAAATTTTACCCAACATTTTAAGCCATAAAAAGCGTTATACGTTAAGTTAAATTATTTTTTAAATATTTGAATTATGTATTTCTTATTGGATGTGTAATAGAAGTTAATAAATAATGAAAATATCTAAGACATTTTCTTTTTTAATTTTTTTTCTTTATTATTAATGAAATTGAATGATTGAGTAGGTAGCCAGTCAGTCTTTTTTCTCAGCAATCGGATTATTTCCACCCATTTTTCACGGCGTGCTGCATCTTTAGGCACCCTGCTACGTTGTTATTATTAAAAAAAAAATTAATTATTCCATAAATTAAAAACTCCCACAAATGTGGGAAACTGAAACTAAGTTTTTAGTGGTAACACTGAAGCTAATTTACAAAATTCTACATTTTATTGCGATTTTACGTTGATATAAATACAGAGAAAATTAATTTACGTGTGGAAAGTAATTTCGGTTAATTTATTATGTTTTTGTGATCTTGAATCGCACTCTTTCGCGATATTTTTTGTCGCATGTCACTCGGTTGACTTCGGTTGGCGTCACACAGAGCACTGAACTGACGTTAGCTACGCTGATGGCTGTGGCCATCAGTCTATTGGCAACACCTTGGTGCGGTAATTACTAATCTAGTGTAACATATATATCAATGTTTTTACCCAACTGCGCGGCTCAATAGGTCTTTATTGTTACATACATGACGAGGCCTCCGACTGCGTAAGATTGTAAGGCTTAGAGTGTACATAAGGGCTGTGGGATTAGAGACAGAATTAGATTATCTTGTTTCCATCTTTTTTTTAAAGTTCACTTTTCTAGTTTATACCTGGTTCTAATACCTAGTTAGATTTACACGTCTGAACTCAAATGAACACCAGTAATTATAGCCCGAATATAGCGTCAACCCTAGCCGGCCGTGGGACGATATCGCTTCGCTAATTCTATCCGTGATTTATATGTTCACGCAGAGTCGGGCCAGCGGATAGCGGATTACTCGCCGGATTACGCCGGGTTCGACGCCCGGTAGATAATGGTAGATTTAGACCGCGTATCCCCGGAAAGAAATCGTAATGGATTGGACCGTGATTGCTTCTTTGTAAATGTAAATATTGCTCTTTCTCTTCGAGCTCGAGTGATTTGTTTGTGGGACTGTCTGGGTGTAAGTGTTTGCGATTGTGTGTTGTTGACTGAAAACTTTGTTTTTCAAGGATATCCTCTTATCTTTTTAGGGTTCCATACCCAAAGGGCAAAACGAGACCCTATTACGAAAACTCCGCTGTCTGTCCGTCTGTCTGTCCATCTGTCACCAGGCTGTGTCTCATGAACCGTGATAGACAGTTGAAATTTTCACAGATGATGTGTTTCTGTTGCCGCTATAACAACAAATACTAAAAAACCGAATACAATAAATATTTGGGGGCTCCCATACAAAAAAGGTGATTTTTTTGCTCGATATTGATAACGGCAACAGGTAGGTAGACGCTTGAAATATTCACAGAATATTTAGTTATAAATATTCACTTTAAAAATAAAAATTAAAATAAAACAAATTTTGTTTTATTTGAATAATTATTTATTTTTTATTTATGAGGGGCTCCCATACAACAGACATGATTTTTTTGCCGTTTTTCTAAATAATGGTACGGAACCCTTCGTGCGCGAGTCCGACTCGCACTTGGCCTGTTTTTTTTTCTAGATATCCAAGGTTAACTGCCCCAGAAGAAGGACCCGACCTTTCTTCTTATTTAAAAAATATTGATGAGTTCCTGACTTTCCTGCTGCTAACTACTACTACACTATGCTGCACAGCATAATGCTGAGTGGAAGTCTTCTTGTCACAGCCATGACGTACAGTTGTCGACCATTTCTGTTTTGTGTTCGTATATTTTGTTTTTATTTTTCCTATTTGTTTCTGTGACAAATAAACCTATTTTTCTTTCTTTCTTTTCTTTTTCAATCATGATGAGCAAAGACACAGTAACCACAAAGTATCTTTTCCCATCGATTACTAGAACAAAGCTGTATAAATATTGACATTTCAAAGCACTTTAATGATAGCCGTGCACCACGCGTTGACGTCAGCGGGTAAGCAGTGATGTATCGCCGCAAACAATACCACTTTACATTACTTAGTTGCTATTAGAGCAATGTTGAAAGAAACCATCGCTTTTGAGTTGATTTCTAAACATAAAGAAATGATATAGTGCAACTGCTCAAGTATTCTATGTTTTTTATTTCAATGGCGTCGTAGATCAATCTGTTTTGACTTGAGACCATTTCTATTTTCAAGTAAGTAGGTACTTACCTACCTACCCTGAAAGAATTCTTATGATTACTGATTTACATTTATTTATTTAATTATACAAGTTACATATCAATAAGGTAACAAATATTCAAATAATGTTATCAAATCGTAAAGGCTTCTTTTGCATTACTATATCAGAGGAGAAATGACCCTTAACTAAAATAAATTGTTAAATAGCCAACAAGTTTTTTAGAAGACTATTAGTCTAGAGTTTCCTCATAATAAAAGCGATGTAGATATTAATTAGGTTCCCATAACAGAACAGACATAATATAGCACTCACTTCTGACATTAAAAATTACTTCTGATATCAAAGTTACGCGTGCTTCAAACACTCACACAACTATTCGAATGAAAAACATGTTTTATATTTCATCTCGTTTTCACGCAGTCAGCTACCGATCCATCAGCTGTGCACATTGATAACTCAGCGCGCCATGAACAGTGGCGCATTTTATTTATGGCTACAACCTCGCTGACTATCCGTATTTCAATAAAACCACAACAAACATAATTTCGCATGCAGGTCTTAAAAATCCGCATGCATGCTGGTTTTATGTTGGTTATAATTTTGGTTGATTTTTTTCCGTATTATGTGAATCAATCGATCAACTCAGCCTATCACAGTCTACCTCTGGACATCAGCACCAAGTTGTTCCCAGGTCTTCCATGTTTGGTCTATCCCATTAACTTAAATAAATCCTTTTATTCCTAAAGAATCCATCCACCCGACGGGCAACAAAGTAGTACCTTTTGCAGATTTGTGGTGCTCAAGGACTCATCTGCTCCAACGGCCAGTGTTTCTTCGATAGCCATGCCTGCACTCTTCGCCTCTAGAAGGCCTATAGCTCTACAAAGATGTTTTGGGGCGTGGCAGAAATCGGAACTAACGCCGCCACCATTTTGTTTTTTCCGTAAATTTCACAAATAATGTTTACCAGCAGCGCCCCCCTGTCTACGTCATTCGAGTGCCAAAATCCTTGTAGTTTTGTAGACAGTGTGACATTTTATCAGTAGGTAAATAGCGGCCCATCCCAGCTTCGCAAGGGTGCATTTTTTTTTCAAATTTCCGAAATTTTCTTTCATACAAACCTTGTCCTGACAATATTCGCAATAAAATAATATTGCGATTATAAATTGAGCTAAAAACTATCCTATCTTTCAAGTTGGATGAAACTGCACACAGTGTGTAAAATTTTATTAAAATCGGTGCGTTATTTTGACGAGTTATGCGAACATAAATGTAGGGAACAGCTGATTTTTTTTTCGCGATTTCAGGTTTTGTGGGACAAAACCTGAAAAATAGTAAAAGTTGTTTATAATGATGAGAACAAGACCTCTTAAGAGGTTGTTAATGTTTTTCCAGTAACCCTGTTTATTAAGATTAAGATAAGATAAGATTAAGATTAAGAAGACAAGATAACGATAACGATAACGATGATGGAAAAGACAAAAATGTATTGTATTGACCTAAACTACCGAAAAGTTTATATCAATCCTGTTGAAAGTCGATGTAGAAATACGAAACGCTTTGAAAGCGATTGTCACTTGTCTAAGCCCTCGGGGTGCTGTCGACATACCTACTAATGTCGATTTTATTTAAGTACCTTTGCTGTACCGGTACAGTCTCCTAATAATATTGTTTGCTGCACCGGACGACGTCATTACGTCAGCGCCGGCTGTCGCTGAAAACCAACGCTGGGGCTCTGTCTTGCATGGGGTCGCAGCATAATGCTGAGCGATAGCCGTTTTGCGTGGATGTGACGTATGTTTCCCCCCACCTTTTATTTATTTTATTTTTTGTGTTTAAGTTCTTTTTTGCGTCATTTCACCGCAAATAAGCGTATTTTCTTTCTTTATTTATACATTAAAGTAGGATGTCGACAGCACCATTAAGTATAATTATGTAGAGTGAATAGCAATCCAGTCTACATATACTTAATGGTTATTCGTAAACTTGACCCAGCAGAGATGGGGAGTACCATTAAAGCCTATATTTAATTGTATAATCACGTCCCAACTGTCGCATTAGCTGCGCGGGCGCTTTGTCCGCTTTCGGCATTGTACAGAATGTTATAAGGATACTAAACTGAGGATCTAGAAATAACGGAAGAGATACCGGCTCCCTGTTGAAAACGGTAGTAATCTAAAGATGAATATTTCAGGTTCAAATTAAAATGATAATTTTTAGAAACCTGAAATCCCCAATGGCATATATCGGTGTCCCTCATGAAACCAGTTATCCACATAATGTAAAAAAAACGTGCAATTTACATATAAACATAAACACATAACTTATCCACATCGGGGTCGGCAGAAACTAGAAACTACAGACCGCCCGCCCCCTGCTACAACCCATATATTTATGTACACACATCAAAAGTGTCTAGGGATCAAGCATTTTTATGCGGATTTCTTGAGATTGAGATGTGGCTTTGTAATAAATTTATGATTTTATAAATTTATATGGATCCTTTTTGGTGCATTTCATAATTTGAATCAGGAACTGTGAATCAAATTCGAGTAAAAGATGAAAATCAGCTGTCAATATTTTCCCTATAAAAACATACAACGCATTGAAGACATTATTAGTGCTACTGTTTCCCTACTACTGATTAAAACCAACGTTATTATGGAGCGGCGACGTCATTTAAGCAGGGAAGAAATGCTCAGAGCCGTGGGAATGATAGAAGCTGGTTCCCGGCAACGTACTGTGGCTTTAGCTCTGAATACAAGTCAGAGTGTTATCAGTCGACTTTGGACACGTTACCGAAGCACTGGTACCGTGGCTGAGCGCCATGGAGGACGGTATCGCTGCACCACACGGAGACAAGACCGATACATTCAAATCTTAACTCGAAGAGCTCCAACAATAACCGCCATGATGTTAGCCGTGAGGCTTCATCACTCTTCAGGGAACTTAATTAGCGACCAAACAGTCAGAAACCGCTTGCATGAAGTGAACCTTCATTCCCGAAGACCGCTACGGGTACCACCTATAGCAATGCACAATCGTAGGATTCGATATCAATGGGCTCTTGAACACAGAAATTGGGCAGAAGAACAATGGCGTTTCGTGTGCTTTTCTGATGAGTCTCGTTTTGGTATGAGACCGGATACAAGACGTATACGACACTGGAGAACCCCTGGACGCCAACAGCGATTAAAATCCTGCCAGGAAGTCCATCCTTATAGTGGTGGAACCATCATAGTATGGGCGGGTATTTGGATCGGCGGAAGAACTGAGTTGATTTGGATCAGAGGCAACCTCAACGCTCAAATTTATGCTGAGACGATTGTATCAGACGTCATCGTTCCTCTACAAGTGCAAATCGGTCCCTTATTTCAGTTAATGCATGATAATGCACGACCGCACACCGCAAGAGTTGTAAGACAGACTCTCGCCGCAGCTAACATCAATGTCCTGCCCTGGCCTGCTCAGTCGCCAGACTTGAACCCGATTGAGCATGCATGGGATATGCTACAGAGAAGAGCTCTGCCGAATATGGAGGGTATCCAGTCGCAAGAAGACCTTTTTTTGTTGTTGCAACGAACATGGGCGGCCATTCCACAGCGTGATTTGGATGAACTCATTTTGAGTATGCCAAACCGATGTTCTTGTGTTGTTAGTGTTCGCGGTACAAACACGGATTATTAATTGTTTAAGTTACCCAATAAAATTTTAGAGAAAACTGTTATTTCAGTCTTTTTTTCGAACTTTTGTGTTAGTGGTTCAAATGTCAAAAATCCCTTTATTAGGAAAATGGCAAATTTCTTTATTAATGCAAAGGTGACTTGGTTTATCGTTACTGTGACAAACGAAAACACTTTATTTGATGAATCCTTAAAGAAAATTTTAATTAATATCAATCAGGAGAAAAGTTATTGCAAAAATATATGTTGATCCCTAGACACTTTTGATGTGTGTATAATCTTTTTGCTTCGCCTACGGTCATAATTGGCACGCAAGTTATCTAATTTATTTATTTAACCATTTATGTACAAAAATATATAAAAAGACAAGAAAAAATAAGAACAGAAATATAGGTACAATGGTGATGCTGATTTCTAAAGAAATCTCTTCCAGCATACCTGTGATAGGAAAGTAGATAAAGAGAAAAATTATAGACAACGTGTGGTCCGGATTATTAGACAAAATTTGGCCAAAGATATGAAATTTTTAACTAAATTATCATCTGTATGTTGGGCTATTTGCTGTATGATAATTTTCCCAATTTTCGTATAGGCTATACGATCCTACTCTTGGGAAAATTATGTCCCCACTTCGGAAAACCCTTGCATATCTCCTGCCGATTTATAGTCAAAGTCAAAAGTCAAAGTCAAAGCATTTATTTCAAATAGGCACATAAAAGCCACTTTTAAACGTCAAAACACGTACTAAAACTTCAATGATGCTATTTTACTGCAATGTACATAATGTAAAACATAAGAGACTACCAGATAACCTATAGTGTCAATATTACCATAAAAACACCCACAAGATTGGAGTCTGCGGAGGTCACGGGATAGACCTCGGTCATAACATTTTAGTGCCTCTAACTGAAATGTAGGGGCTAACTGAATAGCTTCCGGAGTAAGATTGAAAGTATTTACGATGTTTAGGGGACATTTCATCGTGTTTTATAGTTTATCAGACCTGCCAAAATGATGCATCAGGAATCTAAATCCTACCTACGTACTGCCCGTCAATTTTTTTCAAAATCTTGGATTCTGTAAGGACGGAGTATAAGGAACATTTCCCATTACTGCAAAAGTTTAGGTGATTAACGCATCTCTCAAATTTCTCCATAATCAGCTTATAATGTCCCCACTGCTGGGATACATGCCTTCTCTATATAAGAGGGTGTGGGCCGTAATCCACCACGCGGGCCCAGTGCAGTTTGTCTGGCAGATGTCACATGTCTTCTATTTTTTTGTTCTAGGACATGCCGGTTTCCTCACGATATTTTCCTTCACCATTTTGAAAGCAGAGGTGATGAAATAATTTACACAAATTAAAGCACCTGACTGGGTTCGAACATCCAGTGCGATTCTGTAACCATCTCACCGTGAAAACTTAGGTGAAGCGAGCGTGGAGTGAGCTGTCAGTGTCATCCTGATACTTGCGGATTGATACTCTTGACAGCTCACTCTAAGCTCACTTCACCTAACTTTTCACGGTGAGATTTTTACAGAATCAATCGGCTGCAACCTACAACTCGTAAGTCGCGTCCGTTACTCCTAGGCCACCACTGCTCTAAGTTATCCATAATGGCCCCGATTCTGTTGTTCACAAACTAAACTAATTTTAAGTTCAGTGCATCTTTTCCTTTCTATTTCATTACGAAAAGGACAGAAGATAAATATTAGTATAATCCTGTCAAATTAGATAATCCATAGACAAATTAGACGAGATTAAAAAATTGGCTACTAAAAATACCTCAATTTACGTCAGGCGCTGACTAATTTGACAGAACTAAACTAATATTTATCTTCTGTCCTCAATACTCAATACTCAATACTCAATTCTTTATTGCATTCCACAATGTAGGCTTAGGTGGTAAACATTTATTTGGTAGGTAACAATCGTGGACCCTGTCGGGCACAGCAAAAGATATAATTAATAAAATTTGGAGAGGACTTATCATTTAAATATCTTATTATAATTCAACTTATTCTAAAAACATAGACATAACATTAAGATTAGAATTAAAATTGCAAAAGACTTTATTTTTCAAGTTTTAGAGATTTATCATTTAAATATTCGTCGACACTATAGTAAGATTTTTTTAGTAATAACTTTTTTAATTTATTTACGAATAAATGGAGTTTTTTTTTCTTTCCTTATTGATTCTGGTAGCACATTATATGTTTTTACTGACATTACCAGAGGACTTGTAGAATGTATTTTTAAGCGGGATGATGGTAGGTTGAGTCGTGTTTTGTGTCTGAGTGTATACCTTGTTTGTATGTCTTCTCGTTTAGTGTAAAAGTCTTGGTGTTTATGAGCAAATTTGCATATTTCAAGTATGTACATACAAGGCAGAGTTAAGATATTTTGTTCTATAAAATGGGGTTTGCAGCTATCTGTCTGTTGTATATTTACCAGGATAAGGATAAGTTTCTTTTGAACGGTGAATAATGTTGGGGCATCTGTACTGTATCCCCACATAATGATGCCGTAGCTAAGCCATGCATAAGCATAGGCGTAGTACGTTACCAGAGCAGTCTGTAAATTTGTGGTTTTTTTAACTTCCCGGAAAGCATATGAAAATTTCGATAGTTTTGATTTTATGTTTTGTATGTGTAACTTCCAATTTATATTTTTGTCTATGATTATGCCTAATAGTTTGAATTCATTAACTGTTTCTATTATATGGTTATTGAAGGAAAAGAGTACATTTAGAGGAGTTTTTTGGTGGGGATGGAAAGTTATGAGTTTAGTCTTTTGGAAGTTTATTTCAAGGTTGTGTTCATTCATCCAGGTTATTATTTTCCCGAGAATTTCATTAAGGGTACTGTTTAAGTTCGTATTGTCATGACATTGGGTGAGAATGGAGATATCGTCCGCAAATAAAACGCAAGGTCCGGTTTCTGCAATAAATTTTGGGAGATCATTGATGTAAATGAGAAACAGAAGACATCCAATAACACTACCCTGTGGTATTGATGCGCTTATCGCCTTTAGGTCAGATCGAAACTTTTGAAGTTCGTTTATAGTGTTATTGAAGTATTCTATCTCTACTAGCTGTGCTCTATTTTCCAGATAAGATTTTAACCATTCGTATGCTTTACCGCGGATCCCTAATCTATATAATTTATTTAATAAAATATCATATTGCACTTTATCATAAGCTTTGGTCATGTCAAGCATTAACCCTACTGCGTATTTTTTATTATTTATTATGCTTAGGGCTCCCTGTATAAATTTATAAACTGCTAACGCTGTTGATCGATTTTTTCGAAAGCCGTTTTGGCATTCGTCAAATATTTGATATTTTTCGCAGAAAGTGTACACGCGATTGCACATTGCTTTCTCAAAGATCTTTGAAGCCTTTTCATAATGAAATAGAAAGAAAAAGATGCACTGAACTTAAATTTAGTTTAGTATGTGAACAACAGAATCGTGACCAATACCTACTTATTATTATTATTATTTCCATCAGGTCTGGCCGTTTGTCTGGTCTGGCTTTTGGCCTGTTTATTAACCTCATTCTCCTCAGTCCGGGCCTTATCCTTATTTATTTGGCCTTAGCGGTTGTCGCAGCATGTCTGCATGTTCCACACATCTCAATTAGCCGCCATCTCAGTAATCACTCCCTTTCATTGTTAAATGACAAATGATATATTTCTGTAGATCTATTATTATACATATAAAATTCAAAGTCCTGATTGACATACTCCACAAAGTCCTGACTGTATAACGCAACGCAAAGCCTAAACCGCTGGTCCTAGAGACATGCAATTTGGAGGGCGTGTTCTTTGTGAAGAGTAGGTATCCACTAAGAAAGGGCTTTTCGATATTCCACCACTAAGAGGGTGAATGGGGGAGGGTGAAATTTCACGCGGATGAAGTCGCGGGCAGAAGCTAGTAGATGTTATAAAAACATGTTTACACTTCAAAAATAAACCATGATTTAATTAAAACTACAAGAGGTTGGTTTTTCCTATCTAAGAAACACCGAAACAAACTCAGATGTCTGTCTCTTTTAATGTTCAAGTTTCCTTATTATTCCCTTTCAGTAACAAATCCCTAAGCAACCCATTCCAGCACATTTAAGTCTACGAGCTACAGAGCCGTCGTCGGTGCGCCCGCGCAGTCGTCGTAAATCTGCGCGCGCTATTGTGCATTGAACTCGCATTTATATGCCCCGACTTTGTGTTTGACAATTAAGTTCTGATCCGTTTATGTGCTTTTGAACTTGATTATTAGTATTGAGTAGGTACCTTTAACATAGTTAACTGTGGATACGGGCTTAGGTAATAGGTTATACGGCCTTACAACTTACAACAATTTAAACTTATTCTTCCGTTACGTAATAGTCTTCTACACCGTATTCAGGCCATGGCAGCCAAACTCAACAGAGATTAGCCTTCGGCGCGGGTCGGCGCGGGAAATATTGTAGTGTAAAAGTGAGTGCGCAGACACAGGTGCACTCTGACTCTGTCTTCCCTAACTTTCACAGTCCGATGGGACGGCACGCAGCCCTACACGACCGGAGTTAGATCAGGACCAATGGCTTACGGTTTGCAGCTTCCATTACATAAAAAGATATTACTGCTTCTTTGGCTGATAATAATTTAAAGATTGAAGGGGAGGTAATGTAGAGATAACTTATTGAAAAAAATTCCGATATTAAAGTTACAAAACATTTCTAAAAGTTTTTTTGAGATAAAGTTACAAGAGTTAGTTAGGTACAGTTAGTCTCATAAAATTGGCAAGAATTCATTTAACTGTCTGTAATCTATATGCCATAATATTGTATCAATGTGCAGCCACATCGATACAGTAATATGGAACACAAAATCAAATAAATTCTTATCTTTTCGAGGCTGACTATGCCTACTTACTTACAGTCCTAGTTTGTCAGAAAAAGCAGAGCCGTTGCCTCGGTAAACCTAAGTAATTTTCTAAATTATCAAGTCTCTTGTCAACACCATAATAACTTAACTACAGCCCCAACACTTACAAATAACCAACTATTAAGTAGTCCAGTCCTTTCACACGAGAACTACCAAGAAAGAATCCTGCCTGCAATAATTACGAATTATTATATGCAATTATTGTTTATAATTATAATTTATGTCCGCCATTACCGCGGCGCGTACGCAAGCGCGGTGAATATAGTCATCTATCATGTAAAGATAAATATTAGCCAAGAAGCCTGCAAGATTTAATGCCTGATATTTAGTAGGGGGCATGAAAATTATAGCTAAAATGTCAGGTACAACATGAATATTTGACCTGGTGGGTTCTGGTTATTAGGTTTTTCCTATAGGTAATGTCGTAACGTACGGTATACTAAGGCCCAACGTCCACGAGGCTACTCAAAAGTAACCTGTTACAAACTCAAATCACCAATGAGTAGCCAGAATGTCACAGCAGTAGAATTTCAATGGTGGCCCGTACAACATGATTCAACCAATTACAACAACTAGTCAATAAATACTTTAATGCTCTAAGATAAATACATACTAGATCCGAATCGTTTTAACATCACAATAGCGGTCATTGCCCTTTCCCTGTTATCTCTCTGTAGGAATCCAAACAATAAACTATTTATGGTTTTTCGTTATTGGAACATATTGAAGATCATGATAGATATTGATTCAAGACGTTAACGGACTTTATTTCAGTTTTTGATTTAACGGATGCTAGAAAATGTAAATGGGTCAGTGACCGCTATTGCCATGGTAAAGCGCTTAGAGTATAGTATTCCAGAGAACACGCTGGAGCATACGGTGGAGGTCTGCCCCGCTTGGGCGGAGCACCGCCGTGTTCTCATAGAGGCAATCGGCAGCGGCGGCGACCTCTCGCGCCCGACCCTGGTTCAGGCCATGGTCCGGGATGAGAGGGAGTGGGAGGCAGTCACCTCCTTCTGCGAAGCAGTCATGCTAGCGAAGGGGGTGGCGGGACGGTTGAGGAAGAGAACCTCACGTCCTAGCCGCCGCGGGAGACGCTCCGGGCGTCGGGAGCCGCGTGACGACTCCCGGCCAACGTAGGCGCGGGCCTGCGGGCTGAGAGTAATGTATAATTCTCCGTCCGATCAGGACCAGACCTGTGCCGGACGGCGCGTACCGCGTACGTGTTCCACGCGCTCCTCAAAGAGATATCAGCATTAAGGAAGGGGCCCGTAAGGGCCGAAGCCTGCCGGGGCAGCGGGATTGTCCGAAAGGGTTACCGCTACCCCGGAACATAAAGGGCTAAGGAAGGAACACCGAACACGGGTGGGTTTTAGTCAGTAAGAGTCTGAAATTCTCTTCTGCTCCACCCAGAGCGGGAGGGGTCATTTGATGATTTCCCATCCTCAAAAAAAAAGGGTATTGTGTTATGACATTTTTGCTACGATCGGATTTACCTCTTGAGTCTCAACTACACTAATGGGCTCCATTTGCCTTGATCCACAAAGATCTTCAGCCAGCAAAGTTTTTAGTCAAAGGGCATTGATATCATCGAGAAGCTTATTTATCAGCGCTCAAGGTAGATGCACTTGCATACATTTTTCTCTAAACACACATTGTTTCAACGGCTAAACAAGATGTGACAAAAATCCATGAACTATGAATCATTTCTGTACCTACCACACTATTTGGACATCTGACTTCGATCAATTACATTAGCCGTTAGTACTTATGTTTGCTGTACCCATTCATAACTCAAGTAGTCAACTATAAACTCTAGAGGATTGAGATGTAAGTACAAACAATTTATTTAATTGAAACATTTAGTTGTGCCCGTGACATCGCTTGCACGTTTTACTGCAAGGACGTGCTATTTGCGGACATAGCTGAATAATTATATAATTCCTTTTTAAAGCATGCTGTAGGTATTTGTTACATTGAGTTAAACGTAGATTCAAACAAAATATTCGGTTAGATGATAAATAAGTTCTTCGTTGGTGCAAATTGCGCCTTTATATACCTTTTGTAGAGACTATTTGTACTAAGAAAGTAAACATTGGTAAAGATAGTACGCACGACGACATAACAATCATAACATTTCCAATATAAGCTCACTTCTCATTGTACGAAAGGTCAGTTGAAACCTATACATTTCCAGAAACTGGAAATGTATAGATTGATATTATGTCGTCGTGTATCGCCTCTTTGCTTCAATAACGTGATAAGCCCGACAGTTCATTTTTTTTTTTAATTTAATAGTTGAAACCGCCGTAACCGATTTTATTTTTCCAAAAAACGTGGTTTCTTTTGTGGGTGTAATAGCGAATCTATAAGTGAGAGGAAGGTGCTCTCAAATTTCAGCGAAAACGTGACATATTTCACGGCGATATCACTCTTTCAATTTTCAAGATAACACATTATTGAAGCAAAGAAGCGGTATACTGTCTACCTTTCCCTGCTTGATGTGTCTGACTGGCAAATCTATTGTAAGCTGTTGTCACGGCTGGTCAAAGCACAAAAATGTTCTAAGCATAACTGTAACCATTTCAATTTACAGCAAATACTATTCAGACTTAATAATTAGACTTTCAAATACTAGAAGCTCTCTTTGAGTGTACTTCCATGAACCTTGCCCTTTTCCAGTCTCAATTCAAACCAACCTCAAAACAAACGAACAGACAGCGAAACCTTTATTTCTCCGAATCGCCGTATGTTTACGGACAAAAGGCACACAAGGGGGGTAAGCAAATACTGAGCAGAAAGTATTGACAATGTGTCCAATATTGTAAGGGGAACGATCGCAATTTGTCAGTCTGTTTGCGGCCGCGGCACAAACATGACGTGGGATTAGATGGCTTATTTTGTTCAGTTGAAACAGAGATCATTAACTTATGTATTTGGTTTGGACAGGTCTTGTTTTGACGTGTATTTAATTGGGACGGTAAAAAAGGACATGAGTTAATCTAGAAATGTGCCAGAACCTAAGATTCCTCTGAAATCAACAACGAGCATCCTGATCGGGTAACACACAAGTTTGATAATCATAATAATTTTGAAAGATATTGCTAATCCATTGCTTCATATGCTCGATTAATTTGTTTCCTCAACAACGAAAATAACGCAACGAATGTTGTTGAACTGTCAAAATCCCTGTCTGGATAAAATGTAGCAGCCATGCTATTCTCTAAGTCTAACGGGCAGCGCTGTCGCAGCGGTGAAAACAACAGTTTCAGCGCTGTGACAGCGCTGCCCGCAAGCCTGCTTAGAGAATAGCTCCCTTGTTCGTGTCAAACGCATGCAAGAGAAATATATATTTCTCTTGCATGCGTTTGACTTGTGATGAAAAAATTATGAAGTATGTAGGTACTTATATAATATCATCGAATGGAGAAAGTTTTAATATAAGGTAAGTACTACGAAGCGCTACAAATTATAAAATTGCTGTTATAAGGTAATACAACATCTACCTACTTACAAACATTATTGATACAATTTACATTTCCTTGCTCCCTACGAGACGATTCAATAATCTTTCAAGTCCGGAATTAAGACAATTTTTTTTTCCATTTCCGCACGGAAAAATAAAATGTTCTCCCTCAGTGGAAGGATTGCAATCATTCGAGGAGGAGGGTCACTATTATCATAATGAGGAAGCCAGACGGGGGCAGTAACAAGCTGGAACATTTTTCATAATTCCCACCCTTTATCTCTAGGGCTTTGACGCTGTGGAAACATACAGGGCGGTACAAGGACGGCCACGCAGCGATTTGAGTGAGAAAAAATAAAGAAAAATTAAACAATTAGGAAAGGCAATTATTATTTTTTCGATCCTTAATAATCCCCTTTTGCGCTCCTAAATATATTATTGAACCTTATATTATAATCATTGCGCCTCTTTTTATAATTCCTGTTTTGGGGTTCAATCAATCTATCAACGCCTATCGCTGGTCATTCGTATTTTGGGGTTGGGGTCAAAAATTACCCCATTCACATGGACTAGAAAGTTAAAAAGTGGCTCAATTATCTTAAAAAGTGTGCATCATTAGAGCGCAAAATATTTTACCGACTTCATTAGAGGATGAGTTAAATAATAAAAATTTAAAGAAAGTAATTAAAATAATTCTTGGTTGCTTGTTGATGCGGTTTTAGAAGCTGCAATGAGATAACAAGCACTTCAACGAACATCTCAATCCTGTTCAATTAAGTTTTATGGCTCATTTACAAAACAATTCTCCCTTCTTAATAGAACCTGGAATGATTAACGGTTACTAGTAATTAATTAAGCATCTGTTAGGTTCCTACATGTAAGTAATTATGTAATGACATTGTTTTGTTATATGTCTGCACTAAATGCGGGTGCGATAGACTGAGGTCGAGATCTATAAATGTTATTTAGCATGTTCTTAAACATGTTATCGCCCCTATTTTGCACATATGCGACAGTGACAGGAATAACGCTTAGCCAAAGTACTTACCCACTAAATAGTACCGTTTATAGATCCCAGCCTCAGACTCAGGTTGTGTCGTGGACGCGTGGTCCAACTCCAACAGACTCAATAAAGGCCATCGACTCACGATCGAATGTGAAATCGTGATATCTATTTGCCAACTAAGTATTTGGATTTTGTGTTAATTTAAAACAAATGCGTTTCTACTCGTACTTCCTGGTGAGATTGCATTTACAAATTGGCTATTTCTTCAGCTATTAAGAGATTAAGTTATACTGTGGATTAAGGCTGATTGGAACTATATTGAATTTTACTGACAGGAATTTCCGATGTTAGGGTTATCATTTCGAATTTGAAACCAGAAGCCGGACTTTTGCAATAAAATAAAAAGTCCAAACAAAATATGTTAAGGCCGGATGAAGTCCGGACGGGAAGCAAAAAGCCAGACATGTCCGGACGATTCCGGACGGATGGTAACCCTACCCACCATGATGTCGCCACTTCTCCTTTTTTATTATAGTTTGAGCCCAGTAGGTGGCCACGTTGATATAATGGCAAGCGACATCGTGGCAGGCCCAGACGGAGATGGCGGGATGAGCTGGACTCCTTCAACAAGAACTGGTTCTTAGCAGCTTTGAACAGGGAGAAGTGGAAAGAGAATAAGGAGGCCTTTGCTCTGCAGTGGGACATCACAGGCTAATAATAATAATACGTCATCATCATCATCATCATCATCAGCCGGAAGACGTCCACTGCTGAACAAAGGCCTCCCCCTTAGACCACCACGCCGAACGACAATCCGCCACTTGCATTTATCGGTTGCCCGCGACTTTCACGATGTCGTCGGTCCAACTAGCGGGAGGCCTGCCTACGCTGCGTCTTCCGGTTCGTGGTCGCCACTCAAGAACTTTTCTTCCCCATCGGGTATCAGTTCTACGAGCGATAATAATACGTGGTGCGTCTTAAATCAGAACCTTCCTTTACCTAAGTGTCAATTGATTAGCTAAGATTCTCTTCCAGCAGGTACGCACAAAACTGAATCCCGTATGTCATCGGGGGCGGGTTCTGTAGCGAATATAATCGGTTTAGAGCAAGCGGGTCGCGGCGCGATTTTGATCAAATAAGCGTTTGAATGGCGTCTCGTGATTTACAATACAGGATTACTCCGTGCGCCACTCTGAAATATTTAATAACACATTTACTGCTAAGATGTTTACTGAATTGCGAGCTGCTACGTGTAACGTATTTTATTTTTTCGTTCATTTTTTTCTGGAGTGTTGGAGGGTCGTTTTATTAAGTTAGTTTTATTTTCACTTCCAAAATATTTCGCTGTTAGTGATAAGACCGCTCATTGTCCCCCGTTATAAAACTTCTTTAGTTATGTCTGTAATTGCTATGGTGTACATAAAGAGTATTCTATCATTCAGATCCCACCGTTATCGTATTGTAAAAAAATAATATCATAGACACATCAGCAAAACTTCATAAATAGGTAAGACCAATTAAAATTCAGATTAGAAAACCCGTATCTAAGCTTGGATCAATTCATTCACTCTGCACACAATGTGGCTTAACTTGACTCAGTGTTCGATTTTCACCTGTGTTGCCGATTCCTTTAAAACAGATTGATACGTCTATCTGTATTTGACAGCAGAGGCTGTCAGTGCTGTCACCACACTGCTCACGGGTTAATAAGAAGCCCTATTTATTCTGAACATGTTTTGGCAAAGGCCTCATCTGATAAGTTCCACTGAGTCCTAATTCTCGGAACTCTTCTACAATTTGTATTTAGATTCGCTCTCGAGTTACTTTTACACTGGTAATTACTTTAAGTACATTTAATGTGTTTCTGAAAGATATAAAAATACCAGCTACAGATAATGTAGCACCTAATAAAATCAGCACCCATTAACGTTAGCTCCTAATCCCGGTACTAATACAGCGCTTTGTTCGTATCGCTCAGTCGCACGCGGCGAGTGATTGATCGCGCTAATGTGCCCGCGCGGTGCTGCCTGCGCTGCGGCCTGCGATACAGCGCAATTTGTCACTGCGCTGAGCTCACGATAACGATACTGGGTTAGTGTGGCAATGATGTAGTTAGTTGAGGTCGAGCTAGGGCTTAGTTGCGGCTTTCTTCGCTTGAAGGAACTGCTCATTAGCTAAAACCACAGATCAGGGGGTTTATTTATAAACGATGAATAAAGTTAAGTGACGTTTAAACGTAAAACAGTCGCGAATCATTACTTAACTTTAAGCATATAATAAAAAAATAATCTCCATCATTACAATTTACAAGCTAACACTAAAATATATATAAACAATATTCAAGTACATAATACAATATTAAAGAAAAAGGCAGGAGCTCATTGGGCATCAAAAGAGTGTTAGCTTGTAAATTGTAATAATGGAGATATATGTAAAAACACAATTTTTCTACCTAATTTACTAGAAATAAAGTTACTTTAAGCAAGATTTATGAATAAAGGGGTAGATATCAAGATCTACGAAAACGTTTTGTAAGAAGTTAGGACGGAGCTTTGAAATACTTATATAGTAATTATTTTAATCGTTATAATCCCGGTTGAACCATTTCTGAAACTAACAATAAGTAGTAGCAATTCCATTGGACCATGTTCTTCAGTCTATGGACGTAAAGAGTAGCACTGCTAGCTGCCTATCATGGGTCGACTAATCGCTGTAAGAAGTTAAAAAAACTGGCAAGCCTCAAATGTTTTGATGGTGAAATCTATTCACTCGTGGCCTGAAGATTTTCTTAATTGCCAGGAAAGAGTAAATTTTAATTTATCAATTAAGCAAGGAATACATACATGTTGTATATTGGCATGTATCTGTAGAAGCCATCAAATATGAATTTGTCTTGTCGAGCCAGGGTCCGTCATAAAACTCATATTTAATCTGTATCACAGCTTAAAACAGATAAAAAATGTTGTTCACCAAAGAGGTAGCCGTGCATTCTCTATGGCGCATGCCGCTATTGTTTTCCCGCGTCTTTTGTCGTGCTCAACGACCAGCCATCTTGGATCCCCAGCTTTTAATTCTGTTTCTTACTTTTTTATAATATTCATTGGGCTGCTCCTCAGGCACTCCGGGCTAACTAATGTGTCGGGGACTCGGGGTTTGTTAATTAAATAAGTTACTAAGTGAATTTAATCATTTCACATTTATTCTTTTTAGTAATAGGACTTTGGACATTTAACTTGTAAAAGTCTTTCCTTGCTTGTTAGGTACAAGTATTGCGATCACAATTTTGAGGATTCTTGTTCTGAACAAGAACATTTTTAGAAAAATATACAGGCAGGTACAGAACTTCTAACCATAATAAAATAGTTATTCAGTAATCTAGTCCAACCAACGCACGCTCAAAAAGCGTAAAGCAAAACAATCCAAACAAATATTATCGCGTCACATTTTGCAAATCATCTTTTCTGACAAGGCGGACGCCGTGGGCCACGCCACGGCAGGCCAAGCTACGTTGGCGCACCATCACCCACTCACCCCCACTCCACGTCAAGTGCGCCCAAGAGCACGTTTGTTAAAGATACACGCCCGCTCGAGATATTTCCGATAAATTCCTCCTTGTTACAATTTTATTAACGATAACATAGTTGGACGGACATAACTTCGATGTCATGGTATTGTGAATTCTTCATTATTATAAATAGGTAATGCGAAGTATTTGGTTGTTCATAAATTGCCAGCTTCATAACTATCAAGCGAGTCGCAAGTGCGATATCAACACGGAACTAATAATAACAGGCCCATGCATCAGATGGAGTTGAGTCAGGGTGTGCGTGTAACATCTGTGTGAGCACTGAGCAAACGAACCACCCATACCTACAGCCGATGTAATCTGCAAAAATCTCACCGTGAAAACTTAGGTAAAGACAAGTGAGCTTGAATTAAGCTGTTAATCTTCCTGAAGTCCAATTCTCGTAACTTCAAATCTATAGGCCGACCACTTAACTGAGACATTGCCTGAGGTAGCAGCGCGGTGCGGGAGGGGTGTGGTGACGTGATGCGAGAGCTCAGTGATTCGTCAACTTGTGACAACTATCACCCCTCCCGCACATCTCAGCGGCAATCAATGACAAAAATGTAAGGAATTAAGAGGTATTTTTGACAGATTGAGACTGAGATCAGACTGTGATCGTTCTAAAAATTATATAATAAATTTCACGGCGAGATTTTTACAGAATAGAGCAGCTAGAATCAATCTTATCATGGGTTATGAATGGTCATGTCTTTGTAGAACCTACCACCTAAGTTCACATTGTGGAATGCAATGAATGCATTATTATAAATATTGAGAATTTACAAAAACAATGGCCCCGATTCTGTTGTTCACAAACTAAACTAAATTTAAGTTCAGTGCATCTTTTTCTTTCTATTTCAATATGAAAAGGACAGAAGATAAATTATAGTTTAGTCCTGTCAAATTAGTCAGCGCCTGACGTAAATTGACGTATTTTTAGCAGCCAATTTTTTAATCTCGTCTAACTTGTCTATGGATTATCTAATTTGACAGGACTAAACTAATATTTTATGTTCTGTCCTTTTCGTAATGAATTAGAAAGAAAAAGATGCACTGAACTTAAATTTAGTTTAGTTTGTGAACAACAGAATCGGGGCCAATGTCAAAGTTACGCGGTCTAACAGACAACAATTTTAATTTATCCGCTGCCTTAGAGCTGGCAATATTACCTTCACATCTATCTCCAATTCTCTAAAACAAAAGGCATTCGAACCCAGATTCTGATTAACGTAACGAGGTGACACGTCCACATTACATCCCCGTCCTTTGTTCGTCACAAGTGGGTCAGCACTGCCCCAGCCTCCTGAACACCACACAATGTGCCGCTAACGGCCTCAATTAGTGACATCTGTGTTTTTATTGCTCAGAGGTTACAAAGGAAATTGTTGTCCTCGGGAATGTGTGGTAGAGGAGGTTCAGACGAGCGACATTTAACGCGCGTACGTAGCATCTTACTTCTCTGATAGTTCACGATATTCCATTATTATGAGAACGATTTCACACACATCCCTTTATTGAATGAAAGCGTACATCCAAGTTAGAACCACCCCTGGTACCAACACGCAATATACATTTCCAGCTGTGAGCCCTGAAAATAACTCACCAACAATTTTTAAGTTTAATGCCGATGACGCAACTTAACTAATGCCGGCAGGTAGTCCTTTCAAAACCACTAAGGCCTGATTTTTCAATAGTCAGATATTTTTTATCTCAGGAATAAATACACCTTTTGTATAGAAACTATCGGACTGTATAAGTTATCCGACTGTAGAATATCAGATTTCTTAACCAACTTATCTTACTTAAAAGTTGTATGTCATAAAAGGTAGAAAAAAGTAAATAACTAATAAAAGCATTGCAATCTTACATTGCGCTACAGTCTGAACCTACCTTACAGGTCGTGTGAACTCGGGATCGCTGCGGGGATTTCGTGTTTTCTGTTATTGTTTAGTTATCAGTGTTATTAAGGCTGCCGTCTTTTGTTACACGGCTGTATTGTGCGGTTACAAGAGGGTTTGTTACAGCTTATCTTCAAGTTCGTTTCCCGTATGAGTGTGTCCTGATAATATTAGTGACTGTAATTGAACCGCTGTTGGCCCGGGTGTTATTGGTTTCTTGGCTTCACATCGGCCGTGAGATAATCTAGTTAGCTAACTAGTTGTAGATACAGGCATTATAGAAAAATGCTCGATACAGGGTCAAATTAAATTAGCTAGTGAAACTCCACAGACATGATTGGTATCGATATCTAAACACGTGTGTGGCTATGCTAGCTATGCTGAGATATGAGCCTTTTGGTCTCGTATAAGACTTTCTGTTTCATTTTTCTTTTTGTCTCTTTTTTTAAAATATACTTTGGTTTTTCATTTTTGACTGTGTTTAGTTTAGTTTGTGATCTTCCTGTACACGCGTGTCGCAATAAATACTTTTTCTTTCTATCTTTCTTTCTTACAAAAAGAAATATTACTTAAATATTTTTTTGCGGTCAACGACGCTTCTGGTCGTATAGTTACTTGAAGTATGAGTTAAAAGTAGATTTTTTTGTGTTGTCGTGTTTAAATATCGATACCCATCACGTCTGCGGAGTTCCGCTAGCTAATTTAATTTGATCCTGTTTAAACTTATGTAGAACACATCTGTGATTATTTAAAGTAGTTTATTATTGCTTATTTTCTCAAGCAATGCAATAAATGCGAGCTACAATAAGAAGCCCTATAATCTCTAAATAACAGAAATCCACAGCGAAAACAAATAACAAAGAATACGCCAATTACATTATTTATGTTCTCATAAAATAGTAACAACAAGCCCAATTCACTGCAATTTCATCCACTCATCCACTTATACCATAGACAAATATAATCAATATGATAACTATTCTGATAATGGCGATAGAAATTCTCTAAAATAAAAGAAACTCTTTGCTTTTTTTTTTTTTTTTGTGGATGGGAAATCATCTAATGACCCCTCCCGCTCTGGGTGGAGCAGAAGGGAGTGTCAGACTCTTACTGACTAAAACCCACCCGTGTTCCTTCCTTAGCCCTTTGTGTTCCGGGGCAGCGGTAACCCTTTCGGACAATCCCGCTGTCCAGAAACTCTTTGCTTAGTATGTAATCAAAAGGAATGGCCATGTAAATAGTAAGAATGCGAATGTAAGCCTCAGATAATGGTGGAGCACCTAATAATAGTGTCGATGAAGGAATCCTTTCACGTCGGTACATGTGGAGTACGCACGGCTACACATCAAGCTATACATAACCAGTATAAGCTGACTTCTGATTGTACAAAAAACCTATACAATGCGAGGTCAGCTAAAACTGGATATGTATAGCTTTATGTGTAGCCGTGTGTACCTATTAACACGGTTTCATGGCGTATGGTAGGTATGAAACAGAAATACGGGGCTGTAGTCTATAGCTCCAGAACTCCTACTAAAGTTTATAGCCAGCGGGTAATTGCGTAGCAATGCTTTAATTTTTACAGTTCAACAACATTCATTGCGTTATTTACTTTGTTGAGCAATCTAATTTTTGGAACATATGAAGCAATGGTTTAGCAACAGTCTTCAAAATGATTCTTAGATAATTAGATCTTTTAATTGACCTAAATCTAAATCAATTAACTTCAGAATATTTATAAACCATCATTACTACTAAAGCAAAAATACGTAGGAAAAATATTGAATATCTTCATGCAATCTTTAAAGCAGACTGCCTCGTTGGTCTCGTGGTAGCAAGCGCGAGTGCTGAGCTTGGGGTCCTGGGCTCGATGCCCGGGTCGGACAAAGTATAATTGAGTTTTCCATTAGGAATTTCTTAGTAACAGTTTGGGAGACGGCGGTGTGATACCCCCGTGCCTCGGAAAGCACGTAAAGCCGTTGGTCCTGCGCCTGATCTCTCTCCGGTCGTGTCGGATTGCCGTCCCATCGGACTATGAGAGTAAAGGAACAGAGAGTGCACCAGTGTCTACGCGCACACTTGTGCACTATAATATCTCCTGCGTACTTGGCTAATCTCCGTTGAGATTAGCCACCGTGATCGAAATCGGTCGGGCAGGCTGTTTAAAAAAATTAAAGCAGTACCAATTGAGGTGATTTTTTTTAAACCAAAATTTCCTGATTTTGTTGTAAGTAGATAGAGATCTCTATAAAATTAAATGTAGGTAAATGTCGGATGCATAATTCATGAAGGATATGTACGGAGCTTCGACAAAACCACTTCAGGTGCTATGTCTACATACGCAAAACCGTTTCCAATATCCCACACAAGAACAGAGCGTCGTAAATCAGCTTTCCAACTAAAACTTCTGTATCACTTACTCAGTACTTGTCCGTATGGTGGCCGCCCATCCATAATGTTATTCTAGTGTACCGTGTTCACCGTGTACGTACAGTCAGCAAAGGAGATAGATACGCAGGCTCGTCGAATATAGTTGAAATATAGTAAAAAACCGATTGATGTTTTCGAATAAAATTTAATTTAATTAATAGGAAACAAACAGTTCATATAACAAATTAAATTTCATTTGAAAACATCAATCGGTTTCTTTGTAAACTTCAAATATATTCGACGACCCTGGATATTTATCTCCTTTGCTGATTGTACTCATACGTGCGCCGTGATCCAGTAATTTGGCTCACGTATCGCCTACGTTGTGCTGCAAGGGACGAAGCTAACTTGTGGCCCCCTACCACGATATAAAGGTTCAATAAGGAACTTTGTCTGCAATCTCACCACACAGGTGACATACCGCCCGACTCTTGCTCGACAAGCCAGCCCGCGACGCTGAGCAAGTAGCTTTAAACTCCCTAAATAATAACCAGACCCAGCCTGACTGTAGATTGTAGTAGGTGGTAATCGGCGAAATGAAAACGAGAAGGAAACTTAGGCAACTTATATTTTTAAAAGACACGGTTATAGACAAACAAACGCACCCGCTTACAGTGATCGCACGGACTCAACTGCCCGCGTGTTGGGTGGGGGTCCAGCGGCCCATACAGATCTATGCTTATATTATACATATTGTTATTACTACTAGCTATGAGTTTAAGAAATTTGAGCGCGTCGCTAACATTCCCCCCCCCAGTGCTGGCTCAGCACTCCTCAACCAGTGAAATACGCGCGACGCGGGCTGCAGGTCGCTTCCAGACACCAGTCTTAGTCTTCACTTCGACCAGTCTGATTCGTCCATCCTTTCCTGAGCATGTCTTCTGAATAACACCCTTCGGCCAGGTACTACGAGGACTGTTAGGATCGGCTACTAGCACTAAGTCACCTACCTGCAAAGGTTTCACATCTTCGTTCCATTTTCTTCGAGGCAGTAAGTCAGGGAGAACCTCTTTCACCCATCTACGCCAAAACATATCCGCTAACGCTTGTGATTTTCTCCATTGTTTGCGCAGACACATGTCGGAATCATCGAAAGTCCCAATGACAGGTGCGTTAGATGAGCTACCTAAAAGAAAATGGTTAGGAGTCAAAGATTCTAAGCTTTCAGGGTCCACGGAGACGTGTGTCAACGGCCGACTATTTACTATGTTTTCCACTTCTGCCATCAGAGTAAGCAGTACTTCTTCGCGGGGAGCGCGTTCGTTCATTATAACTCGAAGTGATGTTTTAACGCTTCGAATCAGCCTCTCCCAGGCCCCACCCCAATGAGGGCTGGAAGGGGGTATAAAATGCCACTGCATGGCGTTGTTCGCGCCGATGGCCTTGAGAGCATCTATATTAAGTGCCTGCTCGGATTGCTTCAGCTCCTTATCGCTCGCTCTTAGGTTGGTGCCATTGTCAGAGTATAGATGACAGGGCCATCCTCGCCGAGCTGCCATGCGTCGCAGTGCCATAATTAAAGAGTCTGACGTGAGTGACGGAACAAGCTCGATATGAATCGCTCGTATAGTGAGGCAGGTGAACAAAACACCATACCTCTTCTGCCTTCCTCTACCCACAGTCACTTCCATCGGACCAAACAAGTCCAGGCCACAAAACGAAAATGGTTGTTGGTGATGTGCTACACGAGCATGAGGTAAGTCACCCATTCTGGGTACTTGAGGTTTACATTTCCTTATGCGGCAAAACATACAATTCGAAACCACCCTTTTAACTGTTGGTCTTATTCTAACAATCCAATATTTCTGTTTTAGGTTATTGACGACCATTTCCTGGTTCCCGTGTGCTGCCTTAATGTGAAAGTACCGGACAAGAAGACGCGTTATGTCATGTTTTCCATCTAATATAATTGGTCTCTTAATTTCTAGGTCCACGTCTGACGCCGCATCGATGCGGCCACCGAGTCGGAGTAAACCAGTTTCGTCTAGATACGGTGACAAGGTAAGTAGCTTACTATCTCGTGATATGTGTTTTCCAATTTTGATTGCAGATATTTCAGCGGAGAACGATTCCAGCTGCGCCTTCTTTAGCAACAGGACCTCAGCTCGAGCCATCGCATCGCAATCAACCTCACCGGTAAGTCTTCTGCATCTGTCAATAAATTTCAGAATGACGGCCGTGGTTCGCAGCAAGTGAAGCCAGGAGGAAAACCGCTGCGGCTCAGGAACTGGTAAGTTACATGTAGGCTCATGCATCACAGCTACACACCCTATACTCCCTTCGTCTCTGTCGATGTCGGAGTTCACGACGTCAGCAGGCCATAAGGACTCCTCTTTGTATAAAAAATCAGGCCCTGTGAACCATTCATTGTGAAACATTGTGTGATTAAATTCATCACGAGTACCAAGATCTGCTACATTTAATTTGGTAGGTACATATCTCCATTCGGAAATACGCGTAAGTTCATCAATTTCTCCTAATCGGTTCGCTTCGAACGTTTTATACCTACGTGTGTTATTTCTAATCCACTGTAAAACGGTGGTGGAGTCACACCAAAAATATCGTCGCTCGGGCGCTAATCTATGTTCCTTCAGAATGGTATCAGCCAATCGCGCAGCCAACAGCGCTGCCTGTAGCTCGGCTCGGGGCACAGTCATGGGTTTAACAGGTACAACACGACATTTACTTGCTATAAATGCAACGTTAACATTCCCACTGACTATCCATCGCCAGTACGCCACACAACACATGGCTTGAACAGATGCGTCGCAAAATAAATGCAGCTGTAAGCATGTATAATTATTACTTGCCGGCGTAGCACACGTAGCGGTTGTCGTAGGCGGTCTACACGTCTCGTAGCAGCTTCTCGTAGCAGATAAATCCAGCGCGGGGGTCGCGGGTGCGGCAGCGGGAGAAGGTGGCCTTATCATCACAGACTCGGCGACCGGTTTTCGTCCCGTCTCGCTTCCACCTTGCAACACAATAGTTTTATTATAGCACCTAGGTATACGTATTTGTTTTATATCCTTTAAAACCTCGATCCATTTGCACCATTTATTGTAGATACTATCGGGTACTACGTCATCCCAGCCTATGTTTAAGCGCCAAGTATCTTGCAACATAATTTTGCCCTGAATAGTGAATGGTGCTAAGAATCCTAATACATCAAAAATGGACATAACTATTCGCAGCATGATTCTTTTAGTCGGCCTATCCTTATTTAAAATAATATTTTCAGGTATTCGTTTCAGAGACACGTCGAAACCTAATTCATCTTCTCCGGGATACCAGATGAGTCCCAAGGTGCGCTCGCCATGGTACTCCTGCTCAAATTTGAACCTAACGCTGGCGGTACCTAAGGTATCCTTTGGAACACTATCTAAAACAGCAATGCTATTACTTGTCCAGTTACGGATTTCGAAACCACCACTGCCATGAATCTTAGTTATGTTTTTAACCATTTCTATCGCCGTCGCGTCATCCGGCAGGCTATCAATGTAGTCGTCCATATAGTGCGATTTGTATATCGCATTAACAGCGGCTGGTAATGACGACTCGTAACGACGCGCATTTACATTTTTAACAAACTGAGCTACAAAAGGAGAACAGTTAGCGCCGAAAATAAGTGACGTCATAATGTAAATATCAACTGGCTCGTCGGGGCTGTTCCGCCAAAGGAACCTAAACGCGTGTTGATCTTCAGGGCGAATTTTGACCCTAAGGAACATGTCCTTGATGTCACCGGTTACTGCAATTGAATATTCCCTAAAGCGCAGCATTATACCAAACAGAGATGACAACAAGTCCGGCCCTGTGAATA
Source organism: Globia sparganii (assembly GCA_949316385.1). NCBI lineage: Eukaryota > Metazoa > Arthropoda > Insecta > Lepidoptera > Noctuidae > Globia > Globia sparganii. The sequence goes on along the minus strand of OX438663.1, from coordinate 22,581,232 downwards.
AATAGTCATTGAGACATTTATCACCAACTGGAGCGGCAGAATCGAACACTAACCTAAGTGACTTTTTGTTGGGGTTATCTACCCCGAAGTGGGGTAGATACCAGATCCTGGGTGCTGACAGTTGCTTTTCCATCTTGTGAGCGTAATCATTTTGTAATAAATGATTTATACGCTCGCGGTATCTGTTGGCGAAACCATCGTCACGAGCCATCTTCCTTTCTATTCCCTTTAACCTTTTGAGAGCGTTAGGATAGGTGTCGGGCATGGTGCAGGCCTCATCCTTCCAAGGCAGCCCCGCACACCAGCGACCGTTGACGAGTTTGACGGACTTCTCCAGCTGCGCGACGGCCCGAGTATCATTAATATTTTTTCTCGGCTTACCTGACACTCCCAAGGCGTCGACAGCAAATGAGCGCCTCACCTCCTCGTGGAGCTCCCGTAGTATGCGTTCGTCCCTGTCCGCGGTAGTGGTAGCCGCCGAGCTCAACAGCAGAGTGGCGTGCGCTTCGACGGCGCCGGCGGCGACCTGCGCGTGCCGAGCGTGCGGCCTTCGCAACATACCGTGTATGCACCAACCTAGGGGAGTCAATGTAGCGGACGGCTCATATAATTTACCTACTATAACTTTGATAGGTAACAATAAGTGACAGTTATCTTGACCTATTAAAATTTCAGGTTTTACATCATGTTTACATAACTTATCATTTAATCCAAACAGGTTTTTGTAATTATAACCATCAACAACGGAAAGTTGTTGCAAAGGTAAGTTTAATTTATCTACACACCGAAGTTTTATATTATGCATCTTATTGTCCATACCCGATAATGTAACATTCGCGATGGTCGTTTCACATACCAGTTCATCGTCAGACCAGGCTCCGCGAATTCGCATCATCTCTGCGCGGCCACGAAGCCCCGCGCGCTTCGCTAGCCCCGCACTGATAAGCGAGACGGTCGATCCGTCATCAAGGAGGGCATTTGCACTGAACACACCGTTAGCACTATGTACACGTATAGGTACGACTTTAAGTAACACTTTGTTTTCACTCGCGTTTATATGCGTCACTGTTTGTGCACTATCGGCGGAGGACGTCGCCGGCGTCGGCGTTTGCACAGGCGTTGACTTCGGCTCCGGAACCTGGCTACTTCCAGCGTCATCTTTCGGCTTGTTTCCAACGTAGTGAAGTAGATTGTGATGCCCCTCGCCACAGCTATTCTTATCGCAAGGCGGTGCTGAGCATGTATCTCGTGCGTGGCGCGATAGTAGGCATTTATAACAAATCCCGTTACGTTTTACGAATTCCCATCTGGTTTTACGTAACGCCTTTTTGAATTGTTTACATTCAGTTAATTTGTGTTTTGAAGTACGGCAGAATTTGCAGTTTTCAGTATCATCATCTGTTTGTAATAATATAGTTTGGGATCGATTGCCGGAACTATCTTTGTTTTTATGATGATTGTTTTTATTTTGGTCAGTGCGAGGATTCGTAAAATAGATATTTGATGTGACTGATATCTTTACGGCCTCATCGTGCAAGAAATCAGATAAAATGACCATACGGGATTTCTGTCCTTCAGTAATAAGCGGGAAACTATAATCAGACCATTTAGATAACAGTGTTGTAGGCAGCTTGGACAATATAATTGAAACAATGCTCATACCTTGTAAGTACTCTTCACGTTCGACTGCTCGTACTGCTTGTATAAGGTTTTGCACTTTCACTGAAAATGGCACGATTTCATTATGATAGTTTTGTGACATTGAGGGCAATTTCTTGATATCCTGCACTATTTTGGATATTATTAGATCAGCATTGCCAAAGCGTAACTCCAAAGTTGACATAATTTTGCACGGTGGACTCGCAGAAATAAGTAAGGCTGCGACAGCATCTTTGGCAGCTCCTCGGAGACACTTTCTCAACCTCCACAGGTTTTCTTCAGGAGAAAATTTACAAAGCTCGGTAGACTCTTTATAGGCTTGTTTGAACTGCAGAAATTCCAGTGGGTCTCCCGAAAAGTCTGGAAGATCCTTCGGCGTGCTTAATCGAGTTATAAAGTTGGTATTCGGTGCACTCGTAGAAGCCAGGTCTTTCAACGCGCCAGCTAGCATCTGAATAGTCGCTTGCATACTGGTGGCCTCCGCCGTTGGTGGCGGTGCAGGTACAGTGTGTGAGTGCGACTCCATCGGCAGATGTGGCACTGAAGGTGGCGACTTTTGTGGTGACGTAGTTAGCCCTGGTGGTGCTGCTGGTGCCGTAAAGAGGACGGCATTAGCAGGCGCGGCTGGTTCTGTCTCAGGTGGATGCAACTTGCCCAAGGGGTTGCCATGATCGGGGGCCAGTTGTATCAATTCGTGGTGACTCCGTTCCAGCCATTGCTCCACGTCGTGAGCGCGTTCTTCGTGTGGACTGTATTTTTCTTCTTCCTCTAGTTCAGCTAAGTCCGCTTCTAGCTGTTTGTCTATGAGCTCCAGTCGTATCTGTGCCTTTTGTTTTGCAGCATCCAAAAGCAATTGCGCCTTTCGAGCTTTTACCGATGATGTGTCGGAATGACCTTTCGACCTTGGCAACGTGTTTTCTGTTTTGACGCTCGGCGATGCCGCAGGTGTTTTGAATACCATATTTTTGGCTGCTGCACTGGTTGAAAACTGACACTCTTCAGTATCTGTTTCTTGAGCTCCCTTTTGTTGTTCGAAAAGCTTACGTTGCGCGCGCTCGCGCCGCACCGTACTTCGCGTGCCCACCATCTTGCTTTTCACTGGTGGCGTGACAAACATTAATTTTATTTGATCCGGTTCGATTGACCACTTTGTAGATTGTAGTAGGTGGTAATCGGCGAAATGAAAACGAGAAGGAAACTTAGGCAACTTATATTTTTAAAAGACACGGTTATAGACAAACAAACGCACCCGCTTACAGTGATCGCACGGACTCAACTGCCCGCGTGTTGGGTGGGGGTCCAGCGGCCCATACAGATCTATGCTTATATTATACATATTGTTATTACTACTAGCTATGAGTTTAAGAAATTTGAGCGCGTCGCTAACACTGACCATTGCTGCCCTCCCCTCAATGACTCACCAAGCCGAGGCCCGAACCCCACAGGGGGTGCCCTTAGTGTAGCTCATTTAAATAATATCCTTAGTTTGTGAGCCCTGGCTGGGGGCCTTAAAGTAATTTTTGGCCACCATAGGATAGTCCGGTTAAGCAGTTAGGCAACCTTATCGAGTTGCATCTGCGAGTGGCCATATAAAAAAAAAAACACAGGTGACGTAATATCAGAATCGTGGCAATATAATTATTTCATAATCACTGCTCTCAAAACGGTGAAGGAAAATCTTGAGGAAACCAACATGTCCTAGATAGAACCAAAAATTCAAGGACATGTGACACCTAACAATCCGCACTGGGCCCGCGTGGTGGATTACGGCCCACTCCCTCTCACCCAGAGGAGGCCTTTGTCCCAGCAGTGGGAACATTATAGGCTGATTGCAAGTAGGTGGTTGTCGCAGGTGGAAGGTAACATAGGTGAAGTGAGCGTGAAGTGAACTATCAATGGAGGCAATCCCTAACATTAGGTGAGATGACAGCTCACTTCACCTTAGTTTACAAGGTGAAATTTTTCAGAATAGCACTGCACAGGTGAGACCAATGTTAGCGGCAGAGGGAAGACACTTAATTTCAGAAAGTAAGTACGTTTTAGAAGAGAAGTACGAAGATTTGACAAAGATTTTCCTGCTCGCCAGTTTGACATTTGCTTTTTCGCAATATTATATAATTAGTAAGTACGCCGTGAGAGCATGGCAGCAGAACCAAGGTAGAGTATAATACTCTTTATTATGTACAGACGCCAGCGCATCAAGCTACCCAAAACTATCAAATTTTCCCAATTAACTTTGAACCTTATACTTAAGCGATAAAGTTGAAAATCTATTAAAGAAATTTGACAGATTGGAGTAGCTTGATCTGCTGGTGTCTGTACACCACATAAATTACAGATATAAGTGTAGAAACTTTATATATTTTATAGAAACTTTACATAAATTACAGATATAAGTGTAAAGTTTACTCAGGGAAAGAGAAGGCCTTATCGCTAAGAGCGATCTTATAAAGACAACCTTTGGATGGATTAAAAACTGGAAGGAGAGACGATACGTCATCATATCATTCTCATTCTGGTGACTTTTGTGGCTGCGGAGCTGTATCAGCTATAAGTAAAAGCTTGTGGTTTGGGCATCGATGTGTTATTTATTGGTTTTAGCTGAATTAATGTTGTTCAATATTTATATACGCATATCCCATAATTTAGCTCACGTTTTGCTGGCGTGTTGCTACGAGTACGTGAGATAGGCTCTGAAGGTATGGAAGTCAGTAGGTACTTCAGAAACTCACTAGACTTTTGTAGGGTATATATTAATATTGTTTGTGAAGCGACAGTTTAATTAGGTATTATCTGTAATTCTGTAACTTAACGTGAAGAAAGGAAATACAATGACGTAACATTAGCCAGCAATTCATAGTGGAAATCTAAGGGGCAATTCTCTTAGTTTTAAAAACATTCTCAGTCTGATCTGTCTCAATCTGTCAAAAATATCTCTTTCCTTACATTTTTCACAAGTTTTTTACATTGGTTGTCGCTGAAATGTGATTGCGATTAAATTTTAACGTTTTTAATTACAACAAAAATAATTTCAGAAGGACGTGAGCGTGCTCAATCTAATCTCAGTCTCAATCTGTCATAAAAACCTCTAATTTCCTTAATTTTTTTACGAGTTTTTGACATAGACTGTCCCATATCCCGTGAGTTATTATTAAATAGTCGGGACGTTGAGTTGAAACTTATTGCAGCTCAAAGCAAATGGGACTACACACCACCAACTTGGTAACAAATGGTAAGGGATAATGATTAATTCCCTCATTGAGCCGAGTTCGCACCCTCGGCCTCGTGTTTGTGTAGTTACAATAATTGCATTTTCTTGTTAACCCACAGAAATTGTTATACTGAGGTAATATAACTACTTATATCGAAGGCAATCATTTTGGTTTATTGTTTTTCGTATCTCATCCCAATATTGTGAGATTTGTGATGATTTTGTATGTTTTTTTTTTATGATTTGATTTGTAAGTAGGCTTGTACAGACGCCCGCATATCAAACTACTACAATCTGTCAAACTTTAATAGATTTTCAACTTTCTCGCTAAAGCATTACGTTTAAGGTTGATTGAGAAAATTTGACAGTTTCGGGTAACATGATGTGCTGGCGTCTCGCGTCTGTACAAACACTTTTACATGACAATCATATATCTAAAGGATTATAAGAAAGGTCGAAACAAATTCAGAGGTCACAGTTTCCTCTCAAGTGCGAACATAATCTTGGTCAGATCATGTAAGGATCATTTTGATTGCTGCCTGAAATGGTCTTTTCAGGAAAGAACCACACAGATTTAAGTGGACCCGTTCAATCAAGGAATTCAACGACTCAACGAAAGACTTTTCTTTCGTAAATTTGGGAGGCCGCAAACTGCCAGACCATTCATAAATGTACAGAGGCGGACTTAATGTCACAGGCATTTTGTATCAGTCAACCTTTGGGTGATGCCGAGACAAACAGTAGTAGGTGAATCATGAAAATTGAGGAATAAATATTTATATACGCATAAATCTGTTAAAACTGTAAATTTTATATGTACGCAAAATACGTGCATTGACGTGGAGTTGAGCCCGTATTACCTATTACCTACATAATTACATATAAATACTAGCCTATATACCTACTTAATTACATATAAATACTAGCCGACCCCGCAAACGTCGTTTTGCAAAAAAAAAAATAGATAGTAGCCGATTCTCAGACCTACCCGATATGCACACAAATTTCATACCAATCGGTCCAGCCATTGCGGAGGAGTATGGTAACTAACACTGTGACACGAAAATTTCATATATTAGAAGATAAGCACAAATAAATATACATTAATACATGATTATACTAAAGAAATATTAATATTAGCGTTATGATGATACTGCCAGCTTCTTGCGAAAGTGCTCGCGAACGAACCCTAACTTTAAAGGATAATCGGTTGGTTGCCATCCTGATTTCCTGGAGGAGCGCATTCCACAGAGAGATAGACTGAACGAAGAAGGAAGAGTAAATGAAGTATGTGCGGTGAGTGGGACATTGGAGAAGACGATTGTGTGATGAACGTAGATTTCTATTGTGGTTGGCGCAAATGTACTGAAAGTGGGGGTTAGATAACCCGGGGAAGAGGGAGAATCAGGAAATGAAAAAAGGTGGTCAGCGCCCTTAGCTCTCTGCGCTGGCGTATGGACAACAACTTTAGAAGCGACCGATGCGCAGAGACATGATCATATTTACACAGATTAAAATATCAAAAAAAAAAAATCAATGACCCACATAGTCCTCACATTCACTATTCAAAAGTCTCGTCTAAACCAAAGCTTACAGACAATGATTTTGTCAGAAGCATTAACGAAATTAAGTAAAGCTGGAATATGCCTCAGGGATATAAGTAATAATGGCCATGAAAAATTATTTTTATGAAAAGATTCGTGTTCAACACTGTATGTAATTTAAACGTTGATATTATGAGGATAGAGATTTGTGAAAATGTAATAACGTTCAGCCTATTGCGGGGAAACTTGGCTTTATTTTCTCCTTAATAAATAAGTCTATGAAGGGAGAATAGAATAAAGGGATAAAGAAGGGATAAAGAAGAAAGAAAGAAAAATACGTTTGTTTGCGGTAAACATGACGAATAAAAAGATAACAAAAACAAAAAAATAAATAAGTTGGGGGAAAACATCATGTACCTATGCATCACATCCACGCAAAACGGCCATCGCTCAGCATAATGCTAAAACCGGCCATCGCTCAGCATAATGCTAAAACCGGCCATCGCTCAGCATAATGCTAAAACCGCCATCGCTCAGCATAATGCTAAAACCGGCCACCGCTCAACATAATGCTAAAACCGGCCACCGCTCAGCATAATGCTAAAACCCTATACGAGACAGAGCGCCAGCGCAGATTTTCAGCGACAGTCGGCGTGCATTGACGTGATGACGTCAATCACGTGACGTGATAGAATACTCTTTATAACACTTTTCCTTGCCTTTTTATTTCGTTTTGTAGCACTGCTGAGTGCTACCTATCGCTAATGTAGGTAGGTAGAGTTTGACCAGCATAGCTATTCACAACCATTCGATACGCTTCTGTACCGAATCGAACACCAGTCATGTTATCGAAGGAGTCCTCTAAACCCTGTTCAGAAATCCAAAACCAGATTTAACAGTTTAATTCCGCTATTTTTTAGCGTGCAGAGTGAGCAAACTGAAGTGGCAGTGGGCTGGCCATGTTTGTCGAAGGACCGATGGCCGGTGGAGCAGACGAGTCCTTGAGTGGAGACCGCGTATCGGCAAGCGTAGTGTAGGAAGCCCCCCAGCTAGATGGACGGAGGACCTAAAGAAAATGGCTGGAATGGACTGGATGAGGAAGGCGGAGGACAGGGTGTTGTGCCGCAGCCTGGGAGCGGCTTATGTCCAGCAGTGGACTGCGATAGGCTGAGTTGATTGTTTGATTCTTCCGACAGCTAATTACTGTCTGGGGCAAGGCAAATTAGATAACTGAAAATATGTCATTTTCGATACGGAAGCCTGTCGAATGGTTGTGAATAGCTATGCTGTTCTCAACTTCAAATTCTCAATTCACAGACCGGCACTCTAACTGCGAAACACACTATAAATCTCAATCTGATTTTGAAGGGCATTGCTAATCCATTGCTTCATGTGTTCGAAAAATGTGTCAGCTCAACAACGTAAATAACGCAATGAATGTTGTTGAACTGTCAAAATGAAAACCATTTCTACTGTAGTGTGATACACAATTATACCCTGCGGGCTTAGATCAAAAGTCTTTTAAGATTTGACGCCCGGCTGATGGCAATGAACCCTCTTTATACATAAACATAGCCGGCAAAATGCGGTTACCTATCTATTATACACTTCTGCTTATCCCATTAAGGATTACAAGCGTGAAATAAGTTAACTAACACACACAATTATCTCCACAGATTTATAATAGGTATAATGGTTTGTATGTTTGTCTATGTTATATCCTCCATGTTTGATATTAGCAAACTCTTTGCTCCGCTGTGCGCCGGCGGCTATCTGTCCGCCACAGCTTATAACAGAACAACCGCATCTGATGCACCTTTGTGCTTTGTTTAGATATCATATTTAGTACTCTTTGTGGGATTTACATTCATTAGCTTTGAGATTCATGAGTAAATTAATTTTGGGAAATTTTAATTACATACGACAGAAATATTATAGATATACCTACTGTGTTTTGAAATTATCAGATGAAAGTGAAAACAACCCTATAAAGCCTATCGGTTCTGTAAAAATCTCACCGAAATAACATAGGTGAAGTGAGCTATCAATGGAGGCAATCTCTAACATCAGGTGGAATGACAGCTCACTTCACCTTAGTCACGGTGAGATTTTTACAGAATAGCACTGCAGGTTAAATTGTTACCCAATCACTCACTAAAGGGAATTTATAACACATTCATCTTTATTTAGAAGGTTTGTTTGAATAACATTATTTAAATTGCAGATAATTAAAAATCATTGACGAAAATTGAGGTTATATAAAATTAACCTCAAATTATCAAATGAAAATCAATTGTAGATTAATAATTATACTTGTCACAGCCGGCGCGGCGTACCAGCGGTGTTTGAACCAAACGGCTTGGTGTGTGACGATGGGAACAGACCAGGCGGCATGACGTTGTTGCCTTGGAAGGTGGGTAGGCCTCTGGTGTGGGACGCAACCTATATCGATACTCTTGCGCTATCTCATGTTCCTAGCACGGCGGGCTATGCTGGCGCTGCTGCTGCGGCTGTTGAGACCCTCAAATACTGTAACCTTATGGGCAACTACAGCTTTGAGCCGTTTGGGGTCGAAACGCTCGGGTCATGAGGCCCGAGTGCGTGTCTCCTTTTTAAGGAAATTTCACGCCAGCTGGTCGACATTTGTAACAAATCTACTTGCCTAATAAAATAAAAAAGGGTAGGAAGTAAATCTGAACATTATAATTTAAGAGATAAAGAATACAGTAAGGATAAAAAAAATACCAATAACACTCTCAGTAGAAAGAAGAATAGAGGTTTGTTAGATGGATCCGTTTTTCAGTTTTCAAGTGCGAAGCCACAGGTCACAGTAGTGATAGATAGCGGAGAATAATCATTATAGGTGAGGAGAAGATGATCCTCTTGACTTCAGCGTAGTCACCGTCAAGATATGAAGTCAAAATAGTTCCTTGGTCAAGTTTAGTCAAGGCTTAATGACTTCCGTCGTACTTTTCCTTTAGTAACTGGACGTGGTCTGTCGCGGAGATGTTTGTTTTAGACTACACGTGACCAGAGGGCTGAGTCGTTCTTTGGCCAAAGAATTAGCATTGCCATTCAACGTGGCAATGCTGCCAGTCTTCTGGGCACTTTTCCGGATGACAGCGATGCGGAGGAGTACTTCGATACCTAAGTGTCATTTGTTTTTGTATTTTTTGTATAGTAACTTAGTTAGTCATTTAATTTAGTATCTAGTATAAATAGTTAGTTAAATTTTCTCTAAATAAACTTCACTAGCTACTAATTGCCATCCACAGGTAGTACGTCTTCTGATCCATTTGTTTATACCTCTTTTGGAACAGACCTTAACTCCTACTTTGTATTGGAGCTAATCATCTTTTGTCATTCATTTGTTTGTCAGCCCTAAAACCAAAACATCAGAAAACAAATTATCGTGTTTTCTGCACTGTTTCGTATAAAATTGCGAGAGATTTTTTCCCTTGAATTCCCGTGAGGAGGCAGTCTCAAATTAGTTTCTGCTTTCCATTTTCATGTAAATTTGTTTAAAAATAACAATGTAACCTTAACTGAACTTATCTACTTGAAAGTCATAGAATTATTCCAAGGACTTTCAACGAAATAATAATTCCACTTACAATGTTGTTAATGCTTAATATATCATGTGCTGTTGTACAGACGCCAGCAGGTCAACCTACCCCAATCTGTCAAATTTCTTTGATAGATTTTCAACTTTAGCACACAGGAATAAGGTTCATATTAAATTGGGAAAATCCGACAGATGGGGGTAGCTTGATGTGCTGGCCTCTGTACTACCATCAAACATTTTAACAAATCATACTTCATAGATTGTTTTCGTTGTACATTGAGAGCGAAATATTTACTTAATATAAAAAATATATATATATAAACACAATGTGACAATATTGTCACATTCATTTATTTATTTTCACCATCATCATTTGCAGCCTTTTTTCACCCCCTGCTGTGTATATCCCTCAGTATAATTTATGCTCCGCAATGTTTTAGTACATATACCTACTACCTATAAATATTCTAGTAAATTATGACCAACCCGCACTGGGCCCGCGTGGTGGATTACGGCCCACTCCCTCTCGCTGAGAGGAGGCCTGTGTACCAGCAGTGAGAACAGTGTAGTAGGCTGATTATGCTAGATGATGATGATAGATGCCAGATCCGTGGATGATATTCCAGTGCCTCACAAACTCACGACAGGGCATTCAACCCTTCCCAATACGGTATTATTATTATTCTTCATACCTTAGAAATAATGTGTCTTGTCACAGTTTGAAAATAAGACAACCGAAATACGCAATCATGCATAAAATATTACCAATATCAATCTTGTAAACGACATATAATTTAAACAAACACACATAAAAAGCATCAAGAAAATACATCGCAACGCGCGCGTCTTCCCGCCAAATCCGCCATCTTGATCAATCGTTACGTTCGGTTCGGAAACGGCACCAAATCAACACCCGCGAGATTGGAACGCGTGCTTCGAATACGCACAGGTTCAATGCAACGCTTCGTTCCAAAACCGTTTTACATAAGAATGCGAATTCACGATCCACTGACTCGGATAATAGTGAATGCCGGAGTGAATTTTGGAGGATCACTTTTGGCTCTATAGCCGATATCATTGCTTTTTGGAACTTCAAAAAAGGTAACGACCGGAAAATCGCATTATATAAAGCTTATAACGCAGAATGTAAATGCGATATATCAAAGAGTTACCCCATGAGCTATCGTTTACGCGAAGTTGGGTTTTGTAGGTTTTTTACTGTTTTCTCGTATTGGGGTTGAAGTCGGAGAAAAGTCAAGAGCCCATATATTTTACTGGGCAAAAGAAAATTACTAAGTAGGCGTGCTATCTCGGAAGACTTTAGTTCAAGACAATGAACGTAAAACAAACTTTCGTATTTTCGCTTGACTTCAAGTTTTCCCATAAAAACTGCTTATTAAAAGTTCCGTTTACAAAATCTTTTCCACAAAACCGCAGAACTTAAAAACTGTTACCAACCAAAACATATTGGAAAACAGATTTAGTTTTGTTCGAAAACACATAAATCCGTTTAGGGGATTTGTTTTAAAAAGTAAAGAAAACTTTTTAAAATCGCAAGCTCCTTATTTCCGCCTGGCGAAATAACCGTTCGGAAACGTAGACGAATCAAAAGGATTGATCCTTTCGATCGAAATGAATTTCCCGCGCTTGGGTGGGCCATAAGAACAGCGGGAGACCACATGGCATGATAAAGTTAAGACAAAGGAACTTCTACCGATTGGTAAATTAAATACTATGAGAACTGAATAATGATGATCAAGAATTAATAGATAGAGTACATGAGTAGAATTATTATATGCAAACTAGCTGGTCAAAATTAAATAATATAGTGGATTCGAAAGCGGTTCGCGACTAATATGGTTTGCATTACGTCCAGTAGCAGTATAACTACAGAACCATAGAACGGATATTGGTCTCAGAAGTTTAAATTGTTGACTTAAATTACTCATACTTAAGCATAAAATATTTTAAGTACTGTTGAAGCCTACCTATATAATATTGATCCAAAATATTGCAATGTAGTTCCGAAGCCTGCCATGAGTCACGCATCTCGTGGCCACAGCGCCATCCGCTTCTTGCATCGCAGATCGGATATTCGTCTGTCTTCAATCCTGCCTGAAAACTAACACCACTACCGAATGAAAACATTATTTTGTCACCACTTCAGCGACTAGTAACGCTGCTTGAACTCTTTCACTCTCTGAAAAAATATAATAATCCTCTCGGTATAGGCAATGATACATCCTGCTGCCGTAACTTTATGTGACATATGAGAGTTCTATAAAAATATATATATATTCTCCTCTTGGGCTTTACCGCAGTCAGTTAAAAGTTATGGCAGGATAAACTACGAGTTAAGTGGTCTTTAAATCAGAACTCGAGTTATACAGACAAAAATCCGGAGTTACCCACAAAGCTTACAGAGTAAGCAAGCTGCAGTGGCAGTGTGCTGGCTATGTTGTCGAAGGTACGATGGTCTGTGGAGCAGACGAGTCCTGGGCCTCAAGTCTGCTATTACAATAGTGTCAGAATGGTCTATCATTGATTTCATAATTGTTGATATTGACAAGTTTGGTAATCTACTAATATAGTGGCGTCATTATGACTTTCCAATGGTCAACCACTGACACTCCATTGAAAGAAATGGCATAAAATGGTAATCTGGTACATAATGACATAAAAATATATATTATGAAATCTTTAGTAGTAGTTTTTCTCAGATCATTGACCGACCAATGATCGACCATTATGAATTTAGCAGATTACGAACTTTTAGCCAAATGACAATGGGATCGTGTTGGAATGACGAATTTATAAAAATAGCAGACTTGGGCCCCGGGAGTGAAGAGTGCGTATCGGGAAGCGTAGTGTGGGACGTCCCCTACTTAGATGGACCGATGTCCTTAAAAAGGAGGCCGGGACACGCTGGATGCGGGGTACAGGGTGTTGTGGCGCTGCATAGGCGGGGACTATGTCCAGCAGTGGACTGCGATAAGCAGAGTTTTATTTATTTATTAAGGTACACCAACAGCTTCTATGTATAATTTATCTTAAGTACTATAAGATCACAATAGTCTCGGTCTTACACAGTCGCCAATTACAGGTTTACCAGCAATCTAAGAAATAAGTGATCACACATAATAATAACAACTAAAGGCTAGAACTTAAGAATTATGCCAAAATACTTCATAAACTTAAGATTAATAACAAAAAGTACAATATAAAGACGAACAACATTGCAATTTTGCCCACTTGCTTAAGACTAGGGCTAAATAATATAAAATGGAAATGAGATCATAATGTAAAGTAAAGCTTCTAAAAACAAATTTAAAAAAGGATTCTTAAAGTATACTAACATAACAAATTATCAGATTGTATTTTTCGGAACTTCAGTATTTTGGCTTTAAAGACTTCTAAGGAATCATGGTAAAGATCGACATCTGGTACAAATTTTATCAAAGAATTCATCTCTCTACTGAGTGTGTTTATGTTTAGTGGTGAGTTTACTCCTATATTTGTCTTGGATGCTCGAGTGTGAAATACAGCAGTTACAGGGTATCTGGGCATTTTGTAAGGAACTTTTAGTCCAATACGCTCAACTAATCTGTCACAGTCTAATTTATTATTGACCAATTTGTAAAGAAACATTAGATCCTGTGTCAGTTGACGGTGGCGCAGAGAATCCATATTGTAGCATCGAGTTGGTTGATTAAAGTGGTCTTTATAAACTCGTTGATCTAAAATAGTCTTAATTTTATGCTTCTTAGGGCTTATTTTACCAAAGTCAGATATCTTTTATCTGTGAAGTAAAATTGATGTCTGACAGTTCTAGTATGGAAACACTGTCAAAAATTCAAAATTTATTCTCAGTATAAGACTTATTCTAGGTATAAAAGTTTGCTGGAATGCGCCCTTAGTTTTTTAAAGTAGGTTACGAGTAATATAGCGGATAGCCTAGTCATAAAACTGCAACCATTAGGTGCAACGCAGACGACAGACTATCCGTGACGCACTTTTTAGTCTGTGAAAATAGAACCTATGCAATTATATGCAGTAACGCACACGACGCGCAAAAAGTCCGGCGCACAAAAAATCCGTGTAATTCGGGCAGACCGCGCCGCGCCGCGCCGCGCCTAGCCGCGCCGCGCCGCTCCGCACAAAAAGTCTGTGAAAAAAATGGAACGTTTGCTTCAACGCGCGCTAACGCAGACGGCGCACACTTTAGTCGGCAATCTGCATTTGCTAGGGGTGGACGTAACGCACGCGATCTATTATCATGGCGCGATTTATTATTAAAATAATACTTCGCGATCTCTGCACGATTTCCATAGCGTCTACGTCCCTCCAGCTCTGCCGACAGAATGATCGAAGATGTGCGTCGTGTGCGTTGAGTCTGTGAAAAATCCGCGACCGACTTTTTGCGCGCCATGCAGACTTTTTGTGCGCCGCAGACTCGATCGCACAAAAAGTGTGCCGTCTGCGCTGCACCTTAGATTATTATGAAGCCATCTAATATTAATGCCCTTGACTGTGACTGTGCATTAAATTTACGAATAAGTAGCACTTGGAAGGCGTTTAGGATTTTGAAATTTGTTCCAAGTATTAAGAATATTCAGCCATCCCCACGTTTATATGACGAATGTAAATCGCAATGATTAGTTATAATAATACTTTATAGACTTCAACGAATTATAGGCTATTTGATATTCATGCACCCTGGCTCCGAATAAATATCTTTTAATAATATTTAACTTTACCTTCATCGACGTACTGAATAATGTCCATCTCAAAAAACTTTCATATAAAAACTTTTTAACAAAAAAAAACAACCGACTTCAAAAAAAAAAAACACTACAAAGTGTAAAATAACTTTAATTTTAATTTTGGAAGTCGGTGTCTTTGTTTTTGTATTTACGTTTTTGCCACCGACTTCCAAAATTAAAATTAAAGTTATTTTACACTTTGTAGTGTTTTTTTTTTTTTTGAAGTCGGTTGTTTTTTTTTGTTAAAAAGTTTTTATTTTTTACTTTTTATAGTCAGAGTGCATCTCATGACAATTCCAATAAGCCCAAACACGGCTAGAATACATGGTTTTATTACGAAGTTCCGGTACCTACCTTCCAGCTTCATCATCAGATCGGTTTGATGGTACCATTTTCGTCAGAACCCTTTATTTAAATTTGCTTCGTCATAGTCGCTTAACTATCTTAATCGAGATATCTTATCGCCACCCGTGAAATACTTATTATCATTGAAGAGTTCCTGTGGCTATCTGTGGTCTCCTTCATCAGTTCCACTTCACCAAATTATACTTTTTGAATGCAAATGCTTGACATGTTGATGAAAATACCAAAATTGCTATATGTATGCCTACAATATTTGAGGAGTTCCCTCAATTCCTCATGGATCCCATCATCAGAACTGGATTTTGACAAAAATGGGACCAATTTGGAAGCATATCCTTTCAAATAAAAAAAAAAATCCAAATCGGTTCATAAATGACGGCGTACTGAGGTAACAAACATAAAAAAAATAAAAAATAAAAAAATACAACCGAATTGATAACCTCCTCCTTTTTGAAGTCGGTTAAAAATAAAAAAGTTCATTATAAACCACACGTGACGGACACAAAGGCATTTTCCTCTACGGTTCTATTTACCCTTAACTTATTCCATTTGAAACTCAGCTGATTAACTATCCCTTGTCATCTGCGCTCCTGATCAACTTAGAGACTCAATTGAAATCTTCATATGGGTACGTACAGTCTACAAAATAGATGAGTATGCAGTACACCTACTTATGTGATTATTTATTAAACAAATCGCCTGAAACACAGGATTATCTAGTTCAGGCACAAATCATGAGTGAACTTGACATAGATTTAAGAAAACCTGCAGTGCGATTCTGTAACCATCTCACCGTGAAGACTTAGGTGAAGTGAGCGTGGAGTGAGCTGTCAGTGTCATCTTGATGCTCTTGACAGCTCACTCAAAGCTCACTTCACCTAACTTTTCACGGTGAGATTTTTACAGAATCGATCGGCTGTATTTAACGTTCCTTATATTTTTGAAAAAAAAATATTATTATTAACCTAAATGCTGTAAGTGTGCTGATCTCGGCTGAAGTCAAATCTTTGACAGCGCTCGACTGGATCCTGTACAACGATTACAAAGTGGTCACATATGTAAAACACTGTGAATTTTTCTTGCACAAAAGGTACAGCTCAGTTCGTTGCAGTGAACTACTGGGCATGGCTTTACCCGAGTTGCTTCTCACTACCCGATCCTCCAGCTTACGCATCCAACGGGAAGCGTAGCGAGATGGACCGACGAACTGCAAAAGACGGGAGGTTGATGCCTACCGTCTTTTCAGTTCGTCGGCCCATCTCGCTACGCTTGCTGATTCACGGCCTCCACTCTCAACAGTGACACTGCGTAGACAGTAGTGCAATGACGTTTAGTTCTAGCCTGTACACCTAATTTTTTGCTGTTTGTACTCACATAGGTATAAATAGCTCATCAGTTTGAATCACATTTGTCTTTAATGGCAATTTCTGCCGTAATCACGTTATTTGTGCTTCGTTAGTAGAAAATTATCTTGGAGAACTCATGTAGGTCATAATTAACTAGATAATATATTAATATTGCGAATAACTTCGATTTATAATTATAAATATTAACAAACATAGGTAACCTAAAAAAAAATAAAGATATTTTTCTCCTATTTAACTACACACATCAAAAGTGTCTAGGGATCAACATATATTTTTGCAATAACTTTTCTCCTGATTGATATTAATTAAAATTTTCTTTAAGGATTCATCAAATAAAGTGTTTTCGTTTGTCACAGTAACGATAAACCAAGTCACCTTTGCATTAATAAAGAAATTTGCCATTTTCCTAATAAAGGGATTTTTGACATTTGAACCACTAATACAAAAGTTCGAAAAAAAGACTGAAATAACAGTTTTCTCTAAAATTTTATTGGGTAACTTAAACAATTAATAATCCGTGTTTCTACCGCGAACACTAACAACACAAGAACATCGGTTTGGCATACTCAAAATAAGTTCATCCAAATCACGCTGTGGAATGGCCGCCCATGTTCGTTGCAACAACAAAAAAAGGTCTTCTTGCGACTGGATACCCTCCATATTCGGCAGAGCTCTTCTCTGTAGCATATCCCATGCATGCTCAATCGGGTTCAAGTCTGGCGACTGAGCAGGCCAGGGCAGGACATTGATGTTAGCTGCGGCGAGAGTCTGTCTTACAACTCTTGCGGTATGCGGTCGTGCATTATCATGCATTAACTGAAATAAGGGACCGATTTGCACTTGTAGAGGAACGATGACGTCTGATACAATCGTCTCAGCATAAATTTGAGCGTTGAGGTTGCCTCTGATCCAAATCAACTCAGTTCTTCCGCCGATCCAAATACCCGCCCATACCATGATGGTTCCACCACTATAAGGATGGACTTCCTGGCAGGATTTTAATCGCTGTTGGCGTCCAGGGGTTCTCCAGTGTCGTATACGTCTTGTATCCGGTCTCATACCAAAACGAGACTCATCAGAAAAGCACACGAAACGCCATTGTTCTTCTGCCCAATTTCTGTGTTCAAGAGCCCATTGATATCGAATCCTACGATTGTGCATTGCTATAGGTGGTACCCGTAGCGGTCTTCGGGAATGAAGGTTCACTTCATGCAAGCGGTTTCTGACTGTTTGGTCGCTAATTAAGTTCCCTGAAGAGTGATGAAGCCTCACGGCTAACATCATGGCGGTTATTGTTGGAGCTCTTCGAGTTAAGATTTGAATGTATCGGTCTTGTCTCCGTGTGGTGCAGCGATACCGTCCTCCATGGCGCTCAGCCACGGTACCAGTGCTTCGGTAACGTGTCCAAAGTCGACTGATAACACTCTGACTTGTATTCAGAGCTAAAGCCACAGTACGTTGCCGGGAACCAGCTTCTATCATTCCCACGGCTCTGAGCATTTCTTCCCTGCTTAAATGACGTCGCCGCTCCATAATAACGTTGGTTTTAATCAGTAGTAGGGAAACAGTAGCCCTAATAATGTCTTCAATGCGTTGTATATTTTTATAGGGAAAATATTGACAGCTGATTTTCATCTTTTACTCGAATTTGATTCACAGTTCCTGATTCAAATTATGAAATGCACCAAAAAGGATCCATATAAATTTATAAAATCATAAATTTATTACAAACCCACATCTCAATCTCAAGAAATCCGCATAAAAATGCTTGATCCCTAGACACTTTTGATGTGTGTATCTCCATTGGTTATTACCAAGTAAATAAACGAATCTCCAAGTAAATAAGCGAATTCGATCAAAGTGTGTATAAAGCGAAGCCTCACCATAGAAACGATTGAAGCAATAAAGTGAAATTAAATACGCTACGTAGACGAGACTCGATACAAACAGATAAATATTGTGCAGATCGCGAACAGCCTGATGTACGCTTTGTTTGTGTAGAAATGCTTTTAGCTTTAACTTAAAGGGTAGCATACATGATCAGTTTTACCGTCAGTTTCATCTCATCTTTGAAGCATTCATATCAGATGGATGTTAAAGCTAGCTAAGCCTAAGCACAAACGCAGCATGCACAGCGGTTGTATGGATCATTAGTTAGAGCGTGCTTTTCACAAATTAAATCCCGCAGACTTGACGTCTTATTGACAGATCACACTTCTATTTTTCCTTTATGGCAATGGTGCCGGTGTCGACAATTCTGCCAATGTCAGATGTGATATGAGAAAACGTGGGGGAGAGAAAAGAAAAAAAAAAAAAATTTGAAATGAAAAAAACTAAAATTCTATTGCTCAAATAGTTGAGTTTAATGTGAAACTTGTTGACGAGATTAGTAGGTACACTGAAACAAACAAATAATAAAAAAAAATATTGTTAGTTTTAAATAAATACTTAAATAAACACACAAATACTTAAATGATCACACAAAATCCTCATAATTTGATGTCATTGACGCGGATAAAATGCATCAAAGCTTCGAGAAGCTTTGGGGAAGAATATGTTAGTAGGGATGGAAAGTTAGTTGGGACAGGGATCTTTAATATAGGGAGATGGCTATATAAGTCATGGGCTAGGTT
Source organism: Globia sparganii (assembly GCA_949316385.1). Classification (NCBI taxonomy): domain Eukaryota; kingdom Metazoa; phylum Arthropoda; class Insecta; order Lepidoptera; family Noctuidae; genus Globia; species Globia sparganii. Next base: position 22,562,127 of record OX438663.1, on the reverse strand, counting down.
ATTATTGGAGCAGTTAAAAAAGATGTGCTCCAAAGTACCTTCATCCAACCCACATTCGCAGAGAGATGTGTCTCTGACCCGTATTTTATGAAGAAATACCGGGGAACAACAATGACCTATGCGGAGACGGCAAATAACAGATATTACTTTCTTGGATATTTTTTTATAAGGGTAAAACCAAGGCTTGGGTGTAATATTAGGCTGTATTGCGTGATAAAAAGCACCTTTCCGTTTACTTGAATTTTGCCACTGCACTTGCCACGAGGACAGCAAGCTCTTTTTTGGAAGGCTCAGCAGATCGTAGGCCTGACATTGGAAATGCTTTAGGTCAACGGCTTGGGACGTAACAGCATCCTTAGCAAGAGCATCCACATATTCGTTTCCTCTTATGCCACAATGACTTGGAATCCAGACCAAGTGAACGGTTTTGTAATTCTTGGCACAAGAGAAAAGAGACTTTTTGATTTGCAATATAATTGGACTGTGCAGTCTACTCTTGAAAGGGCTCTGCTCCAAAGCTTGCAAGCAACTTAGTGAGTCTGTAAAGATGACACCTAAACTTATGCTATGGGCTTCTATAAATAAGCACGCTTCTAATATGGCCACGCACTCTCCCGTAAACACTGATGATTGTGCAGGGCATTTGAATTTTAAAACTATTTTGGAGTTTTGGTAGTATACAGCAGCACCAGTGCAACTTTCATCTGATAATTTAGAGGCGTCCGTGAAGAATCTCTCGAAATTGCACCACCGCTCACCGACCGCCGCATTGAAAGCAGAGTTCGCCGAAGGGGAGTTTCTCGAAATGCCAATATTGTAGAAAATATCCGGTTTAAAACATATAACTTCATAATCAAAACTGAAAATAGGAAGTTTCGGAAACTGAATAATGCGAGAATCTAAATTTTGATAACAACGGAAGGAATTTAAAATCAAAGGAACTTCTTTATGGTTCCAATAATTGGAACTTCGGCATGCAGCATCCAGGTCGTCCACTCTTTGGACAAGAGGGTGGGAGGATTTGGAAATGACTCTAGCCCAAAATCTCGACGCTAGATACTGCCTTCTCAAGGCCAACGGTGGTTCTGCGCACTCTACCTGCAATGCGTTAATCGGTGAGGACTTCATGCAACCCGATATGATCCGTAGACACTTAGCCTGAATTCTATCCAACCTTGCTAAAGCACCTTTGTTGCAGGGAATTAAAAGAAAAGATCCGTAGTCCAGAACACTCCGGATTAAGGCATTGTATACCAGTTTCATGGTGTAAGGATGTGCACCCCACCAGACACCGGCAAGCACTTTTAATATGGGGATGGTTCTCTCGCATCTGTTAACTAAATAGTTTAGATGATGTAACCCACTCAATTTAGAATCTAAAAAAACGCCTAAAAATTTGACTTTTGAAGAAACCGGTATGCAATGCCCTTGGATGCCCACTGTAATTTGTGGAATCATCCTCCTGCGAGAAAACACAACTACAGCACTTTTTGGAGCAGACAAACTCAAACCATGGCATAGCCATGCAGCAGCATCGCTATGCGTATCCCTGGACTCTCTAAACCAATGGTAGGCCCTTCCATGACATCCTGACGTCAAATTCTTCACCCGGAACTCTCAAAACCAAAGACCTAGCCATGAGTAAACTACATATGCACTGTACCATTCTGTCCGGTATGCTCAGCTGATGCAATTTTTGCCTGAGAATGGGAAGAAGGACATTATCATATGCAGAGGATATATCCAAAAAGGCAGCGACTACGGATTCATTCTTCGAAAACGATGAGCGTATATCTGACACCAAAACCCCTACACTATCCATGGTACTGAGTCCCTTTCTGAAACCGAATTGAGACCTAGGAAGTACGTCTCTGGATTCTACTAAATATTCTAGTCGATTCTTCACTAGGTGCTCTAATATTTTTGCAAGGACTGATGACAATGCGATTGGTCTGAAGCTGTTTGGGTCATCAGAGTGCTTTCCAGGTTTCAGAATAGGTATGATGATTTGAGTTTTCCACTGATCGGGTACCCAGCCATTAGTAAAGCAAAAATTTAAAATGTCTAAAAAATAGTTTTTCGCTCTATGACCTGCGTGTGACATAAATGAATAGACAATACCGTCTATACCGGGGGCAGAGTCATGAACGTGTTTTAGAACCGAGTTAAGCTCCTGCATAGAAAATGGAGCATCTAAAGGATCCTGTGAAGGAATGAGAGACGGCTGATTGTGTTCTGTTTCCGAAGGTACATATGGAGGAGCCAGTTTATCAAAGAACTGCTCAGCAGTCTCTCGAGGGATAGGAGAAGAAATTGAAGGGGAACATCCAGATCTGAAACGGTTGATCTTCTTCCATACAACTGATAGAGGGGTGGAGGGGGACAGAGAACCACAAAAGTCAGCCCAACCAGCGCGTTTCTTCCTTCGCAGCAATCTTTTCGTTTTAGCGGCTGTCCTGTTGAACGTTATTAAGTTATCGCTAACCATCGCCTCATTGTACATCATTTCAGCATCATCCCTTTCTCTTATGGCTGAAGTGCATTCCTGATCCCACCACGGTGGAGGGGGAATCTGCCCACGTGCTGAGTTTTTAATAGGAAAACATGAGTCTGCACTAGCTGTTATGGCCGAAATGAGGTTATTGTAACAGCTTGACACATGGAGGGGACTAAGGGAATCAAAATCATTAGAACCTAAATTTGGAAGCGAATCAATTTTGTCCTCCAATAATGAGGAATACTTTGCCCAGTCAGGATTAGATAAATTATACCTCAAGAGTGGAGGACTCGATTTTTCTAAGTAAGTTTTATCAGCCAAAGATATTATAATTGGATAGTGGTCACTTCCATGTGACAAACTAGTACACTCCCAATGACACGACGCTGCGATATCCAGTGTGCAAAATGTGAGGTCAACACAGCTCTTATGCTGACCAGGAAGAGACCTACGGGTTGGGCTCCCATTGTTTAGGATACACAGGTTAAGATCATCTAAGACTTCAACTAAACCTTCCCCAAAAGAGTCGCAACGTTCAGAGCCCCACCTATAGTGATGGCAGTTGAAGTCCCCCATAACAAGTACAGGGCCTTCTATGTTTTCCAAGGTACGCTTTAAAATTGGAAGGAAATTTAGGTGAGGGTGAGCAATATAAACAGATATGAGGGTTATACCCTCTACCCTACTAGCCACAATGCTAACATCATCACCTAGAGAAGGCAAAGATACAGCCACAAGTGGAACACGATTGTTCACGCAGAGAGCCGACCCGCCATAGCCATCAGATCGGTCATATCTGAGAGTATTAAAAGAAGGTAGACGGAAGCTAAGACTCGGAACTAGCCAAGTCTCAGCGAGGGAACAAGCTAAGGGTTTGTATCTGTTCAGTAGGGATGCAAGCTCGTGCTTCTTATGAAACACGCTCCTCACATTCCACTGAAGGAACACAAACCGAGGCATTATTAAAGGTTGAAAGTGAGTTAATAAGTGTAGTAGCAACGTTGGACGGTAATAGAATTTTATTGGATGAAGACATTAAAGTTAACAGAAGTTTACTAAGAAGTTCTACTATTGAAGCCAAGTTTTCAGGGGATTCTGTTATTTGACTGTTGAGAGCACAGCCATTAGGCTGAGAAGATTGAGGAGTGCTAGTGAGTTGCTGATGAGCTGTTTTATCGTAAGAGGGAGAGAGGGGAGCATGGGTCTTTGGCTTTAGAAACACAGTTTTTCGGTACGACTGAGTCTGTGATTTAGCAATGTCTGCATAGCTACGAGTAGAGATCGGAACAGTTTTACTTGCCTCTGAATAAGAAATCACTTTTTCAGCCATAATAGTTTTGATAGTCTTCTGCCTGTTGTACTCCGGGCAGGCCCTGCTATTTGCAAAGTGACTTCCAGAGCACAACACGCAGAAAGCTTTGCTCTCAGCAATGCTGCAACCATCACCGGGGTGATCATTGCCACACTTGCTGCAGCGGGGTTTGGAACGACAAAGGGATTCCACATGACCAAATCGGCAACACTTGCGGCATTGAATGGTGGGGTAGACGTACTGTTCTACAGAGAGGGAGGTATAAAAGCAGAAAATTCTTTTTGGTAAAACTTGGCCATCAAACGTGATGACACAAGTTTCTGTGGGCCTGTATTCTGTTAAACCATCTTTAGTAACCTTTCTATTTAATCGTCTAACTTTTATTACTGGACCACAGCCTACTGGGACTTTTAAAAACGTTAGGACTTCCTCTTCTGAGAAGTCAGTAGGAATTCCGCTTGCAACACCCATGCGGGTTATATTGAAAGATGGAATTACAGCTTCATACAAATTTTTTCCTAAAGCATTATTGCAAATGAAAGCGTTAGCATCCTGAGGGGATCCAAACTCGACTGATACGCGGTTTCTACCAACTCGCTTGACTGTAACAATATTTGCAATGTTCTGATTTGCCAAAAAGCGCCCAAATGTAACTGGGTGTAAGGTAGTCCCAGAATTGGTTTGGGTTTCCTGACGGGAAACATGGACGATAAAAGGACCTTTGTCTGATGCTGAGTACCTAACACGGCCTACATGGGTTCTCGGTTGTTTGGTAGGACGATTGGATACATACTCTTCATTACCGTGGCGTTTTCTTAAATTAGTCTGGGATGGAAGGATTTGGGAGTCGAGGCTACAGACCACATCTGCAAACTGGCTTAATGGGTTGGGGGTAGGACTTACGTTAGATGTAGAAAAACCGGATAGGGGGGTAGTAGGGATGTCATCAGGAGGGTCTGGGGGTTTATTTTTATCCATATTCATATTGAATACGGATAATCGTGGCGATTATCGTTAAAAAACCAAACACTATACAAACCTGATAGCAGGTAATAACAAGACAACACAAACAATCACAATAACAAGTCACAATAAACACAATATCACAGAAAAACCAGCAAAAATTCGAACACACGTGTTACTCAGAAGCACACTGTGGCGAGAATCGACAGATCACACTTTGACTTCACTTTACCTAGTACAGACGCCAGCAGGTCAACCTACCCCAATCTGTCAAAAATCTTTAATAGATTTTCAACTTTAGTACAAAGGAATACGATTCATATTCAATTGGGAAAATCTGAGAGATTGGGGTAGCTTGATGTGCTGGCCTCTGTACATTAGGCATCTCAGATACATTAAGCGAAATGCAATTGTAATCCTCTTTTAAAGTAACATGCAATGTAATTTTTTCTTTTTGTGAAACAAATTATTCTTATTAAGCGAAATGCTTGCTCACATTCACATATACGAATATGCACATTATTAGTAAGCAAGCGTGAAAATAAAGTTCATATTTGTATGAAAAGCTCACTTAACACAGAAAAGTCAAAAAAAAATCATCATCAGTCATCTGTAAATCTTGTCCTTAGTCGTATATACTTACGTTGAATGTTGATAACCTCTACCCATCGTTTTAGGTACCGCTAATGGCCGCAGGAAATCTTAACAAAAAGAACTCAAAACTGCTTCCAGTCAGGCCAAACTGACGCAGATTTACCTGTTCAGTTTGGCTCTCTACGCTTGGCTTAAAGTGATATCTATTGTCGTATTACTGTCCGTTTTCTTCTTTCTAGCTTTTAGTTCTATACCCACAAATCGTTTTACCAAATAGGATTGTTCAAGCACTTTTTGTTTCTAACGCCATTTTATTTATTGCTCTGCAAATATCGCGTTGCAAAATGTCGAAATACAAATATCAGCAGTAGATACAATAGGATTTATAGAATTTATTATTATTTCCGCATATTAATTTAACCAAATCAAAAACAACTCCGCCGATAGTAGCAAATTACTGTTTTCCAATGCGGATCGCATATTGTATTGTAACAAAACATTTGGTTTGAAACCGATCTGTGAGTTCGGAATAAACACCAATCAACGTTGAAACAAACAAAATATGCTTTATCATAAAACTATTTAGCATTGATATGAAACTAGTTATTTTATTGTTATAATAATTGTAGGCACAGTCAGCAACAAAAGTCGATTAACACTTCAGTTTTTTTAAATCTCAGTTATTGAGCAAAATATTTGATCAAAATTGCAGCAGAAGTACAATTTTTAGAATATAAACTCTTGCTATTGATTTGAAAAGATAAAAAAACAGTTTATCAAAAAAAAAATATATCAATTTAAAAACATGTAAAAATGATAGTATTAATGGAGTTTTATTGTCGACCGTACCTACCTATTATAGGGCGACAACCACAATGGTACAGTTCTTCTACTTCTGAATCTAAAACAAAAAAATCTGAATAGGTACAGAGTGATCTAGAATAGAATGGGAACCTACCAGTAGATTTACATATGGAAGCATTATATTAAACTAACTTCTGCCCGCGACTTCGTCCACGCAAAATTTCTTGTACTCCCGACCCACCCCTCGCATCAATCACCTGCCCGTAGTGTCACATCGTTTTCGCTTAGCGATCTTTATTTATTTATTTATTTTATTATTTATGTATACACAGTAAAATACATAGGGATATGACATAATTATAATTTGAGTACAAAGGTACTGCTTATTTGTTTTTGCCCGGCTCCTAGGGGTTCTACTATATCCTTCCTCATGAATTAGGCTCATTCATTCATAATCAGCCTATAATGTCTCCACTGCTGGGTCACAGGCCTCACATCTGTGAGAGGGAGTGGGCCGTAATCCACCACGCGGGCTCAGTGCGGGTGCTAGATGCCACATGGTTCTAGGATATGCCGGTTACCTCACGATGTTTTCCTTCACCGTTTTAAGAGCAGTGGTGATGAAATAATTAACACAAAGTAAAGCGCCTGACGGGGGTCGAACCTACGACCTTACAACTCGTAAGCTTGTCGCGGCCATTAACATTTTAACAATGGGCCACCGCCCACCACTGCTCTAGGATAGAATTAAGTGAGAATTAATTAGGAAAGAATTAGGCTATCTAATGCAAAAATAATATTTCAAATGTGACTTGTAAGTTCTAGAGATTATCGCGTTCAAACAAACAAACTCTTCGGCTTTATTATTAGTCTAGATATAAATAGACAGATTTGTACAGACGCCAGCACATCAAGCTATCTGTCAAATTTCTTTAATAGATTTACAACTTTATCGAAAAATATGGGCAAAAGTCACGCCCATATTTTTCCACTTTTCAAAGAAGGCACAGGAAAAATCCTGTGCCTTCTCCGGCCTAAGAAACGCTGGCGTGACGATTTGGACTCGTTTCTAAACGATTGGACTTCCGATACTTAAACAAAAAAAAAATACATAAATAAACAATATTTATTTTAACTGAATTGTTATGTAAGTAATACACAAATATCTGGTGATACAAATATCTGGTAAAACTGTCTGGTGAAAGAGAACAATTTAAGTAGTTAACCTAAAGTCTATTCAAATTTAAATTGATGTTATTTCAAGTTAAACCAATATCAACTTTATTCGAATGAAAATTAAGTTGATTTCAGAGTGACTAGCACTATTGAAAAGTTATAAAAATTTTGAAGTTGTAGCTTAAACTGTACTTTATTGTGTAGGAATTAAAGTTATTTTTCCATAAACTCATAGATATTTGTTTACATTTTTGGCAAATAAATCGCGAATGCAGTTTACACTTTTTTCCCCTGGGGTAAGCAGAGAAAAGGTGGCTGAAAACCACAAATATTGACTTTGCTCCATAAGCTTAATGCCGAAATGATCTTTCGGATTTCTGGAACTTCATGCGACTAAGATTGTTTAGTTTTAAATTGAAGCCCTTAAATCTGCTGTAGTACATATTAGTAACATGCCCAAATAAGTTATTTAAATGCAAATGTAATTTATTTTCTAGTTCAAAGATCACAGGCGAAAAAAGAGAAGCATAAATAAAACTCTTTCATTGGCAAGTAAATGAAAATGTTCAGGTTTTCGCGTCACGTCTGCGGCCCTTCGACCTTCGTCGTCGGCCTCTCTTTATGCCGAATGCTAATGTCACCGGGATGGCCATTGATGGACATTTTATTGATGCCTAAAGTATAGGTTTATGGCCACACTATCAATCTCAATCCATTGCTTCATATGTTCGAAAAAATTGTCAGCTCAACAAAGTAAATAACGCAATGAATGTTGTTGAACTGTCAAAATTATCCTGGGACACAGGCCTCCTCTCTATGAGAGGGAGTGGGCCGTAAAACACCAAACGGGCCCAGTGTGGGTTTGGAGATGTCACATGTCTTCGAGTTATTGGTTCAAGGCACAGATATAAATAGACCCCCGAACTGCCCCGTTGGTCTCGTGGTCGCAAGCGCGACTGCTGAGCGTGCTGCTATGGCATTAAGTCCGCCTCTGTACTTGTATGTGCTTGAAGTATTAAAGAAATAAATATCCATGTCACTGTATATGTAAAATTTATCAATGTCAATGTGTATACCTATGAAAATCTAGAAATAGCCTTGGTCAGATCATTTTGACACTGCTCGTCTTCATTAAAATTTAATATTTCTGTAGCAAATCATCGATCGCAATTACATTACCAAAATGTTTCGCACCGCCCTTTAACCACACGGTATCGAAGGGTATCGAAATAAGCAAATTTATTAGATTCCGATCGGCCATACGTCAGGATAATTCTGCAATTAGGGTGGGATCAGACGCGGGTACTTATTTAGATTTACGTGCCCCTCTCAGACAGTGGCTCTCTGTAATTACTGTTGCGTTATCTCTTTAAAACTTTGTAATTTATGTTTTATATTGATGATGATGATAAAAGTAATCAATTAATTTTGATTGAAAGCTACACACGTGTATGTACCTAGGTACGTGAGATGTTTTGCGTAGGTACTAGTTAATGTCTCATCTATGTATACAAATTAATAAAATTGAAGTGTCTGTTTATAATGTAAAAATAACAGCTTTTTACTAAATAGATATATACTACTAAGTATTTATAAGTTTGTAAATGTATTACTTTGTAAAAGGACCTAAATAAAATTTTATTTTATTGGTATTTTTTTTTATTATTATATGAAACTATACAGGGTGGCAGGGACATCGACGCACAAACGTCGTGAAAAGGTTACACCTGATGCCCTAAATAAAATTACGAAAGTCATTCATCTCGGAAATGACCGGTTAAAAAAATTGACATTTTTGAGCGCGCAATGTATTGCAAACAACGCGATCAAAACGCTCCGCGGATGGCGCGCGCGCGTACACACACACGTTTGTGGCGCGGCCGCCCGCCGCCACCGCGCCGCCCGCCGCCGCTGCCGGACGAACGTGATTGTACCTACGAAATATCGCCTAACGACAACATTGATAGGTACCTACCACATCAAAACATTGTTTAATTACAATTAGTCTTGATAACCGATGGTAGTTACTTCTTAAGTACCCGTTATGGAAATAAAACTAACGCTAAAAGCTTATTCCCATAAAATAGCGATACCGATGAGGATTTTTATCAAAAAAGATTAGAACTTAGCGATCCAGTAATGTTCAATTAATGAACTTACCTTAACTAAGACGACCCAGACCCACTGACCGTCCCGTCGGACAGGAAGGGTTACGTTTAGGGGAGCGCCGTCGTGTGGGAACCATGTCTCGCGGAACTGGAGCACAGGCACCTCCTCGATTATTTCCTCGAGGAAGGCATTTTGAACGTCTCTCACAAACACACACACACAGAGAAAATTACTTTTGATTTTATTAAGATCACAAATTCGCGTCAAATAGCACACCCGTTTGCGATCAACGAAATCTAGGAACTGGCAAAAATCCGATAAAATCGGCGAAATTCAAAAGAAATGTGCTGATCTTTCTTTCAATTTGCCGCACTTGCTTTCTACAGTTAGTACTATTATTTAATTTGTGCCTACAGTGCCTACACCGAACACAGACCAACAAAATGATAGAGTGTACAAACACATTTATTTGTACCTAGCTACCGATTCACGAAATTAATTGCGAATATTAATGTATTTTTTTTACGAAAAAGTAAATTACATTGTTGAATTGCATTCGAAACTAAAATTAATGTTGATAATAAAAAAGTATCGAAAAATTACGTGACTATCAAGACACTTCTACACGTTTTTTTTTTAATCTTCTTTACTTAAATCGATGAAGCTTTAGAAAAATAATTATCCCCCATAATTAATCTAAAATAAAAGTAGTAAATGGGTCATTCATTTCTTGAGACGCGTCTGTTAGATTCATTGGGATATGTCGCCTTATCGCATAGCTTCTTAGAACGAGACCGCTCGCCGCCGCCGTCCTTTTGTCGGCATTTTAAACCGAATAACGTAGGTACTAAGCCAGTGTTGACCTCACAAATGAACTTTAGCAAAACAGCTGATCAGGTAGCCCTTTCGAGTTTTATTTACATTGCTGTTTTAAGTGAAACAAGTGAATTTACTATTTTTTAATTAAAAATCTCATTGGGTTGGATAGAAATAATGATTTTATACAGCTTACATTAAAAAAAATTGCAGAAAAAAACGTAAAAATTAAGAAAAAGCCGACGAAAAATTTCAACGCAGAGGGGTCCAGAATCATGTACTGAATCCATGGTAAGCGGTTTCGCGTCGATGTCCCTGCCACCCTGTATAGGTACGACAGTTATAACAAAAAAAAAACAATTTCTTAAAATTTTGTCCGTCTGTCTGTTTGTTTCAGTTCCGGTTAATCTCCGAAACAGCTGGACCGATTTCTGGGACCGGGACTTTCACTGGTAGATAGTTAAGGGCAATTCTCATAATTTTAAGAACGTTCACAGTCAGTAGGCCAATTCTGCTAATTTAAAACGTTCAAAATCTAGTCGCAGTCTCATCTCGGCGACAAATAAATGTCAAAAACATGTCAAAATGTATGGAAATTTGAAATATTTTTGACAGATTGAGACTGAGATCAGACTGCGAACGTTCTTAAAAATTACGAGAATTGCCCCTCAGATCTCAGTCTCAATCTGTCAAAAATACTTCTAATTTCCCTACATTTTGACAAGTTTTTGACATTTGTTTGTCGCCGAAATGAGACTGCGACTAGATTTTGAACGTTTTAAATTACGAGAATTGGCCTTCTGATGTTATAAGGAGTAACATAAGTTTTTTGTCCCGGTAACATGTTCCGACATCCACGCGGGCGAAGTCGCGGGCAAAAGGTAGTGGTATAATACAAGTAACACAACGGGACCTAGGCATACAATAGGACTTTAAAGTCTTCACCCACATTTAAGAGTTGTAATTTAAGATAACAAAATAATAAACATTAGGCAAACGTCTTCTCAAGTAACATAACATAAACTTAAGTATAAAGTAATTAAGAATCTAGTATGTAATAATGTTTTACATAAAGTCATAATATCAAATAGAATTGTTTATATTAGTTTGCTACGCAGATACTGGCGTAGTCACGTAGGGCCTACGCCGTAGTCTCATTACAAACTTTTTCGTAGACCATGCAATATTTCATAATGAATAACATAATAAGTTGTTTTTACTGGCTTCAAAACGCGTATTTTTTCTATTAAATATCTACAAGTATGGGCATGTTTAATAATATTATATGCTAATTGTAATATGCAAATTGTAAGAGAGTGAATGAATGAAAAATATCCATAAGTCCACCGTTTGTATAATCCTTCTCTTCAAATTGTGGGTATTTTTCACCAGTGATAAACAGCTGCTGCCTACTTAGTTACTTAAACGTTTATATATAAAATAAATGAAGCTGTTCCTTAGATCTTAATTCCTAAACAAGACAAGCAATCACAGCACAGCTACTTACCACCATCCTAATTAAAACAAACAAACACATATCCTGCGATTCAGTATCAACACAGTTCGGCAGCCCACTTAAACTAATTGTCTGATTCACTTGCTTTAATCAAATTTACATTTACAATGATTTGCTATCTCCCTCTCTCTTCACGATGTTTCCTTTCGCGGCTCACTGTGATTTTAGTTGAACAATCTGTTTAGAAGATTTTAGGGAAGTAGGGAAAAAGAAAGAAGAAGAAAAAAATGCGTTTATTTGCGGTAAACATGACGCAGAGAAATTTATTTATTTTGCATTGCTGACATCTCTTTGAGGCGCGCGTGGAACACAACGCGCCGTCGACCCGGGCCAGCACCCTAATTGCGTAACACACTATCAATCGGAATCTGAATCATTTTGAAGCAAATTGCTAATCCATTGCTTCATAAGTTCGAAAAATTTGTCCGCTCAATGCGTAAATAACGCAATGAATGTTGTTGAACTGTCAAAATGAAACCTATTCCGATTGATAATGTGTTACGCAATTGCCCCGCTGGTCCTTACCGGACGGCGAGCTGCGCAAGCCCGCGCCTACGGTGGCCGGGAATCGGCTGTCGATTCCCGACGCCCAGGGCGTCTCCTGCGGCGACTAGGGGCGTGAGGGCGCAGAGATTGCCTCTCCCTCACACGCTCCGCCTCCTCCTTTGCGAGCATTACTGCTTCGTACAATGACTATACAACCTCTTGACTGCTCATACGGGCGACTCAGGCCCACGACACATACATGAAATTGCACTGATGTTAGATGAAACTACGAGTGGCCATTTTAGTATTGACCAGTTATTGGATCTCTGCACACGCAGTTATTTTGATACCTTTTAAAACATTTCTGTATTATAAATAAAAACAATTATGAGTTCATGTTCAACTAAATGGTGAGCAGCCGGCCCGCAGTGGTGAGTCGTGTGCCTAAACGAAATCGGTCTATCAGCTCTCAAGTGGTTTTATTCTCTTTGGCTTCGTATAAATGTCATTCAGGCTGGCTGGACAAATCTTCAAAATAGCTCGCATTTAACTAGATCAATAGCGCATTTTATGTGACGGCTAAACACCCTTATTTCAGAATTTGTGACGCTACAGAATCTTAGATAATCGATCGAAAACGTGTCCAGCCATCTTGAAAAACCACTTTTCGCTGGTCTCTCAATATCGGTAACGGAAGTGATTTTGACGACTTTTTGCATATCAACGGGCGTCACATAAATTTGTGACAGGCATCGAGCTAAAATTTTTGTGATACTAACAGCGGTTTAGTAGAAAAATGCAAAAATCTGTGTCCAGCCATCTTGAATTTACGTATAAAACTTTTGGCTGGCACTTCTGAATCTCAATAACGGGAGCGTTTTCGAATATGGTTCCTTTACTAACATTTAGTGACGCAATTTGTGACAGTAATAACGTTCGATTTATGGCATCACATGTAAGGGTTTACGAGAAATCAGTAAAAACTTACAAGTCCAAATAACCTGCGTTCAAGCTGGCTGGACACATGTATCTCCGATGCCTGGTGATCTACGGCCTTCGAAATATATTCAAATTTTTGTGACGAGGACAATAATGATTTACTGAATTTGTGACGGAGAAACTTTGAGTAGTTTCAAAGATATTGATCATTTAAGTTTTCCCATACAAACATCCATTAATATTGTGAGGTGACCATAATTTTTACATAAATAAAGTCTCAATGGTATTGAGATAGAAAGTGTCGATTCCATCTGGTTTTTTTTATTTTTATTATGTCCGACGTTTAAAAGTGATGCCGATACTTACCGAACTAAACTATGACTAAAATTACTTACTTTTGGCTATGAGAATCTTAGAGCTATTCTGCATTGAATTTGACAATCGCGACTCCACGTGGTAAGTAGGTATTTTTTTTGTTTGTTTGGCTTCGCACGGTTTGTGAATTCAGCCAAAAATTAGGTACTTATTTGCCCTCATCATCATCATCTGCCTAGCCTTTTCCCAACTATGTTGAGGTCGGCTTCCAGTCTAACCGGATGCAGCTGAATACCAGTGTTTTACATGGAGCGACTGCCTATCTGACCTCCACAACCCAGTTACTGGGTAATACGATACCCCTTGGTAAGACTGGTTGTCAGACTTTCGGGCTTCTGACTACCCGTAACGGCTGTCAAAGATCCACGAATGACAGCCAGGATGCTTTCCGAGGCACGGAGGGGTCTCGATATGTAAAGTTGGTCACCCATCCACAGACCAACCGCGGCAAGCGTAGCTTAACCTGATCGATCGACCTGTGCGGCTGTTATTATTTAGCAACGGGCCCCTCCCCGTGTTTTTTTTGAGCCGAAGGGGCATAGTGGGGCAACCTCGACCTCCTTTTTATGGAATTTTTCACTTTTGTATGGAAAATATTAAAAATTATTACCAACGTGTTGAGTTTTAAGGGTATGTGGGTTTCTAAAAGGGGATCGAAATTTTCATTATTTTTGCGATAGGACACACCGTTTTCTAGATATAAGCAAAAGAAAAGAAAATCAAAAAACAGTACTGTTTTTGCATCCAAAGTCGAGGTGTTGGTGTGAATTTTAGCTCATGCCAACAAATTTTATTCCACACCTTTTAAGTCGCGATTAAAAATAGTCAGATTTAGTTAGAGAATCTAAATTTTAGGTGAAAAACCTCAAATTCAGAATAGCAAAATTACTATTTTCTCTAAACTATTAACTCAGTGCAATCTTAGTGCTGTCAAACTAAAATTTAGTTAAGTTGTGTCACTTTAGTTAATTTCAGAATGGGAAATCATCATTTGACATGAATAAACTAAATTTTGGTGATTTGTAGTCTAGTTTAGACGCATTTGTGACAAGAGAATCGGCACCAATACCTACCTATGTACTTACCATGAAAAACACCAATACCTACCTACTAAAAAGAGTAGGTATCTGCACGTAAATAATCAATAACATCAAAAAATTACCCCCCCCCCCTTCCTCACTTCTCATCATCATCGATTTTGTCATCTATCGATTTAAGGCGAAAGCGCTAGGGTAGCCCGCAAAATTCATTTTTTTTTGTTTGCAATTTGCTGGCAGTATTAAGTTGTACGTTGATTAAAATATTATTCGCGGCCGTAACAAATATGTATTTACAGAATTATAATCTATAAATTCATCAACACAACTCTCTAAGACCAAAGTAATCCCCAAGAATGACTATTTCATGAAATTTTCACATTTGGGGATTATACTAACTTAACAAGTTGTATTACTGATTGTTGTAATGATTATAATTCTGTCAACTACTATCACCAAAACACGGATTTTCGTCCATTAAAGAAAACACCTTAAAATATACTTAGTCCTACATAAAACCTACAATATTGGTAACCCTACTGCAGTGTTTGTATGGGAAAATTTAAATGATCAATATCTTTGAAACTACTCAAAGTTTCTCCGTCACAAATTCAGTAAATCATTATCGTCCCCGTCACAAAAATTTGAATATATTTCGAAGGCCGTAGATCATCAGGCAGCGGAGATACATGTGTCCAGCCAGCTTGAACGCAGGTTATTTGGACATGTAAGTTTTTACTGATTTCTCGTAAACCCTTACATGTGACGCCATAAATCGAACGTTATTACTGTCACAAATTGCGTCACTAAATGTTAGTAAAGGAACTATATTCGAAAACGCTCCCTTTATTGAGATTCAGAAGTGCCAGCCAAAAGTTTTATACGTGAATTCAAGATGGCTGGACACAGATTTTTGCATTTTTCTACTAAACCGCTGGTCGTATCACAAAACTTTTAGCTCGATGCCTGTCACAAATTTATGTGACGCCCGTTGATATGCAAAAAGTCGTCAAAATCACTTCCGTTACCGATATTGAGAGACCAGCGAAAAGTGGTTTTTCAAGATGGCTGGACACGTTTTCGATCGATTATCTAAGATTCTGTAGCGTCACAAATTCTGAAATAAGGGTGTTTAGCCGTCACATAAAATGCGCTATTGACCTAGTTAAATGCGAGCTATTTTGAAGATTTGTCCAGCCAGCCTGAATGACATTCGTATAATACTAAGACCCCATGCGAGACAGAGCCCCATCGCTGGCAGGAAGTTTTGCCAAGTCATGATTACTTAGTTATTTCTGCTTGAAGATGATATTGAAAGTGATGGCATTTTAGTAGTGACATAGGGCTAGTTTGTGACGGTACAGAGGCCAGCACATCAAGCTACCCCAATCTGTCAAATTTTCCCAATTGAATATGAACCATATTCGTTTGTAGTAAAGTTGAAAATCTATCAAAGAAATTTGACAAATTGGGGTAGCTTGATGTTCTGCCTCTGTATATCTAACTGTTATTCCTGAATCCCGAGATTACCGACTTGGAAAGCGGTGGTACCTACCTAACGAGACATCCTTGGTAATAACTGCAATTAGCTTAGCTATTATAGGTAGTGCGCGCCCCACTCGCCCCACTCTTTTTCCTAATGCTTACAAAACAAGTGTGCAACATTCTGCTAGTGTTTTAGTTTTGTTGATACACACTAATTTTAGTGAGTAATTAATAAATGTGTATCAAAAAAACTAAAATACTATCGGAATTAACTAGCGATAACCACTAACGATTCGGAAGAAGAGTGGAGCGCGTCTTCGTGGATTGCACTACCTATACCACGGTTGCTTACGGCTTAGGCCCTTGTACACACACGTTTTTCTTGCGTGTTTAGGCACGGTCGTCAGTGGATCATATTAAAGAAGTTTGTTGAACCAACCTGAAAATTCTGAAGGAAACCCTGAATAACTTAGCTAAGTAAAACATCAAGTTTACCCTCAGAAACTAAAAGCCTCGCATAATCAACACAACCGACGTTGTTAAGTACAGGAAGTCAAGCCGCCTCTGTACCCACCTTAAGTTTACACCGCGTGCCTACAATCACACTAAACGCAGATTGAAAACGAATAAAAACCTCTTCCAATATCCTATAAAGTTCGCCACGCAAAAAGTTTCAAGCAAATAGGTTTTATTTAACATTCTCGGTGCGTTCCGTTTCACACAGCCGACGCCGCCCAATCAGAGTTGTAAAAAGTAAAAATGGCGAATTGAAAAACTCCAGTGTTACAAAATTACGGCGAGGGAGACATCCGCGGGTTATGACTTTCTGTAGATTTATTTTTTACGTCTGGTTAGGTAGGCACTAGGTACTTACCTACTGAAAGGTTTTTAAAAAACCGAACAAGTGCGAATTGCACTCACGCACCATGGGTTCCGTACAAAGTAGGTATATGTAACGACTTTACGGTTTTCGGATTTTTCCCTTTACTAACTTGTGTTACATGACCTTGCTTCTTACCAAATTTATTATACATTTTGTTTCCCTTAAGAGTATCGAAATATAAGTTTTTTGCGGCATAAACGGCCGTATCTTTTTTTACGTTAACTTAGAAGTTTGATTTTTTCACGGCTTCAAGGGACTACAGCAGTGTTATTCTGTAAAAATCTCACCGTGAAAACTAAGGTGAAGTGAGCTGTCAATCCAACTGATGTTAGGGATTGCCTCCATTGATAGCTCACTTCACGCTCACTTCACCTATGTTATCACGGTGAGATTTTTACAGAATCGATAGGCAGATTTGAGTGTATGATTTTAATTTCAACTCGATTCCTCCACGCGTTCCCGAGATAAAGGGTCTTGACAGACGGACAAAAAGTGATCATATAAGGGTTCCGTTTTTTCCTTTTGAGGTACCTACGGAACCCTAAAAAACAACTTTGTAAGTTTTTTACTTAGTTGAGTAGATAGATAAAGGTACAAAGCAAAGAAAATAAGTAAGTATTTAGCTCGACTAGTTGTCATCATAATGTACCATAACATCACGCCTGTAATCTCAAATGGGTTGGGCAGGGTTGTATACCCGCTATAGTAGATACAGACGTCAGCACATCAAGCTACTACAATCTGTCAAATTTCTTTGATAGATTTTCAACTTTATCGCCTAAGCATAAGGTTCAAAGTTGATTGGGGAAATTTGACAGTTTCGGTACACCCACATTTCGTCAGTTACGTTTAAGTCCCAAGTAACAGGCGACGAGCCGACCACAAATCCAGACTCCTACTGAGAAATTCCTGAAAAATAAACCAGTAATACTTTTACCAACCTGGAAATCGAAACCAGGACCTCATGCTCAACAGTAGTGCTTGGGAGCACTAAACCAACGAGACCCTCAATCATAATATCAGCTAAGTAAATAATTAAGTTAATTCTTTATTATTACAAATCAATTAACAATAATCTACTCACGCCATTAATGAGATCCTGGTAATCCGGGCACACTAATTCGTTAGTAACACGATACACTTATCATCACTAATGCGCTGCTAAACTAATTGTCTTACACGTAGTACACTAATTCCGGCTAGTCCACACTCAATAGAATACTAACCAACGGTACACGTGTATATACTATACACGCACAACTAGAGTACAATGTAAGGTTGCGTTTACAAGGGTAAGTGAAAGGAGACAGATTTGAGATTTTTTGTAGAATTAGTTGCAGCATATTCGCCACCTAACAAACCGAATATGGTGTCAATAAATTAATCAACTCACGCTGCGCCACAACATTCTGTTCTTCGCCTTCCGCATCCAGTCACCTTCTTAAAAGGTCGTCCGTCCATCTAGCTGGAGGCGTCCCGCACTACGCTTACCGATACACGATCTCCAGGACTCCCCTGCTCCACCGGCTATCGGTCCTTCGACAAACATGCCCAACCAGCCCACTGCCAGTTCAGCTTGCTTGCTCTGCAAGCTGAAGGTATGAGGATATTTGTAACCGTAAATACGGATAAAGACCTGAATCAAGACGTCTCCCAAATAATGTTACAGCTAGGGTATTCTTCGTTTTTAAACTTGTTTTGAGTAAAACATGTTTTGAGTATTCTGCCTCGAGACCTGAGGGCAATTCTCATAATTTTAAGAACGTCCACAGTCTGCTCAGTCTCAATCTGTGAAAAATAACTCTAATTTCCCTACATTTTGACAAGTTTTTGACATTTTCTTGACGCTGAGATGAGACTGCGACTAGATTTTGAACGTTTTAAATTACGAGAATTGATCTTCTTATGTTAAATATTAAGATTTAGAATTAAAAAATTGCACATGCTTGACGAAAATCTTTGGCTATCGTTACGGGTCGTCAGAAGCCCGAAAGTTTGACAGCCAGTCTTAGCAGGTATAGTCCAGTAACTGGGTTGTGGAGGTCAGATAGGCAGTCGCTTGATGTAATATACTAGTAAGTATTCAGCTGCATCCGGTTAGATTGGAAGCCGACTACAACATAGTTGGGAAAAGGCTAGGCAGATGATGAATTGCTTACTGAAATGGAACGGGCGAATCAATCGACAGCCACAGTAAGCAACCAAATGATAATTCCTTTATATTTGATCTTGCTTCACCTTACTAATCCAAGCCAGTACAAACACGCCTTACCTACCATCTGAACTACTTCCAAGTGTAAAGCAAGTTATCCCAGAGCTAGGAGAAGTTCAACAATGACTAGGAATCAGCTCGACATGTTTATAGCGCGACCTGAATGCCGAGCTGCGATCCATCCTCAAGTTTCCTACACCTGAATAGCGGAGCTCCTAGAGTTCACAAGAGTTAGTTTAGATAGTGAGTTTCTTTTTAATCTTTCTGAAAAGTTCGGTGAAGAAAGGTTTAACATATATTGGTCCACGTTTAAATTGCTAAAGCTTTGGTTTCCTAAGAAAGCGGTGAACGGTTATACAATAACGGCTGTCCAAATTACTTAGAGCGATTATTGACACCTTAATTTCAAATGGTGAAACTGACAGATTTTCTTGACAATCGTGAATTCGTGACGGAGGCGCTTTCTTATGAAACTGTAGTTTTATTGAACCATCTTGCCTTAAAACATTACGGTTTCGTTCCTCCCTCGTTTTTGATACAATTTAAAACAAAAGAGAGTTTTAAATCTTACATTAAAATGTTATAAGAATCCGCGTCAAATTAATTCCGCTGAAAGTTTATAAAAGTAACTCAAAACTCCGTCCCAAACCACGCAGACTGTTTGAAATTAAAAAGAATTCAATTCAAATTTGGAATTCTTACAGGGGCTGGGGTTGCCACCTCGCCGAACTTTACCCATAACATGTAAATGGGGAAAGTTTTGGCTAATTGCTTGCAAGACTGTCGCCAGACGGGCTCAACTCACTTAATTGAACCTACAATCTTTACTACGAGATTGCTTATATTTACTATTAATTAGATATTGGTATAATCTCATATATTTTCATGATTTTAATGGAGTAATAAGACTTAGTACTTATGAGTAATAATTACTATAAATTAAATAATAATTACCAAAGTTAGTTGGTACCTACATCATTAAGTACTTAACTGAAAATTAAATCACTTTATAACACAGCTATACATATTTAAGTACTAGTTTTTGCCCGCGGCTTCGCTCGCGTTAAATTCGGGGTAACACGGTTAAAAAAAAGTAAAAAAAAAAGTAGCTTATGTCACTCTCTATCCCTTCAAATATCTCCACTTAAAAAATCACGTCAATTCGTCGCTCCGTTTTGCCGTGAAAGACGGACAAACAAACAGATACATACACTTTCACATTTATAATATTACGTATGAATGGTAGGTAAATTCATAAAACATCTAAAATCATAACATAAATAGAAAGGGGTAGTTACCTACTTAATTACCTACTAAGTAGGTATGAGACAGCAACTTGTAAAACTTCTTCATTTTCTAAATATGCTCCCGCTTAGGACAAAAGTAAATCCTATAAAATTACATTTCCTCCAAAAAAAAACCTTTCTAATAGATTTCCCCATCACGTAGCCAATCAACAAAGTTTAATAACTTTTATAACATTAGAGTAACGTCGCAAAAAATCGATAACCAACAGTAAGGGCCATAGACAAGCTTATTAAAAACTCTCCCTGCAATCGTTTTGCAACAGTCCGCGGGCAAACTGTTGTTTAAACGACATTTTTTCGGCAATTATTCTTCAATTAGGGGATTTTTGGGGGTTGAGGGAAAAGCGGCGGGATTTACATGTTTTATGTTATGCGTCCGTATAATGAAACGAATCTGTGATGCAGATTTTCTTTGAATAATTTTATTGTTTGTGAAAATGTAAGCGAACAATTTGATGATTATGAACCACGCGTGAAGTCATTAACCTGAATTATTATATTGTGTACAGACGCCAGTACATCAAGTTACTACAATCTGTCAAATTTCTTTAATAGATTTTCAACTTTAATGCTGAATCATTCAGTTCGAAGTTGATTGGAAATTGTTTACAGCTTCGGGTAGCTTGATGTGCTGGCAAAATCATCAATCACTATTGTTTCGATTTACCAGCAACCGTAATAGTCACTTAGCCGTTTGTGTTAAGTATATTTAAATTATCTACCTACTTATTAGCTAATGGGCTAGTTTGTAATCTGAATAAAGTACCATCAACTGTGATAGTTTAAAAAAGGAACTAAAAACATAATAATAACAAACGAGTGGTCGAGTTGGACGACTCGAATAGTTCAGTGGGTGAGCGACGCGACGGCCGCACTACAGATCGTGGATTCGATTCCAACAAATTCGGTATCTGTGCATAAGCTCAGCTCTAGACGGAAACAATTGGAAGCAATGATATTGTATAACATTGTTAATGGCAATTTTGACTGCATAGATTTAAACAATGTATTGTGCTATGCAGTACCGAACTGTCCATAGACGGCAGGTGCGTGCAGGCAAACTCTTTGCAGTAGGTACCTGTCGATCTAACACTGGTGTACGTTCGCCAGTTCGGCGAATGGCAGCAACCTACAATGAATTATTTGAACACATTGATATATTTACATGGTCTTTGAGAAGGTTTCGTAGCTTATTGTATGAGACACTTGAACTCTCAGATTAATTGTTTATTGTTTTAAAAATACTGTTTTTTTATTGTTTTTATAATATTAGCGTAACTGTCATGCATGAATAGTTCACCTCCTAGTGACTAAGGTTTTATTTATTAATGGTAATCTGTGAACAGCGCTGTGGGTTACATTATTATTTAATTAATTTATACTATTCTGTTTATAATATTGTATAATGTAGCTGTTTGTTGTTCCTTTTTTAATAAAATAAAATAAGTACGAAGAGTAGTCATGTTTCCAAAAACTATTCCTAATCCTAACTCTAGAATGCAACTAATATAAAGATTATAATGTTATATTTGAATAGCCTTATTCACGCAAAGGTAACCAAAATAAAACTATTACTTACCTATTTTCCATGCATTATTCAGAAAACAATCCAAAGAATAGTAGCGAGCTACTCCATCAGAAAGGATTACCTTAAATCCGGGCCAAATTGAAGATTTTCTCGACGCCATGCCAGCAACGGGGAGAAATAAACTTACTATTTATTGTCTTTGTTATGTAGTCATACGCACGGCTACACATCAAGCTATATATGTATAACCAGTGTAAGCCGACTTCTGCTTGTACGACAAACCTATAAAATGCAAGGTCAGCTAAAACTGGAAATGTATAGCTTAATGTGTAGCCATGTGTAGGTACAGTCAATTACACGTCCATGGTAAAATTATGATGATAATTTAACATAGTCAGTGAGCGTCTTTATTATGAAGCAGTAAGGGCGGTTTTCGTACCTAGTTGAAGTGTTACTAAATTCGGTTAACCGTACCTGCACGTGGCAAAGTCGATAAATAATAATATTTATTTACTACACCATGTTCTTCGAATAGGCCAACGACCATACATATAGGCACATCACATTAAAATATAACCGTGTTTGTTTACTATTATCTAAATGTCGACCTCCAGATATTATTATCAGCTAGGTACTACAGGAATAGGTAGGTACAAAATTGTATTTGTCAATAGTTAAGCGCCTTACAAGAAATATTAGCAAAACTTCTGAAACTGTTGTTTTGATTCTAACAGGCGGTGAATTCTTGGTAATAATAATAGTCCAGCACAAGGTGCTAAGAATAGTTATAATAACTTAATATAAACAAGGAACGAGCCTTCAACTTGGCCCAAATTCATGAATCCATGCTGTAACTGAGCAAAAATAGTAATAGGTACCTACTGGAAAAACTCGTAGCTGACCTGGGTATCAAACCCAGAACCCATGCTTATCAGTCGTGCTTTCAACCACTAGAGAAACGACTCGGTCAAAAACCATAAAAAACAACCCACTTACGAATATTCTAATATTAATCTATTCTGAAATAAATATAAGGATTCGTTGTGGACACGTTTTATTATTTCACCCTTACTCGTAAGAATATATTACTTAATAAATAATATTTTAAAATGAACTGATTATTAATAATTTCAATTTCATTAAAAATAACTATAAAAATGCTTTATTTCTATTGATTGAACTTGTTGTCGGACATTTCACGTACTTGTAATGGAACGCGTTGCGTTCGGAAACGAGTATTCGTTTAATAGCGATGAGAGGGAAAACAGAAATATAATAAGTAAGTAATGCTATTCAAACGACTTGCTTGTAAATAATACTTCAGTAATTTTATTGTAAAAAGAAAAATAATGTTTGATTATTTTGAAACACTGACATTTCTATTTTTCTATTTTTTTTAAGGTTCTGGCTCCATCGGTAACATTCGATGATTTTGCCAATGTCAAGGTATGAGAAAATAATTATCGTAAACTTTACACAACTATTGATCAGTGTTTGTAGCTGTGGCATCCATGGATCCCCATGCTAAAAAAGGACAAAACATTTTTGATTAGTAGATGTAAAACGTCACAAAATAAATGTTAGAACATTCAGTATATATAATAAGTAAATAGAAATATCAACTATAGCTGGATTTTATTGATGCTAATGAATTTATAAAGGATTTTAACTGCAGGAGTATGGGCTAAAGATAAAAGGAAAGGAATGTTAATTGGGCGGGGAACATCAGAAGGGAGTATGTCGTAAAGGGAAGTGGTTAAACGAGGACAGGAAAAAAACAAGTGTTCCAGAGTACCCTCCTCCAGGCCACATTCACACAAAGAAGAGTCCCTCACGCGGATTTTGGCCAAAAAAACTGGAGTGCAAACGAACCCAAGTCGGAGTCTAATTATGACAGAGGTGGCTATTTTACTAGAAAATTTTAGTTTGCTGAACCAACATTTAGATGGAATGAATGGTTGGATAGAGCCATAAAATCTTCCCTTCAGTATTCGAGTTTTCTGCCAATGCTCATTCCAATTCTTCATCATCTCGGGTTTAACAAGACAGTGCAGATCTCGGGGATAACAAGACGGATGAGATTCGACCCCATTCCGAGTAGCCAGCTTAGCAATAGAATCCGCATTCTCGTTATCAATAATTCCAGAGTGACTGGGGATCCAAGCCAGTGCAATCTCTATGCCTAAGCAGTGGCATCTATACAGGAGTTGTTTTATCTTTAGAATAAGGGGAAAATTGTGACGAGAGCGAAAAGGCGATTTTATTAAATCCTGTAGACAGCTAAGAGAGTCCGAGAGAATAAGGCTTTTGTTGAGTCCATGTGATTCAATGTAGGAGACTGCTTCCAAAAGAGCTATTGCTTCCCCTGTGAATATAGTGCCAAAAGCAGGACTACGAAAATTAAGGATAATTTTGTATTTTGGGATCCACACAGCTGATCCGACATTACTATCATCGGACAACTTAGAAGCATCTGTAAATAACGTCAGCCAATCGTGCCAGTCCTCTGCCAGAATCCTATTGAATTTGACATTATCAGCAGGGTCATGTTTGGATATACCCAAGTTAAAAATAACTTTTGGCTGGAAGAGCAAGGAATCAAAATTTACTTCAAATAAGGGATTTTTATCTAACTGGACTAAGGAAATGTGCAAATTATTGAATTTATTGAAGCTGTTAACGAGAAGTGGGGGATTTTTATGAGACCAATAGCGAGATGTTGGGATTAACTGACAAAGTGAACGAAGAAGAGGGAGAAGAGGATGACATTTATTCTGTATGACTTTATAAAAAAATCTGTCACAGAGGTATTGTCTACGTAAGTGAAGGGGAGGCTCTAAGCATTCTACCTGGAGGGCATTAATAGGTGAGCATTTCATAGCACCCGTGATAATACGTAAGCATTTGGATTGAATTCTTTCCAGTTTGGCCAGGGCTATTTTGTTGCATGGTTCCAACAGAAAAATTCCATAGTCAAAGTGACTACGAACTATGGCGTTATAAAGGATTTTCTGTGAAGTTGGATGAGCTCCCCAGCGAACTCCAGAAAGGGCACGTAAGACATTAACACCTCTTTCGCATTTCTTTGAGATGTAATCCAGGTGGTAGAGTCCAGATAATTTTGAGTCAAGAATGAGGCCAAGAAATTTTACTTTGTCACAGATCAAAATGGGTTCGTTTTCAACATGGAGGTTAATAAGGGGAATATTACGCTTACGAGAAAAGGCAACTGCATTACATTTGGAAACTGACAAACTTAAGCCGTGATCTGTCAACCACTGGTTTAAGTAGTAAAGGGCAGAATTTATGCGAGATGAGGCATCTGAAAGCGAAGCTGAATTAAAGTAAAGAGCAATGTCGTCGGCATACTGTAGGATTTTGCAGAAACAACTCACTGAAGACTCCAAATCATGTGTGTATATATTATAAAGAATGGGGCTTAAGACCGACCCCTGGGGTAGACCTTTCCACACTAGACGGGATGGGGAGAGGTAGTTTTGATGACGGACAGAAATAGAACGGGACATAAGGAGACTACAAATGATGTTGACCATCCTCACAGGGATACTCAGCTGTAGCAGCTTTTGCCTGAGTATTGGAAGTTGGACATTATCATAGGCTGAAGCTATGTCTAGGAATACACCGAGAACACTTTCATTATTGGAAAAGGCAATGCGGACATCAGACATGAAGACACTTAGGCTATCTAGAGTTCCCATACCTCTTCGAAAACCGAACTGTGAACTGGATAAGATGCCTTTAGTTTCTAAAATCCATTCAAGTCGATTCTTGATGAGATTCTCCATAATTTTAGCCAAGACCGAAGAGAGGGCTATAGGACGATAGGAAGTAGGATCTTTTGGGTCTTTACCAGGTTTCAAAATTGGGATGATTATTTGGGATTTCCAAGACTCTGGAACTTGGCCAGTAACGAAAAAGGAATTGATTAGGTTAAGAAAGATTAGTTTACAGTTAGAAGAAGACTTGGAAATAAAGGAGTAGGGTATTCCATCGACCCCTGGAGCAGAATCCCGGAGATGATCTAAGGCACAAATAAGTTCTGAATAAGAGAAAAGGTCATCAAATCTATCGGAGGAAGTGGTAGGAGGAGGATCTATAATGGGAAGGCAATCGGAGCTAGGAACATAGGGGGGGGCTAATTTGGATATGAAGTCTTCCAACCAGGTGCTGTGGTCATTGGTAGAAACATCGGGAGAGTGGTTGTCGCAAGCTCTGCGGTAGATTTTAATTTTTTTCCATACAAGGGAAACTGGAGAACGTGGAGATAGCGACTCGCAAAACTTGAGCCAGCCACATCTTTTCTTTCTTGCCAATAACCTACAAGTACTTGCAGAAGTCTTTTTAAAATTTAAATAGTCGGGCATATTAATACTAGAGGAAAAGGTATTTTCTGCTTCTTTACGTTTACGAATGCCATCAGTGCATTCAGCATCCCACCAAGGTGGAGAAGGTATTAGGTGACGGGCAGAATTTTTTAAGGGGATAGAAGAATTGGCCGCTCTCAACAGACACTCAACAAAATCACTGTAGAGAATTAGGGAGTTGGATGGGTTTATTTGGGGAAAATTTTGAAGTTCTGCGTCCAAATTGGACAAGAACTTAGACCAGTCAGCTTGGGGTAGGCGATATTTTTGTAGGGGTTGGATGGGGGGTAAACGTGGATGAGTGCTTGGAAACGAAATTAGGATAGGAAAATGATCACTGCCATATGTATTAGGGAGAACAGACCAGGATAGAGTTGTTACTAGGGAAGGGGAACAAAAAGTAAGGTCAGGAACACTAATATTTTGGTTAGGGGAAACCCGACGGGTAGCAGATCCATCATTAAGAACACAAAGGTTGCGATCATCTAAAAGGTCTAGCAAAAAGTTGGAGGAGGGGTCATTACAGTGAGAGCCCCAAAGCGTGTGACGGCAATTAAAATCACCTGACACAATCAAAGGGCCAGGAATAGAAGAAAGGATAGAGTTAAATTCAGACAAAATATTAGCATTGGGGTGGGGAATGTAGGCAGATACATAGGATATGTCCATGGCTCTAATAGCCACAACATGTAGACCAGGATCATGATGGGGAAGAGGAATCTGAGAAAAAGTGATAGATCTGCTAACCAATAGGGCGCAACCCGCCCATCCATCATCTCTATCGTCCCGAAGACATGAAAAACCAGGAACCCTAAAGAGAGATCCAGGCCTGAGCCACGTCTCCGACACGGCAAAGACAACGGGTTTATATCTATTTATTAGATAGATTATATCATGTTTTTTCCTGCGAATGGATCTACAGTTCCACTGAAGGATTTTTTCCATTTTGGCGAATCCAGGTATCGAGGAGTTGTTGGACTAATCTAACGACATTGTCCGGTATTGCATCACTAAATTTAGATAATATGTTTATAAGGGAGCAAGTCAGGAGCTCTATCAAATTGTCATTGGGAGTGGGAAGGGGAGTGGTTTCAGTGTAAGGGGAATTCAGAGCACAGCCATTAGGCTGAGAAGACTTAGGGGTATAGACCATTGACTTATGGGCTTGAGTGTCATATGACTTGCCCAATTCTGGCCTAGGTTTTGGAGAGCGATAAACCGTCTTTGTATAGGAGGTTTTAACAGGGGAGGCATATGGAGAAGAAGTAGGAGTGTTAAGAGGGGACGAGAAGAGAATGGGTTCAGAAGGATAAGTTTGAGGTAGTTTTGATTGGGAGGGACCTGCTGTCACATTAGAGTATGGCAATTTACGAGGACGGGGAAACCTTGCTGAAGCCTCACGGTAGCTTAAATTTTCTTCAGACATTACCATTTTAATTGCCTTCTGTCTTGAGTGTTCAGGGCACTTATTATCAGTGGCCTTATGGCTACCACCATCACACAAAAGACATGAGACCTGAGAGTCGGGAACATTACAACTATCTCCAGGATGAGGTTGTGCACAACGGTAACAGCGGGGCTTAGATCTGCACTGAATGCTTATATGGCCAAATCGTAAGCAGTTGCGGCATTGGATAGTGGGAAGTTGATAAGTAGAGACAGGAAGAGAAACATTGTAACAAAATACCTTCTCTGGGAGAATTTGGCCAGAGAAAGTAAGCACCACAGTCGATGATGGGGACCAAGTAACAGAGTCCTCTTTTTTGTTTTTAAAATTAAGCCTTCTAGCCCTAACGACTTCACCACAATTGCGAGGGGTTTCTATACCGAGGACTAGCTCCTCTAGTGTCCAGTCAGTAGGGATATCCCTAACAACTCCCATGCGACTTACGTGAAAGCGAGGGATAGCTGCCGAATATTTGTTTTCAGTCAGGATGGGATTGTTGACAAAGTTGTTAGCGTCACTTACTGTCATAAAATCAACAGACATCCTGTTACGGCCCAAAGACCTGACACTGCCTTGGACAACACCTTTAAAACCTTTATTAAATATAAATTGAGCAAACTTGAGTGAGTTTAAGGTTAGGCCTTGCTTAGGGTCTGTTTCCACCCTAGAGACAAATACAGTGTAGGGAGCTCTGTCACTCTCACTATAGAGCATTTTGGAGTCGCTCTCAAAACCTGGCTTAGTAAAAACGGATTGGATTGAGTCAGACGGCGGCTTGTTTCTTTTTGCGTCAACAACAGTGGACTCAGGGTCTCCGGGGCGCTTTCTAACTTCGGGTCTTACGCGATCAGTGTTTTGAGAACACTCCACAACCTCCATAATATCCGGAGGAATCCCTCCACCCCCATCAGGGGGTTCCTCGGCACTCATTTCCTTGGGAAATGAGAGCCAAAAAGCTTAAATTACTAACCTTATACCCAAACCAGACGACACAAGACAATCACCACACTACAAACTGATTTTATTATTAAAATAAAGTGTTAGGTTAAGATTCGCGTGCTTATTCTCACCAAGACAATAGCAAAATCAACACTGACATTTTATTGTATTGATTAGAATTTTTGACAAGACGACGCATGATGCTTCGGCGATGTGATGACGTAGTTTCTGAACGGTCTAATGTCATTTTAATATTTTATCTACTTGCGACTTGCGTGTGCATACAAGTCGTCAATTTTACCAAATTAGCACAGTTTTCACAATAAAATTATCAGATCAAGCTACCTAAAGTGATGGCTGGGAAGCTGAATAAATTCGAAACGCCCAGCTCTGCCAGCTCCGATAGGTAAAGCGAGTGTGTTAACCTTCTGAAATGTTTATTTAAACAGCTGGGCCGTGTTATAAAAAAATGCGCTGTTGAAGAATAGTTTTCAGTGTTGGCTTAGTCATCATACAGTCTACGAGGTGTTTTCGCGTGTCGTGTTTTTGTGCTAAACATAATATATTATAATTCGTGGAAGCAACGTTGCATTATAACCTCTGCACGCATTGTGATATTTTTAGAAAATCATTTAGTTCATTGGCAGCTCGCTTCTCGCTGAATAATCGTGTCGTGGAAACACGTGGTCGGCACAAAACGCCTAAACACGCCGTCTAGCGCGACGACTCCCGGCAATATCAAGATATGGAGACAGGTTCATTGATCTTCCCAAATCCGTAAGATATTCTGTCAATACGATGTTAGGACGTCTGTGTGACTAGCCGCCGGCTTCTGTGCAGTGTCCACGCGCATTTTATGTTATTTGTGCTTAGAACTGTGTTATTATTGTGTTGCTTTTACACAGGAATGCAACCTGCCCACTGTGATCAACATTCAACAGCTTATTTTGTAGTGATAGCACATGCACACATGACTGTGACATTTCAAGTATGTTTGTTGACTAATCTTGACTAAACACAAAATATAAACACTGGTAATGACCTTGGTAATG
This sequence comes from Globia sparganii, assembly GCA_949316385.1. Classification (NCBI taxonomy): domain Eukaryota; kingdom Metazoa; phylum Arthropoda; class Insecta; order Lepidoptera; family Noctuidae; genus Globia; species Globia sparganii. The sequence goes on along the minus strand of OX438663.1, from coordinate 22,532,265 downwards.
ACCCAATGATAATCAAGTATGAATAAGTATGCTTTACTTGTTCATACTTGATTATCATTGGCCATTATTACATATATTTTATCTGAGTTTTAGGTTGATAAAACTAATCCGAATGATAATGACACATAATTATAGTACCTTGATTTTGTAAATGGTACACCACGGACTACCTACAGTATTTGTCTCTCCTCCCCCTATTTAATCCATCCAAAGGTTGTCTTTAAAAGATCGCTTTTAGCGATAAGACCGCCCATTGTGTCACCCTTTGCAAAAGTTCTATATTTATGTCTGTAATTTATAATGGTGTACATAATAAAGAGTATTCTATTCTATTCTATTCTATTCTTGATTTATAAACTAACATTAGAAAAAATATTTAAAACACTATTTGCAAAAATAATATGTAATTCTTGAATTTAATGTGAACAACCTTGATCTAAAATTATGTTATCTGTGGTTTTACTGCTGCTATTGATAACTAGACAAGTTTGTGACCTTTACTCAAATTAAAACTTAACTACCTATCATTAATTCAACTGGATATGTTGTTTATATATTTGTCTCAGATAAACTTAGCCTAGAAATTATTATTTGAAACTAGTTTCTATACAGGGTGGCACTGGCAGAGACATTGATTGACATGCTAACTGTAACCATGAATTCAGCACATGATGTTTAGACTAATGACACTAGTACACATTTTTGTTGGTTATAAAATAAAATCTGCTATTTCATAAGTAGGTGCTACACCTATATGTTCAAAATGTATGGAACAGCAAATTATTTTTTTTAAGGCTATGCATGCACTACGATTTTAATCGTTGCGATTTTGTTATAAAATCGCAAACACAAAAGTTTTTCAAACAAATTCTCAAGCGATTTTTTTCCGCAGTGCGCGGACTCTAGTATATTAGTACTGTCCACTGATTGGCGATTATTTATCGCAACGACTAAAATTCGTAGTGCACGCTTAGCCTATTAACCAACAAACAATTTAAACGCTGGGGGGTTCAGAATCATCTGAATCTAAGTTAACAGGTTGCGGGATGATTTCCCTGCCAGCTGTACATTTGGTCTCTACATACTTTCAATATTTGACTATTTTTCTCACAGACATATGATGTATTGTAGGTGTTTAATTTAATGTCAATATTATTATATTGTTTTCACAATAAACTACTAGGTAGGTATCAAATAACAGTAACCAGTAAAAAACATGATTGTTCTGATAACCATAAGCATCCGAGGAAACAAAGGTGAGTAAATAACAACTAAAATAGCAGTGTTATTAACACATTAATTATGAACTGATAACGATGTAAATATCACAGCACTGGGGGAAACAGAAAAGCAACTTCAGTAATATATAACTTCTTGTTTTTTTAGTATCCGGTACAAAATTTGTTAAGGCATATTTTTCATTATGTCATCTGAGACAACTTCCAAGAAAGGCTTTCTTTAAAAAAAATAGGGATGCAAACGATGCAAAGCGTAGAGACAAATAATCGTCTATGCTTTGCAACCCCATTTTTTTATTGGAATAAGGCCAATGTAACACTATACTCATTTCAAATTCTTTTCTTTGGTGTCCTTTATGAATTACCAGGTTCTGTCTGTGACTTCATTTGCTTGAATTTTCTCCTTTTAACATAAAACATATCCTATGGCATTCAGCAATAGTGTGGCTTTCTATCAGTGAAAGAATTTTTGTAATCTGATCAGTAGTTCCGAAGATTACTCCCTAGCCCTATAATATTATACTCCATTTGAAATAAGATTAGACATTTAAATAAACCTTTTTTAAAGTCCGTTCAACCGATTTTAACTTCTATACCGTAGGCATAAGGATGGCATTAAAGCAAAAAAATGGTTACAATACCAACTGTTTACTGCAGCTGCCATTTGTCATGCCACCAATGCAATAGAATTCAAAATCGGTTGAACGGACTGTAAAAAAGGTTTATTTAATTGTCTTATCTTATTCTAAATGAAGTATAGAGTATAGTTTCCAAATGTACTTAAAACTTAGTCACAGGCCATCGCCATAGCTATACATCTTCCCTCATTATAGGAGTTTTTCTATTGTATGCAAAATTATATTCCAACTAGCATGACTGAAATTAAAATGCCAATTTATAATTAAGTGGTTTATATTAATGCCATGTAAATATTGATTGTAATCAGAGATTAAAACAATATATCAGTTTCAATTGAATTCAATATTATCATTTTGATTCATAATATGATAAATATTATCTGTTATTTTGTCTTTTATAATAATGATCCATTGATAGGTGTAGGTATTACAGTCTTGTAATTAATATCAATACTTTTCAACGCTTAAAACAGGTGCTCAACTTGTCTACTCTCATACTTATGCTAAATTATGCAATCGATCTTCATAACCTCTTCCTATCTTAGGGTCGGCTTCCAGTCTAACCGTTTGTAGTATTTTATCAATTTTATGCATATTCCAAATTATGCAACGGCGTACAAATTATAATATGTTCCCACTGCCGGGACATAGGCCTCTTAGTGAGAGGGGTGTGGGGACATAGACTGATTATTTAAGTTGAGTATACAAATAATTCTTGATTATTTCTTGTTCTGAATAGATTTACTTACCAGCAATACTAACCTTAGGCCAGCATTCTAGTCATTGGCCCTGATTCTGTTGTTCACAAACTAAACTAAATTTAAGTTCAGTGCATCTTTTTCTTTCTATTTCATTACGAAAAGGACAGAAGATAAAATATTAGTTTAGTCCTGTCATATTAGATAATCCATAGACAAGTTAGTCGAGCTCGAGATTAAAAAATTGACTACCAAAAATACGTCAATTTACGTCAGGCGCGGACTAATTTAACAGGACTGAACTAATATTTATCTTCTGTCCTTTTCCTAATGAAATAGAAAGAAAAAGATGCACTGAAATAAATTTAGTTTAGTTTGTGAACAACAGAATCGGGGCCATTATCATCATAATCGTTGGCAGCCTTGTTCCCCCTATACTCAGCAGTGCTGCTCCCTTTTGTGTCATGCTTTTGGTCTGTACGAATCTCATGCAAGTATTTCCTGCAATCTTCCGTAGGTTGCTCACCCACCTGGCTATTGGTCTGCAAATGCTCCTTCTACCGTATTACAGTACGGTCAGCAGCAAAAGTCGATTAACACTTCAGTGTTTTTAATCTCAGTTATTGGGCAAAACATTTGTTCAAAATTGCAGCTGAAGTACAATGAAATTTCGAACAAATGTTTTGCTCAATAACTGAGATTAAAAACACTGAAGTGTTAATATTTTGCTCAATAACTGAGATTCAAAAAACTGAAGTGTTAATCGACTTTTGCTGCTGACTGTACCTCACTCAAAACTCAAGCATTACTTAAAACTAGTTTAAAGCCATTTGATCAGTGTTGCGAAGTGAAGAATTGAATATTAAAAAGATATTTTGTATTTGCACCTCTGTCTCTTCCTGTACTGTGTGCTATAAATATTATTAAACTGAATACACATTAACGACATAGTTGTTGATAACTGTAATTGCATGGACCTTTACGAGAAAATGATATTCCATACCTACCATATGTAAGTAAGTACCTATACATTTCAGTAGGTTTCTTCAAATTAGTATATTTTTCTTCATTGTAAATTAATTGTAATTACTTTTCACAGCTTTTTTATGTTAATTATGAAAGTTAGAAAACTATAACATTTTCAATTTAAAGAAATAAAAAGGAAATAGTTAATCTTTTGTTGCAGTGAGTAACAATTTTAGCTGCAGTCTATAATATGTCTAATAACATTATTATTGTTTTGGCGACAATAAAGCAGACATAGTTTACTGTTTATCGATTCTTAAATCCCATTTCAACCTCGTTTTGATGGAAATCACAGACCTTGGTATTATTTCGGAAGTTATATTGAACTACATATTCCACAGACTGAGAAATTAATAAAACAGAATATATAAATAAAATAAATACATTCTAAATAATAACAGCCGCACAGGTCGTTCGATCAGGTTAAGCTACACTTGCCGTGGTTGGTCTGTGGATGGGTGACCATCTTTACATACCGAGATCCCTTCGTGCCTCGGAAAGCACGTAGCTGTTTGGTCCCGGCTGTCATTCGTGGATCTTTGATAGTTGTTACGGGTAGTCAGAAGCCCGAAAGTCTGACCCCAACATAGTTGGGAAAAGGCTAGGCAGATGATTATGAGGCTGGTAAATTTTGCAGAAGTCAGAATAATTAGTGAAGTGAAGTGAGAATAAGGGAAATTTTCCTTGTGAAACTTATTTCTTTTAGGTATTATTTCTGACCATAAATATTAAATGATTGTTTGTTTGTCCTACAGACATATTCTAGTGTCTTTTCAAGTGTTCCGAGAGAGTAATACTTGTTTGATAGTATTATCTAAATACGATCATTTCGCTGTATTTAAAGATAAGTCATAGTTATTGAGAAATCGAGGATAATTTTATGAATGGATTTTCCCGCAAATCAAGTGGAACTATTTGGTAGTCAGCCAACTATGAGATTTTTTAGTGTCATTGTATTTTCCTTATTGCTGGTATATATTTATATACATACTGTAGATATTTTAAAACTGCAGTCCGCGGTCCTGCAGTTTATACATACTCATTTAACTTCAAGTACAGTAATTTATAATAATATAAAATGCTAGCTTTGCTCGTTAGACCGCGGGGATTTCGAAAATTATCTCACGGGAACGTGCTACTGATACAAAAAAGTATGAGCCTATATTCATTCTTCTATAGGATGCCATCTATCTTCTTGCCAAATTTTATCGAAATCCGTTCAGTGTTTAGGCGTGCGGCATACAGATAAAGTAACCTTCGAATTTTTTATATTAGTATGGAAATATAGATGAGTTGCAGGGGTATTGAAATACAGGTAAAGTAAACCATGTACTCATGTGCTACTTATCTCTCACTAATATAGTCTACTTTTTGTAAACAAGGACAACTCGAGATAGATGTACTATCGTTCGTTATGCAGAAGTACAATAATCATTTTATAACCCACTGCAAAAAAGTTGGCAAAAATCAAATTGACGTTTCTTTACTTTTTAATCGCTTTTCGATACGTTTCTGTTCAAAGTCGGTATTTTTTTTTGGAACGAAGTTCCTTATCGCGCGTTGTGAAAGGGGGCTAGACGGAAAAAATTCTTACGAAAAGTTGTCACGACACTTTTTGCTATAGTAAGCTATTGTAAGCTGTGCGGCGTCGCATGTTTCTCTGTCTGTCTCTCTCTCTCTTATAGAAAGCAAGCCAGATATTTTCATTTCTATTTCGCATTGAATATAATTATTAATATAATTATTTTATACAAGATTCAATACATTACATTATTTATTATTATAACTTAAAAAAAATAAAATTTTTATTACAATTCCTTCACTAATTAATCGAAAGGAACTTCGTTCCATCCGGGTGTCCCTTGACACCTCACAAGTTTTTTTTTCGTAAATCGTAGCTTATATCATCATTTTTACGTAAGTCCATTAGGCGATACTATAGAATAGACATGAAAGACACACCTCTCGCTTATCAAAAATGTTATCGCACATAATTCCGACGAGAGATAACAGTTTACGTGGTACCTTCACTGATAACGGCTATCTGACTGATGCATTAGTTTGCACTAGTCTATAAATGTTTGTATACCGTGCAATTCCGCGGTTTGTTATGAAGGTAAAGCGAGAATAGAATAGAATAGAATATATTTATTTGTTTTAAAACATGGTACATTAAGGTCTTATAAATAAAGTTAGATCTTACATGTTTCGCCATGGACTGGCATACAAATATTTAAAAACATCAATGTAACAAATTTAACACATTAATTTGTTAAAATTAAAGTTATAACATTTTTTTTTAATAACATTGCTTATTAGGGTTATGTATCTATTTAAACACAAAAGAATAATAGGTATATAAAGTAATATAATTAGATCTCAGCATCATATCTTATATTTATCTGCTACTTTTTTATCAAAAAATTCTTTTACACTATAAAAACAATTACCAATAAGCCATTTGTGTTGTTTTGATCTAAAGCGTTTTAGAGGGAGTTCCTTTATTTCTTTTTGAGTCTTGTTTAGTCTACGACATTTGTTGATTTATCAAACATTTTGAAATTGCCACGCGTGGTGTCTTTTCATTTGCATCATATTAGCCAAATACCATTTTTTTTTTTTCTAAATTAACTGTCATTTTTTACGGATGCCCAAAAGTCTGACAACCACTCTTACCAAGGGGTATATTGGACCCGATTCTGTCGTTCACAAACTAAATTAAATTTAAGTTCAGTGCATCTTTTTCTGTCTATTTCATTATGAAAAGGACAGAAGATAAATATTAGTTTAGCCCTGTCAAATCAGATAATCCATAGACAAGTTTAGACGTGATTGAAAAATTGGCTATTAAAAATACGTCAATTTACACGTCAGGCGCTGACTAATTTGACAGGACTAAACTAATATTTATCTTCTGTCCTTTTAGAATGAAATAGAAAAATAAAGATGCACTGAACTTAAATTTAGTTTACTTTGTGAACAACAGAATCGGGGCCAATGTTATCCAATAACGACTAGGTTGTGCAGGTCAGATAAAATACTGGTGGTATTCAGATGCCTCGGGTTAAACGGGAAGCTGACCCTGACGGAACAGGCTAGGCAGATTTTTTACTTCAATAAAGAGTTGTTGCCGAAATGGGTCATGGGGCTCAAAACAAAATAGGAGGGATTAAGACAAGCTGCAGGATTTACGATTAATACTGACTTATGCACTATTTTAATTCACAAGAAGATGCGACAACTAGGTACAGACGCCAGCAGGTCAACCTACCCCAATCTGCCAAATTTCTTTGATAGATTTTCAACTTTAGTACAAAGGAATAAAGTTCATATTCAATTGGGAAAATCTGACAGATTGGGGTAGCTTGATGTGCTGGCCTCTGTACCTACTCATTAATATGCAATACTTGAGATAACTCAATTATCTACATCCTATATTTAGAGTAGGTATTTAAAGTTCGCCGATACAAAATAATCTGCATTTGAACATAATAATCTCTATGTCAAGTCATTATCATTTGCATGATTTGTTTTTAAATATAGGAATGTATGTTCTTCCTCTGATTTTCTCGTAAACTTGCACTGTAGTTGAGATGGGAATCGCATGAACCGCACTAAAATCAATGTCATATAATATTACCTACTTATGGCACTGGCTAAACGCAGTGCCGGATTAAGCCAACGCGGGTCCTGTAGCAAATTTTACCTAGGGGAAAATATGGTATAACTTATTTTTTGTTTAAGGTTTACAAGATAAAACAACTTTTTCCTAATAGTTTAGTTGTGTAGTGATTTTTCACTAGTCAAATCAATGTTCCGTTCCATGTCAGTTGAAGTGCCTTCTTAGTTTCTTCAAACAATGCTTAGTATAGTAGGTACTTTTGTAAAAACCTACATGATTGCAAGTTCTGAGAGAACCTTGCAACAGCGAGCGAAGCGAGCTCGATAATCTTTACATCCCATCTCGGAGGGCTTAGGTTACTTTTGACCATTCTTCCCTTATATTTCAATAAACCTAATGGTATAGGGTACCATGACTTCTTTTTTTACGTCCAAGCGTGGGGCCCCCACAACGCGGGGCCTGTAGCGTTTGCTACGCCTGCTACGTGACTAATCCGGCACTGGCTAAACGGGCGGTGAAACGGTGCGGTGGCACTAATGTGACCTTTGGCACACCTTAGGTCTTAAGTCGCGGTCAAGGAGACTTGTTTTTACCAATTTGCTTATTATGCATAGACTTGGACTTTATGGCAAAGACCGGATCCACAAAACAAAGCAAGACTCCCGAGTCTTGCAACAATTTATAATTAATGTTGTTCTGTCTTATTATTCGATGATTTTGGCTCAAAACTACGGGAACCTATTCGAACATATTTATGAAGCAATGGATTAGCAAATATCCTTTAAAATGATTCAGATTGAGATTGAAAGTGTGTTTCGTCTATTAGGGTGCAGGCTTTTGTCTAGTCCTGGCCTAGGGGCTGATACTCATGAGCGGGTCTCCCACTTTTAACATCATCGAGGCACACCACCATCTAAAGTGTTATTACATTTGCAGTGACACAGAACTGGCACTGGAGCTGAGCGAGCAGGTGTTCCTAGATGATGATGAGTACCAGACGCGGGCGCCCGCCTCCCCCACCACCGTCCCCAACGTGAGGCCCTACAGGCCTCCTTCCACAGGTAACAACATCATCCTTTTTTTCAACTGTATGACTTAATTAAAAGCAGCCTCGTGAAGAGACGACAATATGGCCTCAGTTCGAGACTGATACCGATTCATAGATAAACTTGACTGCCTCTGCAGCCTCGGGAAAAGGCGACAATGTGACCTCAGTTCGAGACTGATACGGATCCAAAGATAAAATTTACTGCCTCTGGATGAGTTATTAAAGGGAGACTGGGGACAAGGCGAACGTGTGGTCTGCCTCATTATCGAGCCTGTCACACCTCCTCAAATAAAGTCGAGACACGGATACTTAGTAGATATAGAATTTACTGACACTTAGGTAAGCTGGTGTCGAATTGTTTTCGTATGTTATTCGAGCCTTAAGTGCATTGCGCGTCTGACCTTCAGTGCAACTGGTCTACATTGCGTCATCGTTTGCAACAATCTAATTATTAAAGGAGAAGACAGTCGCCTTACGTAATAAAATAAATATTGGCATTCTTATTATGACAGTTATCTCTGATTGCGAAAGGTCGTGCAATCAATTAAATAACGATTCTTCTGCCCTTGTTTGGGGAGTATAATTCTACAGAATTTTTTTTTTGTTTTAATCATGGCTAGCAAGCCACACGATTTTTACGACTTGACAAAACATCGAGATTTAGTTTTCTTTTTTTTTCTTTAAGTTTAATATCAATGATTTTTATACACATAAACCTTTCGGAATAAATTTTCTACATGATGGTGAAAACCGTATCACAATCCGTGGTGCAGCATAGAAGAATAACGCGGTCATACTGACAGACACGAAAAGCGACTTTCATTTATAATACTTATACAGGGTTATTGGATAAACACCAACAACCTCTTAAGAGGTCATTGTACTCATCGTTATGAACAACTTTTACTATGGGACCAATACTGAAATCGAGGTTGCTGGTGGAGGACTTAAGAGGTTGCTGGTGTTTTTCCAATAACCCTGTATACAGGTTAAACATCAATGGTTAATTATAATTAATCATCGCGTTTGTGAAGTTTCGCCAGTTAATTTAGTTTGATCCTATAAATATGATTATTTCTGAATTTAACTAAACTGAGAAAGAAAGAATAATTTTTATTTGGACACACTTCGTATAACACAAAACACAAATAGAAATAACAAAATAAAAAAGTGAAAACAATGTTTTTTTTTTACAATAATAGTGTGTGCCGTACGGATGAGCCAAAAAGGTTCATCGGTTCATCTTTTGTGAACTCGTGAATCATTTTCAGTCAGCCCCCATATTAAATACGTAGTAATCCATTCATCAGTTGACTCTTACAACTAAACAGCGGATAATAAACAACAGCTGATTCAAATCTCATCTATAATTAGATCATTTTCTCTGTGCTAGCGTAGAACGTGGCAACAGCCTATGACGTTCGAGCGACGTGGGGTCAGTCGCCGGAACACTTCGCAGAAAGGAGAATGAATGCTCTAGAAAAATAGATTTCTAGTTGTTTACTAGTGGTTTAAAAGTCATGACCTTTGACTAGGAATTAAGAATTTAACAGTCATGGGCTGAATTCTTTTGTTTTTACAACTTACATACTGTTGTCGACCTCTCTGCAATTCTCGTTATTTTAAGAACGTTCACAGTCTGAACTCACGTCTCAATTTGTCGAAAATACCTCTAATTTCCCTACATCTTTGATTTTGACATTGATTGACGCTGAGATGAGATTGCGAAAAGATTTTGACGTTTTTAATTACGGGATTGACACTCAGAGTGTTGTAACATCGTGCATACCATTCTCGCGTCTAGATATTTGATATCTCCAAATATTGCGCATAGAATATAGAAATTAAAAAGAAAATTATAATTAACCTGAAAATGGACTAACCTAACCTTAACCTTTACTTAATTAATTAAACATTAAGTTAATTAACTTTAGCCCGCGTGGTGGTCGGAAATTATGCCACGGGAAATAACTACCGGACAGTGGCGAAGGGTGAATTTATGACAGGTAAGCTGGAACAAAAAAAAAGTCATTAAACCGTTTCATTATATTTCAACGATGAATTGACTATAGAGTGGTTGTGTTCTGAGTTTTAGAAGGGAAGCCGGCGGGAATTGAGTTGTATGGTACCTTTGCCACTGCTACCGGACGAAAAAGGTGGCTTATGTTCTAAACCAGGTTATAGTCTAGGTACTTACTTGTGTGCTGAATTTAATCGAAATCCGTTCAGCAGTTAAGACGTGAAAATATAACTGACACACGAGTTACTTTCTCGTTTAAAATATTGGTATGGATCTCCAAATAATGCGCATTGAATATAATATAGTATAGCAATTAGCAACATAATTGTGTGAGTAAATGTAAATCCATGCTGTAAATTTAAGTGATAAAAATGATAATAATAATGTATTATGTACTATTTTTCTAAAAAGCGGCTGCAAAAATACAATTTTATTACGGTACTAGCTTCTGCCCGCAACTTCGGCTGCGAGAAATTTCGGCCCCGACCCACCGCGTCACATGAGTCAATTCAACATCAATTTCGTAAATTAATTATATAACAAAAATAAATTCCCAGATAAATGCCCAGGGACAGAAATTTATGGGCACTTATTAGGAATTTTCCCAATCTGCCAAAAATGCCCGGGCATTTGCCTATCTCTAGTCGCATCCCATTCGCCCGCCCGCGGTTACTTCGTTTTCGCAGAACTATTTTTATTTTTGCTTGGCTCCATAGGGTCGTTACCCTAACCGCATATAATACATAATTAACACCTATATTAATTGTTTTATCCATATACATATCTCGCAGCCAAAATGTTTCCAGAAGGAAACACATTCAGCTATCTATCACGACGTTTAGAATTCACATTGTAGAAGATCTAGAATAAGTATTCTAGATATAATGTCACTGGAGTGTAACCTCACCAAGTGTTAACTATCACAAGTAGTGAACATACTCTAATCTAATTGATAAATCATGAATGACAGGTAGGTATCTAACTATCTACTTATTACCCACCTACGTATGGGTCAGCGCAGACAGAGGAGCGCAGAGAAGAGGATTTTATTAAGACGCTGATAAGACCGAAATAGGCTTGTCTCAAACAATTTTTTAGCCAAATCTGTACAGTTTGTAACGGCGAAAAAAATATATGTTAATCTTGAACATATTTCTGAGAACCTGGTTGTCTTCAAAACACGTTTTTGAAAAGTTTTCTCGATACAAAAAAATAGTAAACTAACCTCTTAAAATGATCTTCTAACAAAAATATCTGTATTACTCATCAACGTATGTTGGTAAAATTTATAACAATAACGTATCATATTTAAATACAGAACTTGGTTGTTTTTTATTTTTGAATACTCAACTTATATAAAAGTAATTAATTATTTTATGATATGTATAAAGTTAGGAGCGTCGCGTCATCGCGCTTCTCTTTCTTATGTATGCAGTTCGACAGTGATCGCATAGACGCGCTGCTAGACGGACGTATGTCGCTTTGCCCCGCAGCCCCGCAGTCCCGCTATCCGTTCGTTTAATATTTTGTTGTTTGACAACTTATTTTATTATGTTTTTATAACTACAATACATTGTAAAAATATTGGCACGTAAACATATTTGTATAGGATATTTTATAAGTTGCACATAATTATAGGTCTAAGTTGTGTAAATATTTTCTGTGCAAAATGGGAAGCAAACAAAAATGCCGAAGCCAGCAAAAAAAGCGCTTTTAAGCTAATAAACAAAAATATGTCATGGAAGTAGTAAAATAAGTAATTTTTTATAATGTAATATTGAAAAAACAAGTACACGAACAAAAATGAAATTATAATTAAATAGGTACTTTAAAGGCTATTTTGTACAACCCATAGCGCAAATTCGTCAACAATGATAATGCATGGTTGGTCTAGTGGTATTAGCATAGGTTCTGGCGAACTAGTTTAGAGTTCGTAACTCAACCCAAGTCTTACAGAATTTGAATAGGATCCATTTTTTATTTTGTAATTTTAGGAAATTCATTGTTTTATTTTTATATTTAAAAAAATATATATATTTATTCAGTAAAAAGAGACGTTTGGTGAACAGTTCAGAAGTAGGTGAAGCTTCGGAAATTGTTTTTCACCAGTAAGTTTGTAATAAGTACAGATGCCAGCACATCAAGCTACCCGACAGTGTCAAATTTTCCCAATCAACTTTGAACCGTATGCTTTAGTGATAAGGTTCTAAATCTATTACATTACATTTATGTTTGCATAACTCGTCAAAATATAAGGAACACCTGATTTTTTTATTCGCGACTGCAGTTTTCGTCCCTTTACTAAAGTTGTTCATAATGTTGAGTAGTACAATCTCCCATTTCGTTTAGTCACATGTTTTCAATTTCAACCTGTATAAGTATGTACAGACGCCAGCACATCAAGCTACTATAATCTGTAAAATTTATTTAATACATTTAGAACCTTATCACTAAAGCATAAGGTTCAAAGTTGATTGGAAAAATTTGACACTTTCAGGTAGCTTGATGTGCTGGCGTCTGTAATTATTACAAACTTACTGGTGAAAAACAATTTCCGAAGCTTCACCTGCTTCTAAACTGTTCGCCAAACGTCTCTTTTTACTGTAAAGAAAATTAATAATTAAAATATTTATATGTATATATATTTTTTTTTATATAAAAATAAATATAAAAAAATGAAAATTTCCTCAAAATTACAAATAAATAAAAAAAAAGAAACCATTTCAAATTTGCTAAAAATTCTCCCGGGTACGAACTCGGAACTTGCTCTTTTGAACTTAAGCTTATACCTCTAGACCAACCTAGCGTTATCATTGTAGTCGAATTTACGCTATGGGTTGTACAAAAATTTAATTTTTGTTCTCATACCTATTTTGTCAATATTACCACGGTATAATTATATGCAGTATTCTATCTTCATACAAACGGACGATGCGCGAGCTATGCCTACGCGCCTCAATCTCGGCATTCGCTCGGCAGGCAGACAGTCGCGACTGTGCCGCAGTGACGAACGGTCGGTGTGTTGTTTTTTTAACAATAACCGCGCGATTTTTTCACTATAAATAAGTTCAAGTACATATTTAATATGACGAGTAGGATATATTGTGCTGTTTTTGGTTGCATGAATTCGTCCAGGGATAACTTTTTTTAGATTATCTGGAAACTTTGAAAGGTAAGACTATAAAATAATTTTACTTACTAGTAGGTAGGTACATAATGTGTCTTTTTAATGGATAAGTATTTCCTTTTATCTCCCGAAAAAAACGATGTCTGGTGTAAAGTGAATAGAGTAAAGGAAAGTGATTGACAAGAGTGAAATAGGTAGTTATAGGCGGTTCATGAATCATGATACGGTAGGTACTTACGCTTGTGTTAGAAACCTCGGGGCATGTGTGTTTTGTTTTGTTAGTTTGTATAATTCAAAGTAAAGACGTGGTATTTTATTATTAATAATAGTTGTTTATTGTACTGTGTGTATGAATAATACTAGAAAAAAATAAATTTGACCGTCTGTCTGTCACTAAATAGTTGAAATTTTCTCAGATTAAGTACTTCGGCTGCTGCTATAACAACAATTATACCACAAAAAAACCGTTTTTTTTTCTCGGTATTAATAACGACAACAACAGCTAGACTCATGAGATATTCACAGAATATTTAGATGTTTGAGAGGGTTGTGATTTTAAAACATTCGTAGCCAGCTGTTCAGATTGGCATTGGTGACCAAAGAATTTTTGTTTTGAGTTGTTGCGAGTTGTAGGTATCTAATTTATAGAGACGTTAATAAGCTGAGATAAAAAGTTATTAAAATTACTCGTCAGCTGTTTCTTGCATTGTAGTTGAGTAGGTAGGTGTTGAAGTTTGTAAAGATTGGAGTTCCCCACCTTGTCCATGTTTCCCAAAACAATTTTTAATTAAGCTCTATATTAGAATGCGGATTCTTTATACTTTAAAATTTGATAATAAAGCGTTTCGTACGTCTCAGTCAAGGCGCAAATATTTTTCGGTCGCAAATTTATAAGACCGATTTGTTATTCAACCATAAACATGGTTTTTTAATTAAATCTACCAATCAAAAAACAACATGCATTTTTGTTGAAGACTTCCTATTCAATTCACAAAGTACTTATTTTATTTTTTTATATAAAATAAAGTATATTACAATCACAAAACTAAATGGAAACGCAAAGTAGGCAAATGTAATTCAAATGCTGGAGGCGGGCAGCCCTATCGCATGTTTACGTACCGCGCGGCTGTAGGCATTTATGTCCAAGATACAGCCGAGTTACAATACTGTATATAATTATACTGTGATATTACATTATAAAAATTACTTACTTTACTACTTCCATGAGATGTTTTTGTTTATTATTATAGAAGCGCTTTTTTGCTGGCCTCCGGCATTTTTGTTTGTTTCCCATTTTACACAGAAAATATTTACACAACTTAGAACTATATGTAGGTACCTGTACAACTTATAAAATAACTTATACAATATGTACCTGTACAACTTATAAAATCACCTATACAAATGTCTACGTGCTAATGCTAATATTTTTACAATTTATTGTAGCTAAAAGAACAAAATAAAATAAGTTCTCAAAAACAAAATATTAAATGAAACATAAGAAAGAGAAGCGCGATGACGCGACGCTCGTAACTTTATACAAACCAAAAAATAATTAATTACTTAAAAATAGGTCGAGTAGTCAAAAATAAAAAACAACCAAGTTCTGTATTTAAATATGATACGTTATTGTTATAAATTTTACCAATGTACGTTGATAATTAATAGAGATATTTTTGTTAAAAGATCATTTTAAGAGGTTAGTTTACCATTTTATTGTATCGAGAAAACTTTTCAAAAACCTGTTTTGAATACAACAGGGTTCTCAGAAATATGTTCAAGATTAACATATTTTTTTTTTCGCCGTCACAAACTGTATAGATTTGGCTAAAAAATTGTTTGAGACAAGCCTATTTGGTTCTTGTCAGCGTCTAATTCAGTGTAAATAGTTAAAAAAAATCAGTGTGAATACTTAAAATAATTTTAAAAAAGGGGTAAATTTATTCATTTGTTTTTTTAATCGCCTTGTCTAATTTGATTTTAGCACTTCATACAGAACAATAAATATATAAGAGCGCCCTCTATTGGTTCATTGGTAATTATTATTGACCGCGTCACTTTGTTTCATCCTTGGTAGTTCGCTGTATCACATCCTTTTAAGAATGGCGCTAGGATATCGGAGAAATAGTGGGCGTGGCTAAAAATACCTAAACATCGGAGCTCAATATTGGATTTCAGCGTCTTAAGGCACTCGAAAATCAACCTTAAAATTATTGAAATAAAGTGCATATATGCTTGAACCTGACAAAAAATGCTCGCGCGTCCTCGAGGATACGCGGGAAGGCACGCGCGCGTTTATTTCAATAATTTTAAAGTTGATTTTCGAGTGCCTTAATAAAATCCTCTCCGCTGCGTTCCTTTCTGTCTGCGCTGACCCTATAGGATCTTCTACGAGAATTTTCTTACTTCCTAGTCTTAGCATAAAACATCTGCTTCGTTGGTCTCGTAGTCTCAAACGCGACTGCTGAGCGTGAGGTGCTGGGTTGCATTCATAGATGGGCAAAGTGTGATTGGGTTTTAATTGGGCGTAATTACTTTATGCACTAGAGCTTATAAAATAACTTTATGACGCCGACGCACAATATAAAGACGAACTTTTAGAGCATGAGAAGTGAAAAGAGATTTTTTCAAACACACTAAATAATAATAGCCACGATGGGCCGGTTATGGGTTTTGGCAATCATTGGCCCCGATTCTGTTGTTCACAAACTAAACCAACTAAATTTAAGTTCAGTGCATCTTTTTCTTTCTATTTCATTATGAAAAGGACAGAAGATAAAATATTAGTTTAGTCCTGTCAAATTAGATAATCCATAGACAAGTTAGACGAGATAAAAAAAAATCCTATTAAAAATACGTCAATTTACGTCAGGCGCTGACTAATTTGACAGGACTAAACTAATATTTATCTTCTGTCCTTTTTATAATGAAATAGAAAGAAAAAGATGCACTGAACTTAAATTTAATTTAGTTTGTGAACAACAGAATCGAGGCCATTGACGAGCTATAGTGTCTAAACTATATTGGATATCGTCGAATGAATTTTCGTATTATACTGTATACGTCATTAGATATCCTTACGCAGCAGTTTAATTTAGTGCCGTATTGCCGTCTTCACCTTGTATAATTCTATACAATTATAAATCCGTTCCGCTAGCTTGTGGGGTACCTACATTATTCAACGTTTTCACACCGCGCTACGAGACCAATCCCAATGTTTTCATTCACGTTTTCTTACACGGAGCTGAGAACACGTGACCAACTTCTTCCCATTTGCGCAAGTCACAAATGTTTACAGAAAACTTGTGCGAACTTTGACGAAGCTTGGGCATGTAAAGGGACGTGTTTGTGTAGGCGATGGAGTTCCGCAAGCCCGCAATGATATTATAAAGGAAAGATATGCTACGTTCATACTGAGCGACGTTTTGTATTGTTGGGATAGTGGTTTTCAACTACGACTGATAATACGGAACGTATGACATAGAAAGAGATAGCTATCTGTAGTGTGTTGCGCTTGAAGTATGTCGACTAAACGAAGTTACGACAATTGTCTGAATTTGACTGCAACAATTTGCGCGCGCTAGTGCCCTATCTACCTCTTTATTGTATATAATATCATTGGATTGTGGAGATCAGATAAGCAGTCGCTCCATTTAAAATACTGGTATTTAGCTGCATTCGGTTAGACTGGAAGCCGACACCAACATATTTGAGAAAAGGCTAGGCAGATGGTGATGGTCGCGTTGCAGGCTAGGTTCCCCACTTCAGCGTTCTAAGAGAGCGTTTACTGTTGATAGCATTCCGATTTCAGTGCGGTTTTATTGATGTTGGGGCGATAAGCATTCATGGAGCTGTTTTACGTAAACAAAACGGACTGAAATGACTCATAGACGTGTAACTACGTAATTACCTGCTTTTGAGTTAACGCTAGTAATCAAGATATAGCTTTTGAGTAGCCAGTCTATAAATACGAGTATAAAATGCTAGTGCCGCATCGCCCTTATGTCGAAGACGTTGTGGTAGAGATTAATGATAAATTAAGTTTCTTCTTATCTTAATATTGTTTTGATTAAACAGTATTTGACGGCTGATTGTAATCGGTACTGGAAATAAAGCGATAAGTGATCGATGCAATGTGTCTCATGAAACAACAAAAAGTATGTTTTCGATTCGGCAAATCGACGGGAGGGCGAATCATATTAATGGACGATATACATATAACGCACGGTGGGCTACAAATACTGAAGTATATAAAAGAGATGCTTGCGTCGAATGCGCACAAAAAATCCAAACATAGCACATCTATATGAAGATGTATTCTAGTTGTCTTCTTTTTGTCTCTGGTATTACTGTATATTACATATTTTTGGCCTAAAACTTCGACACTTCCACGGCATCGTCGGACACAGAGGCCAGGATAAGAGGTGGAATATATGAATGAATTGAATTGTCACTTTGGTACCAGCTAAAGTTATCCTATAACAAACATCACACCAATGATGCAAATAATGAGACCATTGTTAATTTTCCTTTAAAATAACTCCCGACAAGTCGGCAGCAGGCATATCTTTAGTTAGGCATGGAAA
Source organism: Globia sparganii (assembly GCA_949316385.1). Lineage (NCBI taxonomy): Eukaryota > Metazoa > Arthropoda > Insecta > Lepidoptera > Noctuidae > Globia > Globia sparganii. The sequence continues at coordinate 22,514,262 of OX438663.1, read as the reverse complement.
CCTACTTTAGTACAAGGAAAATGTTGTTACACAAAAACACTATTTGTGCAACGCGTCCACGGTGACACGTGTAATTAAAATTTATAGTAACAATATAAAAATAAATAAATGTATTATTCAACTGTTGATAAAAATTTTCTTACCATTAAAGTATCATAAAATTGATACATAAAGATTGTATAGATAATAGTACGATTCTAGATCAGTTAAAATACAATGGTCAGTAAGCGAATGAAATGTTTGGTACAACCTTCACGCATAATTCAGTTGATCAGGCGACATTGACCGACCATAACAATAACCTCGCGAAGTGATTAAAAGAATTAGTAGTTCTTTGGCTAAAGACAGGAAGACATCGTGTGCTTGATAGGTGTTAGATGATAAAACTGTAACGTTGTGCTTTTAATATTTTTTTTGTGTGTGTGATAAAGAAGGCGCTATTCTTGCTGAAAGTAAGTGAGAACGTGATTTTTGGCAGTTTAGCCGATAACTAAGAAAAATCAGTAGTTCCTTTACAAAATTTTCGGTATTGTCCTTTCGATAGAGGTACGTAAGGAAGTGAGAATGTTCGGCCTCTAACCCGACTCAGACGGAAGAAACGGTGTTATTCACGAAGTTAGGTGTAAGTGAGACCTTGCTCTACGAATAAAGGCTACAGACAGACGCGAGGCTATAGCGCAACGCGACTAGAGTAGAACAATTTTTATAAAAACTTCTTGGAAATTGTTCTACTAGTCGTGTCGCGCCTGTATGAGGAAGCCTTAAGTACTAGATAGAGCGCAGTGGCTCATATTACAATTACAAAGTTTGCAGTCTGAACCAATTTGCTTTTGGTAGTGTGAGCATCGTGTGAAAATAGTTTTTCGTTTGAGCTCCTTATTAAATAATATCCGGAATTCCTTTTCAGAGGTTATCTGTTAAAGTGTGTTCCGATTTCAAAAAATGAGGTTCTGTATTCGACCCGTATGTATTTATGTTTGTATGTCCGTGATTTTCTCAAAAACTAATAAACTAATTTTGATAATTCTTTCATTAATGTGATCTACATACTTTCAGGCGGGTTTTAGTTTATAATACAATGGCCCCGATTCTATTGTTCACAAACTAAACTAAATTTAAGTTCGGCGCATCTTTTTCTTTCTATTTCATTATGAAAAGGACAGAAGATAAATATTAGTTTAGTCCTTTCAAATTAGATAATCCATAGACAAGTTTAGACGTGATTAAATAATTGGTTACTAAAAATACGTCAATTTACGTCAGGCGCTGACTAATTTGACAGGACTGAACTAATATTTATCTTCTGTCCTTTTCTTAATGAAATAGAAAGAAAAAGATGCACTGAACTTAAAATTAGTTTAGTTTGTGAACAACAGAATCGGGGCCATTAGGTAATTATTCTTATGTACGAAATTATATGCATAATAATTGTACTGCATCACCGGCATTTCTATGCGAATTTTGATGAATCTTCTAGTCGATGTCTTCAATTCTTCAATGCACTTGTGTTCATTGAATTTGTGTGGGGTATGTAGTTATGTACAACTAAAAAGTGAAAAATAATAACTTTTTTACAAAAAAAAACAACCGACTTCCAAAAAAACATAAAGTGAAAAATAACTTTAATTTCGGAAGTCGGTGTCAAAAAACGAAAATGACACCGACTTTCGAAGTTAAAGTTATTTTTCCTTGTTGTCTTTTTGGAAGTCGGTTGTTTTTTTTTACAAAGTGAAGTTAACTTATTCTTACTATAGGCCGACCGCTTAATTGAGACATTGCCTGAGGTAGCAGCGCGGTGCGGGAGGGGGTGTGGTGACGTCACAGTTTATCTGTTCTGTGGGTGACGTGATGCGAGAGCTCAGTGATTCGTCAACTTGCGACAACTATCACCTAGTAGTGCGGTAACGCCACAGATAACTATATAACTACTAACTTTATGGTAGTGTTTTATCACATTTAGATATCGATACCCAACACGCCTGCGGAGTTAAGCTAGCCAATTAAAAATAAGACTGTATACATATACAAGTAATAGGTTTCTATAGCAAAAATAACGTTGACATAATATTTGGTGCGCCATTGAGTGCAATTGATCTACATCAATATTACGGCTCGTGCTGTAATTTAATGAGTACCGTCACGGAAACACATTAATAGTGACAAATACTTAGCGTTAAATAGCTTCGTCGTGGTTAATTCATCTGTAAATTTGTCACGATAACACTGACGTAACTGAAGATATGACAATTTTCATTGTTTGAAAGAAAATTCTGCGAACTCCAGTGTATTTTTTATACTTGAGCGAATATAATCAAACTTTTGGAGCAGTGCAACTTTGCACCTTAATTCACTGAAATATAGTTTATTATTCAATGTCACCAATAATCCTCTACACGTGACTTTGTTCTCGGAGCCATAGAATTTGATAATCAACTTTATATAAAAGTCACTTTTCTCTTCTAGGTTCAAACATCCTGAAGTCGCCGCGAGCGCGTCGCGTGCGCACCACATCAATGTCGCAGCCAAACAAACGTACCACCGCCGAGAGCATACTGCACGCCGACAGGCGGACCATATACACAGCCGGCCGGCCGCCCTGGTACAACTGCACCGGCGGCCAGGAGGTCGAGCCCTTCCTTATCGGTGAGTCTTGACTTTCTTCAAATTTTAAATAATATTAATAAGGGGCTGTTCATTTATTAACCTTTTGACCGCCACCGCGCCACGGTCGGGTATAGCCGACAAATGAAAACGTGCCCAACACGTCACCGTCGGCTAATGCCAACAAGAAAACACCATGTTTTAAGTATAAACACAGAAAACTGAATTTAGTTTATTTATTTTGTACTTAAAACATGGTGTTTTCTTGTCAGCATTAGCCGACGGTGGCGTGTTGGGCACGTTTTCATTTGTCGGCTATACTCGACCGTGACGGTCAAAAGGTTATAAGTAGGTAAGACAATTTTGATCACTTTCTGACCCCTACGTAAGAAAAAATAAGATTTGGATGAACCACCTCCCCCCTTTCAATCTTACATAAGATCAGTATCTACCAAAATTGCAAAGGAAATCTATCAAAAAAATTAATAACTTAGATTTTTTGCTTACTTTAGTGATCTTACGTAAGAACAATCTAGACCCCTCACTTTCGGACCCCTCCCCCCCTCTAAATCTTCTTACTTAATAAATTAACATAATTTTTACAAGAATAGATTTCAAGGTGACCCCTCAAACTAGACATTTGTCTATAGGGAATCTGTTACGACATTTTCAAAGTGTACATAGTTATTATTGCAAGGTAGGACAACAAAATTAAAATAATTAATTTTGGGGGAGCTTCCCAAACCCCCCCCCCCCCCCCCCGGTCAATGTCATTCGAGCCAAAAGATCTTTTCAATCGTCGGTAAACATTTGTGATTAAAAAAAAAACTAGGAGATTGGTACGGCCAAAAACAAGGAAAGAGCCGTGCTGTAGGATATATATAAAAGTAGCAATTAATTAACACAAATACAAATAAATTAACACAAACAGAAGACCTACTTAGTGTCTGCAAATAGAACTGCTAACATGCTATTTTACTTTTTATTTACCTAAGTTTTTAATTTAGTTTTTTTAAGTTATAATCATTGTTAATTTATTACATTAAGTATTTATGCACTTTCTAGCCTGAAGCACAGGTTCAACCTAGTTCAGGCAAATTAGCAACTGTGCGCTATTTCAATTGTTAAGCTATTCATTGTAAATGTATTCCCTTTTATAAATAAACGATTATTAACTATTATTATTAATTAATTACTTACAGTAGTCACCACCAAATTACTTCAAAGTAAGTGTGCGCGAAACTGTGACCGTCAAGTTCAACAACTTGTTTGTTTGTGCCTAGCAACAGTACACAGTAGTTACAATATGGTTTTATTTGAAGGTATTTGCGGCGCCAGCGCATCGGGTAAGACGACCGTCGCCGCCAAAATCATAGAATCTCTCAACATACCATGGGTCACTATAGTCAGTATGGACTCGTTCTACAAAGTGAGTGCTCTGTTTTATATATAAGTAGGGCAAAACTTGGTCAATTGGTGTTATATACTTAGTAATTCTGTGATAGTTTGTTCGTCCTTTATATCAAAGTTACTACATAGGGCACAACTTGGCTAATCGGTCATAGTTTCATGATTTGACTGCGAAATTTTATTGTCCAATCGGATAATTCAGTAAATATAACTATGCGCTTTTTTGTTTGCGCCTTCTCTGTATGAGAAGAAACCTTTGCCCTGCGGTGGGACAAAAGTAGACACAATTTAATAGTATCTATATACAAACAACAAACTCGGGTTAGTTACACCATTTATAACTCAAGAACGGCTGGACCGATTTTGATGATATTTTATTTGTTGAATTTGTCTCCGCCCCGAATAGCAGAATAACTATTAAAATTCACGAAAAAAAAATAATGCAGATGATTCATTTTCTCATACATTTTGTATGGAACGGCTTTTTTGATGATATCTCGAGAACGGATTGACTGATTTCGATGGCGGTACGAAGTCCGTCGGGACAGCTAGTATTACATAAATATTAACACCACATGAAACGCAGGTACTAAATGAGAAACAACACCAAGCGGCGATGCGCAACGAGTACAACTTCGATCACCCGGACGCGTTCGACATCGAGCTGCTACTCTCCGTGATACAGCGCCTGCGCGAGGGGAAGAAGGTGGAGGTGCCCATCTACAACTATGTGACCCACTCGCGGGAGAACAGGACTGTGAGTATGTGTGACTTCTAGCTTGGAGGTGAGGCTTCTAATGGAGCAGTGAGGGATCGCTACAATCATGGCGAGTGGGAAAAGGACGGATTATCCCAGTATGTTGTTATTAAAGCAGAAACGTGCATAACATCACGCCTGCATGTACTGAATGGGTAGGCACGCGTGGTACACCAATTTGCTAGTTATACTGAAGTCCCACGTAATACAGTGACCTTTTTGCCATCAACGAAGCTCGAAGTCAGACTCCGGACTGCTACAGAAAATTTCCAGATGGGAATGCCTAATAACACTTTTCCCGAGCTGGGAATCCATCCCAGGACCCCATTCTCAGCAGTCACAGTCGGCAGTTACAGCTGCTGGCTCTCTGATTAGTTCTCTAACTTCTGAACTTGCCTCGCTCCACTCTTCCTTTAATACAAAAGAGAATGCTTGTATATCTATTTTGTTATTGACACATTGACAGTCCACAGTTTCGATACCCTGGTATGATTTGGCGAAGACCTTATAATCCGATCGAAACAGCCTTTTATTTCTTATTTAACCCCCGATCAGTTAATTCTACATAAAATAACCATAAAGTTTCACAGTCCGCATGGTCCACAGAAAACAATGTACGGCGCGAACGTGATCATCTTCGAGGGGATCCTGGCGTTCTACAACGCGGAGGTGACCAAGATGCTGGACATGAAGGTGTTCGTGGACACCGACGCGGACATACGACTCGCTAGGAGACTGAGGAGGTGAACTTGCTTTGTGTACTAAAAAACTTTACTCAGAACACTTTACTTAAAAAAACTTTACTTAGAACTCTCTATATCTTTGTGTTGTGAAATATTGAATTTTGCAATGTTAAAAATATTTATTGTGGTTTGGTGTATGACAACACCAACTTCCTCTTCCCTTTTTCAGCAACAACGCCACTGTGCTAACATGTTCTTTTGTGTGCCCATATTTTTATATCATTAAAACTACAGTCTAATAATACCTGGGACTCTTTGAATTAGAATTATAACCTCCATTTGCAACACTTTGATATAATTTAGTCAAGGCACACCCCGGACACTCCGTACAACGCGCGCAAAATAATTACCTACTACTACTACATAGCCAAATGACGTTGGTACACGTGCAAATGTGTGCGTAAACTCTAGTAGGGTTGGTTGTCGTGAAAGTCGTCTAGAAAGAATAAGTGACCTTGTACGAGCGGCGTTTGATTGTTTATCTAATAGTCGGGTTTGTAATGAAATAAAAATAATATTATAATAGCTAAGTAATAAATGTAAAACTTTTTAACAATAACTTTAATTTCGGAAGTCGGTGTCTTTGGATCTGTATTTTAGTTTATTGCCACCGACTTACGAAATTAAAGTTATTTTTCACTTTGTATTGTTTTTTTGGAAGTCGGTTTTTTTTTTTGCTAAAAAGTTTTTATTTCTCGCTTTTTAGTGGGTCTGTTTATAAAGTATCTAAGTTACAATAGCCTAATGTCAACTTGCTCATCGCCTTTTACAAAATATTGCTTTTCCCGATGCAGGGACGTTAATTGTTGAGGAGTTCTCTTGGTACTCCACCATCAGCTCCATTTCACCATTCGCATTGTGACGAGCATAAATTGTGCTTGGCAAACATATTAAAGTAATCGAATCGCAACCTGTGAAATACTTATTCATCAGTTCCACTTCACTAAATGTTGCTATCCCAGAGCAAATGACCATGGAAATAAGGTACTTAGCTAAATATTGCTTACACTAAAATATTTTCGTTTAAATGACCTACTTAACTATAAATAATCGGTTATTATATCGCATGGTATTAAAATGCGATATCTTACAAACATTTATGTAAATACAAATTCGGAAAAGCATCACAATATCGAACCATCGTGATTAAAACTCAGATAAAACTTTTAAATCGCAAAATTGTGTGCTCGTGTCAGCAGTACAGTGCTGCGGTTCTTTGTGAGCGCCCCGAGCTAAAGAACCGCCGATAATATCGCGGTGTGCGGGGTGAGGTGCGGTATCTGATGTCAGCGCGGGGTAGGGAGTAGCCATTCTGTACGAAGTACTATTAGGTATTCTGTGATCAAGGAGTGTTTCTAGTTTCTTCAAAATCAAAGTATTTTATTTCACATAAACCTACATGAAACTTCAGAAGCTAGGTGCACTGTTCCAATTGGTCGTTTCCTATGTAGAAGCAGGATACTCCACTTTTCCAAACCAAAATAATGTTGTGTTTGGTTCAGTCCCTAGAAATTCGGAAGAAATGAGCCAAATTTGCTACCGTAACACACTGAACTAATATTATTTAATTATCATAGTGTCTTATAGTACTTATAATTAATTAATACCGTGTTGGCTGTTTGCCAAAATTAGTAGGTAAGCATTAACGAAACAGGTGTTCCCAATAAATAATGGTTGACAATAAAACTTTATTGAAATTGTTGTAACTGGCTTATAAAGCGGGTAATTTATATACGGCGGATATTTTAATATTGGTAATCTACTTAATAAAAATCTTAAATTTATTCATTCGCTGACAGACAACGCGCCTAATAACCCGCTGAGTCTAGAAGCATGACATTTTGCACAAGAGTTTATTTTACTACAACAACGAGCCCTTTTTTTTGTGGACGGGAAATCATCAAATGACCCCTCGCGCTCAGGGTGGAGCAGAAGGGAGTGTCAGACTCTTACTGACTAAAACCCACCCGTGTTCCTTCCTTAGCCCTTTGTGTTCCGGGGCAGCGGTAACCCTTTCGGACAATCCCGCTGCAACAACGAGCCCTAAGGAAGGGTTTTTGAAAATTCATTCCCCTGACGGGGTCAAATGGGAGATGAAAGTTTATATGGAAGTTCGTCATTTTTGCCGATGAGAAATCCTATCGGGCGCTCGCCTTGTATATTAATATTTCGGAAAGTGATCCCACTTTGCCAGTTTCAAGCTCTGACTAAACTTAAGCGAATCTCACATGGGATTCGCTCGGGTAATTCGCTAACTAACTACTATGAAGTAGAGTTGTTCAAATTAACGCGAATAGTCGCACGACTTCCTAATCGTTAAATCAAACGCCACACGCAGTCGCGTCTCTAGTCCCGCGTGAGATTCGCCTCAGTTTGACTCTAAGCTTTAATTAAGCGACTAATTGTGCCCGGTTGAAAGCAATAGGCTCGCCTTCTATTACTTAGGACTCGCCGGTTGATTGTCGTAATTACAGAATCAATTAAAAAGCCATTGTGTCTCGCGTGGATCCATGTTCATAAAATACATACAAAGGTTAAATATAATTGGCGAAATATGGGCGTACTCTGCGTAATCCTTCGAGGAGTGCAAGCGTGATTGTATATACAGGGTTAGTAAAACACCAGCAACCTCTTAAGAGGTCATTGTACTCATCATTATGAACAACTTTTACTATGGGACCAAACCTGAAATCGCGAAATAAATATCAGCTGTTCCCTACATTTATCTTCGTCTATCTCGTCAAAATGTAGGGAACAGCTGATTTTTTTTTCGCGATTTCAGGTTTGGTCCCATAGTAAAAGTTGTTCATAATGATGAGTACAATGACCTCTTAAGAGGTTGCTGGTGTTTTACAAATAACCCTGTATATGTAATTTGAAAAACCTATTCTAAAATGAATACCTCCTTCATTCCCCGCCTATAGAGACATAGTTCAGCGCGGGCGCGAGCTGGAAGGCGTGTTGAAGCAGTACATGACGCACGTGAAGCCTGCCTACCAGAGCTACATCGCGCCCTGCATGGCGCACGCCGACATCATCGTGCCGCGCGGCGGCGAGAACAAAGTGGCCATACACCTCATCGTGCAACACGTGCACAAGCAGCTGCAGCTGGTGCGTTACTGCTACATGACACACTAGCAGAGATACTTTCCTAATGCTTACAGCACAAGTGTGCAACATTCCGCTAGTGTTTTAGTTTTGTTGATACACACTAATTATTATTAGTGGGTAATTAGTGTGTATCGAAAAAACTAAAACACTAGTGAAATTAACTAGCGATTCACGGATTATTAAAAAATCTGATGAAACAAATGGCAAATCTCGTCGTGATGCCTTATTCGGAAATGTAAAGTGGTTTAACCCACCAAGTCTTAACTAATGACACAACTAATCCTTACTATATAGCATAGCTAAATAATCATACGCGTTTTGTTACAGCGCGGCTTCAAAGTACGTGAAAAGCTGGCAATCGCACACATTGGACAGCCCGTGCCAGACTCGCTCTTCGTACTTAAAGAAACTCCTCAGGTAAGTCACTAGAAGGATTGGGTTGGAAGGCTTGAGGCGGCATGACTTCAATCTATTTGATTAGAGCTAATTTGGCTAATTGTTTTCGTTTATCTAAGGAACAATATAGACCTTTAATAGATGTATAGAAATATAATAAAATAATATTTCTTTAAATAAAGTTTTAATAAAATACGTTTTAACCCAGCTTCTAGGTAATCCTAGTAGCTGGGTTTTGGAGGTCAGATAGGCAGTCGCTCCATATAAAATACTAGCTTTTGCCCGCGACTTCGTCCGCGTGGGTTTCGTACTTTCCTCAAATAAATTTAACACCCTCTCCACCTCCCCTTGAAAGGTATTTCGAAAATTATTGATTACGATCTTTATACTTACTTTATTTAAAGAAATAAGTATTCGGGCCAATATTTTAGTTAAACTACCTAAGATGTTTCAAATAAACTATCCTCCCTTTTCATCACGACAAGGCTTGTTTTTGCATTTGGTACGTTTCCATTTTTATGATATAAAGATTATTTATACCCATTTTCGTGTTAATGGAAGTTGAAGTTTCTACTCCTTAAACTTTATTACCCTTTTCCACCCCGGTAGGAGTCGAATAAGTAAAACCCTAAAACTCATACTTTTTTATTTTAAGTAAGTACATCCATGTAAACCCCTAAAAGTGACAATCTTTATTATTTACTGAGGCAAATGTTGAAAAGTTTCAAGTTTCTTAACCAAAAGAATAAGACCACCTTTTCACCTTCACAGTTTTTATCCCCATAGGGGCGAAATATTGAAAACATGTTTGGGACGTTTCCATATCTTGACTCAAAGATTATTTATACCAATTTCCCATTGAATCAAGCCACGCAATAAAATACTCCTCTGTGATATGGACTACCCCCGTTCACCCCGTTAGGGTTAGATTTTCGAAAAACCCAGTCACACTTTTTTATTTATTTTGGTCTTAAGTATACATACTGAGTTCCGAGTTTATATTATTGGACCGCGCGATAAAATTCTTCCATACAAACTGACACCCTCAATCTCCCTTTAGAGCAGAAAAACATAAAATGACAAACTATAATTTACTTAGATAAGTATTTGTGCCAAGTTTGAAGCTTAAATTTATTCATACCATTTTTTTGGAGTAAATCAAGCTACGCACTATAATACCAGCCTTAAAAATAGAATTACCACTTTTTTACCCGTCAGGGGTCTACTTTCGAAAGACCCATTTCTTATTACTTACTTAGGAAAATATTCCTTCCAAGTTTCAAGTTTATTAACCAAATGAATAAGATTTTTCGTATAAAGTTTTTCCCCACTTTTCACCCCACACAGGAGGAATTTTGAAAAATGTTTGGGATGTGTTCATAACTTGACTCAAAGATTATAAAATTAACTACCCCTTTTCTCCCCGTTAGGGGTAGATTTTCGAGAAACCCTGATACACGTAATTCTTTATTTTTGGTATTAAGTATAAATACTGAGTTTTGAGTTAATCGGACCGTGCATTAAAATTCTTCCATACAAATTTTGACACCCCCCCATCCCCCTTTAGAAGGTAGTTTAGAAAAACAAAAAAGACCAATTTTCATAATTTACTTAGATAAGTATTCGTGCCAAGTTTCAAGTTTATTAACCCAAGGAATAAGAGTTTTCATACAAACTTTCATCCCCTATTTAACTCCCTTAGGGGTTGAATTTCGAAAATTCCTTCCTTATTCCTCGTCTACATTATAAAGAAAACCTCTGTGCAAAATTTCAGCTTTCTAGGTCCAAGGGTTTAGGCTGGGCGTTGATGAGTCAGTCAGTCAGTCAGTCAGGACTTCTCTTTTTATATATATAAATAGATTGGTATTTAGCTGCAACTGGTTAGACTGGAATCTACCCCAACATAGTTGGGAAAAGACTAGGCAGATGATGAGATGTTGTAGGTACAGAAAAATGTTCAAAAAACAAAAAATATTTCGCGAATTAAGTTTAAGAGAACCATAAATATGGTACTCTATTCATATTTATATTTTGATTTTTTATTTAAAAGCTGCTGTGTGTGTGTATATTTATTGAAAGCAGACATTGATTAAATTGATTTCAATAAATCGGACACAGGTTATCTTTTATAAAAGTAGAAACTGTCACACAATAGCTAACAAGCGTAGACATTCACGTGACTATAAGCGGCGTCACTCATCTGATCACATGTGTAACTATTGATTATGTCTGCTTCGCGGTTAATTACACTGGAATTCAGAATCTTAGCTAATTACATTTCATTGCCATTTATATATATTACACTTACTTTAGCTTTGTTTCGGGATTCACTTTTTGACAATTTGATTCGCAAATAAATTCCATTGACTTTGTGGTTCCAAAACATGATGGTTATCTAAAGCCCCGTTTACACAGTGTTTATTGCATGTGGCATAGTATAAAATGAAATCAACAATTGACTGGCATCATCTAAACAACACGTGCAATAGTTGCAAGACTCAGGCAAGTTATTTGCCGTTTAAAACTAATACAGGGTGAAGTTGAAAACATGCGACAAATCGAAATGGGAGATTGTACTCATCATTATGAACAACTTAGGAACCAAACCTGAAATCGCGAAATAAAAAATCATCTGTTCCTTACATTTATGTTCGTATAACTCGTCAAAATGTAGGGAACAGCTGATTTTTTTTCGCGATTACAGCTTTGTTCCCTTAGTAAAAGTTGTTCATAATGATGAGTACAATCTCCCATTTCGGTTTGTCGCATGTTTTCAATTTCACCCTGTATAGGTGTATTCAGCGTGTGCAATAAAATCGCATTCAATTCTGGCATAAACATTTTCTATCATACAATCATGAGTGTGTTAATTTTAAAAAATCGTTCAATAAAATTGAATGAAGTATTTGGCAGCGCATACTGTTGCCCGCACATGAATCAATTGTACAGACGCCAGCAGGTCAACCTACCCCAATCTGTCAAATTTCTTTGATAGATTTTCAAGTTTAGCACCAAGGAATAAGGTTCATATTCAATTGGGAAAATCTGACAGATTGGAGTAGCTTGATGTGCTGGCCTCTGTACAAGGACTTGTAAGTCTGTGTTTAGACGAGGCAAAAATGGGGCTCTGAATTTGACACAAACTTAATTGCAAAAGTGTCTATCGTTGCGGCATTCAAAAAATTAAAAGTAATTTGCTCAACATGTTCTATTAACTTTCAGGTGCAAGGTCTCCACACATTCATCCGAAACAAGGACACGCCCCGGGACGAGTTCATCTTCTACTCCAAGAGACTGATGCGGCTGGTCATAGAGTTCGCATTGTCTTTGCTGCCTTACTCTGATCATATCGTGGACACGCCGCAGGGCTTCGGTTATAAAGGTAATTTATGGCTTCCTTTGGGCCATAAATTAAAAGAAAATTTAAATATTATTTTAAATTATTTTTATGTTTTTATTTTTTTTTAAATTATTTTTTATTTATTTATTATTTTTTTTATTTGTTTTTATTTAATTTTAATTAATTTATTTTTATTTAAAGCTTAAAAAAAAAACTTGAAATCAGTTTTTTTTTTTTCATACAAAAACCCTCTTTTATTCAAACAACCAAACATTGATTTGTTCTTTGAACAAGACTCTCGACTGAAAAGCAAATAACATTGAAAATAATCTTTCTTCCCATCGTTTTAAGGTCGTAAATGCGACGTGGAGAAGATCTGCGGCGTATCTATCTTACGAGCGGGCGAGACCATGGAGCAGGCAGTGTGTGACATTTGTAAGGACATACGCATCGGCAAGATACTCATACAGACCAACCAGCAGACTGATGAACCCGAGGTATGAGATAAACACGATTTTTCTTAAAAAATTATTGTATTGATTCTTGAAAAAACAGATTTTCAGTAGTAATAAATTTAAAATAAATAATTTCAATTAAACTGCGTATCACAGTCAAAGTCATCGCAAATAAATCGCGTCGCGTGTAGTGACTTGAAATAAATGATGATCTTATAAAATCTGTTTTTTTTTTCTTCATTTTATTGCTATTTGATGCCGAAATCCATAACATCTGCCAAGTTTCTCGAGTTATTTAATACAGGTCTTGTATAATAAATATCAAAACTATAATACACACGTTCTGTTTTCCAATCGATTAGAAACTGCGTTGCCTTGTTTAGAAAGATCACATGATAAGCCCTGTACTCAAACACCTAGTCCAAATCTATACTAATATTATAAAGAGGAAAGATTTGTATGTAAGTATGTTTGTAACGAATTGGCTCAAAAAGTACTGGACCGATTTTAAAAATTCTTTCACCATTTGAATGCTACATTATCACTGATTAATATAGGCTTTTTAATTGCAAGAAAAAAAAATGTCCACCCGTGCGAAGCCGGGACAGGCCGCTAGTTAGTAATTCCATAAACAATTCCTTAGACATGTTTAATTGTATAATTCCCTTCCTCCAGCTGTACTACCTGCGTCTGCCGAAGGACATCAAGGACTACCGCGTGATCCTCATGGACGCGACCGTGGCCACGGGCGCGGCCGCCATCATGGCCATCCGCGTGCTGCTGGACCACGACGTGCCCGAGGAACACATCAGTCTCGTCTCGCTGCTGATGGCCGAGATCGGCGTGCATTCCATCGCCTACGCTTTCCCGCAGGTAAATTGATAATTCATAATATTGATAATCCTACTTTCTACTATATATATTATGTTATATTATATATTATCCTTCCTACTTCCTACTATCCTACTTCGTACTAATCCTACTAATATTATAAATGCGAACGTTTGTGAGGATGATGGATGGATGTTTGTTACTCTTTCACGCAAAAACCACTGAACGGATTTTGATGAAACTTTACAGTAATATAGCTTATACATCAGAATAACAAATAGGATACTTTTTATCCCGATATTCCCACGGGATCGAAACTTATGCGGGTGAAACCGCGGGGCGCAGCTAGTAATACTATAAATCCGAAAGTTTGTGAGGATGGATGGATGGATGTTTGTTACTCTTTCACGCAAAAACTACTGAACGGATTTGGATGAAATTTGGCACACAGATACTTTATAACCAAGATTAACACATAGGATGCTTTTTATCCCGATATTCCCACGGGATCGAAACTTACGCGGGTGAAACCGCGGGGCGCAGCTAGTTCATAATAAGCTGAAAATCTGTAATAACCCAGTGATAGCGCCCCCGACTTACGAGTTGTAGGGCGTGTGTCTGAACAAAGGCAGGCGCTTTACTTTGTGTAAAATAATTTCATCACCACTGCTCTCAAATGATGAAGGAAAACGTGAGGAAACCGGCATGTCCTAGAACCAAAGACATGTGACATCTACCAACCCGCACTGGGCCCGCGAGGTGGATTACAGCCCACTCTCTCTCGAAGGGAGGAGGCCTGTGTGCCAGCAGTAGGAACATTATAGGCAGATTATGCTTATGCTAGTATAGAGGTATGAGGAACAGGGTGTAAAGTCGCTGCATGCTGGTGGTCAGGATACCCGTTGAAGCCGTGGGTGCTGGCTGGCTGGGTGACTGGCCGCTAAAGCTTGCGGGAGTGATGATGATGACGTCACGCTGGAGTAGGTGCACGAAGGCTGCGCTGACGTTCATGTTCGGGGTCACCAGTATAGAAGTATGAGGAACAGGGTGTAAAGTTCACTCATACTCTATAGAAAAGGGAGGATCCTCCGACCAGACGGGTGTTATGTCTGGCGGGCAACTGCCCAATGATTCATGTCGGGCCGTTGTATCTATGCTCGTTGCGCGGTAAACTCTGCTTGCGAGATGCAGGATTTTGTGACGTCAGTATGACGCGTTGTTCGCATGTGGCGTCGTTGTAGATAACGCTACACTAGGCTGAAAATCAGTAGGTACTTTTTGAAGGTAACATGGCTCCAAAAGCTCATACGCACATTACGCACCCAGACTGTACTACATCTTTCTTGAAGTTTAGCTGGGAAGTAAAAATAATTTAACCTTGCGCTAGTACACACGGCTACACATCAAGCTATACATTTCCAGTTTTAGCTGACATCGCATTGTATAGGTTTTTCGTACAATCAGAAGTCAGCATAAACTGGTTATGTATAGCTTGATGTGAAGCCGTGCGTACTAAATAGCACCGACCAACTTGAAAGTAGCACTATTAATTAACCATCGAAAAATAATGCGTTCAATTGTAAATGATTTGTTGCAGTACACAATTTTTCGATAGTTTATAATCTCGCGAGATAGATTATAAACTAACAAATGTTAATGATTATACGGTAACATACAATAACAAGTCAATCCAAGCGCTAAACTGTTTCACCCGTATCGAGGTTCCCACAAGAACTGCCGGTCGATTCATCAATACGGGTAATCCCTAACATCAGCAGTGCCATTCTGTAAAAATCTCACCGCGAAAACTAAGGTGAAGTGAGCTGTCATTCCACCTGATGTTAGGGATTGCCTCCATTGATAGTTCACTTTACGCTCACTTCACCTATGTTATCACAGTGAGATTTTTATAAAATCGATAGGCTGCAGTGCGATTCTGTAACCATCTCACCGTGAAGACATAGATGAAGTGAGCGTGGAGTGAGCTGTCAGTGTCATCCTGATGCTAGGGATTGATACTCTTGACAGCTCACTCCAAGCTCACTTCACCTAACTTTCACGGTGAGATTTTTACTGAATCGATCGGCTGTGCATGTTTGGCACTGAATAATTTACCGCAAACTAATATTTTACGGTCACGTTATCTTCATTCCATTCACAGGTAAAAATAGTGACCTCAGCGCTAGACCCAGAGATCAACGAGAAGTTCTACGTGCTCCCGGGAATAGGCAACTTCGGCGACCGCTACTTCGGCACCGAGCCCTCGGACGACGAGTGAGCCGAACACACGCTTGTGTGCAGACTATGCAGTGTCTTCGTACTGTGTGACCGGCGTAGCCGCGTAGATGACGCGTAAACGTCGCGTAAATGCTGCGTAGCGTCGCGTAGACATAATGCGTGATCATTAATTTGAATTGTACGTCGATTTGACGTAGTTACACGTAACTTTGACGCAGCGTTTGCGGAGTGTGTACGCAGGACTAACGCCATGCGAAGGCACCCTAAGAGTTAATCGTCTATGAGAATGATGGCGGGTAATTGTAGTTTGAGTGTCGAGGCTGTGGTACCAAAATGTGGTTGGAGCAATAGTGAACGCAAGAACTAATGAAACGTTATTTATTTGCGATATTATACATATTTCTGTTATATATGTAGTTGAGTTTTCATAGTCCAAAGGGTATTTGAAAATGGAATTTTTGACATATTTTTACAGTGTGTTGCAAGACAAAATAATTGGATTTTATTTTTATAAATCTAAGTCTTAAAGTATTCAGAAAACCCTAAAATTATTGAAATAACTTAATTTTATTGGTATCACGACCTCTATTTGTACCATAAAATAAAGGATCCACTCGAGTGGTAGCCTATTTATATAAGAAAAGTGTTAGAGACGATTAACATCTTAGTTATAAAGGGGCTTCTGAAACTTGCGAAAATTGTGTAGAAATTACACGTAAGTACTTTGTATAAAAAATATAATAAAATTCGGCAAAAATAATACATGGAGTAGTAAACAAATGGAGAGAGATCTCCTTTTCTCATCGTTTCTAATTTCCACTTAAAGTATTGTGGGACAAATCTATGATCTTCTGTCATTGGATAGTCGCTAGTATCACATCATACATTACTGCGATTGGTCGCCACGACTTGTCACATGTCTATGTATTTCTCCATTTGTTACCTACTCTGTGGTAACTAATACTAGTGAATATTGTCGTGGACTGGCCCTGTATTTATTTAATAATCGTAATGTTTACATAATGTATGTAAGTGCGGCATCTTGCTATGGAAGTAGCAGCCAAGTTTTTAGTACCTCGAGTGTATTCCCGTCCAATAGGTAGGAGTATAGCGAACACTGCCATCTAACATTTTTTAAACTTTAAATACACGTAAAGTATAATCATGCACGAGAAACAAAGCATATTGTTATGCATTATGCAAGCGTATGCACGCACACACGTGCTTACGTAAGCGCAGTCCTGTAAATACGCACACAAACACATCTTTATAGCGAATCAACTACACTCTAGTCAGGAAATACATACAAACATAACGACGAAATAACGAACTATTCCGATCTGTCACCCTGCTTTGTCCCCTTGGGGGACAGATCCGAAAAAAAAGTTTACTCCTATTGAGATATGAGTGAATAAAAGTTCGAACTATCCCCTCATTGCCAACTGGGGGACAGATCATACTTTTTGCTTCCGATCTATCCCCCTAATGGGACAAAGCGGAGAGGGTGACGGATCGGAATAATTCGAAATAACTACTGTTATTGCATTATACAGTTAAAATAACTGCATTTTAGTATTTTTATATGCAAAGTGCGAATAGATTATTACATGGTTTTATACTTGTGAAAAAATTACAAAGCTACTATCGAAATACGGGTAAACTTATAACGTAAGTAACGTTTCAACAATATAACGCAATAACTATAGTTATTTCGCCGTCATTTGTCTAATGTTCTCCTAAATGCAGTATATATCCTTTAATTAACTGCGACATTATGTTCGTATATTAAACTTAGTACCACTAGCATCATACACCATACACGGAGGCACTAAAGACGTCATGTAATTGTTGTATCACTTCTAGTCCTTACTAACTAAGTAGAAGTAGATCTCCAGCTTGTAGTAGCGTAACTTAACAAGTTAAAACATATGTTAATTTGGACATGGGTTACCTGCAAACATCTATTTCTAAGCTAAATTCATGGTTAACAAGAATTGTGCAACACCGTTGCAGCAAAATGATTTTGTGTTGCAGCAACACAAAACATGTTGCTCCGCAACTTGTTTAGACCATAAGGGGTTTAGTCGTTTCATGATTGGACAGCAATCATAGAGATTTTACTATAGAGCTTTTTTATTCTAGCCATTAATGTCCCATTGCTGGACAAAGGCCCCCTACTCTCTTTCCACGTCTCTGTCCAGAGCTGCTAACGAACAATATTTTCTTAAGGGTTGTAACAAATCTACTTGCCTAATAAAATAAAAAAGGGTAGGAAGTAAATCTGAACATTATAATTTAGAAATAAAAAATACAGTAAGGATTACAAAAAATACCAATAACACTCTCAGTAGAAAGAAGAATAGAGGTTTGTTAGATGGATCCATTAAAAGTGCGTAGCCACAGGTCACAGTCGTGATAAATAGCGGAGAACAATAATTATAGGTGAGAAGATGATCCTCTTGACTTCAGCGTAGTCACCGTCAAGATATGAAGTCAAAATAGTTCCTTGGTCAAGTTTAGTCAAGGCTTGACTTCCGTCGTACTTTTGCTTTAGTAACTGGACGTGGTCTGTCGCGGAGACGTTGGGCGCCAAACTATAACAAATCTACTAGCCTAATAAAATAAAAAAGGGTAGGAATTAAATCTGAACATTATAATTTAGAAATAAAAAAATACAGTAAGGATAAAAAAAATACCAATAACACTCTCAGTAGAAAGAAGAATAGAGGTTTGTTAGAGGGTCTCCCCACATTTATCGACGCGGAATCGGCTTAAGCCGAGTGCGTATCACCACACTACTCGACAAACGGCTCGTTTCGCCGTCGGCCGGCGTCGCGACGCATCGTCCAAGCCGAGCCAATGCGAATGGTAATAGTAACACCTTTATTACGTAGACATAAAGGCTTTTTTGACCGGTATTAGCCGATTCCGCGTCGATAAATGTGGGGAAACCCTAAGACGTCCCGCCTTCTTCGTCTGGGCCTGCCGCGATGTCGTTTGCCATTAAGCGGGACCCACTGGGTCGTAAGTTTGGCCCATTGTTCGTCTGATAAAGGCCTGATGCTTTCTAGAAAAGAATTCGGTGCTTCTTGTACCATGACATCTATTGAATTCTATGTCCGGTCAATAAGGTTTACTTTCGTAGGAAGTCCACGAAAGTGATCACTAACACCACTGCTAATTAGTCCACTACTGAGCACAGCACAACCCATGTCCAATATATAATGTATAAAAACGTAATATTTAATATTTATTAAAAAGGCACGTGCCTTTAAGAGCACTAAACAGTCACGGCTATGCCTCGGCAAGCTACAGTCACAAAATATCGCGTCGCCAAAGAATAGTTCCTAGAATGAACTAAAATGTAATGTAGGAAGCAAACAAATTATCATTTTCTCGCCTTCTAGGGACATACGACTGAGTCTAATGCTATCTCTTGCGGTTTCATTGTTGCATCCCTCTCCCACGCGGTTCAAAAACATCTTTACTGCAAAGGGGATTCGAATATGTAGTAATGTCAGTCGCATGCACCTAAAAGTCGTAATTATAATTTGTTTTGTCAAATCATACTTCCATAGTAACTTGCCCAATCGGCTGATATCTAGACTGTTATACTAAATCGAACTATATAGATAGTGCAATCCACGAAGACGCGCTCCACTGTTCTTCCGAATCGTTAGTGTTTAGCACTAGTTAATTCTATTAGTGTTTTAATTCTTTCGATACACTCTAATTACCCATTAATAATAATTCGTGTGTATTTACAAAACTAAAACACTAGCGGAATGTTGCACCACTTCAGCATTAGGAAAAAGAGTGGGGCGCGTCTTCGTGGATTGCACTATCTATACAGTGACTGAGTTTATTAGAAGGGGATACAAATATACTAAGTGCTAAGCGGTCCTATGTTCAAATCGGAGGTTGGCCAAAAAAAAGGTGTTATTGGGTTTTTCTATTAAGAGAATCTTAGAAGCAGCCCGGAATATGTTTTTTTTGCCCCGTTAATAGCAATGGGCTCGCTCCTAATTAAATGAGACTTAAAAATAACTGGCAATTGTATATTCCCTTTTCTAGTAAACACTATCATATTATAGGTCAAATCGATTCTTACTTTTAATTTAAATAAATTGTAATTGCTTATGTATCATTGACATTATAATGAATTTATTATTATTATAATTCATATAAATGTATAGAATTTCATAATCTGCTTTCTATTTAAATGGAATGTAAAAATTTTATGAAACACAAATCGCCGCGCACATCTCAAATAAATTTTATTTTATAGGTAGAGTTTGGTAATCAATGTTTTGAATCATTTAGTCATCGTGCATTTCGTCTTCGTTATAGCTATCATAGAATAGAATAAAGCAGCATAATAATAATATATTTTCTCACGAACTAACAGTCATTGTGAAAAAATATTGTTTAGTGAACTGTTAATTTCGCCAACGGATCTTTTATTTAAACGTCTTTTTCTCTTTACGTGAGGTTGTTTTGCAATATTTTATTTAAGGGGAATAAAATGTGAAATGTGTTAGTAGGTATTTTGTATGTAAACTTATGAGCCTCGCGCCAACATACTGTATAACTGAATACGTAGGTCCAGGAGACTTTTTGTCTAGATTGTTCAAAGTTTCATTCCTAACTAATATTGTAATTTACTGCCATTTTCTTTCTTCAGTATTAGGATTTCTGCGGTTTTTCTATGAAATATTTATGAAAAACTATTTTATATGTATATATTAGAGGAATTGGCATTTTTTTTAGGTAGAAGACCTCGCTTCTTTAAAAAAAAACATGATATTATTTAGCGTAATTTTAATATTTATTTGACAGTATTCGTGTACTGTGCTTAGTCGTAAGTTTTAGTTAGTAAACTTGACACTTAATTAATGTGCTTAATTTTTTTTATTGTTGGCAATACCAAGGTTTTATTCCTTTTTTTTCCTAAAGTATTGGTTGTTTTACCTCTCAGAAGAATCGAGAGTTTAACTCAATTATTTATAGTTGTAATAAAAACCCGCCAAGTGAATACTTTGACAGTCGCTGTCGGCTTCTGTTCAAGAAATATACTACTCGAATTTAAACGCTTCCAAGTGACAACTTGACCCTACACAAAATAATATGAAATAGTATAATGAAATGCTTCAAACCTTTCAGATTGTTTGAACAACTAACAACTTTAGACTTCCTACAAATAATCTATGAAAAATGAGATAAACCATTCTAAATGTTAATGAATAATTTGAACACACTTTAATATATGCATTTATGAACCTTTTCAAGTCTTTTTTTTATCTTTTTTCCTAAAAGTTTCTAGTGTTCAAATGTCAAAAAATATTTCTCAAAAAAACAATATTTACACAATTGCACAATCGATTGTATACATAATTTATATCTAGCTATTGTATAGACATAAGTCGCTGTGAATACTATGTGAAAAATACAAGAAATAATCCGAAAATATGATGCATAATGAAATAAAACAGATTGAAATAATG
Organism: Globia sparganii; assembly: GCA_949316385.1. Lineage (NCBI taxonomy): Eukaryota > Metazoa > Arthropoda > Insecta > Lepidoptera > Noctuidae > Globia > Globia sparganii. The sequence continues at coordinate 22,492,876 of OX438663.1, read as the reverse complement.
ATTGTTTTTATTGTAATTTTCTTGAGATCACCTTATTTTGACCACGACTTCTTATATCTGAACCTAATCTATTATTAATTAAACAGTCTGTGATTTTACGTAAATAAATATACCAAAGTTGTTTTTGTAACTTCACTAATATTTATTTCATAAATCGATTTATAAGAAATATTCAGAAAAATCCAACCAAGGGGTATCGTATTACCCAGTAACTGGGTTGTGGAGGTCAGATAGGCAGTCATATAAATACTGTAAAATACTAGTATTCAGCTGCATCCGGTTAGACTGGAAGCCAACCCCAACATAGTTGGGAAAAGGCAGGCAGATGCTGATTCAGAAAAAATAAAATAACAAAATAAATACAAGCAGAAACCGAAACAGGTAATTTACAGGTACTTTTTGTTTGTAAATACTACGCTATCTGTCATATATGATCGCAGGCGTCCAAATGCCTCTGGAACACCACATCCAAGTGCTCGTACTTCGACGATGGCACATCACCGTGGGGCTGGTTCTTTCTGCAAAATAAGTAAACTACGTTCACAAATTAGTTACCAATTTACGTGATTTTGGAAAAGTAGCTTTACTGCTGACATATCGTCGGCTAAATATTTCTAAGCTGCTAACTCCATTTTGGCTAAACTGACTTTTTGGTATCAAAATGAAAGAGAAAAAATATTTTCTCTTACCAAAAAGTCTGTTTAGCAAAACTCCATATTTGGCTAAAGTTTGATACCAAAAAGTCAGTTTAGCCAAAATGGAGTTAGCAGCTTAGAATATTTAGTCGACGATATAAAGTTTATTTTTCGCTGCTACATTTACATTTTATGATTTTCAATTAAGTAGGTACTACTAGACGTTCAAAAGTCATAATTATAGAAACGAGTAAATTTGTGATGTGGGGTATGTAGTGAATACTTTAGGTATACTTTTGCTAAAAAGGTTTCTTACTTATAGTACTCCTCACATTCCTCCATAGAGATGTCACTGCTGATGATTCGGGAACCGAACCCGCTGTAGTATGTTGAATAGCGTTGCTGTAAAACATACGTTAATTTTAGTGAAAATTAGACAGAAAGCTTTTATTTCATTGCAGTAAGGTCGTTTTTCGAAGCAGCCAAAGTGTGCCGACCGAAGTCAATTCCCGTATTTTTAAGAATATTCGTATTATATGTCTCAATCTGTTAAAAAAGTCTCTCATTTAAGTACCTGGATTTTCACAAGTTTTTGACAATGGCCCCGATTCTGTTGTTCACAAACTAAACTAAATTTAAGTTCAGTGCATCTTTTTCTTTCTATTTCATTATGAAAAGGACAGAAGATAAATATTAATTTAGTCCTGTCAAATTAGTCAGCGCCTGACGTAAATTGACATAATATTTTTAGTAGCCAATTTTTTTTAATCACGTCTAAACTTGTCTATGGACTATCTAATTTGACGGGACTAAACTAATATGTATCTTCTGTCCTTTTCATATTGAAATAGAAAGAAAAAGATGCACTGAACTTAAATTTAGTTTAGTTTGTGAACAACAGAATCGGGGCCATTGATTGTGAAGATGGATTGCGAATTTGCGACTATATTTTGAACGTTTTCAATTATTAGCCTTTTGATGTGATACCGTTCAAGAAGAATGCCCCTACTTTTAGTCTCACCTGCAAATGTTTCGATAGAATCTGTTCAGCGATGACGGTGCACGCCAACCGCAGCGCTTTAGCTAGAGCGTCGATATGTTTGACGTAAGTAATGGTGAGCTCACGCAGGTCACTGTCTCGACGGGGAGTTAGCCTCAGGTTTATACCGCCAGGTGGCGTTGTGCCCTGTGGAGACAAGATTTTGAGCAGTGAGAACCAGGATAATGAACTGACACTGGCCCCGATTCTGTTGTTCACAAACTAAACTAAATTTAAGTTCAGTACATCTTTTTCTTTCTATTTCACTAAGAAAAGGACAGAATATACATATTAGTTTCGTCCTGTCAAATTAGATAATCCATAGACAAGATTAGACGTTTTTCAAAAATTAGCTACTAAAAATACGTCAATTTACGTCAGGCGCCGACTAATTTGACAGGACTAAACTAATATTTATCTTCTGTCCTTTTCATAATGAAATAGATAGAAAAAGATGCACTGAAGTTAAATTTAGTTTAGTTTGTGAACAACAGAATCGGGGCCACTGGCTGTCTAACAGCTCACGTACACGTAATCCGTCATCGGCCGATGACTTACGAGCATCGTTCGGCCGATGACGGATTCGATGTGCGCTATGTATTTTTGTGTGACTATCACTCGGTTTCTGAAAGGCTAACCTACACAAAACCTAACCAGACTGCGAAACTCAAGCTAACTACTATGAGTCAGCATACATGTAGGTACTGTTCCCATTGCTGAGACACAGGCCTCCTGTCCGTGAGAGGCGGCACCACGCGGGCCCAGTGCGGGTTGGTGGATGTCACTATGTCTTCGAATTCTTGGTTCTTGGACATGCCGGTTTCCTCACGATGTTTTCCTTCACCGTTTTGAGAGCAGTAATGAAACACCAAAGTAAAATGTCTGCCTAGCCGATTGCAATCTAAATGGACTCGGCCCAGAATTCGGCTACTTGTTTGGCGCCATTACCAGCGTTTCATCAGTTCCTATAACGTGCAGCTGACAGGACACGGAAGACACGATTAAGATTAAGTGTCCCATCGTTTGTGGAACAGCACCACATTTACACTTCAAGGTGGAGTCGTCTATAAATCTGCACCTGAACAGGTTTCTCTTGCTTCGGCCAACCTGGGCCCGGAGTCTGTATAAAGACTTCCAGGTTACCCAAGGTAACTCAAGTCCAGGTGGGAAGTCTTGACGACCTACAACTCGTAAGTCGGGGCCGATACAGCGGTATCGGCCCGAAACCTGAGCTCAGAGCTTAGGTAGCCCAGTGGGGCTACCTAAGCTCTGAGCTCAGGTTTTGATTGACTGAAATAAAACCAGCTGTAGGGACACATGTAAGTACATATGGCTGAGTGCATGATATAAGCAAAATGTATGTGAGCGAGACGTATGGGAGAACGGGCAGTGACTGCGCACTGGCCCAAATAAACGGTTATCTCACGGGGTTTAATAAGCGCGGAAATAAATTCGATATCCAAAAACGGTATTTCCATTTGTGACGAAGCAGAGCTCATACATAGGGTCAACTCATCACATCATCATAAACTCACGAGACCTAAACCCTAAACAGCTAAACTTTAAACTCATCAATAGACATGAGTTTCATAGTCTATTGGCAAAATCAATAAATCTAATTTTTTGGTTTAGCTTCCCCATGTTTAGTTTTGAATAACAACTCGTACGTACCTGGTCCACGATACATTTCATCATCAAGGTAAGAGATCTGCTGTCGTAATGGTCCCAGTCATTCGTCACCGTCACACCGCCTAGCATATTATATCTGAAAGTTATACATTATTACGACAGTTTAATTTACACAGGAGAGTAGGTATCCTTGACTACGTCGTTGGTTGTGGGGTCCTGGGTTAAATTCCCAGGCCGGGAATTTTTTTAGGTACTGGTCCCGATTCTGTTGTTCATAAACTAAACTAAATTTAAGTTCAGTACATCTTTTGGAACGAAGTTCCTTATCGCGCGTTATGAAAGGGGGCTAGACGGAAAAAATTCTTACTAAAAGTTGTCACGACACTTTTTGTTATAGTAAGCTATTGTAAGCTGTGCGGCGTCGCATGTTTCTCTGTCTGTCACTCTCTCTCTTATAGAAAGCAAGCCAGATATTTTCATTTCTATTTCGCATTGAATATAATTATTAATATAATTATTTTATACAAGATTCAATACATTACATTATTTATTATTATAACTTAAAAAAAATAAAATTTTATTACAATTCCTTCACTAATTAATCGAAAGGAACTTCGTTCCATCCGGGTGTCCCTTGACACCTCTCAAGTTTTTCTTTCTATTTCACTAAGAAAAGGACAGAAGATAAATATTAGTTTAGTCCTGTCAAATTAGATAATCCATAGACAAGTTTAGACGTGATTAAAAAATTGGCTAATAAATATACGTCAATTTACGTCAGGCGCTGACTAATTTGACAGGACTAAACTAATATTTATCTTCCGTCCTTTTCATAATGAAATAGAAAGAAAAGGATGCACTGAACTTAAATTTAATTTAGTTTGTGAACAACAGAATCGGGGCCATTGTGTTTTGTTTTCAGAAATTTCTCCATAGCAGCCCAAAGTCTGGATCTGATTCCTGGTCGCATTTGTGACTGGTTAATGACACAAGTAACTGGCAAAATGTGGGTGTTCTTTACACCTCTGGGTCTCTTTGTGAAATGTATTGTTGCAACCCTATAAATAAATTGTCACTTACACGTTAGCCATATACATATGATGTCCAGGAGTAACAGAAACCTTGTAATATCGATCCAAATTATAGTTCTTCAGCAAATACAGACAACTGGTAACATCCCACATGTAAGTATGAACCAAATCCCTTTCCCGCCATTGATGGTGTTGCCAGCCTCCATAAAAGTTCCTATTATGGTAGTAATTGTTATTATAGGGCATTATCAGAAGCTGGCATCTGTAATTTAGTCTGTCTTTATATTCTGCTGTTAGTTTTAGTAGTTTGGCGAATAGTTTTATTTCTCGTGCGACGTCGGTTTGGAAGGGAGTGTGGTATCCCTCTCGGTATGGCCATATTAGGAAGCATTCGGCGTTTAAACGTTGTGACATTTCTAGACATCGTTTTATTTGTGTGGCGGCTTGGATGAATGTGGCTGCGTCGTTGCTTGTGAACGCGCCGGATACGTATCTGGAACAAAAAAAGATTTTAGCAATCGGCTACGAAATGAAAACTTCCCAGTCAATCTTATGCCAGTATTTGTAAGTTTACAATTTAGTTTTCAATTTAAGCGATTTGGAAAAAATAACTTTAAGACCTTCACATAAACTTCACTTTCCGCTGCAACTTAAAAAAATCTTAACAGTCATTCTGAAATCAATTTAATTTTCTTAAATATAAAGTTAAAGGCTAGTTGACTTTACCTCGGATGTGAATGCAGATCAGGCGCTATCCACAGCAGCTTCACATGGTACCTCTGCGTCAGTTCCTGGATGTACTCTGTGACTTCATCCCAGTGGGCCTTGTTCTCGTCCCAGCTGTCGGTATGAGGAACCAGGTCTGAGTCGAAGGCGGTCCAGTACTTGATGCTTAGTTTGGTACAGAGGTCGAAGAGGGCCTTTATGTGTCGTTTGTGGTTGTCTAATGAGTCGGTATTGTCGTCCCAGGGACGAGAGTGGGTCGAGCGGCCGTGTGCGTCTGAACCTGAGAAAGGTACGAATATTAAATGAGTATTTTGAAGTTTAACTTCGCTCGTCGCATGAGTGAAGTATTGATGTAGTAGTGGGGTGGGTTTTAGTCAGTAAGAGTCTGATACTCCCATCTGCTCCACCCAGAGCGGGAGGGGTCATTTAATGATTTCCCATCCACAAAAAAAAAAAAAAAAAACAAAAAAAGGTATGCATTTCCAGTTATAGCTCACCTCGTATTGTGTAGGCTTTTCGTACAATGAGAAGTCAGCTTATACTAGAACGGTATAGCTTGATACGTCGCCGTGCTTACTTTTGAATAGATTTAGAAATTTGAGCCAAGTGAGAATTCGTGGCCTACCTATTGTTTATTTCTGTGTTGTCCCCCAAACTTAATAGTTAGCGGTGACCTTAAGTGGTCCACTGCTTGTTAACAACCCTAAAACAAAAAAAAACGAGGTGTTGCGGGACACCCGGTTAGAACGGAGTTCCTTTCGCTTTTGTGCACTTGGCGAAATGACGCTTTTGTACAGACGCCAGCACATCAAGGTACGCCAATCTGTCAGATTTTCCCGATTGAATATGAACCTTATTCCTTTGAACTAAAGTTGAAAATCTATCAAAGAAATTTGACAGATTGGGGTAGGTTGACCTGCTGGCGTCTGTACGTACGTAAGACGAGCGGTCTTCTTCTTAGCCTGTCAGTGGCGATTTAAATGGACTCTGCCCAAATTCGGCTACGTGTTTGGCGCCATCACCAGCGTCCATTAGTTCCTGTAATGTGTAGCTGACAGGACACGCAGGACACGATTTTAAGTGTCCCATCGTTTGTGGAACAGCACCACATTTACACTCCAAGGCGGAGTTGTCTATGAATCTCCACCTGAACAGGTTTTCCTTGCTTCGGCCAACCTGGGTCCGGAGTCTATTTAAAGACTTCCAGGTTACCCAAGGCAACTCGTGTTCAGATGGGAGATCTTCAGCGGGTGGAACGAATGGTTTGGGGCAAGGAAGCACTGTAAGAAACTTCGTTCCAAAAAGTATATACCTCAACTGCCTAGCTATTTCCCAACTATGTTGGGGTCGGCTTCCAGTGTGACCGGATGCAGCTGAATACCAGCATTTTACATGGAGCGACTGCCTATCTGATTACTGGGTAATACGATACCCCTTGATAAGACTAGTTGACAGACTTTCGGGCTTCTGACTACCCGTAACGACTGTCAAAGAACCACGAATGCCAGCCGGAACCAACGGCATAACGTGCATTCCGAGACACCCCCTCCGTGTCTCGGAAAGCACGTAAAGATAGTCACTTATCCACAGACCAACCGCGGCAAATGTAACTTAACCTGATCGATCGTCCTGTGCGGTTTTGTTATTATTTAGCCCCGGGCTCCACGGCCCAAAAAGTACATACCATTACTCCTGAAGTCAAGAGCCAAGCTATACTTCAGCCAATCTTCCATGGGCCGCGAGTGAACCCTCTCCGTGCTGTTGTAGTAGCGGTAGCTGGCGCTTTCGGAAGGGGACGCCATGTTGTTGTACTCTACCTTCTCTATACCTGGAATTAGTTAAGAGATAGGTACGTGGTATCTGGCGACCTCGTAATTGCTGTACTTACCACTTCTGACAACAATTCCCAGTAACTTAAAACTTCACTTTATGTTTAACTTTTACATAGACAAATAGATCTTGTCGTTTTATGACGTGCAGGTGACAATTGACCTTATGGTGGTAAAGCATTTACGAGATCGACCATACATCCGAGGTTTACTTGATCGCATCAATAGAGATATACAAGGTTATTGGAAAAACACCGACAACCTCTTAAGATGTCATTGTACTCGTCATTATGAACAACTTTTACAATGGGACCAAACCTGAAATCGCGAAAAAAAAATCAGCTGTTGTGTGTTTCCAATAACCCTGTATAAATGTGATATACAGGGTGTCCCTGGAAGTATGGATCAAATCGAATAGGGGCGTGAGCAAGGTCATTTCCAAACTATTTGATCCTGAGAATGATTGATGATTGAGAATTATTTTACGGTTCAAAAGTTATGACCAATTTTTTCAATCGTTTCGCATAGTACTCAAAGAAAATCATTTTAAAAAAACTATCAGAGCTGTCTAAAAAACTTAAATTGACAGTTCCTGGTAGTTTTTTTTTTAATGATTTTGTTTTTTGAGCACTATGCAAAGTGATTGAAAATAACAAAAGTTGGTCATAACTTTTGAACTGTAAAAAAATTTACCAAAATTCTCAGGATCAAAAAGTTTGGGAATGACCTTGCCCACGCCCCTATTCGATTTGATCCATACTTCCAGGGACACCCTGTATATCCTTAACTCGTCAATCCGACACTTAAACTGTTGGCAGAAACATACCTTGAAAATAGTCAGCATTATCGGCTCTTGGCTCTCGCACTTTCTGCCTCTTTGCAGTAGGCTGGTTGTATGTCGCCATTCTTATTTTGTACCTACAGTAAAATGTATTTTTATTCGCAAGATAAAATATTACTTTTCAGAGTTGATTTTTCCAACGCCAGATAATTTTATCGGAGAAATAATTTTTAATTTATGAAAATTCTTCCATACAACATTTCAGACATCAATTTTATTCCACGAATAAAAATTATCTGCCAATTGAAAAATCAGTCCCTACATATAAGTTTAGTCGAATCCGACCCTAATGTTTTAAATGCATATTCACATTTTGTCAGGAGTGAAATGATAAATAAAAAAAAGTTGACAATATGTATTGAAAGAGTAAACATTATGATCGTGGGATGAATGTCTGAAGACCACCACGCTTTTTCTGTTGGCTTAAGAGTAAACTAGTCGCGAGCTCGAACTCGCTGGTGGTCATGGCAAAAAAGCACGCTGTCTCGCCTGGCTTCGTGTCCGACAGCGCTAGTATCAGCAGTGTTAGACGCCAGTCTACACGAACAACAACATGAAAATCTTATTATACAATACTGACCAGCAAATTAAACGAAAAAAAAATGAATTTCTCGGGCTACCTTACCGCATCCCCCTAAACAAGAACAATGGCCCCGATTCTGTTGTTCACAAACTAAACTAAATTTAAGTTCAGTGCATCTTTTTCTTTCTATTTCATTAAGAAAAGGACAGAAGATTGATATTAGTTTAGTCCTGTCAAATTAATCAGCGCCTGACGTAAATTGACGTATTTTTAGTACCCAATTTTTTAATCACGTGTAAACTTCTCTATGGATTATCTAATTTGACAGGACTAAACTAATATTTATCTTCTGTCCTTTTCATTTAGTTTATGAACAACAGAATCGGGGCCAGTGGCAACACTGCAGTATCTACTTACCCCCAATTATCGTGTAAAGTGTCCAGTTCACCACAGCCGCACAGATAGACGTGCGAGCGGGTCGGTGTCGCTTATATAACGTAGCTTGAATGGGCTCAGCCGGGCGTGCCGGCGGTCCTTTGTGCGCTAACTGGACGAAGGGCTTTTGTTGAAAAGGAATTGTGGAATTGTAATGTTTTAATTTTGTTACGAGGTTTTTTTGTAAATTTATATATAAGGTTAAAACTATGTATGTCTGTAGTGTAAAGGATTCAGTTTCCCATTGTGTCACCACTTGTTTCTACATAATTATACCTGTAATATTTATGGTGCACATATTCTATGCTATTTCTACATGTTATCGAAATATCGGTCCTGTATGGCAGGAACAACAAACCGAAAAAAAACTAAAACGTTGATGGCTAGGCTTCACTGGCTTCATCGGCGTAACTTTGCTTGCCTGTCGGTCATCTACAGACTGTACTTAGGAGTGTGCGCAGGAGCTCCACAACCTGATCCCACCATCGCCCTTTTACTATCGAACCACACGTACTGCAGCGTACCATCCACACTTGGTTGATATCCCGACCAGTCGCACTCAGCGCTTCTCCTCCGCTTCTATTATGGGCACAGCCAACGTGGAACTCTCTGCCAGCGTCTTTGTTCCTTCCACATTTAACCTGTCTGGCTTCAAAGCTAGAGTGAATAGGCATCTTCTGGGCACGCTCGTTCCATCATAAGACCTCATACATCGCTTTCCTTCAGGCGTGATCGAAGTTAAGAGCAGGCCCATTCAGCAATAAAAAAATTAAAACCTAAACACTCAACTTGGGTACTTTACACAAATTCCTAATTGAACCAAAAGAAACCTAAATCTGGTGGTTATGAGAGATTTTTTCCATTCCACAAAATTAACTTTTTCTAATAGAATTGTGTTTAACAACTTCAGTAGTAATATTTTTCCAATAAAAATGCAATAGATAACTCAGTTAATAGTTAGTCTATACAAAAACTAAGGCGTTTATAAATGGTTGTAAGGACAGATTTGTGTCAAGGGAAATGCACTAGATGCACTGAACAATGACAGAGTAAAATCTACTATTGCAACTAATAATAACGGTGGCGGGAGGGGGGGGCCCGACTTACGAGTTCTAGGTCGTGAGTTCAAACCGAGTCAGGCACTTTTTGTATTTAATTTTCGTCATCACTGTTCTCAAAATGGTGAAGGAAAATATCGTGAGGAGACCGGCCTAGAACCAAAAAAACTACCAGGAACTGTCCATTTAAGTTTTTTAGACAGCCCTGATAGTTGTTTTTTAATGATTTTTTTTTTCTTTGAGCACAAAATTGGTCACAACTTTTTAACCGTAAAATAATCTCAATCATCAATCATTTTCAGGATCACAAAGTTTGGAAATGACCTTGCCCACGCCCATATTCGATTTGATCCATACTTCCAGGGACATTCTGTATAATAACAGTATGAAAAAGTCTTGTGCAAAACATTAACGAAAACAAATAAAAACACACCAATTTCCTTAAACCTATATTCCTGACAAAGGTATTATAAAAATATCCAGATCAATCTGAAGAAGACCGCTGCAAAAAGTACAATTATCGGCAAAGGCACTTTAGTACCATTTTTCACACTTTGAACACCGGAAACTTCACCCTTCTTCAACGGAGCGGTTAAACCGGCCATCTTTGGTTTGTCGATGGGCTCTCCCATCATAGAGAATTTGCTTGCACCAGTAATTTTGACAGTCAACATCTTTCCCATATATCTTTCTTCTTTCGGTACTAACACTTGTTCATAGTACTCGTTGTGGGCCACGAAGTAGTTCTTATCGTGAGATATGTCTGAGACAAGGACTTCCTGTGTCTCGCCCACTTTGTGGCCATACGGCTCGTATGAACGGAACAGTTCGGACAACTTTTTGGTGCGTTTTTTCACTTCTTGTGTTGGGACCTGTGGATAAACATTACAATTTGTAATAAAGTTCCCGGCTTTTTCAAAGTATCTAAGCCTGAATTCAGAATCTTAGATTATTACTAGCTGACCCCGCAAACGTCGTTTTGCAAAAAAAAAAAATAGATAGTAGCCGATTCTCAGACCTACACGATATGCACACAAAATTTCATACAAATCGGTCCAGCCGTTTCGGAGGAGTTTAACCACAAACCCCGCGACACGAGAATTTTATTTATTAGATTAAGTTTTGAATCAACAGACTCAATGTCAGATAAGATAAAGTTCAAATACATTTGCAACCAACAACAACAAAACTCAGCTTAGACTACATCACGCTAAGGTGGATAGCCGGATAAATTTAAAAACTTTTGTACTTTATCCGTAAGCAGCAGTGCGATTCTGTAACCATCTCACCATGAAAACTTATGTGAAGTGAGCTGTCAGTGTCATCCTGATGCTAGGGATTGATACTCTTGACAGCTCACTTCACCTAACTTTTCAGATTTTTACAGAATCGATCGGCAGATCACCAGAAACGTTTTCAACAATATAAAACTTGCCGTTGAACAGTTTCCTCGTCAAATATTTCTATCAAATTCGTACTATACGATAAGTAACTAATTAAAATCATTCTTACCTTGATCATCTTAGCGGCGGGAGTGCCGGGTCTAGCGAAGAACTGGTTGATGAAGAGTGAAGGAAACCGGTACTTGTCACACAATCGCATGGTGTCGTCGAAGTCTGCGTCCGTCTCGCCGGGGAAGCCGCAGATTATGTCCGTGGCTATAGTTATGCCGGGCACCCTGGAGATTAGAGATTCATTAACTAAAGAGTCCCAGAAAGAGAGTCATGATTTTTTTGGATGTGACAGACCGGTTAAAATATCTACGGCTTGGCTGGTGAAAAGTCTTTATAGCTTGGTTTAAGACTATGCCGACCGCACAGTGGCGCCCTCATCGTTTGTTTGGTTATTTCATACAATTTAGAATGAAAATGCAGAAAATAAGCATTTTTCAATATTTCAGGTTTGGTCCCATAGTAAAAGTTGTTCACCTAACCTCTAATAACCTCTTAAGAGGTTGTTAATATTTTTCCAATAACCCTGTATAAATGATAATGATAAATGATTTTATTTCTGTAAGTAGGTTTGTACAAACACTTTTACACGTTAATCATATTTTTTAAAAACGAGATGTGGTCGGCGTTTCCTATCTGACTACTCTGAGAAGAAAGGCCGAAACCAACTCAGAGGTCACAGTCTCTTTTAAAGTCCAGACATAATCTTGGTCAGATCATGTGGAGACCATGTAGATTGGTGTCTGAAATGGTCTTTTGATGAAAGAACCACACAGATTGAGTGGACCCGTCCAGTCAGTGCACGCATTTGTCAGTAATCATGCAGCTCAACTCAAACTTAGAGAGCTTAACGATTCGACGAACAATACCACAGAAAGGACATTTGGGTAGGTCGCATAAATTACTCAAACTGCCAGACCAAATAAACTCCGAGCATAGCCCGCCCCATAGCGCGCTGAGCGACTTCAAATTTGTGGATCAGCTAATTACTGTTAGTGGACTATATGCATTGCCATACAGTAAATATTTATCAAAAAGTTATTTTTAGACAATCCGGAAAATATACCCGTCAAAATAGAGTGTTTACGAGGATGAAGTAAAATTATATTGAGTAGTAGTATGTAGTGCTTTGTGTTTTCTTTATACGTCACGTTTAGTGCAAATAAATATAGTTTACTAGCTTTTGCCCGCGGCTTCGCTCGCGTGAAATTCGGGGTAACACGGTTAAAAAAAAGTAGCCTATGTCACTCTCCATCCCTTTAACTATCTCCACTTAAAAAATCACGTCAATTCGTCGCTCCGTGTTGCCGTGGAAGACGGACAAACAAACAGACACACACACTTTCACATTTATAATATTAGTATGGATTTCGCTTCTTCTTTCTCACAGTAGTAACCAATGAAGGTTCACAAAGGAGAATGGGTAAGATCGTACCCAGACACAAAGTTTATTGTAGCATTATAAACTATGCTGCCCATCGATTCTATAAGAATCTCACCGTGATAACATAGGTGAAGTTTGTGTGAAGTGAACTATCAATGGAGGCAATCCGGTTTTATCAATGGAGACAGCTCATTTCACCTTAGTTTTCGCGGTGAGATTTTTACAAAATAGCACTGCTGATCCTTGTTGCTCATAAAGGCTCGAAGATTTTGAAAAGTGCATCATTGGAAGCGCCAAAAGTTTTAAGAGGTTCACTAATTTAAAAAGGGTTCGTCATCAGCAGGTCAATAGGTTTTTAGAGGATAAGTTAAATATTTCCCTTTATTAAATCAATCTTACTTCCTCACGTATCCTTATTATTTAACTACTCCCTGAGGGCATAAAAGATTAGTTCATAATGCTACAGTTTTTTTTTTTTTTTGGGTACCGGCCTATACGAAATTACCTATTGTCTAAACTAAACAAAATCATAGACACATAAAAAAAAAAGAAAGTATTTAAAAATAAAATTAAAATAAAACAAAGTTCTGTACAAACCCAAAAGGCTCCTAGCCTGTTTCAGTAAATGGATAGGCACTACATACATCCAACAAAAATTCAAAACAGCTACAGACCTTTTAATAAAATTGCCAAAACTGGCTAACTGTTACACATAGCCCGAGGTTTTGAAACAGAACACATTATAATGTATATAGTTCTCACTCACTTTTCTCTGAGGAAGTCGACAACTCGTTCGAAGTCAGCTCGTGTGTACTCTCTCTTCATGTCTGAGAGCACTTGATCACTGCCCGACTGCACTGGCACGTGGAGGAACCTGACAAAGATATTTAAATATAATAAAAAACCAGTCAAAGCAAGATTTATTACTATCCTACACAGCACATACACTCAGTATGTGAAGCGCAAAAATGATGACACTGGCCCCGATTCTGTTGCTCACAAACTAAATTTTTAAGTTCAATGCATCTTTTTCTTTCTATTTCATTATGAAAAGGACAGAAGATAAATATTAGTTTAGTCCTGTCAAATTAGTCAGCGCCTGACGTAAATTGACGTATTTTTAGTAGCCATTTTTTTAATCACGTCTAAACTTGCCTATGGATTATCTAATTTGACAGGACTAAACTAATATTTATCTTCTGTCCTTTTCTTAATGAAATAGAAAGAAAAAGATGCACTGAACTTAAATTTAGTTTAGTTTGTGAACAACAGAATCGGGGCCATTGTATATGTAATACGGCAGACATTTCCTGCCCAATACCATTTAAGTAAGGCAAACTTTTGAACTACGTCTGCTATCTTTCTTTTGGTACGGAGAGACCTAAAATATAAGCATAAATAATGCTGTCTTACTTGTAAACCCTAGGATGGTGCATGATCTTGGCGACTTCGGCTAGATGTTCCAGTATGTAGGGCGGGTTGGTCATCCCGAGCCGCAGCCGACAGCCCTCCGGTATCACCTCCACCAGCTTCCAGAGCAACTCTGGCAGAGAAGTGCCGATGTCGCGACCGTATGTACCTGGACAGTTGGGATATTTTAATAAGAATATATAGGGTGTAAAATGACCCATCGCATAGTCGGTTAATTATTATTTCAATGTAGGGGCGTTCAGAATCATTTACTGGATCCACGGTAACAGGCTGCGCGTCATATCCCCGTCAGCGCATGTACCTATGTATGTACTAAGCACGTCTGACATGCGGTAAAAAACTTAAGTTAAAAAAAAACTGAAAAGCTAAAATGGGCTTGCCATTTTAAATTCAATAAAAGTTGGAAGCAGGCCCATTTAAAAAAAAGAAAAGAAAAGAAAGAAAGAAAAAATGTTTTTGTGTTTGTGTTTGAGTTTGAAAATATAATAAAATGGAATAGGTCCCATCTGCTGCTGCCGAGCTGATAGCTAACTAGTCCCGCAATCAGCCCAGCTAATTGGCTAAACTTTTGACCAATACTATAATATTTTTAGTATACTACTGCTTGTTTCCCTATAAAAAAATAAATAAAAAATATTGAATTACCATTATTTTTTTCCTTTGTGCCATATGGGGTAAATTATTTTGGACAACAGAATGTGACATACACATGAAACAAGCCATTCATAATCTTCTGAAATATATAGATAAATAATACCGGACAGCTGTCCCGCTGCAGGACAAAGGCCTCTATTCATACAGAGAAGACATCAGCATTAATCATCACGCTTGCTCAAGACTGGTTGGCGATTACGGACTTATATTAATTACTAGCGGTCCGTCCCGGCTTCGCACGGGTGGAAAAAAAAGAAAAAAAGCTTATATTAATCAGTGATAATGTAGCATTCAAATGGTGAAAGAATTTTTAAAATTGGTCCAGTACTTTTTGAGCCAATTCGTTACAAACATACATACATATCTTTCCTCTTTATAATATTAGTATAGAAGTATAGACTATGAACTGGGCGTTTTTGGCGCAGCTGAGAGGCATATTTTCCTGCTAATTTCTTACATCAGACTTTTCACTTCTGTATTTAATTTTTATCTGATGTGCTAAATAAATGTATTTTCTTTTCCTTCTAATTATAAATCTAAGAAAAAAATAAACAAAAGAAGATTAATTAGTATCATAAACTCACCAGTATCCTCACTAGTCAACCATATCTCACAAACGCCCTCAGTGAACGACTGCCGAGCCCTCTCCACGATCTCCTCCGGCGGGTAGCTGCCCAGTTCGCCTCGCGCATGCTTCGTCTTACAGTATGTGCACTGGTTCAAACAGCCGGTGTTGATGGAGATGATCTCTATCAGGGGGTTCTTGCGGACTTTGGGAAGGAGGAGGGAAGCTCCACCTGCTTTGCGGCCGTCACTGGTTTTCTTTTGCCCAAAGAGGCGGACTGTGTGGCCTGTAACGATTTAGTGGAATCGGGATAAGTTGCCCACACAACTTTGTGGTTAGTCTAGTCAGTGTAGAATGAAGTGGTAAAATCGCGTCAGAGTCGAGACGAATGACGTCATTTAGGTACATCATTAGCGACAGTTCCCCTGCTGCATAGGATGTGCATGGAGAGATTTGCCTTGTTGGCTGCGTGGTTTATTTGTTTGCCAGCCATGCATTTGTTTGTAACATGGCCGATCCCGCCTACAGTTTTAAACAAAGCGATACTAATTACACGAGCGTAGCTAAGCCATGGGCTACTGTGGGGCGGCGCCTTTATGGCATATACAAGTAGTATTTAATGATGACTCTTGAAAGCTCTTTAGAGACTACAACCATGATTGCTGTTCACATACCCTTAAGTGTCTCCTCAACAATCTCGACGATCCTGTCGATCTGCTGAACGCCGACCACACTGAGTCCCGTCAGGTAGTTGGCACGCGGAGCACCCTGCGGCACACAGCCCGCCACCACCACGTGAATGCCGCGGCTTTGACCCAGTTCTATCTCATTTCTGGAATATAACAAAATAGTAAATTGTGTTAAATAAGGCTCTGCGAGGTGTAATATAAAGCCCTGCTGAGAAGACCTATGTATATCAAAATTGTATTGTGCAATGGACTGCTTGGAATTCCTATCCAGAAGCTAGTACAACCCTTTGAATCTAATTTCGAGCTCTTTGTTTTGTTTCTATAATGTTTCCTGTTTGTCAGTCTCTGGACTAGATGCATACTAAATTATTTGATGCAGTCGCTTTGTGGGAGTTGATTATAACAGTGGACATTATGTCTAAGCCTAAAAATGACCTAGACCGATTTCAATGTGTTGGCTCGTATACTCTATTTGGCAAGCTAGTTGTGAATTTCGTCTAGACTTTCCCGTACGTCTTCCGACGCTCTGCTGGGGCAACTGCTACATGTCAGGACTGCGGTATCATCTTCGTAGGTAGCAATTGTCACTCTAGGGTTTTGCGGAAGGTCTCCCGTGAAGATAGTGTACAACACGGGTCCAAGAACAAAGCCCTGAGGTACTTCTGTTAGTATATTATGGACATTAGAGCTTGAAAGTATAACAAATCATCATGATACACCAGCCAGGAAAGCTGCCTCACGAAGCAATGTCCAATAGACCTATTAATTTGCTGCCTGCACTCTCATTATTTTTGTGCTAGCTCAATTTTAATAATTCCCAATCATTAATTTGGCTTTAGATCAGAACATGGCACTACAGAATAAGTTCATAGACTGTTTTATATCATCAGAAATGCTCTAGAAACCAATACTATTCCTCAGTCTTCCTTGACATAAAGGACAGAGTATGCATAAGGAACTATTATCACACTTGTGACACTGTAAGTAGAACATCCTAGAATCTTATCCATCTCATAGAATATTTCAGGTTCAGGAAGGCGATAGCACTTATAGTTTCCAAAACTAAATACACAAATAACTTATGAGGAACCAGTAAGCTTAGCCAGCTGTGCTAACTGGCAAATCTTTTTGTCTTAAATAATTCAAGAGTCCTTTCAACACAATGTTTTTTTTTTTTTTGTTAAGAAATAAATAACTTATGAAGTTATGACAGTTATATTAGCTCTGATTTTGCACACTGATCTTTATTCTATGTTTTACTTATAATAAGTGATGTAACTCCTGGGATTTACGACAGGCAAAGAAAAAAGTAAAGTCTCCAAACTTTTCAGAATTAAAAAATACTAACTTGAAATGGTCTTCAGAGGGGCTCTTGACTGTGCAAGAGTTGAGAAGCCAAAGCTGTGCGTTAAACTTGTCTTCAGTCAACTTATAGCCATTGGCAGCCAGCATACCGGCCATGTACTCCGAGTCGGAGTTGTTGTGTGCACACCCCCATGTCTTCACATAGATTGTCTGGGTACCTAGAGAGTAAGTACAAGAGATAAATTGATATACACTTAAATTTAGCAATTTGATGAAACAGCTTTGTAAACATACTGTTTTCGAACAAAATAAATATTCCTTAGTCATACAGCTTGCCTTAGACAACTATGTCAACAACATGCTCTTGCCGTACTTAATACCTCATTTACATTCAGCCCCTGCCGCTGCCCCTCGCGCTGCCAGCGATACTTCCCTAAATACTGCCGCAGCAGGATCGAGAGAAGTGTGTGTTTACATACTGCCCTACAACTCGCTTCGCTTTCAAGTTTCGCCGGGCAGCGCGGGTGGCAATGGCAGTGGCATGAGAAGTATCGCGTTTACACACTCGTCCTGCCCACTTCCGTGCTCACTACGGCTGAATGTAAATGAAGCATAACATATTTGTCGCACATGTAAGATAGGTACTGCTTCTTCAGTCTCTAACCAAAGTCACAGTTGCTTTAGTTGTTTATTAAAGCCATTTTAAAATCCACGTATGATAAAAACCGATATACACAACCAACATTAACTACAACATTTCTTCTTTTGTGATTATTTATAAATCTTATGACCAAAGCTTATGAAAAAGTGCAATATGATATTTTATTAAATAAATTATATAGATTAGGGATCCGCGGTAAAGCATACGAATGGTTCAAATCTTATCTGGAAAATAGAGTACAGCTAGTAGATATAGAATACTTCAATAACACTATAAACGAACTTCAAAAGTTTCGATCTGACCTAAAGGCGTTAAGCGCATCAATACCACAGGGTAGTGTTATTGGATGTCTTCTGTTTCTCATTTACATCAATGATCTCCCAAAATTTATTGCAGAAACCGGACCTTGCGTTTTATTTGCGGACGATATCTCCTATCTCACCCAATGTCATGACAATACGAACTTAAACAGTACCCTTAATGAAATTCTCGGGAAAATAATAACCTGGATGAATGAACACAACCTTGAAATAAACTTCCAAAAGACTAAACTCATAACTTTCCATCCCCACCAAAAAACTCCTCTAAATGTACTCTTTTCCTTCAATAACCATATAATAGAAACAGTTAATGAATTCAAACTATTAGGCATAATCATAGACAAAAATATAAATTGGAAGTTACACATACAAAACATAAAATCAAAACTATTGAAATTTTCATATGCTTTCCGGGAAGTTAAAAAAACCACAAATTTACAGACTGCTCTGGTAACGTACTACGCCTATGCTTATGCATGGCTTAGCTACGGCATCATTATGTGGGGATACAGTACAGATGCCCCAACATTATTCACCGTTCAAAAGAAACTTATCCGTATCCTGGTAAATATACAACAGACAGATAGCTGCAAACCCCATTTTATAGAACAAAATACACACATCAAAAGTGTCTAGGGATCAAGCATTTTTATGCGGATTTCTTGAGATTGAGATGTGGCTTTGTAATAAATTTATGATTTTATAAATTTATATGGATCCTTTTTGGTGCATTTCATAATTTGAATCAGGAACTGTGAATCAAATTCGAGTAAAAGATGAAAATCAGCTGTCAATATTTTCCCTATAAAAACATACAACGCATTGAAGACATTATTAGTGCTACTGTTTCCCTACTACTGATTAAAACCAACGTTATTATGGAGCGGCGACGTCATTTAAGCAGGGAAGAAATGCTCAGAGCCGTGGGAATGATAGAAGCTGGTTCCCGGCAACGTACTGTGGCTTTAGCTCTGAATACAAGTCACAGTGTTATCAGTCGACTTTGGACACGTTACCGAAGCACTGGTACCGTAGCTGTGCGCCATGGAGGACGGTATCGCTGCACCACACGGAGACAAGACCGATACATTCAAATCTTAACTCGAAGAGCTCCAACAATAACCGCCATGATGTTAGCCGTGAGGCTTCATCACTCTTCAGGGAACTTAATTAGCGACCAAACAGTCAGAAACCGCTTGCATGAAGTGAACCTTCATTCCCGAAGACCGCTACGGGTACCACCTATAGCAATGCACAATCGTAGGATTCGATATCAATGGGCTCTTGAACACAGAAATTGGGCAGAAGAACAATGGCGTTTCGTGTGCTTTTCTGATGAGTCTCGTTTTGGTATGAGACCGGATACAAGACGTATACGACACTGGAGAACCCCTGGACGCCAACAGCGATTAAAATCCTGCCAGGAAGTCCATCCTTATAGTGGTGGAACCATCATGGTATGGGCGGGTATTTGGATCGGCGGAAGAACTGAGTTGATTTGGATCAGAGGCAACCTCAACGCTCAAATTTATGCTGAGACGATTGTATCAGACGTCATCGTTCCTCTACAAGTGCAAATCGGTCCCTTATTTCAGTTAATGCATGATAATGCACGACCGCACACCGCAAGAGTTGTAAGACAGACTCTCGCCGCAGCTAACATCAATGTCCTGCCCTGGCCTGCTCAGTCGCCAGACTTGAACCCGATTGAGCATGCATGGGATATGCTACAGAGAAGAGCTCTGCCGAATATGGAGGGTATCCAGTCGCAAGAAGACCTTTTTTTGTTGTTGCAACGAACATGGGCGGCCATTCCACAGCGTGATTTGGATGAACTCATTTTGAGTATGCCAAACCGATGTTCTTGTGTTGTTAGTGTTCGCGGTAGAAACACGGATTATAAATTGTTTAAGTTACCCAATAAAATTTTAGAGAAAACTGTTATTTCAGTCTTTTTTTCAAACTTTTGTGTTAGTGGTTCAAATGTCAAAAATCCCTTTATTAGGAAAATGGCAAATTTCTTTATTAATGCAAAGGTGACTTGGTTTATCGTTACTGTGACAAACGAAAACACTTTATTTGATGAATCCTTAAAGAAAATTTTAATTAATATCAATCAGGAGAAAAGTTATTGCAAAAATATATGTTGATCCCTAGACACTTTTGATGTGTGTATCTTAACTCTGCCTTGTATGTACATACTTGAAATATGCAAATTTGCTCATAAACACCAAGACTTTTACACTAAACGAGAAGACATACAAACAAGGTATACACTCAGACACAAAACACGACTCAACCTACCATCATCCCGCTTAAAAATACATTCTACAAGTCCTCTGGTAATGTCAGTAAAAACATATAATGTGCTACCAGAATCAATAAGGAAAGAAAAAAAACTCCATTTATTCGTAAATAAATTAAAAAAGTTATTACTAAAAAAATCTTACTATAGGGTCGACGAATATTTAAATGATAAATCTCTAAAACTTGAAAAATAAAGTCTTTTGCAATTTTAATTCTAATCTTAATGTTATGTCTATGTTTTTAGAATAAGTTGAATTATAATAAGATATTTAAATGATAAGTCCTCTCCAAATTTTATTAATTATATCTTTTGCTGTGCCCGACAGGGTCCACGATTGTTACCTACCAAATAAATGTTTACCACCTAAGCCTACATTGTGGAATGCAATAAAGAATTGAGTATTGAGTATTGAGTATTATTTAGCTTAATCTCAGGTCACGTCACGACACTTGAAATCCAATGATAAAAGTTGTTATAATAAATGTATAAACAAGAAATGAAGAACATACCATTAATTATTGCACTTCAGACTAGCTGGTGAGGTGTATAGGGAACTCATATGCAATATTTATTACATAGTTTCACAGCGGCACGTTAATTAAAAGAAATAAACAACTTTCGAGGTTATACCTGGTACGACACTCTCCAATATAACTTTTTCGGCGGGCTCGGAATCATTTTTGCTGTCACGTTTTCTAGACCGGACACTCACACTCTTTCTGCTGGAGTATCTTTCTTTCGGTGTGATGTCCTGAGAAGATATTAAATCTTCTATATCATCTATAATTTCATCACAAACACCTGGCATTTTGGAGTTTTGTTTTGACAGTAATTTGACATTGACATTATATGAAATTGCAACCACTGACCTACCAATCACATGGACCCGGCATACCTACAAGAAAAACGTGCATACCTACACTTTACTGAGAGGATAAAATGGCGGCTAATAGAGCAACCCCTAATCGATATTTCTATAAAATAACATCGATAAAAGATTGTGAGAATGTTTTCTTAGTGTCACGGACTCACGGTACAATATCTACGGGTAAAAATACCCCAAGTTTTCTAACTTAGGTCTTTCATTTAAGTTATTTGTAGGTTCGTCCATCTTTCACAGCTAAGCCGTAAGAGATGTTACCGTCAATGGACCGCTGATGATAATTGATAATAATTTGAATAATAATAAAAAAATTGTAACATAACTGTTTTGAAAAAATGTGTGAAACAATTTGGAAAAATGTGTGAAAATTTGAATTTCACGGGATATAATGACGGAACTAACATAATTCATATTTTTGAAGTTTAGATGTTAAGTTTCCAACACCTACCCTTTCAAACGTGCAGATGATAGTGGGCTTTAATTAAAAGTCAACAATAAATTATAATTAAGTTTAAAATTATATTCAAACAGGAAAAAACAACAACAAACAAATCACTCTCATTTATTTCTGAACTATACAATTTTGATCAGATAATTTCGATGTGATATTCTTTTATGAGATTTCTTCCCATAATATTTTCGTCTGTATTAAAATTTCTCATTAAGTCTCTTTATCATCTTGGGCTGTTTTTGACATTTGTCCTTTAATTCAAGAGAATTAAAGGACAAATGTCAAAAAAGATTTATTAAGAAATTAATCTGAAACAAATAAAATATCAGTCTCGATACGGCGTTCGTGCGAGGTAACCGTTTGCTAATTACTCAAGCCGCGCGCGCTCCTATTGTGTTGTCGTTATTACCTGCGCGTAGCTGCGATAGCTATACCCAACGTGTATGTATGTATATACCGTTGGGTGGACTCGCTGCGCGCAATAGCTAACGATGTATGCTTTTTTAATTTTACGCGATGAATGAAACTAAGAAAGATCATGTGTATGCGACTTGTGATGCGACTACTATGCCGAGCAGCAGTCCGTGGAGTGATTTAGTAGTACGAGATTTAGAAGAGACACAATACCAAGACGAGAATATTATGCAAATAGAGGGCGAAACTAGGTCGGAGAAAAGGAAAGGAGATGACGATGATACCGAATGGACAGAGGTGAAACCAAAGGAAAAAAAGAAGTACAAGCTTGAGATAGATAAAATAGAGGTATATATATCACATAGCGAGCAATTGCCTAAACAATTTGCTTTGGCTAGATTATTTAGAGATAACGGCATTACCGATATTCTAAGGGTGAAATATATGAACCCATACAAAGTCCGCCTCGATATGCAGAATGAAATCAGCGCAGAGAGATTAGAGAACTGTAAACAATTACTTGACAAGGGCTGGCGTATACATCGGCCTATGGAAAAGAGTATATCATATGGTGTTATAAGGGATGTGGATTTAGATCTAACAGATGAGGAAATACAAAATACAATAGCGTGCCCTAAACCAGCCCAGTTGGTGTCAATATTTCGACTCAACCGTCGGCATTCAAAAGAAGGTTGGTCACGAAGCGAAGCAGTGCGTTTATGTTTTAAGGGGTCTTTTTTACCACCTTATATATCCGTGGATGGTTTGAGATTTAAGGTGGATCCATACATCTTTCCTGTATCACAGTGTACGCAGTGCTGGAAGTTGGGTCATCCAACTAAAAGGTGCCCATCAAGCAAAGTTGTCTGTCCGAAGTGTGGAGAAAATCATACTAATTGCGATACTACGTCATTTAAATGTGTCAATTGTGACGGTGCACACATGGCTTTGTTGTACAAAGGTTGCCCTGCATTCCTCAAAGAAAAAAAGCTAAGAGATATTATGGCGGAGTTTAATTGCACGTACAGAAGGGCCCTCACTATTTATGTAGCACCAAGGTCACCAGTAGATGTTGCCCCTAAGTTGTCGTCTATGGGATCTTTCCCTGCGTTAGTGTCTAAGCCTCTGTTTGTAGAAGATACGACATCGTTGCCCCGTGAAGCTGCATCTTACGTTGACATTGTAACGACAAAAGCACAAATACACAAAAGTGAAAAGGTCAAACAAGCCTCACAATCATCGTCCAAGAAACAAGGGAAACGTAAGGATGCTGCTCCTAATCGATATGAATACGATTGCTTTTTAAATCCAGAGCTACAGGGTACCAATAAACCAGAAGTGTTGTTTGAGAAAGTTGAAGAAAAGAGAGAAAGAGAAGTGAAGTTTGGAGAATTAATTAAAAGATTGAAGGAAATAATCTTTTTGAAAAATACATCTTAAGTTTACAAGTATTATAAAGTGTTGCGTCGAATGGATAATTTTAGTTGTGGTGGATAATGTTTCAGATTGGCCTATAGTAAAACAGATATTAGATTTTTTTTTCGTAAATCATGTATAATAACAGGAAAAATGTAAAATTGACTATTCTACAGTGGAACGCGCAAAGTTTAAGGCCGAAGTTAGTTACATTTGAAAATATTTTGTTACAGGAGAAAGTCCACATTGCCGCCGTTAGTGAAACCTGGTTAGAGCCTGATAGCCATCTCAACTTGAAAAATTATAGTATTTACCGGAAAGATAGGGATGATGGTTATGGTGGGGTTGCAATCTTTGTACATAGGTCAATTCGTGCATGTATCCGTGACGTACAAACTACAAACAAGGGTATTGAACTTTTGTGTGTTAAAGTATTCAACTGTAGTGAAATCGAATATGTTATTGCTGTGTACTGTTCACCATCTGCGCGTACCAGCCAGCAAGATTGGGACTCTGTTTTTTCTTTAGTAAACAAAAAAAGTCTTGTTTTAGGCGATTTTAACGGGCACCACACCAATTGGTCTTACAAGACTGATTTAAGAGGATCTCAAATCTGTGATGCTATTTTGGATAACGGTTTTTTAGCCCTGAATGATGGCAAATCCACCCGTGTTAGATTAGTTAGTAACCAACTTCAACAGTCCGCGCCCGATATAACGTTAGTTTCCTCTGATTTAGCTTTGACATTTAACTGGAACATTATGAACGAAACCCTTGGAAGTGATCACTTAATGATTAATGTATCGACCAATTTCAATGTTGTACCTAGAAATACTTATCGACGGAATTTTAAGAATGCGGATTGGAATAGTTACAAAAGCTTACTTGAAAAATTATTTATTAACTTTGAGCAGTCAGGCAATATTCAAGCCGATTACGATAATTTTATTGAGTGTATAAATTTGGCAGCAGATGTTCATATTCCTTACATAAAATTTAACAGGGACCCTGATAGCGTCTTTAGTCCCAAACCGTACTGGAATGCAGACTTATCCAAATCAGTAGCAAAGCGAAGATTGGCCCTTTCAACCTTTAGACGTAATCCCACACCGAATAACCTATCGCTTCTTAATAAAAAAATATGTGAGTCACAAAATTTAGTGCGCAAAGCAAGGGATAAAGGTTAGAAGGATCTCTGCACATCATTAGACGGAACAACTTCACAAAGTCAGATGTGGCGTAAAATGAAATGGTTTAAAGGGCGTAGAAGTGCTGGACAGCATGTTGATGGTGAGCGAGCCAATAATCTACTTCGTAGCCTAACCCCCGATTATGCATCCCCTCACGACCTATCATTTGTTTCTAAGAATTCAAAATTAGAGTCACCAATCACGAAACAGGAACTTAATTGTTGTATTAGAACTAAGGACACGTCACCCGGTTGTGACAATATTTCGTACTCGATGATTAAATATCTTCCTGAGAACGGAAAATCTATTTTGTTATCGCTGTATAATGGTTCTCTGTCGACTGGTTTTGTACCCAATCAGTGGCGGGACATCGCAGTCATTCCAATACCTAAACCTGGGCGCGACCCGCAGTCTCAGTCTTCACTCAGACCGATATCAATGTTGTCGTGTTTATGTAAAATATTTCACAGTATTTTGAATAATCGAATAGAATGGTTCATCGAAAAAAATCATATCTTATCGCCATATACTACGGGATTTAGAAAAAGTCGATCTACAATGGACAATTTGGTTAATTTAGTCTCTCATATACAAACTGGTTTTACAGAAAATAAAACAACCATAGGATGCTTTTTGGATATAGATAATGCATATAATAACGTAAATATAATTTCACTATTGCAAAAAATGGACTTCATTGGCGTGGGATCTAAAATATGTCAATATTTATGGTACTTTTTAAAAGAAAGAAAATTGAAGGTTTTAAGTGATAATGTTTACATATGTCGAACTACCGGCCGTGGATTAGCCCAAGGTGACCCTTTGTCACCGTTACTTTTTAACATAGTAACTTCAAGTATCTGTGCAAGAATTATGAGCAGCGGAGTTTTGATTTCCCAGTACGCGGACGATTTTGTTCTTTATTCAGTAAATAAAAACATACAAGTAGGGGTTAATCTGGTACAAAATTCATTAAATGTTTTAGTTAAATTACTTGCAAACATAGGCTTAGAAATTTCATCTTCAAAGAGTAAAGTATGCGTTTTTAAGAGAGGGTATAGAAGAGAATGTATTCACCTACTTGTAAATGAAACATCGCTTCAAGTAGTAGATAATATTAAGTATTTAGGGATGTGGCTGGACCGCTCGCTTAGATGGAAAAAACATATTGGGGAGTTAACCGGAAAGTGTATGAAATCTTTGAGAATCTTTCAAGTTCTTGCTGGGTCTGGATGGGGTGTTCATCCATATTACTTGAGGCTACTATATCTTTCCATTATTCGTTCGCGACTGGACTATGGCAACTTTTTATATGATAGCGGGTACAAGAGCAACTTAGTCAAATTGGACAGAATACAAAATCAGTGTATGCGCGTTATTGGTGGTTTTGTGAGAACTACTCCAATACACGTGATGGAGTGTGAGCTTCACCTGCGTACCTCTTAGCTGGCAAATATTGGTTGAAGGTGAATTCGTTCCGGGGCAGTAAAATATTTGTCATGATAAATAATCTTGCCGAGTCATGCCAGAGTTTATATTGGAGGTGTAAAAAAAAAACCACTATTAGTGACGGTACATGACTTTCTTATTGACTACCCTTTACTTTCATCGCAGCAATTGGAAAGATTTTCTTTGAACACGTGGGTTAGCAGTGTGGACCTATCCAATGTAGTAAAACTTTGTATAGATGGCGTCGACGAACCGAAACATCAGTATAGATGTAACAACATACATGAAATTTGTGTTCAGTATCTAAATGCTAATTATGTACACTTTTACTCAGTCTATACTGATGGGTCACAGGAGGGTAACGAGTCGGGATGGGCTGTTTTTGATCCACAAACGAAGGCATCTATAAAGTTTCGATCATGTGCTGAAATTTCTATTATGCACGTCGAACTTCTAGCGATCTCAGAGGCTATTTCATACATTGAGTCATTCGAATCAGGAAATTATTTAATACTGACTGATTCTAGGAGTGCTCTGCAACACCTGGCTCGATGCACCTCGAATTGTCGAGGTGCACCGATAGCCTATAAAATTTTAGATTCTATTGGTAAGGTCCAAGGCAAAAGAATTGTTCTACAATGGGTACCATCCCATATTGGATTGTATGGAAATGAGGAAGTAGATCGCTTAGCAAAAGAGGCCATCACGGACGGAATATCCGTTGAATGTCTTCCCTTATTTAGTGACCTCTTGTATCGAGTTCGTAACCAGTGTTTAGAATTATGGAAAGAATACTTTGATGAGAGGTCACTAAGTAAGGGAATTTGGTATAAAACCATTCAGCACAGCCTTTTCCGCCTTCCTTGGTTTGTGGGCACAGATATGCATCGAAATGAGATTGTGACTGCTTTTAGACTACGTGCGGGACATGTTCCGTTGAATAGCTTCGCCTTTTTAATGAGAAAAAGTGATTCGCCCAATTGTTCTGAGTGTGATAAGATAGAGGATACCACTCATATTTTAGCGGAATGTGTCCGGAACGAGGCTGAGAGGAGTAACTATTTCATGGAAAACGGTTTTAATTGTATTAATGTTGGCATGTATAATAGTATCTTGGCTGCTCCCTTGTCCAGGACAGCCAAAAAGTTATTTAAAATTGTACACCTAGGTATTAAGCGTAGATAGACATAGAATGCCCCTATGAGGGTGACATGGTCAAATTGATCAAACCCTCTATAAATAAATAAAGATTAAAAAAAAAAAAAATATATATAAGTAAACTTTAATAGATATTGAAGACAAGCGAGAGATATCTCCCACTCTGTCTCAATTACTTTATTCAGTGTCCAGTTGAAACTAGATTCTTCAAAGTGAAGAGAACAAAAATGAATTGTTTTTGTTGACACCTTTAAATTTTCAACACCGATTGTTTCCAACCAATAAAGAACCATAAAATAGCATTATCGATAAATATAATAATGTCAAATGCACTACTCTATCCCTACAATAACAAAGAAAATTATTTTTATTTCATGAAATACAACTTGAAAATAAAGAGAAAAGGGAAAATATGAATGCTTTGCTGTTGAAACTCTTCAACGAATGCAGAATCTTTTGTTTAACTAAATCTAATGATATTTCAGCTGAAATTAAGTACACATACTGGTGCTGGTTGTTTTCGGGTGATTTCTGCTTCTTTTGATGGCAGATCCACACATATTGTAATTGGGCATCTTGCTACTGACGACTTCCACTATAGAACCGAGTTCAAACACAATAACACAGCAAATTACTCCAAAATTGACAAATTATATCCACAGCTCAAGAGCATTTGACAGTTGACATACCCAACTTTGGTACCAAACAGTGAGAGGATAAAATGGTGACCGGCCGCAAATTGGTATTTTAGTGACGCTAGGAATGAAGGATTGCCATTATAGTCACTGTCAAAAACACTGTTATCCTTTTTCACATACGCAAAATTAAGAAAGTTAAAAAGAGATGGCAATGTTTTTATGATTCTGGCGTCGATAAGCCTCATATTTGTATAACTGTGTTTTTGTATAGTCAAACATTTCGGGTCCATATGATGTATAGTCACAGAATATATAATAGTACTTCATACAGAATGGCCACTCCCTACCCCGCGCTGACATGAGATACCGCACCTCACCCCGCACACCCGCGACATTATCGGCGGTTCTTTAGCTCGGGGCCAAAGCTCGGGGCGCTCACAAAGAACCGCAGCACTGTACTGCTGGCACGAACACACAATTTTGCGATTTAAAAGTTTTAACTGAGTTTTAATCACGATGGTTCGATATTGTGATGCTTTTCCGAATTTGTATTTACATAAATCGCACGCTTAATAATAAACCGGAATAAGACAAAACTTCACTTTTTTGGGAAATCACGGTCAAAGTTTAATGCATTGTCGCGCGCTTTTGTAGAAAAGTGAGGGATGATCTAACAATCGGCCATTTTGGTTTGTTTCGCATGGTGGGATTGTACCTATAGATTCTTCAATCGGAGTTAGGTTGTTTTATTAAAAAAAGTGGGAATCCTTAATTTTTGACATATTCCGGTTTATTATTAAGCGTGCGAAATGTTTGTAAGATATCGCATTTTAATACCATGCGATATAATAACCGATTATTTATAGTTAAGTAGGTCATTTAAACGAAAATATTTTAGTGTAAGCAATATTTAGCTAAGTACCTTATTTGCATGGGTATTTGCTCTGGGATAGCAACATTTAGTGAAGTGGAACTGATGATGAAGACCACAGATGGCCACCGGGACTACTCAATAATAAGTATTTCGCAGGTTGCGATTCGATTATTTTAATATGTCTGCTAAGCACAATTTATGCTCGTCACAATGCGAATGGTGAAATGGAGCTGATGATGGAGTACCAAGAGAACTTCTCAACAATTAACGTCCCTGCATCGGGAAAAGCAATATTTTGTACAAGGCGATGAGCAAGTTGACATTAGGCTATTGTAACTTAGATACTTTATAAACAGACCCACTAAAAAGCGAGAAATAAAAACTTTTTAGCAAAAAAAAAACCGACTTCCAAAAAAACACTAAGTACAAAGTGAAAAATAACTTTAATTTTTATGTCGGTGGCAATAAACTAAAATACAGATCCAAAGACACCGACATCCGAAATTAAAGTTATTGTTAAAAAGTTTTACATTTATTATTTAACTATTATAATATTATTTTTATTTCATTACGACTAATTAGATAAACAATCAAACTAGTCCTTTCTAGTCGCGTCGTCGTCGTTCCCGCCATTTTTTTTACGCTCCGCACGACAACCAACCCTACTAGAGTTTACGCACACATTTGCACGTGTACCAACGTCATTTGGCTATGTAGTAGTAGTAGGTAATTATTTTGCGCGCGTTGTATGGAGTGTCCGGGGTGTGGTATAGTCTAAGATTGCAACTCTTCTCAAATATGTCAGTGATTCTCAAAACTCAAACTCAAACTCAAAGCATTTATTTCAATTAAACCATTTCCAGGCACTTTTGAATTGTCAAAATTAACTAGTCGGTCAGTTAGTCAGAAAGTTGAAGCTAGTTGCCCATTCCAAAACGTAGATCTCTTGGAGAAGAACGGGCAAGAAACTCCAAGGACACTCTTTTAAATTAAGATATTACAAAATCCTGAGTACAGTATTCTTGTTGCTTCTATATGTGAGAACAATGTTATGAAGAAACAATTCAAGACAGTTATAAGATTAAAAAGAAGCCCTGGCAGCTAAGAGATGACCAGTCTCAACTGACAGCGCCCGTTCACGAACATGACGCATGGATCAGCACCATCCAGCTCAACCATTTTGAAGGGAACCGAATGATCCAACACACGCGCCACCATCAGTGAGACATTTAAGTGAGCATGACACATTCTCAACTGCCATGCTCTTTCAAGTCAATATAAAAAAAATATAATGAACGGATCCATGGTTCTTACATTTACAAAATTAAAATAAAAAAAAAAAAATAAAAAAAAAATGCTTCTAAATTATACAAAACTATCGTTACCAATTTATTTACGAGATGAATAAAATTTTACTAGAAAGAGGTATAAGATATTAAAGTAACAATTAAAACTTGATTGAATTAAAAATACACATTAAATTCGAATGTCAGAAACACTTAAAAAAAAAAAAGAAAAGAAAAAAAGGGAAGCATGTCTTCCAAATTAATATTGAAATTTTAACTAGTGAGCCCAAGTGTCTGTGGAGCAGGACCAGCATTTAGCCAAGCATTTTTATCTACGATATAATCATCCAACTTATAGTATGCTTGTCTACATAGTGTGCGTTTAATGCATGTTTTAAATTTCTTCTCATTTAGTTGAAGAATATCGAGTGGTATTTTATTATAACACTCTACACAATAACCCATAAAAGAAGTTTTTACTTTAGACAATCTGAAACGAGGTTGATCTAATTTGTTCCTATTTCTAGTGTTAAAATTATGCCTGTCACATATCTTACTAAAAAGATGTAGATTTTTTCGAACGTACATAATGTTTTCATATATATATTGACAAGGAACCGTCATGATGTTAATTTTTTTAAACAGTTCCCTTAGAGATTCACGTCTGCTGAGGTTGTAGATAGCTCTGATAGCCCTCTTTTGCAGAATGAAGATAGATTCAATATCTGCAGCCCGTCCCCACAACAAAATACCGTAAGACATGATGCTATGAAAGTAACTAAAATAGACCAGTCTCGCGGTATCCACGTCTGTTAATTGACGGATTTTCCAAACAGCGTAAGCGGCTGAACTTAGCCGCCCTGCAAGTGATGTTAAGTGAGGACCCCACTGCAGCTTTGAGTCAAGCGTGATCCCCAGGAAAACCGTATTTTCGACGAATTCAAGTATCTCCTTATTCAATACAACGTGACATTCACTACTTCTAACATTCGGTAAAGTGAATCTAATGCATTTAGTTTTTTTCTCATTTAATACCAAATTATTTACAGTAAACCAATTATGGACCACAAGCATAGCGTTATTTACGTCGTCAAGCTCCTGTGCACGTCTGCTTACTTTAAAAATCAGTGATGTGTCATCAGCAAATAACACCATTTGTGGTCGGTTTTCCAGTAAATAAGGTAAATCATTTATATATACTAAAAATAAGAACGGCCCCAATATTGAGCCTTGCGGTACACCCATTTTGACTTTTAAACCCAATGAATTTTCACCGTTTATTTGAACTTGCTGAAACCTATCATTTAAATATGATTTTATTAAGCTAAGAGCGAGTTTACCCAGTCCGTAATGCTCAAGTTTCAAAAGCAGTGTTTCGTAATTCACGCAATCAAATGCCTTGGATAGGTCGCAGAAGATGCCTATTGCATCTTGTGCCTCTTCCCATGCGTCAAATATGTGTTTTAATAAGGTTACACCGGCGTCGGTTGTACAACGTCCTTTGGTGAAACCATATTGTTGATCGTGTAGGATGTTATTACGATTAAAATGATTGAGCATCTGATTTAACATTACTTTTTCAAACACCTTGCTGAAAACAGGCAAAACCGATACGGGTCTATAATTATTAGTGTTTTTGCTGTCCCCAGATTTGAAAAGTGGAATAACTTTACTGAACTTCATTAAATCCGGGAATACCCCTTGATCAACACACAAATTAAATATTAAAGCTAAATAGGGTGCAATTGTCTCAATAATGGATTGACAAACTTTAGTAGACAAGCCCCACAGATCT
This sequence comes from Globia sparganii, assembly GCA_949316385.1. Taxonomy (NCBI): domain Eukaryota; kingdom Metazoa; phylum Arthropoda; class Insecta; order Lepidoptera; family Noctuidae; genus Globia; species Globia sparganii. The sequence continues at coordinate 22,460,808 of OX438663.1, read as the reverse complement.
TCGGTCATTTTGATCTTAAGTTGCTTAAATGCCTTTATAATTACTGAAGGGTTTACATGTTTAAATTTAAATTCCACAGGACAGGCTGAGACATTCGCTCTTAATAATTCAATAGCAAGTGCGGGCGAGGAATTTAAAGTTTCTGTGGTTTTAATTGGGATATTGGTAAAGAAAGTTGCAAATTCCTGAGCAACATCGATGTTATCGCTAATAAGGCCACGGGAAGTGTTCAGTGTGTAATCAGTATTATGTTTTTTATTCCTGTTCGTTTCATTGTTAATAATTTTCCAAACTGTCTTTATTTTATTGTCTGCTGATTTAACCTTGTTGCTAATGAAGGAAGCTTTAGCTGTTTTGCAAATATTTTTAAAAGTTTTAGAATATGTAGCAACATACTTATTAAAAGTATCCGTGTTAATATACGGCTTAAGGCCATACAGTTCAAATAATCTTTCCCTACTTTTCCTGATTCCTTTAGTTGCCCAGTCACTGAATAAAAACTTAGGGCAAATAGTTTTAGATTTCTTCTTAAAAGAATTATTGAACTCTGTTTGCACTAACGAAAAGAATTCTTCATACAAAATATTACCACTATTCATATTTAGGCCCTGAGCACGTAACTTATTAATTAAAGTGTTATTAAACTTTTCCAAATTTCCCGATGTTATTGGTCTAAATTGAATCTGCACTTTTTGTATTGGTGTGTTGGACTCAAAAGAAACGGTTTGACCGCTGTGATCGGAAGGGAGATAATTTACAATGGCTTTATCTAAATATTCGCAGCAACAAAAAACATTATCAATACATGTAGCAGTAGCTGTAGTTATTCGCGTTGGTTCCAAGAACACATTTGACAAATTAAATGATTTAAAGAGGCTTAATAATCTACTGCTATTTGAATTATTTTCCAAAATATTAATATTAAAGTCACCACAAACAATTACTGATTTATTACCAGTTGCCAGTTTTCCCAAGACATCTTCCATTACAGACTCAAAAATAAAGTAGTTTTGATAGTTTGGAGGTCTGTGATTTCATTTTTTACCACAGAACTGAACAGACTTTAATATTATTTGCGTCTAAAAACTGGTAAAGAGTATAGGAAGAAACTAGCTGTTTCCAGACGCTCTCCTCTAATATAACTCTTACATACTTGATGATTATAGTTAATATGATAAGCTTGGCTGGTTTTATTTTAAATAAAAGGAATATAAACGCACTGGGGAGTTACGTCAGTGCCTTACAGTTTACCATAATAAATAATCAGGTGGAGGCACTGACCTGTACATGTTTATTAAAGGTCAGTACGTGGAGGAAAAGAAACTAAAGTTTATGAGAGATTTACTCTAGATCTTTTCTATATGCCTAACCACCGGTTAGGTATTTAAACAGTTGGATCATGTCAAATTTCCTGAGGAAATTTTAACTAAAGAATTGATTAAATATTTAATCAGTTGATTTAAATGTTGGTGAACACAAGGTGTAAACTGGAAAACAAAAAACACCGATTTTATGTATCCTCCTCAATTCCGCACGCGAATCATTTGAGTCTTGCAAGACTACAACTTATTGCTATAAAGGCGTCAAAGGCGCCAATTTAATATTTTCAATTTGTCGTGTTATTGATGGTAGATGGATAACCTAAATATTACTATTATTATCTGATACCTAATCTATGTTTTAGGTTAGACAAAGACAGACTCTTGGTCTTCTGAACCGTAGACAGGAAAAAAAATAAACAGTGCGCAAACTGTAACCATGAATTCAGTACCTACCTACATGATTCTAGAATCTAGAGTAGCGTAGAAAGTATTCAATTATTTTTAAAAAATCTGCTCTTTCATTTAAAAGTGCAATACCTACGCTTAGAATAGGGTTAAAAATTTAAAATGTATGGCAGAGCAATTTTTTTTTAAACCAACCAAAAAATTTCAACAACCCATTTTTTTCCCGCTGCCCTTCAACAACCCCTGGGTTAATTTTTTTTGTTTCAGAATCCTACCAACTGAATTCATAGTTACAGTTTGCGCACTGCTGCACTGCACACTGGTTATTTTTTTCCTATTTAAGTAATAAATATCGTGGTTATGAATACATAAACCGAAATATTCTAAATGCTGTAGACGTCGTAATCTCCGATTCCCGCCAAGACACAAAACCAATGCAAAACAACAACGCTAAGCAATTCAAAGCATTTAATGCGTACCTATGCTTACCTCCTTACCTCCCTCTTACCTCTCGACAAAACTTGACTGCAGTGTGTGAACACCAAGTAATAAAGACGTGATTAATCATGGCTTTTAATTAGGTAATGTTAAATGCTATTAAACTTGAATAACTAACCAAAAATAGGTATCGCTGTATTTATTGCGATCTTATAGAAATCTCATTTCAATGAAACCCCAATAAAAATCTACACTTCCGATTAATAATAGCACATTATTATGGCCATGTTAACATTAAATAGTGTCGTTATGAGCGATAATAGTTCTTATTCCAATCCGATACGGGTTAAAATCTGTTGTAATAAATGCGATTGTAAGCATTACAATAGTGACAATGGATCGTAGACGCAGCAGCTGTCGTCGTAATGGCGGTAAGGTACCTGTGAGTTTTGGCGCCATATTTTGTCTAGCAGTTCATTTTATTTTAACCAGGTACCTATGCACCCTATGCAGTTAAAATTGGTCTGATAACCATATTTTATGATTACCTAGCTGTGCCCCACGGTAATTTGAGGAAAAACCTAGGTACTAAAATATTGTGGCGTCACGTATTGTGCATTTGTGAACCTGCTGTGTTGTGAACGCACCTAACATACGTAACGAACGTAACGTAACGTATACCTAAGGGCAATTTTGTTCTTTCTAAACTTGTGATAAAAAACGTATTTATTTGGATAAGGATTAATATTATGTTTTTAAAAACACTTTCGCAAATAATGCATTATTTTAGAACAAATTTGATTATCATAAAAAAAATTATGCTGTCGCTATAAATCAATGGCTGTCGCGGACTTTTTTTAGAACTTTCAAAGGAGAACAATTCCGTCATACATGATTTTTGCGTAACTTAAACCGTATATGCAACGTACACAACAGAAGCTCTCAAAAGGAATAACTTTTCTCGTTTTTGCAACATTTCATTGATGCTCCGCTCCTATTGGTCGTAGCGTGATGTTATATAGCCTATAGCGTTCCTCTTCAAATGGACTATCCATACAACACAAAAATATTTTTTCAATTCGAACCAGCAGTTTCTGAGATTAGCGCGTTCAACCAAACAAACAAATTCTTCAGCTTTATAATATTAGCACCTATAGATAAAATAAAAGGTAAGTGCAGTAATAAAAGTTGTTTTTCACTACTTTTTACAGCCTAATTTTACCTTTTCACTAATTACTTTTAATTATTTTTGTTCTAACTATAAGTACCTACCTAAATCAACGGTAGTTAATTAAAGAGATTTCCTCTTTCGCAGTCATTTATATTTACATGCATCTACAATTGGCCACTACATATAGGTAGGTAGATAATCTCGTCATCTCGTTAACTTTGCATTTTATCGCCGTTTTAATTTGCTGATTATATCATAGCTACGGTGCAAGAATATGAATGTATTGCGAGCAAAAAAAGCTTGAAACCGTTACTGGAGAGAATATTTTAATAATTTACAATCTCTGGTTAAGTTTGATGGTAGTTTTAGAGAATAATTTGCATTTATTTAATTGGTAAGACCCCTTTCGAAGTTTGGTGCAGTGGAGCGATGAAAATGTTCAACCTTTCTCCGCTCGTGCATCAACGCGCGTGGCACTCGGCCGGCCGGCAGAAGGCAGAAGCGCGCGCGCGTCTGTCGCGGCAAGTAGCCTGTGTGATAGCTGTCTGTGCGTTGTGTACAAAAATACTGTGTGAACTTTATCGTGTTTAGTTAGTGGACTTTTGTGGAACATCGCGTTTTTAAATATCGAATTGGTGAGTTCATAACTTTATATACTTCTATTTTCGCGGTGTCAATAGAATGCTAATTGATTTATGGAATAATGTATAAGTTCGACTTATTAAATTCAAACTTATTACACTCAAAATTTTATAAAATTTATATTTGAAGAGTTCGCTAAGTGCGGTTAATATTTAACCAAGCTTTGCTTATTCAGTAAATAGGTAAGTACCTAAACGTTATTTGTGTTTGCCGAATGCTCAAATAGACACCACATAAATATTTTATGAACTGATAATGTATCAGATAATAATTATGATCCCAAATGGACGATTTAATTAAATTTTTGTTTATTGTAAAGAAATTCATTTTTCCAAGTGTTCAATTACCATAATTTCTCGAAGAATATGCAATTACCTATTAATAAAATGAGATTCCCGTTTGTCAAGCAATAACAAAATGTATGTAAACAAAAACACGATAGTTATGACGATATGAGCGGGTAGTAGAACAAATCTTATACTTTGAGCGATTTAGAAATTGCTAGCCAGAAATATTATAGGTAGGTACTTTAAATTCAAATTAAAAAATCATTTATCCATTTTAGATCATTTAAAAGAATAAAGATTACGATTTCAATCGCAATAAGTTTAAAAAAATAATGAATTAATTAAATAATATAAATTAAAAGTATAAAATAAAATTAAAATCATAAAATAAAACAAAAATTTAAAATATTACTAATACGCCTGCCTTTGTGTCTGTTTTTTTTTGTGTTTGTTTGTCATTTGTTGTGTTTTTTAGGTAAGTACTTCTAAACAAATGTGACAATAGCGTAGGTACCTATTTACTTACTTCAAATATTTAGCTTTCCTATTCTATTATACTATTTTCCTCTAATTAATATTTTCTATTTGCGAAAGCAGCTAAAGTTTAATACCTACACACTTAGAGCATTAAACCAACCGTACACACATTGCAGTAGGCGGGTATGATTCTTATTTCTCACGCTTTAAAAGATTAGAAACGTAGAGATTATCCGAGAAAACTAAAAGAAATATAAGAACATAGTATTAGTAGGTAATTACCCCACCTACATTTGTCTTGTGTGTAAAACAGGGTGTAATGCCCTCTATTGCGTAGCGCCACAGATTACCTAAAATTATAATTTAGGCCGCAGCAGTCATAATTCGACAGACTTGTGGAGCCTTTTAGCACGGATTACCGTGAATTTAGTTCGTGCGTAAACGCATGGACAGACTGAAGCAGATCTTTAAAAAACACATAACCCTTCCTTCTGGCTTTGTGCTTTGTCGTAATCGGGTAAAAAAAACAAAATCATCTGCCCGAAGAAATTGGAAATTCAATAAAACTGCAATAAATGACAATGAATCGCGTATTTTGGCCACCTACTGATACGGCTACCACGCATTCCCATTTCTTAGTATTTTTTATTTGTTTTGTTAATCATTGCATTGAACCACTTGAAGATTGTGTGAGTAATTCTAAAGTGGGTTCAATATAAACCACTAGCACTTTGCCCGCGACTTCGTCTGCGTGTATTCGTGCCAAATTTCAAGTTTATTAACTCAAGCAATAAGATTTTTCATACAAACAAAATCCCCCCTTTTCACCCCCATTTCCAAAAACCCCTTCTTAGTGCTCCCCTACATAATAAAAGGAAGCCGTATGCAAAATTCACGTTCCTAGTCCTTGCAGTTTCGGCTGTGCGTTGATATGTCAGTCAGTCAGTCAGTTTCTCCTTTTATATATATAGATGTTTCTGAGACCTACTTATACCAACAATTTTATCCAAGAAGTTTAGCTCATCTGTTCAAAAGCTGCCAAACATTTACAAACAAGTCTAAATACAAGTCAATCTGGGGGCACGGCAGTGTCCCCGCCAAGACGAACCAAGCGAAGCGCATGGAGGGCCCAACCTACTTTTTCTCGAAGAGCTTCGTCGTTTTTTTGAACCCTCATAACTTGGATTTGGATTTTACCAGATAAACAAAATTCTCGGGATATGATGTCAATAGTGAACTTATTAAACATATAAAAGTTTCAATTGCATAGCTCTTAATACTTTAGATTTTATTGATATTTAAAAAACCCAGATTTCGTCACTGATTGACTGATGATCATCAAAACTCTTACCCCCCAACCCCTTAAACTAGGGTAAGGAAGTTTGTAGGTGACTTCCGCAAATTTTCATGCTAGAGGTCTGAAACTTGATATAAGGACCCCTTGTTAAAAATAATAAAATACATACCTATTTCAGGATTTTTAGTAAATCACCCCCAAAAAAGAAAAGATGTTTTTTTCATAAGTAACTTACAAAAATATGTGAAATCCCACCAAAAACATTTTCATGTAAAATGTTTTCAGATCTCGTGTAAAGCCAAGCTTCTAACTCTACAAGCTCTAACTTCACAAACTCTACACCTTAGTCAAAATATGTGGCTTGGCCATTTCGCTACCATCACATGGGTGTAAGGTGAAACATTTATTCACCGTTCATTACTTTTCTCTTATTCAATAGTTCTTGTAGTAACAAAACGGCCAAGCCTCATATTTTGACTAAGATGTAGACTTTGTGAAGTTAGGGCGTGTAGAGTTAGAAGCTTGGCTCTACATGAGATCTGACAACTTTTTAACAGAGCGAGCCCTAAGGTCTTGTCTTGGCAATATTTTACACTAGCACTTCGCCCGCGACTTCGTCTGCGTGTATTCGTGCCAAATTTCAAGTTTATTAACTCAAGCAATAAGATTTTTCATACAAACAAAATTCCCCCTTTTCACCCCCTTAAAGGTCGAATTTCAAAAAACCCCTTCTTAGTACTCCCCTACATAATAAAAGGAAGCCGTATGCAAAATTTCACGTTCCTAGTCCTTGCAGTTTCGGCTGTGCGTTGATATGTCAGTCAGTCAGTCAGTTTCTCCTTTTATATAATAGGGTGACTGGTAATTAGTGACCGATACCTAAACACGTGATTGTACTCATGATAACAAACAACTTTTACTATGGGACCAAACCTGAATTCGCGAAAAAAAAATCTGCTGTTCAGTACCTACATTTTGACCAGTTAGGCGAACATAAATGACTGAACGGCAGATTTTTTTTCGCGAATTCAGGTTTGGTCCCATAGTAAAAGTTGTTTGTTATCATGACTACAATCACGTGTTTAGGTATCGGTCACTAATTACCAGTCACCCTATATAGATGAAAAAGCTTTTGGTGGGATCAACATTTTTCTAGATACATTTTATACACTTAAGATTTTTTAGTAATAGTATCTAAGCCATGACATATTTCTTAACAAAATAGGGTTGAAGCCAAAATATTTGGCCAAACCAAACAGGTTCCCTGAACAAGTTCTGAAAGATTTTGGCGAAGCAACCCTTGCTCAACTATAGCAATACAAAGTATTATTGCTGCTAACCCTTACTACTTAGATACATCCAGAAGTTCCAGTCTACCAAGATTTAGCTAAACAGAAAGAGACTCAAACTCAGATTTCCAGGCACTTTTGAACTATCAAGGACTCAGTCAGCCAGAAAGAAGAAGCGAGTTGCCCATTCCAAAGCGTAGTAGGTACCTAATTTCCTATGGAAAAGAACGGGCAGGAAACTCCATGGACACAAAGGGGTTTATTCATAAACGATTTTAAAGTTAAGTGACGCTTAAACGCCAAAAATGTATGATTGAACAGTCGCTAGTCACTACTTAAGCAACGTTTATGAATAAAGAGGACAGAGCATAATATTCGTTGTTAAAAGTTAAAACCGATCTAAAAACCGGCCACCTAACATTATACATACCTAACGCTAGGCATTCAGTTAAACAAACTATTTATTCTATTTCTAGCTGATGCGAGCAGCACTAAGTCTCGATCAATTAAATTAATGTTTTATTTACGTCTACATTTTTACAGAGTAAAACTGTAAAGCTAGTGTTTGTTTGAAGGTCGTTACGGGCTCCCGGGTTCGGTAAAGATGCGCATGCGACCCTACTACGGGGTGGTTGTGGACGCGTGGCGCGTGTAACTAGGGTTGCCGACCGTACTATAAAGAAAAGAAAGAAAGAAAAAGTATTTATTGCGTATCGTACAGGAAGATTATAAGCTAAACTAAACATAATCTAAAATGAAAAACCAAATATGAGACTATTAGGCCGCTGCCTCGAATTTTGCGGGCAGCGGGGCGGCAGCGGCGGCAGCGCGGGCGGTCGCAGATTGCCTTGAGTGCACCGCTCGTTGCCCGCTCCCGCGCCTATGTTTTTGAGAACCGGTCCATTTAAATGTACGCATAAGATCCTGCCGCTCCCGCGCCGCCGCCGCCGCCGCCCCGCTGCCCGCAAGATTCGAGGCAGCGGCCTTATACTCTATTTCGCGTAGGCGTACCTACGTTATACGCCACAAACGCAATAGACCAATAAACCAACCCATACGCCTAAGAAATTATGTTTTTTTTTATATTTCTATGGTTTGGTTTGGTTTTTACCGAGGTAGGTTCTGGAGTGGCGACCGCGTACCGGAAGACGTAGCGTTGGAAATCCTCCCACTAGGTGGAACTTACTCCCACTAGGTGGAACTTACGTTCAAAAATCGTAAGCCGTCACTTTCGCACTCAGTCCTGTGTACTGCTGGCTGGGTGAGCGTGAGTGAGACAGAGTGCTTGTGACATAGTAGGTAGTAAAAAAAATGGCACGCTTGGCTTTCATACAGATCATGATCTTGCGTTATCTAGGACAATCTTTAGTTGTGTTTGCACCCATCTTCGAATCAGCTGTATTTTTGTGGCCTCCAATAGGTTAAAAAAGACCCTGTTTTCGATCGATTACAAATTGGCAGAAACAGGGCTTCATTGAAACTGATAATTAATTAATGAGTTCTTATTTATTTAGTTCTTCATCAATTTGAACTCAGAATTAGAATGTGAGTCGGATAAAATTATTAAAAAACAACGAAAACATATACAGTACTAGCTGCGCCCCGCGGTTTCACCCGCGTAAGTTTCGATACCATGGGAATATCGGGGTAAAAAGTATCCTATGTGTTAATCCTGGTTATAAACTATATGTGTGCCAAACTTCATCCAAATCCGCTCAGTAGTTTTTGCGTGAAAGAGTAACAAACATCCATCCATCCATCCTCACAAACTTTCGCATTTATAATATTAGTAGGATAGGATTAGTAGGAAGTAGGATAGGATAGTAGGAATTAGTAGGATAATATGTTCCGCAAAATGTAAAAAAAAATCGGTTTTAAAAATAACAATAAATAATTCTGACTGCAAGTACTGTTTATTAAAGCCCTCTCTGAAATCAGACATACTTTATTTCTTGTTATGAATGTGGGCAGCCCTATTTGTGACGCACGTGCTGTGTCCACCTGTCGCTGTCGCTGTGGGCACAGCACTACGCCATTGACGTAAAAAAAAGGTTATAGTAAAATTTTAAACTAAAAATAAAAAGAAACCTTTTTTACAATCGGCATGTAAGGGTCGGCCAAGATAAAATAATTTTAACATAATCGACTATACTTACATACCATACCGTGTTACATACTCTTCAATTTTTTTTTATTTGTATCATGATCATTATTTTGTATGTAAGTATGCAGATAAACACAATTGAACTGTTTGTAATGTCAAAATTACAGCTGTTTACTAAATTCATATCAAAGTATTTAAAAACAGTACCTACTTATAAACAAACAAAGCAATTTTTGTCTGTCTATGTGTTTGTTTCGGGTAATCTCTGAAACAGCTGGACCGATTTTGGCGATTCACTGGCAGATAGCTGATGTTATATAGGCATGTTGTCTCAGTAGCACGTTCCCGTGGTATAATTTCCTACGTCCACGCAGGAAGCCGTGGCCAGAAGCGAGTACATAATATTAATAAGTAATAGAATTTCCTGGCAAAAGAAAATGTAACAAGTAGGAACATGGAAATTGTCTATAACAACTTAATTAGTTATAGACAATGTTCCTTTCTAGTAACTAGGAGGAATGAATGAACATTGTAAAACTAACTAGGACCTAATAAAATTAGTTTTATGACGTGCAAACGAATTTCGATCTTAAGAATGCCAGACCACTTTTTACCTTGTTTTTACCCGATTGCGTCAGGAGGGTTATTTGGCTTATTATACCTGCGTCCATTAATTTATGGTTTTAAGTTTCACTTGAGTCGGCACTCGGCAGTGCCCATGACTGCCTGTTTTTTCTTATCGAAAATGTAGTGAATAATAAAATCATTATCTATGCCACCTACACTGATACGTAATCTCTATTGTGCAAAGTGAATAAAAATAACTTATTAATTATGTTTTATATCAAGCTCTGTGCAAAAGCACGCACGCAAGATCGTTTATCTGCAATGTTCTAGTAAGTTAGTTTGATTTTCTAAGACATTTTGTACTTAAAAAAAAATCCCTAGGTATGGAAAACCTCAACTGACATCGACGAAGGAAAAATTATTTTATAATGCCTACCTATACCTACTAATTAATAGCGTACCTACATTTTAGGTGCCTAATTGGTGATTTATTTTTCCTTGAAGAACTTCAGGTTCCAAAAGAAGACTCGAAAAGGAATTAAGTACCAACTATTACTCGTAGTAAGAACAGGATACCACAGCCCGAGCCCATCTTTCTGTTTAATTTAATTAATCCATAGAGGCTTAGGGAAAATCTGTGCCGGAATTCTGTAAAAAAAAATTACCGTGAAAACTTAGGTGAAATGAGCTTAAAGTGAGCTGTCAATCCCTAGATAACCCAGCGCGCCCTAACGTCAAGTACGATGACAGTTCACTTTAAGCTCACTTCATCTGAGTTATCACGGTAATATTGTTACAGAATCGTCAATCGATCGACTAATGCTATCGCTAGAGCTCGCTTCACCTAAGTTTTTACAGACTAGGCCGGCTGTACTTTCCCTCAAGCCCCGCGTCATAGACACACATATTTAGAAACAAAACATGGTCCAACAAAAACAATCAATTCCTATTTATAGTAAACTGGAGTAGTGGTAGGTGACAGCGGTGACGTCACCACACTCACCGCGTAGCTGTCAGTCGTTATGCAAAGTTAAGTCATCGAGACACTGGCTGGGACACTTTTATCGGCAGATTTATGTAGAATAATTGAATGTTATCATCGTTATTATTGCGCTTGCACAGGCCTACGCCACAACCGGGTCGCTAGATACTAAGTAGTTGGTCTAGGAACTGTGATACTTAAGATAAGTTGCCAAGTAAACAAATTGTAGCAAGTTAGTTGATATGATACTGTTAAATCATTGTGTTAATTACATTCAAAATCAAAATTCATTTAGTCAAATTAGACAGTATCTACCTACACATTTCAAACGTCGAAGTTACTTAAGACAGTCCACCAAAACTCCCGCCCTTCACCACTTCCTAGTGATTTCGCTGGGGAGAAGAAGTGGCGCAACAAACTCCCCAGCAGCACAATCATAGCATAATCAGTTTATACTATTCCCACTGCTGGGACCCAAGCTGCTGGGAAGCCTCCTCTATGTCTACGAGGGAGACCACGAGGACCCACGTAATTATATTATGAGACGAATTTTCATTACTAAAAACTAGCATACATAAAGAGCTTACGCTCTATTTATCACTCTTAGTGAACGCTCAAAAGCGAATTTTTATCAAGCATAGTAAAATCAAAATCAAGTCATTTATTCAAACTAGGCTGAGAATCAGCACTTTTCGAACGTCAAAATTACAAAAGACAGTTCCCCAAAACTCCCGCCCTTCACCACTTCCTAGTGATTTCGCTGGGGAGAAGAAGTGGCGCAACAAACTCCCCAGCAGCACAGCTGTCTGTTCAGTTAGAAAATACTTGATTATTCAAGTCATAATTTGCATATCTCACAGACAAAACAGTATTCCTAAGTAGGTAAGTAAGTACCTGCTTACTTAGCTACTTATCTGGTCGCCATCTAAAGCCTGATCGGATATCCGAAGTCCGAACTAAGAAACACTCTATAGTCGCGGAACCACGTCGACGCTCATTTGAATTTCCCAGATATTCGAGGCATTACCGACATTACCATACAATAAGCTTACAGATTGTAATCTTCAAACATGCTGTTATGAAATTTTATTAACAGTCTGTTCGCCACTAGACTAAGTGACTTCCGTGTATTGGTTCAAAATTTATTCAAACATTTCGAAATTACATTCAATCATGCTATATGAATGATGCATTCAGTTGGATTAGAGGTATTGCATTTCTTAATCATAAATGTCGTTTTGAAATGTTAAGTATGAATGTGTGTGTGGTTGTATGAAAAGAGGCAGGAAGATGGCTGGATTGTGTGAAAGATGATATAACAAGGAAGGAAGTGAACACTGTAGATAATAACGGGTAACAGCTGTATAGAAGAAATGAAAAATAAGACCATTTCAGACATGATCCTCACATGATTTGATCAAGATTATGTCTGGACTTTAAAAGAGACTGTGATCTTCGAGTTTGATTCGGGCTGTCTTCGCAGATAAGTCGGATAGGAAATACCGACCTCATCTAGCTTTTAAAATATGATTGCTGAAGTCTAAAAGTGTTTCAAGTACGAATACGCGTTTCACCATACCATGACTGAATACGAAATTCATCATCTTCATCACTCGCTCTTATCCTTATTTATTTGGAGTCGGCGCAACATGTATCTTTCTTCCATACTTCTCTATTATTCCTCATCACGGTAGTAACCCCCTCTTTAACCATATCATAACACTTACAGACAGATAACCGTGCGTTATAGCAAGAATTACAAAATGACTATAATGCAAAATGACCATGTTCTACAGAATCAGATGAAATGCAGTTCTGAATTGAAAGGCTACAGCACTGAGGAGAACAGGCTATTTTGCATGTACGTGATAAATTAGCAAGGGGCTATTCATTAGGCTACGTGTGGTCCTGCTAACAATAGCTTCCACATTAATTCCCCTAGGACGAGCCTGTCTAAAACCGTGACGTCTCCACGTGTGTTTCAGAGGTGTTTAAGGACTTTATTTTGGGAAGGTCAAGGAAAAGGCAAAGGCGGACCATGGTGATTGTTAACATTTTGGGCCTGCTTACCGGAAACTGCGATTAGCAAACTTGTTAAATCAGCTTTATTACTTTTTATAAGTAAAAGCATCTACTTATCTAAACTAGTATTTTAATGAAAAAAAAATTGATTTTTTGTATGTTTGTTTGTTACGCTTTCACGCTAAAACGGCTAACCGGATTTCGAAGAAATTTACTGGAACTGCATTAGAATATAGGGTACTTTTAATTTCGATACGGGATCGAGACTTGTGCGGGTGAAACCGCTGGGTACAACTTTTTTGATATATGAATATTTTTAGAAAAGTACAACGTAAACTGGTACAGATAAGTTCAAGAGTCTAGCTTTTAAATAAAGATATACTTGTACTTAAAACCTAATTCATATGCCAAACCATTTGAAGAGGGTGATTCATATCCAACAGGTTGCTACAAACGAGACGTAGAAGGCCAATAGATCAATTATTTTCTTGATTAATTGGCCTTACTTAAATGGTATCTTTTGACTGCGAGGTACAAAAACTAAAGCGACATAACACAATCATTATAGACTTGCTGTTATTGCTGACACCTACCGAGCTATTTGAGCTAGTAAATTAAAAGGCACGCGAACACTTCCGCGTGGGTGTAGGTGCTGTGCGATCAAAACAAAAATAGGAATGACCTTTCCGCAAAACGTGATGCTGTTTGTCAATCTAACTGCTTCGAAGCTATAGAAGATTAGCTTCTGCTCGCGACTTCGTCCCCGTGAAATTTGTTATTCCCCCAACCCACCCGCATCCACGCGCGTTTGACTTTTTTCTTTTTGCTCGGCTCCTGTTGGACTTAGCGTGATGTTAAATAGCCTATAGCCTTCCCTAAAATGTGGGCTATCAAATGCGAAAACAGTTGTGCAATGTATTTTTCATATCCGACTGGTAGATTTCCGGATATTAGCCAAACAATAATATTTTACATCTTTATAATATTAGTATAGATTCGACCAGAACGTACCCCCACAACATATCAGTGTGTAGTTTGTACAAATATATTCAAGTCAATGCTCGATCATAATTTCTACCTGGAATAAACTGCTGAAATGATGGGGTCTCGCACATTTCTGTTCTCCAATTCTTTACGGAATCGTGCACCCCTTGACCAAGTGTTCCTGCAGTGCTTTTCGTAAAAATCTCACCGTGATAACACAGGTGAAGTGAGCTGTCATTCCACCTGATGTTAGGGATTGCCTCCATTGATAGTTCACTTCACGCTCACTTCACCTATGTTATCATGGTGAGATTTTTACAGAATCGATCGGCTGTACTTATGTCTTTGACTTGATCAAGTCCAAAATTATTTAAACCGGTTTAACAAGATAATGAGGAACGTGAACACATCAATATTCCTGTGAACCCCTTCAACGAATGAATAATAGACCTCCAGGCCGTATTTCGACCACGGCGGCCAATCTCAACGGAGACTAGCTTTCGGCGCGGGAGATATTATAGTGCACAAGTGTGTGAGCAATACAGTTGCACTCCCACTTCCCTCAATCTCTCACAGTCCGATTCATAGGTTGGGAAAAGTGTTATTAGGTTTTTCCATTAGGAATTTCTTAGTAACAGCCCGGAATTGGGAAGTTGGCGGTGTGATACTCCCGTGCCTCGGAAAACACGTTAAGCCGTTGGTCCTGCGCCTGATCTCACTGGACGTGACAGATTGCGTCCCGCCCCAACGAATAAATATGTTTGTAACTTTGTACTAGAAGTTGTGAAAATACAATTATCAGTTTGCAATAGTTTAGAGAGTGCTATTTATTCTCAAACAAGTTTATAAGAGGCAGGTCACTAGACTTGACCGCCCGATACGTTATTATTGATATAAATTAAACGATGCACCTAATATTGATAATATGCACCATCTCACTAATTAAAATACTGTGCGCATGAATCAGAAGTGTTGACCAACACTGAAGTATTTATAAAGATCATTGTGCGAGGAATGATATGATTGAAAAAGAATGATACGGTGACGAGTGACAGGAGAGAAATGAAGAGAATATGGGGACAAGGCAAGAAAATATTTTAATCAACAATAGAAGGAAGCATATTCAGGGTGTCCCTGGAAGTATGGATCAAATCGAATATGGGCGTGGGCAAGGTCATTTCCAAACTTTTTGGTCCTGAGACTGATTGATGATTGAAAATTATTTTACGGTTCAAAAGTTGTGACCAATTTTTTTCAATCGTTTCGCATAGTGCTCAAAGAAAAAAAATCATTAAAAAAACTATCAGGGCTGTCTAAAAAACTTAAATTTACAGTTCCTGGTAGTTTTTTTTTTTAATGATTTTGTTCTTTGAGCACTATGCAAAGTGATTGAAAATAAAAAAAGTTGGTCATAACTTTGAACCGTAAAAAAATTCACCAACATTCTCAGGATCAAAAAGTATGGAAATGACTTTGCCCACGCCCCTATTTGATTTGATCCATACTTCCAACGACACCCTGTATAGTTCGGATATGTCGGTTGGTTGGTGGTTAGCTTGAATAGGTTCACCCTTGATCCTAACAATTTTGGACCCCATCAGTTCCAGTGACCAAAATTCCATCGCTTTCCATCAGGCGTGATCGTCGTCAAGAGCTCGCCCATTCAGCAATAAAAAACATAAAATAAAAGAACTGCGTCCTAATTGCGTAACTCGCTATCAATCACAATCTGAATCATTTTGAAAGATATTGCTAATCCATTGCTTCATAATCTTCGAAAAATATGTCTGCTTAGCAACGTAAATAACGCAATGAATGTTGCTGAACTGTCAAAATTGCCATTGCTACTAATAGTCCCCTTTATTCATAAACGTTGTTTAAAGTTAAGTAGTGATTAACGACTGTTTAACCATACATTTTAGAAATTTGAATGTCACTTAAGTTAACTTTAATCAACGTTTATAAATAAACCCCAGTGTGTTTATTGAATTACCCCGATGATTAGGAACATTATATAGGGTTATTTTTTAATGACCAGCCAAATTTAAGGGTGCGGTACAGACCATCAAACTGGTCAACTTTCTCCATGGGACCAATATCGTAATCGCGAAAAATTTATCAACTGCCCCATAGAAAACTTCAATACCTACTCGACCTAAACGTATGGGATGGCTGAATTTTTATTCACGTTTACGATGTTGGTCCCATGGAGAAAGTTGTTCAATTTGATGGTCTGTATCACACCCTTAAATTTGGCTGGTCATTGAAAACTAACCCTGTATTCGCTTCTCTGCTTCAATAATGTGTTATCTTGAAAATTTAAACAGTGATATCGTCGTGAATATGTCACGTTTTGCTGAAATTTGAGAGCGCCTCCCTCTCACTCATAGATTCCACCCACAAAAGAAACCACGTTTTTATGGAAAAATAAAATCGGTTACGGCGGTTTCAACTATTAAATTTAAAAAAAATGAATTGTCGAGCTTATCACGTTATTGAAGCAAAGAGGCGATATGACTCACTTAGAAATACCAGCAAATTATCAGTAACCCCTAAACAAATTCTATAAGTCAATATATCAAAGTAGGTTACTGTATACCTACTTAGTTTACAACTTAATAAACACTCATATCATATCTACTTAAAAGGTGATGCATCGCAAGCGCACCTCGTTTCGCGTAAACCTAGACTTCTGTGTCACACGACAAGTATAGACTATAGAGTCCATTGCATGCTAGTCGCTAGATCTAGGCCACTTATCCGAACGTTATAATTAGTGCAGCCGGCTTGCGTCGTTGCGGCGTCTTCCTAACTGCCTGTTATGTACAGTCGACAAAAATGTTTGGTGCACAGGCAAGTATACCGGGTCAAATTAAATTAGCTAGCCAAAATCCGCAGACGTGATGGGTATCAATATCTAAACATGATAAAATAAAGAAATGAATTTGATGTTTTTTTTGTGGGGTCATCGACCGCTTTTAGTGTATTTACTTATAATAACAGTTTAAAAAATCGGATTTTATGTGTAAACTTCACAGACGTCATTGATAAACACGATAAAACATATTTTCTCAATTCATACTTCAAGTAAAAACCAGTGGTCGTTGACCCCTAAAAAATTCATCAAAACATTTTAATTTTATCATGTTTAGATATTGATATATATCAATCACGTCTGCAGAGTTTCGCTAGCTAATTTAATTTGACCCTGTATATATTTGCACTTTATGAGAAGAGGGATGGATTGTGTGGCGGTCAAAGATGATGTGGCTTGGAAAAAGCGTATGAATAAATTAGGATAAAGGCAGGAGGAGGATGATGACGTCAAAGATTTGACTAGACTACCCAGTTCGTATTATGACGATTTAATACCATTATCATTCCATTGCAAGAGAAAGACGGAGCTATACATGACCGATAGCACCATCCCTTTTTCGGACTAGAATCATAATGGCACAACGTTGATTTTTTAGCAGTGGGCAATTACCCACACCCCTGTACCTACAAGTGTCTCTTTTTTCGACTGTACCTGCAAGTGTTACTCCTTGTTTAGTGCGATGTAAATAGGGTTATGATGTGACGTGATAATTATGACGTTGACAGCCGGCGGAAGGTGATGATTAAGATGCCTATGTGTTAATGGAAGAAATACACTCGGTTTCGGAGGTGTTTGACTTCCATGTTTAAAGGCTTAGGTTAGAAGTTATGATTTTGTAAGATATCGGTTTAAGCCATTTCGAGAATTGCAGCAAATAACTAAATATTTGATTTTCATCTAACATCTCTTCTGAAGACAGTCATCAATACAGCTTTTGTCTCCTACCTCAATGTTTTTAGATTCTTCCTTAACAATGCAAGTGCCTGTAAATGGTCTAATTGAAATAAATGGTTCGAGTTTGAGTTTCCAAAAACTCACTCAAAAACAAACTTCCGAAAACAAATTCAATTGTGTCGAAAGTAGCTATAATTATAGTAACTTTCCCTCCAATAAATAGAAACAACACTTCATTCATCGTTATTAAACCGCCCATTCATTTCTGTAGATTAACTTTCTCTAGCTATTAGCTAAACGTACCTAATCCTTGAGAGTTATCATAATTATAGCCTATATAACCTATATATTACAACCTGTCCTATAATACTGACCTTTACTACACAAGTACGCTGTTCATCATAATAACGATATATTATGACAAACGAAGACATTTGATTTTCGCCATTTTGGCGCTGATAGCAACGTGAGCGTCTGTGGAACTAATATTTTTGATAGTTATTTTTACAAAATGCGCATATTCATATGATGTTTTTTTTTTCTAAATATCTCGAAAATACACAAAAAGGTCATAATCCACGATTTAAATCATCAGAAACGTACCCGAAAAAATGCGACGGCCATTTGCAACAATGTGACAATATTAGTTCCTGAGAAATACAAATGTAATTTCGTATAGTATATTTAATCGAGCATACCTACTTGTTTATTAGAGGTCAGTGGCCTATAATGTTCCCACTGCTGGGACACAGGCCTCCTCTCTCCGGGAGCGAGATGGGCTTACTGTAATCTACCACGCGGCCCAGTGCGGGTTGGTAGATGTCACATGTCTTCGAATTTTTGGTTCTAGGTCATGCGGTTTCCTCACGATATTTTCCTTCACCGTTTTGAGAGCAGTGGTGATGATGAAATAATTTACACAAAGTAAAGCAACTGCTTGAGTTCGAACCCACGACCTACAACTCTTAAGTTGGGGCTGATACCACGGGCTACCACTGCTCTTTACAGTTACAACTCTACAAGTATAGGTGGTCATGCAAAGTAAGGGGTTAGATTTGGTTAGGTAGGTTAGGCCGTTTTTGGAAAATATCGACAATTCAACAAGATCGTGGTTTCAATTGAACTCGTCGTAGAATAGTTCAGTTTCTAACGCGTGCACTCCGCACTCTCAACCTCATAGCTAGTGACACAGACCTATTCTGTTGTTCACTGAGTGAGTTCACAAAGAATGCATTGTTTGTATTAAGTTACAAAATTTAATTTTATAAAATATGCTAATGATAAGTTAAAATAAGAGTATAGATAAGTACACTATGGCAATAGGTCGCAATAGGTTTCCCTGTAATGATAGTGTAAGTTGGAAAATAAATAAATAAAAAAATAAATAAATATATAAATATTTCATTGGCTTGTTCTGGTTTAAATTATTACATCTGCATACCATTTGAAACCATTGCTAGGGAGAAATCCAAGTGACAGCCTGCACCCTAATTGTGTAACACATTATCAATCTCAATCTAAATAATTTTGAAGGATATTGCTTACCCATTGCTTCATATGCTCGAAAAATGTATCTGCTCAACAACGTAAGTAACGCAATGAATGTTGTTGAAAGGAGAAACCCGTTTCTGGGCCTAAGCGTTACACGAATCAAATATGTATCAAAAAAATCGTCTATTTTGCTTTATTAAGCCATTGAAATCTTAGCCTCAATAGCAATGGCCAAGTGTAAAAAATAAGTAGATTTCTTTTTTTTATTTTAAACAACCTTTGTAAACCTTTCCAACACTTATTTCATTATACGTCGCTAACTTTACAAACGCTGGTATTATATCAATAGAGCGTACCCTAAGAATATTATCGATTTAGTGGAAATCGATACTGTTACAAATAATTAAATAATACTCCATTGTTTTAGTATATATGATTTTTAGGTATTATAATTAATATAAAATAACAAAATCTGGAATCTAATTGATTTTTAACGCAAGCGCCATTAAAAATCATTAAAGAAATAAATAATCGATAAAATCGATTGCACCATGGATTACGCTAGTAAACGGCAAATGTCAATGTCAACGTCTGTCAATTGTCATGGTTGTAATGTCATGTCAAAATGTCATTCGGTTTTCGTATTTTTGCGCAAATGAATGTGGTTTTGTGTTTTTCTGTATTTCTCGGGATTTATTATTTCTTATGACCTCTCTCTTAGGAGTCCAGTATTCAAATACTGGACTCGAATTGATTGCCTTCTTACTGACCGTCCCTTATACATTGAACACCGACCCGACAGTCCGACACCGTACCCTGCCAGGCTGCCACCCGTGCTGACCTTGCTGGAAAACCAGATCTGTACCTATAATACAATTGCTTTTTGGACGACTGGCTAATAAAGACATCGTGAGCCTGTGCATTAATTGCGGAATAGCAACGAACCGCTGCAATACAATAGGAAGGCGAAGATTGGAAGATGAAATGATTCTTTCAATTGTACAGGGATGGGTCGCGCCTCAAACGGTTAGTATTCGATATTTCTATATTATAACATTTTTGTACTATGTAGTTATTTAATGTAATCAAACTAATAAATAGTGTTATCGCTTATGTTCAGTTGTCTGTTGATAGTTGTATTTTATAAAATGATACCCCTAAGACGACCAACTGATTGATACCAGAATATGCAACAAATTCATATTCGAAGACATGACTGTGACATCACCAATCCGGACCGAACCTGCATGGTTAATCGTTGCCTAATCTCTCTCTCAGTGAGGAGGCGTGTGTCCCTGCAGTGGGAATGTAATAAGCCCCTTGTGTTTACCCAAATGTGCCACTCAGATGTTTATTGCTAAATGCTAATGCTAGACCTAATAGTCAAATGATAAATGTTTGCTTCAGGAAAAAGAAAATGATTTTATCTGCCAAGCTTGCTGGAATCATGCCGATGCTGTATCTCTTGATGGAAATAGACGAGAAGGGAGTGAACAGACACCAACGAGTATGTATTCACTGTGGACATACTCTTCTGAGAAGAGTTCATTGCCATAAACTCAGGACTCTTACAGTGCAAGAACACAGAATACAAGAAGTTGTAAGAGAATAGATCCTACCACACACGGTTAGTTAATTAGTTTTATTTACAGATTATTGATAACAGTTTTTAGTTTAGTTTTGATAACAAGGGCATTAAAATGTTTTATTTGGTAAGCTAAAACATTTAAGCGAATTACATAGACAGTGTGATAATGGTCAAGCTCCTACATCAGGATTTCTTTAGATCAGTCTTTTTCAAAGTGGGCAATAAATAACACACCACACATCACTGGAGTAAAGGCAACCTTTAATGTAGATATACTATTATTTTCAGATGAGTGCTTCAAGTGTTGTCTGTCACTTGTTGGGTGCAAGCAAATAGAGCATCCCGGCATTTCCATTCAGGCCCGTCAGGACATTCCTCATTTAGAAGAACCTCCAACAAGAGTAGAAACTTATTCTGCATCAAGGGTACCTACTGTTGGAACTCTTTTTGTTTTACCGGATTATTATAGAGCTGTTGAAACTGAAAGTAGATGTTTTGTGGAAGGATGTCAGAGACGCGAAAGAAACCAAATAACAATTACAATGCGAAAACAGTTACTTAAAACATATAACTATTATGTACCTTGGACTCAACCTGCTATGCTATTCTCTAAGGATACAGCCTTGCGGGCAGCGCTGTCGCAGGGGTGAAACTTATTTTCGTATTCACTAAGCTGCTTACAGCTACACTAGCGCTCAAGGCTGTGACGGCCGTGAGTTAAACTACCCAACGGCACAGCCACCGGAGGGCAAATTGACAGTTCTTCATACATTTTGGCATTCCTTAAAAAAAAACAGCGTCGAAGTCGCTTACAGCCTCGCCCACAGCCTTGCTTCTAACTGTCAAATCCAAAAGCTTTATTATTCGTGGCGTAGTCTTCACAAAAATAATAAACTGTACAAGTTAAACTTAAATAAATTGATTCTTATAATACATATTTGTAAAAATGGCAGCTCGGTTAATTTTATAGCTACATTTAATTGAAGAAGCTAAGAAAAGTGATGATTTGAAGAACGCTCGACAGGCGAAACGAATAAAAAAGATTAAAACAGTATCCCGTGATACAGATTTTATCCATATTTAAAGGATTTCTGAGGATTTAATTAATATATTGGAAAATGACATAGCTCCATACCTATATGCGTCTGCGAGTTCGTTCCAGTGGTTTATCCAAGAGGCTAAAGGTTTGTTTACAGTAGGTTTCTTGAGATATGATGGGAACATCACCACACACCAACAAAAGCTTATTGAATTCCTGATGTTTCAGATTTTATGCACACTATCTTTTTTGGCTAATGGAAGTTACCAAAAAATCATTGGGAAGAATGTAGACACATACATATCTCAGACTTCTGCCTCTAGGGCAATCCACGAAGTTGTTGATGCTCTGAATAATAAGAACATCATTAATAAGTAGGTATATTAGATTTCCGCAAAACCACAATGATCGACGAATGCTCAAGTCAAGGCAAGTATCAAAAGTACCTACTTACATTTTCTTATTAGTCTCTCAAGTATTGTTTAAACAAGAGCCATTGTTTGCAATTTGAATACTTATTACAGGTTTTATGAGAAATTCAAAATTCCAGGGGTGCTAGGTTGCGTTGATGGCACCCTGATTTCCATGATACGTCCTAAGGAACATGAGGAGAGATATTATTGTCGAAAAGGCCAGGAACGTTTTAATTGTATGTAAACTGTTGGGTCTTTATTAATTAAAATAATGTAGAATTATAAAGAATCCTTAGGTATGTAATTATTATACTTATTTCAGATAAATGATGCCGATTTGAACATCTTGCAGGTGGATGTGACTTTTGGGGGTGCAACGCATGATAGTTTTGTTTTTTCAAATACTAGAGTAAAGGAGCATTTGAAAAATTTAAATAATGAAGAAAAAGTGTACTTGGTAATTTATTATTTAAAATACAAAGTTAAGTTTTTTAACACAAGTCAAGATTGCACTTAATTCCAGCTTCATTAATTGATTTCAGGTGACTCAGGATATCCTCAAAGGTCTTATTTAATGACTCCCTTTAGTAATCCAGAAACTGGGATTCCAGAGAGCCATTATAACAATTTGCACAGCAGTGCAAGGAACAGTGTGGAGAGGACTATTGGAATACTGAAAGGGCGGTTCAGATGTCTATTGGTTCATAGGGTATTGCACTATGATCCTATTACAGTGGGTAAAATTGTGATAGCTTGCTGTATTTTACACAACATGTGTAATCGAGCTGGGCTACCAGCTCCTATGTTAGACCAATGTGACTTAGATGAAGAATCTAGGTTACTTGGAATCCTGACACACCAGGCTCCAACACATGATGACTTAGAGAGTGGGCAGATAAGTAGGCGCGATTTAGTTAATCAATTATGGCGAGCATGTCATATCTAAAATGTATGCTTCCCTTCTTTCCATGATTACTTCTTTACTCTCTTTCCAAAACATGTTTAGATAGAATATACTCAGCATTATTGATTAGATACACTAAAATAGGAATTTAAATTTTTAATGAAAGTATAATTTGTGAATGTTAATGTAGATATACGTGCATAGAACCTGTATTAGCTTTAGATAAACAATAACAATTAAGTATGTTATAATATTTAAGGTGTGTATTATGTGTGGTGTTAAGGTTATCAAAAATTATCAGCCTTTATGTGCGTATATATATACCTTTCTCTATATTTTTAATTTTTTTTTTAAATGTGTATACAGCATGGGACATGAGAAATTAAATAGATATGTGCATAATAATGTTTTCTTTTTTTTATTTACCATTAAAAACAATCAATCATTCAAATCAAAAGTCATTTATTGAATAATAATAATAATAATTCATTATTTCATTTATTTATTTTCTTGCCATTTGTGATTGCCTTTGAGAAGGCGGTGAGCGCTGGATCATACGGCGGCGTGCCGTCCGACGCCTACGAGGTGCTATGAACATGAACAAAAATGCAACAAATTACTAAACAGAGGTAAAACAAATATAAAGGGGTATTATGTAAGTATAACAGCATCACATCACTCTCTTTCTGAAGGAATAGATATTACAATGTACACATAGTATACATAGTAGATGTGGTATTTTTAAACACATTGATTGAATAAGGGCTATTGTTGAAAAAACCTACAGAAAATCTCAAGAAATTGGCCCACCTGAGAATCAAAAGTGCAACCACAACTAGGTAGTTCTTTTTACACTAAACTAATAACTAACAAAATTATAATGAAGTTAACCTTACATGAAGAGGTAATTGGGGTATTACTCCTATGAGGCACTGCAGGTGGTGATCTACGTAATGCAAGTAATTTAAATCTAGTAAACACCTGAAGTATGCTCTCTGACCCTGTTGTTGCAATTGCCTCCTCTGTAACATCTTGTATACTCTGCAAACCAATTTTGACTTAGCAATGTTTTGGGAAGTAAAATAGGTACTTATGTGTTGGATAATATTTCAATAAACATACCACGAGCACATCGTTTGATACATCAGCATTTGGCACGTCAGGAGTCAAATCAAAACTTGGCCCAGGTTCATTAGCAAACTAAAAAACAAATTGTTGAAAATTAAATTGATGTTTCAGGAAATATATTTTATGCACTCACTTCAATGTACCAATAGTTGATCTGGCACTGTTGAAGAGACTGCAGTACAGCCCATATCTTGATCAAATGAAAGGCTTTCTCATAGTCCACAAACACTAAGCAGAGCGGCAGATTCTACTCTTCGGTCTTCTGTATAACCTGTTGCGGCATATGTATGTGGTCTACGGTGCTAAAGCAAGTTTTCATAAATAAAATTAAAACAAGCATAACTAAAAAAACAATAATTACATGCAGGTCAATTTCAAGCTCCCTCTCACCAGTAACAAAGCCTTTGCCACCCATTATTGTAACTATTTTTTCTTCTATTGCAGAGAGAAACCTTTCCTCTAGTTCACCACCACCTGTTCGTTGCCTAGCCATCTGTATTTGACTAGCTTTTTTCCTTACTGCTGGCTTCTTATCCTTCCAATACTAAAAAAAAAATATTGTCTAAATATCTAGATTTCAAATAATTATACCACAATAATATGTCCTATGTTATAATTTGAGCCAATGTACTTAGGTACCTACTGGATATTTAACTTTGTTCATATGTTCATAAGACACAGTCAAAGTATGCATGCAAAGTAAGTGCAGTCAAATTGTACAAGCTGACGAAGCACACCAGTAATGCAATACCTAATATGACATATTGTTCAAAGGTTTATTACCTTTGACATTGCTTCCAACTTTTAATGCAGCCACTTCCATCACTGTTTAGCTTGCCAGCTATTTCTTGCCATGCCGCTGTTGTGCGATCTCGGGCATGTAATGTCCGAGAATGCCCTGTGGCAAGCCAACGTCGCTCTTCCAAACTCTCTATTAACATCTCTACTTGCGCAAGGGATGGAATAGCACTTCTTGGCATGCTTAAAATACACAATAATATGTTACAACATTATAGATAAAGGTACATAATTATTAGTAAAAAACCATAGCTAATTATGTAATTTACTTACCTAAATTTTATTACTATCTCGTGGATCATAAAGAGACACAATACAATAGTAATATCCATGGATTATCAGTGAAAACATAATAGTACTCACATGTCAGTAGGTAGGTAGGCTAGGTACTTATATTTATCCTCAGTCAAGGAACTACCTATTAATTATTAGATGCACCCAAAAAATTTGAAATGGAAACTGAAATTAAAGACTCCAAGTTGTTTTGACAGCATTGTATTTTGTTTGTGTTGACTTTTTATTGCGTTGCTCGAAAAGAGCAAAGGAATCGCCATTCAGCCTTAAAATGTAATAAGAAATATGCAATAAACTCTTATAATTGTGATATTGGATAAAATTCACCTTTATTCCGTAAAATACTCAAAGATAGACCTTTAATATATATTTTAAACCCATAAAACTCTCAGTCGAGATTGATCGATTATAATTTATAGAATTTGTTTCAAGCCCTACGTTCGTCTATGAAACAGCGACGGGAGGTTACAGCCTTGGGTTCGTCGACGACCATAACGACGTTAGTGAATACGGTTTGAATCAGCGCTACACGCTCGGTCGATCTCAAGGCTGTCTCGTCGACGAGCTCGTCGCAGCTTACAGCCAAGAAATTGTCTTTTAGAGAATAGCACTGCTGGATGTTAAGAGGAAGAATTTAATCGAGGCATATTAGTAATTGGATGTATTTTGTTTATATATTAATCAACAGCTCTTTAAGTGGAAGGGATTCTATAATTCAATATTATTGTACCGTATTGTTGTCAAAAGAATGGTTGGTTGCTATGCCCACACCATGAGCATAATATGGTATCTTGGTTGGGCACAGCACCAGGGTAGTCATTGTCTCCTGCACAATTTCTGGATACTGTATTATTATATTATGATAATTATAATGAAGAAGGTAATTAATAAAATCACCACAATTACAAATGTGTTTTTTTTTTAAATATTTTATTGCAATCTCAGATTACTGTAATCTGTTCAGAGATTGAAGCAAATCCTTAGATACATAACAAATGCAAGCCAGTAGTGATGTAAGTGGGCCGTGTATAATAAACATAGTTTTCCACTGAGGTTTTCAGTAAGATCAATCAGATAAATCCGAAGTCACCCCGAGCTTTTTATAACCTAAAACCTCATCCTGATAGGCTACAGGCGCTGCAGCACAGCGCATGTGTGTTCCAGATATACGTAGGAAACAAACCCTCAAAAATATCATTTTTTATTTAAATAACTCGCCTACTAAAAATAACCTAAAATGTATACATTATTGTCTGAATTTACCAATTTGGCCATTGCTGAGAGACGTGAAAATTGGGCTCCTGAAACCTTCATAGGTGTTCTAATTTATGGCCAAATTCCAGCCCTGTAACGCCAGGCCCAAGATTCTATGAAGTTTGGGTTTCTCCTTTCAAAATGAAAGCCATTGCTATTGATAGTCTGATAGTGTGTCACGCAAATATCCCGCTGTTTCCATCTTGGATTTCTACAGTTTGATATTATTGTATTGATAAGATAAGATTTATGGAAAGCCCTTAACTTCAATAATGAAGCTTCTACCTATATTTAGTAATAATTTTCTTAATCTGTAACACATTCCTCTTTCGATTTACGGTGTACCGGTAAAGCGCGAAGTATCCGTAACTGAAGAATTCTTTATTTTCAATTTTCAACGTAGACACAGCTACATTATGTTCACGAGTCGGTCCAGCGCGCATCTTTTATAACTACAAACATTATTTTACGTAGAATCTAAAATTTAGTTTATTTACTTTCGAATATTTCTTACGTATTGGCTACAACTATCTATACTGCTGCTCCTGTTCCTATCTACAATATTACATTCTTCACTCATTTGTTAAAACTTCAATAGTTCAACTTTATTGTAACTTATTTTGTTTTTTCTTGGGACTGATACAAACAGTACATTTTGTTGTCGATTTATGACGGTATCGCCATATATCACAACTTCATGAGCAATGGATAAACTATATTTTGGAAATGTTTCAATCCATTACGACTGCTTCCTCGTGGTACATTCATCATGGCTATAAGTCTGAACATAAACAAGTTCGCTTTGAGCTGAGCAGCGTCCATCATTTTGGATTACTTGCGTTTGTTATCCATGAGAAATGAGTTTCTGTAGTTCTAAGTTCAGTACGTCACAACACTCTTACTCAGAAGTACACCTATGTGTAATTTGTAGACTCATATTGAGGAATGAATGTGTCTTGACACACCTACTGGTTTTCAGAACTCCAAGACTCGCTCAACCTCAAATTCTTAATAAGATTACGCACAGACGGCACGGATATCGCAACCCATCTACAAAACTTTATATTTCGGCTCCCATATTCAGTATAATATATATTTTAGGTAGCTCAGAAAATAATGAAAGGCAATGCAAATATTGACAAATAAATAGGTACCTATTGGTTGGTTATGTCTGTCCCTAAGCCATCTAAACCTATTGGGTAACATTGGGCAAAATATTTTTAACTAGCTTCTGCACGCGACTTCGTCCGCGTAAATTTTTTTTGTTTCCCCGATCCACCCCGTCGCAACGTGTCGCCGGCCTGCGCTATTACTTCGTTTTCGCTTGGCGAAAACTTCAGACTTTTTTCTTTTTGCTCAACTCCTAAGGGTCCTAGCGTCAAATTTAATAGAATATAGCCTTCCTCAAGAACTGGGCTATCAAACGCAAAAATATTTTTATATATGCGACCAATACTTCCAGAGATTTAGAGCTTTCAAACCGTGTTTCAAACAAACAAACTCCAGCTTTATTATTATTATTATTTTAAAACTATGATATCTCCTAAGATATACATTGAAATCAAATGATGTCAGAGGCAATTTTGTTCAAAATTAAATACATGTGATGAATAACGTATTTATTTGGATAAGGATTAATACCATGTTTATAAAAACACCTTCGCAAATAATGCATTATTTTAGAACAAATTTGGTTAGCATAAAAGAGGTTATAGTGAGCTAACCTTAAAAGATAGACATATGCTGTTGCGGACTTTTTTTTTAAGCTTTTAAAGGGAAACAATTCTGTCATATTTGATTTTTGCGAAACTTTAACCGTTTACGCAGCGCACGCAGCGGAAGCTCTCAATAGGAAAAAAAATCCCCCGATTTTGAAACATTCTTCATTGGTGCTCCGCTCCTATTGGTTTTAGCGTGATGATATATAGCCTATAGCCTTCCTCGATGAATGGGCTATCTAACACTGAAAGAGTTTTTCAAATCGGACCAGTAGTTCCTGAGATTAGCGCGTTCAAACAAACAAACAAACAAACAAACTCTTCAGCTTTATAATATTAGTATAGATGTAGATTTTTGTCTAAAGAAATAGGTACAAGGGTGATGTATAATTGCGTACCATCATAAAGTTTTTCACATCGTTAATTTTTTTACAATGTTAATCGTTAAACTAATAAAGAAACATAACGAAAATACCTTTGGTATACAACTTTTCCTAACGAAACCGTCGGTGGTGTGGTGATGTACTCGTATATTATGAACAGCAGCTTAGATCAACCTCAAGACTTTAAATTTTGTTGCCGTCTGTAATCATATTGCCAGGCCAATAAATAAATCGGTCATTTTAGCAAAGCGCTCTATGTTAAAGGACCACAGTTAGAGGCTGGCGAACATTTCTTCATACTGATCTAATTCTGTCTTAATGTAACTGAACGAACACTTACCACGTATCGGAACCAATCGATGTTCGACTGTTTGGAGCTCGAAATACCTTCCACTTGTTCACAGAACCACGAGCGTCCAGCTGTCTACGTGTCTACGTCATACAGTTTCACAATCACGCTTTAAATAATATTCATGGAACCCAACAAATGTATATTAATGTTACTGTATTACCTATTATTAAAATGTTTGCCACTCTTGTCCGGATCTACATAGGATTGTTTGTTTAACGAGATTCTTGAAAATAATTTCTGTTTTCTGCCTTCTTCATAATGAGATTTTCCAGAATTGTTATGTGAACCTTCGATATAAATAAAAACAGGCGGAAAGCTCTAGTTGGTGTTTTTAGAATTTGTAAATGCTAACGATAAGTGCTCGGCTGTAATTGTGTTGCCTGCGATAAACATAAAGCTTTGTCAATAACATTGATGCTATCTAGATGCGATAACAGCGTTGTTCTAACATTGCAATGTTCAGCTTGCTCTTCATTGCATTGCAATTCATAATCCTCAAAGACAGGAACGAAATAATTTAATTTAATATTCTGGGTCTCATTGCATTAACCTATCATTATATAGCAGCAAGTTTTTCTATCTGAACAGACAGCTGCGCTGCTGGACAGTTTGTTGCGCCACTTCTTCCCAGAGAAAGCACTAGGAAGTGGTGAAAGGTGGGCGTTTTGGCGACTGTCTTATTTATTTATTAAAACTTTATAATGCACAAGTAAAAAAATTGTATACAAATGTGGTCTTAGTGCCTGAAATATTTTCTGCCAGTCAACCCAGTTATTCCTAGCCTTATGTAATTTTGACGTTCGAAAATTGCCGATTCTCAATCTAATTTGAATAAATGACTTTTGGTTTTAATGCAAGAGACATCGTTAAAACAACCAAAGAGACTGAAGTCGCACAGAAATTCAAATAAAACACTATGTAAATTCGTCTCCATTAGACTGCAAGAATAAATTACTCTAACCAAAAACTCCCAAATGTCTAGACTGCATTGAGTCATCAGTAATTGTTTTATTTTGTCCTTTTTTCAAAATCCACAGTTAGCCCAGCCTACAGGAATGACTCAACTTGAGCATAAGAGCTGCTCTGAAATGATTCAGTGAGGAAGTGACTCAGTATAATATAATATAGGTATGTTTCGTTGTGAAAGCCTAGAGATTTTTAATGCACAAGCAATTGTTTGATTTTATCATCGAGTAATTGGAAGTAAGTTCTTTTTGATAAACGAATACAAGTTGAGTTTCTTTTTTGAAATTTACTCTTGGATCTACTAGATAATTCCAACTTATTCGTTCTTAAAATTTTGTCTAGCACAGTTCCAGACCCTTTCAGTTTAGCCCTACACTGACGGACTGGCCACCTCTTAGCTGCTACGACTTATTTTAATTTTTTAATTGTTTTTATCTTTTTTTTTATTACGGACGCTTTTAACGTGCACGTTTTCCTACATCGTTCTCACATGTATAATTTCAACATGAATGATGTAACAATTTTATGATTTAATAGTTTTGTTTGTCCATGGAGTTTCTTGCCCGTTCTTCTCCATAGTTAAGTACTACGATTTGGCTTCATTTTCCTAACTGACCGACCCCTTGACAATTTCAAAAGTGCCTAAAATTGGTTTATTTGAAATAAGTGCTTTGAGTATATGTTTTTCTGTCTTGTCAACAGCTACGTCATTTCTTTCTTATATTTACGATTTGAATGTTTTTTAATTACTTCAATTCGTCTTACTATTCTAGCTACAACTTCCTTGAGCGCTTCGTCTGACTAACCAACAGTTTCATCGAGCTTTCATACTTTGCCAATAGAACATCAATGTTTGATGCTAGCGTCGATCGATTCATCGCCTTCTCTTACGTCTACTAAAAGGAACAACATCCGGGAAACAACTCAAAACAATGAATGAAAATAATTCCGTCACTTAGTTTTATCGATGAATAATGGCTGAGTATCGAGAACCGTTATTTATAAGTTGAATCATGTCAGATTAGATTAGCGGTGCTGACTAGCTTTCAAAATATTACAGTTTCTTGTGAACTTGGGACTTGCTAGGATAAAAAATCAAATTGTTATATTTAGACGAGAAATCCTAACAAGTAGAGATAGAAAGCCAACTCTCTATTCTATTCTAAGAGCAGTGTAGGTGACCCAGTGGTAACGGCTTACGAGTTGTAGGTCGTAGGTTCGAACCCAGACAGACGCTTTACTTTGTGTAAATTATTTCACCACCACTGCTCTCAAAACGGTGAAAGAAAAGATCTTGAGGAAATCGGCATGTCTTAGAACCAAAAAATCGAGGACAATTGACATCTGCCAACCCGCACTGGGCCCACGTGGTGGATTACGGCATACTCCCTATCACAGAGAGGCCTGTGTGCCGGCCTACGAATAATAAAAGTCAAGAAATGTAACTCAAGCTCAAAAATGGCACCACGCAAATGTTTACCGCGGTGGGCGTTGCCGAAAAGGCCACCGCGCACAAGAACCAATCAGAGTGCTTGCCGGAATACAACGCTTTACGCGAGCGCAGCTGATTGGCTTATTTGCATGTGAGTTCTTTCGTTCGAATACTCGAGGTATTTTGTTAGTGTAGTGAAGTTTGGAGCCGAATTTTTCATTGATTTTGTTCATAGTTCTTCCTGAGTTTTTATTAAATTCGTAGGTCCCGGCAGCGGAAACATTATAGGCTAATAATGCTTGCTTGCTCTCTGTTTATTCTTACATTTTTCGTAATTGTACCTACCACTGTTTGTCTCTGGTACCCAAAGGTACCCAAAGGTTGACTGGTAGAAAATGCCTATGGCATTAAGTCCGTACATTTCTATGCTTGAAGTATTAAATACATAAATAATAGTAAATAACTCATCATCATCATCATTTTGTAGCCAACGTTTAATTTTCTCAAACCAATGCAAATAAAATCTTCATAGGGTTTGTGGTTAAAACCAAGAAAGTGCGTAACAGTGGTTGAAATAACGTGTTTATCAAAAATATGTAATTATAAGGAAAACAAAAAAATATATCTGTTGCTTTTGATGATACATAGGTACTTAAGGTGCCACTAGTCGATATTTTTTCCTTACAAACGAGGAGAATATTACTCTACTGTTTGACATTGTGCATTCAAAGTTAAACATGATATCATTTTGTCTTGTTACTAATTATGTCTGTACGGAAACAGAATAGTAAAATAAAAGCCATTAAAAAGTTATGACTTATGATGAGCCAACAAAGATTTGTTTTTCGTGCTATTTTTAACGTAACTTTGGGTGTAAATAAGTAATAAAAGAACTGTAAAATCTCAAAAATAAAGTCTGTACCGACAAAGCTCAGTTATCGAAGAGTTCACTAAACTTAATAAGTATGTAATTGATTTATGTAGTGGTTTTTTCATAAATCTCGATTTTCTAAAGCTCTTTTCGAATTTTTTTACGCGCCTTTCAGTTCGGAACAGTGTTTCTGTGCGTCAGTACTAGACGTTGTGTGTGTAAACTAGCGTTTAACTGCTCATCACTGATACTATGTCGGACACGAAGCCAGGTGAGACAGCGTGCTTCCTGCCGGGGCAGCGAGATTGTCCGAAAGGGTTACCGCTACCCCGGAACACAAAGGGCTAAGGAAGGAACACCGGTGGGTTTTAGTCAGTAAGAGTCTGACACACTCCCTTCTGCTCCACCTTACTTTGACACCACCACCTCACCTTATTTTGACTTAATACCGAAAATCACCCTAATTTTAAAACGAAAATTCTCACGTCAAAATATCTGCTTTTTTAAAAAAGTCGATGGGCTTTCTGTTCGCTGAAATCTCAACTTTCTGATGGTATAAAAAATACACAACTTTGCCATTTAACTTTTTTCCATAGGACTTGTAGTTTTGGCGGAAATCGAGATAAACCGGTTTTTACCCTTAAAAACGCACCCCCATCCACTTCCCGACCTCAGATCGTTCGTAATTTATTTTTTCTTTTATTTTTGTTATATTCTCTTCCTTTTCCAATGGGTTTCATCCTACTATTTATATATATTTTTTTGGTTTCAAAAATTATCGACCCTGGTCTATTACTACATTATGTAATCTTATGTCACTCAAAACCTGAATGCTGTGTAACGTACTGTGACATTCAACACACCTATTAACTTGTCCAAATACGTAAGCCCAAATCAAGCTTTCTTTAGAAGCTAAATAACGCTATCCTATATAGTTTTGACCTTCAAGAACGCTTTCCTAAATGAGTCTTTGACGCTGTGTGATGAAATGTCTTCTCGCGTATATTCACGAACTAATAGGTTATGCCGTGCCGAAAATATTAGTCAATCAGCTAGGTGATGTGAAAGACTGACTAACCAGAAGCTTACATTAGAGTATTGCCCCTATCTAGTGGATAATGCTTTTAAAGCTCCCCAGCAATGATTAAATTTCAGATTGGCATGACGAATTGACGGCTATGAAGTGTCTCTAAAGCCGATTATACCTACGTTACAGTATACTCACTAGTCACTTACCGTACCCAAAAATCCAAGCACTACTGCCCCATATCTTAGTCAAACTTGATGGCCCTTCAAGCTGAGCAAATAGTCCAGAAGGACGGCCGTTTGCTCAGTGCTATGATTTACACTTTACCCACAAACCCGGACGGTCAACTTTAGGTAATAATTTGGAAGAATTAGTGGACTTACTACGGACATAATTCGACCGCAATAGAAGTTTGTAGTTTCGGAGCTACATAAGCTAAAGTGGAGGTGTTCCTATGTAAGAACTCCGAGCGTTTATTTCGTCCAAATGTAAAAGTCAAAGTCAAATCATTTATTTCAAATAGGCACTTAAAAGGCACTTTTGAACGTTATAAATTAAAATGAAAAAATAGAATTGATTCTAGTCGCCCCTTCCAAAAGGTAGTTTTCGTATGTAGAAGAATGGGCAAGAAACTCCACTGTTACTCTTTTAAATGTTTTACAAGGTTTTGTATATATTCATTAAATCATTATAAGTGAAGACAATGCACCTAAAATAAAAATTAGTCTACCACAAATGTAAAAAGACACAAATGGTAGATAGTACTTAGGTTCACTTGTTTCTTCAGTAAACCCACCAAAAAGTTTGGAAATGACTTTGCCCTCCCCTATTTGATTTGATCCATACTTTCAGGGAAACCCTGTATAACCAATAATATTAATAGTCGGTAAAATATAGAATACTCTTTATTATTACTTACACCATATAAATTACAGACATAGTTTTGTGGACATATATATAGACATTTTACAAAGGTGACACAATGGGCGGTCTTATCTCTAAGCGCGATCTTTTAACTACATAAGGAACTAGGATTTACTTATTTATTTAATAACTCGTGTGTAGGACTAAACACAAGTTACTTTGTTTAAAGGCACCCGCAGACAGACACGACACGACGCGACCCTAGTAGATCAATGTACTTATAAGAAAACTTATAGAAATTGTTCTACTAGCTAGAGTCGCGTCGGGTCTGTCTGTGGAAGCCTTAATTAGAAGCGTAAAAGTGTATAGCTGATCTCGCTCTAATACTTAGTATCAGCTGGTTCGTTTTAAAAGATCTGTAGCTACCTACCAGCAGCACTTGTAAACAGAATGATTGGTTGCAGATAGTTATAGGCTATCTATAGGAGCCGAGCATTAGTCGGTGGCCGACGCGAGGTCGTTGGCATATTTTTGCGGTATTTGTAGTTTTCCATACATCACGCCGGTAAAGCCCTGTTTCTGCTTACTCATTAGTTCAAAAGTAACGAGCACAACATTGACACACGTCAGTTTTGTCATCAGGAATAGGGAAACTTTACTATAATGCGGGTTACGCACCTCCTTTTAATATATTAAGTAATAGTTACACATACAACTCTAGTTGGTAGTAGATTTCGAAGTTCGTCGGTATTTCAAAGTTCGAATCACATGTATGCCTATACCATAGACATTTCCATTTCTATGGCCTATACCTACCTACAGTAGCGGCGCACCCGCGCACACGCAACTTGACAACAGTCGCTAGTCGTGCTTCTCCTATCTTTAACATTCTTCCTAAACAGAGGGGCAATTCTCGTAATTTTAAGAACGTTCTCAGTCTGATTTACGTCTCAATCTGTCAAAAATACCTCTAATTTCCATACATCTTTGACAAGTTGTTGATATTGGTTGTCGCTGAGATGAGATTGCGACTAGATTTTGATCGTTTTTAATTAATTACGGGAATTGGCGTTACATGTTTAAAAATCAGGTATGGCAATAATCATAAAATATTGACAAGTAATAAAAGTGACAATTTTTGAAATGCGCGAAGTCTCCCATTACTCCAAAACCTTGTCAAGTTTCATGCCGGCGACTGTACCTTCTGCAGCCTCATAATAGTCATCAAAAGTATCAAACATGTTTTGGTTAGATTCGAATGTAGCAAGAGCGTTTTCTCCATATCTATCTAAATTCAGTGTTCGAGTTTTAATCGAACACTAACCGAAAATGCATAATTGCATCGAAAGCAAGTATGCACATTCGCTCGTCCACCAAAATGTGGGCCAGTTCGCGTTCAGATCTCATTAGAGACACCACGTACTCAAAACCATTACCATTACCTCTGTCTTGTAATTAAGTGTTATAGTGATTTAATATACAGCTATTTTCCTTACAATTCGAGACTTTGACTTCTACCATATAAACCATATCCTATCAATACGAGAAAGGAGTGTTAGGTCACCATAGCGTCTAGCACTACTTTTTACATGGTCCTTCGAGACGGATTTGAACCAGCGATCTATGGATAATATTATGTACAACTAAACTATACATACCTATAAAAACTTTCCTAGTTTCATGCGGTTTCCACATAGGTAAGCCATAATATCTACGAAGGTGCGTATACTAACGGAGCCGAGGCCTGTTATACGTTATCGGCGTAAGCCGAGAAGCCACTGTCAGGAAGATTAACTAATTAACCCGTCAAACAATCGACATTTTATCAAATTAGTGACGTCATCTGCAGCCATTTTTGGCGCGCAGTTACCGCGGCCAGTGACGCCCCCGTATCGATTGAAGCTCTTAGTAAATTAGTGATGTGTGCAAACATCGAGCACTCGATGAAATTAGATTGACATCTGTCATTAACCGTGCTATTTCCAGTATTTGTTAATATGATAAGGTGCGTGTTATCCTTAATAAATTGACTACTTGAAATAGTTTTGTTTTTATCACGATGCTGCTTGGCAGTTTATGTTTTTTTACTTAAGAGGGATGCGCTAGGTAGCCCGCGAAAACCAAACTTTTCTTACTTCTTCGTCTTTTTTTTT
The DNA here is from genome assembly GCA_949316385.1 of Globia sparganii. Lineage (NCBI taxonomy): Eukaryota > Metazoa > Arthropoda > Insecta > Lepidoptera > Noctuidae > Globia > Globia sparganii. The sequence goes on along the minus strand of OX438663.1, from coordinate 22,424,374 downwards.
GCAATTTGCAGGTCAGTGTCAGGTATGTTTAACAAAATAGGTATAATTCGCGAGCATAACAAATGATTTTACATAATTGGGTATGTAAAGTTTTTTTCAGGTATTTTTTTTATATTTTTAATTTATAGATTTAGTTATTTTATGCAACTAATTTCAAAATATTGGTTTTCTAAGCAGCCATTAATTTTAAATTAATTTTCTAAATTCTGCTTCAAAAGTAGGCTGAAGAGTTCAATATCTATGCCACGTATAACACAATAATAAAAATCCTAAATTTGACGTTTTCTGCTTGACATCAGAAACTTCAAGCATGACACTAGACAGTTTTAGAGGTGGGAATGATCGACATAATCGATTGAACATTTATTTAATACAGTTTCAATTTTGTATAGGGATAAGTGGAAGGAGGGAAGGGAGGCCTTTGCCCTGCAGTGGGACAGAAATTACTAATAATTAATAATTAAATTAAATAATGGGTATTATTAATATGTCATTATCAAAATCAAACCAATAACAAGCAGCTACAGTACCTATACTCCATTTGGAATAAGATTAGACATTTAAATAAACCTTTTTTACAGTCCGTTCAACCGATTTTAACTTCTATACCGTAGGCATAAGCATGGAATTAAAAGCAAAAAAGTGGTTACAATACCAACTGTTTACTGCAGCTGCCATTTTTCATGCCACCAACGCAATAGAATTCAAAATCAGTTGAACGGACTGTAAAAAAGTTTTATTTAAATGTCTAATCTTATTCCAAATGGAGTATAGTTATATTTGCAAGTTTCCAACACCATTTGTTGTTACAAAATAGTTCGAATGATTTTATACTTAATATTATTATTTAAAGGGAATGCATTTTATTTAAGCTATCATTATAATGATCGATTAACAATAATTCAGAATTCGGGATTTAGAATTTTTGTGTGAATAGATTTTCAATGTTTGATTTGAATCGATTCAAAGGCCGAAATTTTCGCACGACTGCATTACATACATATATTATTATGGTCATCCCTATAGTTGACATTATATGACTTTAACTTTTTATCTTATGATGAGAGGAGACACCGAAAGTATTCTCAATCTGCTTACTTGTGACGTCATTTGGAGGTCAAATGAAAGTCAAGTGGTATTAAGTGTTTGTGTTAAAATAAACTCCATCTTATAATTTTAAGCGCTAAAAATAGTAAAATTAAGTTAAGAAACCTTAAATCTCGAAATGGTTTGGGAATCAGCGTAGAATTTTTTTTCTTTACATACCGAATTGTATTAATTTAAGTTATAAATACAACCCTTTAAATTCTTGTAATCCTATGGATTGTATATGTCATGTATGTATATTTCATGAAATAGTCATTGCAAAAAAACGTAAGATAATTTGAATTTAGCACGGGGATGCGCTAGGTACCCCACAAATAAAAAAGAATGCTTTCATATGGACGCTTGAAAGGCAAAATTGACTAAGCGACATGGGTGGGACTAACTTTACAGGAACACAGTTTAAAGTTTAACTTTTCATTTAAAAAATCATATAAATTCTGATTCAGATGCTAAAATAAGATTTCCAAAACAGTAAGAATTATGCCTGTAGTATGATTACAAGAATTTATATGATTTTTTTTTTCTGAGAAGTCGACCTGTCGTTTAGTCAATTTTACCTTTCAAGCGTCGATATTATTTTCCAATTCTTCACACTTAGCTCACTGTAATGGACATCTTAAAATTTTATTCTCAAATCGTTTCGATTAATGATGCTTTAATCGCTTCGTCTGTTCTCAACAAAACTGATAGGTAAGTAATTAAATTACATTAATTCAGCTTTAACGAGAACAATTGGCGCAATTTATTGATGATGATGTATGAAACTGCGAACGTAATTGCATACCGACGCCGTATATGTGCAACAAACTCATAAAACTGCTTTACGAGACGAACCAACAACAATAAATAATTAGGTATTTAATAATAGCAACAAATGATACGGCAAATCATACAATAATCGATTTAATTAATGCATCGTTAAAATTTCAAGATGGCGTCATAAGAAGTTATGATTTACGCGGCATTGTACAGATCTTAAGCATGTTGTACATCAATAAACAACAGCTTCCCGGTAAAATGAAGAATTGAAAATGAAAAAGCTTTATTTGCGTGGATTAGATTTTAAAATTAGGTTTTTCTCTCCTCGTTGCTGAAATATGCCATTGATCTTGGTCAGACATAATATGTGAGTGTGTAGGTAGGTATTAAGCGAGTCTGTTGGGGCATAACATGTCTGGAATGTAATAAGAATTATCAGGTGAATTACTAAACAGCTACACGCACTTAATAAATCTTACGCCATTACGCTTCACTTCAACGAGACGGAAATATAGCGGCAGAACTTTAATACGACATTTACGAACCACGGAAGACAATAACTATTCTGAAGAGCAATAAAACTTTCAGCCGCCACCACGCACAAAGTGAGACACTTCAAATTAACGTGGATATAGCCAGTATAGCTTAGGATATTATGGCGGCGCCACTTGCAACGCCAAATCTGTCAAAACCCGTACATTTAAATCTAGTTCCTTATTCTGCCGCCGTCCAAATTACACTGGACTCACTGGATAACCTAGTCTTGTTATGAAATCCAAATACTTTCCCACAGGAGTGGTTAGCCGGCGCCAGCGCCGCACGTAAATGGTTGCAAACGATATTATGTCTGTACTCTGTAGCTGCAGACTAAAATAAGAATCATTACCACCCGGATCTGTTCTAGCCGCGCTATCGGTTGTCTTTACCGATACCCCGATGTTTCAATAATTATAATTTGAATATTTCTCATTTTTCCAATGTTTCATGAAAGATCTGCCAGACAAAAGAATGTTTGAGATGAGCCTATTAAAAATGTTGGCGTTTGTGCTGACTACGTCTATATAGGATCTCACTTTAAATTTGACTCTTATTGCTCACTCACGCTACCACTAGCAGATTCATGTATCATTTTATTGTAAAATCCATTATCGTTAAAGCTAAACAAGCAGGTACATTTAAAACATAATTTAAAAAATCTTTGTTCGTCACATTTTCGTAACCCCTCTCTATTTTTTTTTCACAAAATGTTAAACATAGACAAGTTTTCAATCCCTTGAAACTTTTAACGTGAACTGCACTCATGAATAACGTGACCATTTATTTTTTTTGTCAGAGCGGGACATCTGCAAAACTAAGTAATAAAAAAAAGCTTTTTACATTTTTTTTATTATAGAATCATTCAAAATAATCAAAGCAAATCAATAGTGGCATGAATTCTAGTTTTTATATTTATCGGCTGAACAAATTTGTTTTAAAATATCGGGTCTTGTTTTTAGGTAAGTGTGGAACTCAGTACATGACTTATTTATATTTATCTTCGTAATCAATATCGCTTTCATTACTGCGACACTCAACTGTGTTTTATCACTTGTCCATATTTTGTTCATTTGAGAAAAAACTCTTTCCACAGGCGCGTTACTTCCAGGCAGACACATAACGTACTCAATAAGCATGGAAAAGTTTGTTACATCAAGATTATTGGCACGAAAGTGCTGGAATAATTCGACCCAACGATTTGCAGTACAGACATTCTCGACATTCCAGCCAGAGATTTTTTCATCTGTCGCGAAGTTTAAAACAAGTGAAAACTCGTCGAAGACTTTTGTATCTTGGCTGCTGCTAATAAATCCTTGCGTGATTAGTAAATCCAGCACTTTCTGTACCTCCTCCCACGTAGGCACTTTTGTTAAATTTGCCCATTCAAACACTTCCAGTTCTTTGTTAAATTGACACCACTGCTCTAAGTATTCCCTGCTTGTTTTATAAAACTCAGCCGCCGCAGTTCTTACATTTTGCTGGTCAACTGCTGCTTCTTCTTGTAATTTTCCCAACAGGTTACGAACTACGTGGGGAAGGAAAATCGTATTTTCTTTTAGTGCCAGGTTATCTCGGAGACGATTAATTTCTTTGGCAGACTCTATAGCTGACACATTTTGGCCTTCGATTTTCAAAACAACTTCATGAATGGAAGCTGCTTGTGCGTGCAAGAAATATAACCACATTTCTGAGCTGGGGTTTTCGAAAAACTCCTTTAAAATATTTGGGCATTTGTCGATACTCAAAAAATAGTTTTTCAAAGGCTGAAACATTTTTATAACTCTTTCGAGTGCGGGCATTAACGCAAGCCACCTAGTTTTACTGTAGCCCAGCAGTTTGTGATACTCTGTCTCGGTAGAATTACAAAACTCTTTCAAAGCTTCTACTCGAACGCTGTAGATGTAAAAAAATGAGTAAATTTTCACTATTATGCATTCAAAGTCAACAGGAAGACAATCGGCGGCAGTTTTGATCGCGTTGTGGACTATGTGGGCTCCACATCCAATTCCAAGAAGCTGTCTGCCGACTGATTTGTTCAACTTTGAGTAAAAGTTATTACTTCCTTTCCTATTCTTTCCCCCGAAGTTGCAGTTCGTATTATCTCCACAAAACGCAACAATTTTTTTATTCAAGTCATTCAAAGACAATACTTCCTTCAAATATTCAACAATAATATCTGATGTTTCGCCTGGCTGCTCCCGAAACTCTAGAACCTTGACTTTCACGCCTTCGTATGGAATAAAATAGCGAATCAAAACTGGGAATAATTTGATTGAGCCATGATTTGAAGCATCCGTTAATAAAGTTATGCAGTTGGCTTTGCGTAAATGCTCTTTTAAATCTTCAGTTGCCATAGTTGCCAGCACATTGACCACAATAGCTTGAGACTTTGTACGTGCACATCTAAATTTTTGCTCAAAACATGCTTGAATTAAAGGGGAAGAACAGTCATTTGAGCGGAAACTGTGATTATGTTGCACGGTGTGAAACGCCCACGTACCCTCAGCTGCAGCTATATCCAAATCCTTGGAAGTCGGCGAATCAGTTTTCTTAAAAAAATTAAGCATTGACGAACTTGAAGCAGCGGCTTGATCGGCAAGCCTGTGTTTTTCTGATTTTAAATGTTTTTCTATATCACTGGCACCACCATGTCCAACACTAAAATCAGTACGACACTTTTCACACGTGACGTCTGCACTATCATCTTTTCTTTTTTTTATAAATGGATACTTCTGTTGCAAACTAATATTAAAAGAACATTTGCGTTTAGGCATTATTGTTTTGTAACAAATCACTACTTGAAATAAAACAAAACACTATCATGCAGTCGTTGTTAGCGTCCGTATTACGTATTCGTATTACTAATACGAGTAAGCGCGGGAGTCGGGAGCGGAAGGAAAGGGTTTATCTATCCTGCTCGCACTCGATAGCGCGGCACTGCTTGGCGCGTAACGCGCCGCCTTGCCGCGCGCGGCGACCCGTGCGCGCATTTTGAGCGAGAAAAAATACATTTTTATTTATCGTTTGGTCTAATTGCAAAAGCGGGACAATTTCGATTTCGCGGGGGACACCGGGACAGACTGCCGGAAAGCGGGACAGTCCCGCCCAAAGCGGGACGTATGGTCACGTTACTCATGAACCATTTTAAATGCCATTACTCTTAATTTCAATACATCCACTAATGAGTTTAGATTAACCATACCCCTATGATTGACTCTTTCTCAGAACATTTTCTTAATAAGGATGAGAAGTCATCAGCTACGACTGGCCACTTAACAGGCCAGCGGTCATTACCGACCATATTAATAGCTGTTTGTATTCACAGGCGATAATGAGGAGGGGCGATGGGTGACCATTGCACTGTAAACAAAAGAGTCCTTGGCATTACTGATTAGAATTGCGAAATGTCATCATGAACTTATGTCATTCAGAAAAAAAAAACTACTTATTTGTCAAAGTGTGAAGGCTAGTTTGGCGCCAAAAATGACAGCTTTTTCGCAGCTTTTTTCTATCATCGCGGTAAAAAATAATTCTATCATAGGAACTTACTTCAAGGTGAAAATTACCCGCAAACTTCCAGAAATAGAGTTATTTCGGATTCAGTTCAGCTAAAATGGCCTCGAACTCGCCTCTTGAAAAGTAACGAAGTGGTTTATTCTGGAATACCTGAAACAGTTTTTTTTCATTGTTCTTAAGCTGCACAAGAAAGATATGTGCCAGTACTAACGGAACTGCATTCAAGTGATAATAATTATTATAATCGTGTCAGTGGGCAAGTGTGCGTTTGTGGGGCGAGTTATGAGAATTTATGCTTTCCATACACCCGTGCGATTCATATCGGCATGTAAATCCATGCTAATTTCTTCACCCAGCGCCGCGTGACTTGCTACGCCTAGTTTTTGTAGTTAGGAAAGAAAAATACGCGGAAATGTCGTGATTGTTGCAAAGGCGAATCTATAAGAAAGACTTATTTTCAATTTGTAGCGGAAATATTTACCTCGCAACCCTAGTAGTACGGGGAAGAAGATATCGATAGAAATTGTAAGGTTCGTTTCTGATTCTCTCTCTTTATGGCATAATTAGAAAAGGATAACTGACATAATATAATCTTTTTGATTCTAAAATAAAATAAAAAGGGATCAGCACCCCAATTGCGTAACACACTATCTATCTCAATCTGTATAATTTTGAGGGATATTGCTAATACATTGCTTCATATGTTCGAAAAATGTGTCTGCTCATCAACGTACCTAAATAACGCAATGAATCTTGTTGAACTGTCAAAATAAAACCCATTGCTACTGATAGTGTGTTAGGCAATTACCTCGCCGATTTCGATTTGTCTAGTAGTTGGATGAGAGTGCTTGTCAGGTCAAAACTTTATTGTGAGACGCGTAGCACGGATGTCTGTTAATAATTCTGTATGAGTCCTAATAAGATCCCTGCATCCTAATAATTACACTTTTATATTAGTATAATTCACATGTGCTCTTAAGACTGCCCTGATAATTTAAATGTAATGTAAGTAGGTAATTAGGTAATACGGGCTGGTGTCCGCAATTCCACGTCAATGCGCGTATTTTGCGTACGGAAAAAGATGTGTAATTAATTATGTCATAGATTGTTCTTCTTCTTATTATTTTTTACTGTATTATTATTATGTAATAATTATTCATTCATTTTAAATGTAATGTAATGAGACTTCTATGTAATAATAATGATAATGTTAATTAATGTTAGTCCTATATTTTTAATATTTCTATTTTTGCTTATTGTTATTCTGTTATTGTCTTCTTCTTATTATTTTTATTGTATTATTATTATGTATTAATTATTCATTCATTTTATTGCTCATTTTATTACCATTTTTGTTTGTAATATGTGGATAATGTAGTGGGCCACAATATTGTTAACACTCCTTATACTATTTTTTTACAACATATTATATTTTATATTGTGAATGTTTATTATCCCTCAATAAATAAAATAATCAGTTGACTGGGGGCTTGATGCTATAAAAAAGGACCATAAAAGTCTTTTGCGAATGATTCAATCATTCAATGTGGTATCCTAAATGTAGGTATTAATAACGGACCTCCCACAGCGAATGATTGGCATAACAATAATTTATCACATTTATGATCACGTAATGAGGGCTAATAAAATCTGGGAGGGCTTAGCAATGAAATGAGATCAACATGTTTGGCTGAAAATACATCTACTGACGAACCACCAGGCTTCCGTTATATCCTTCCTTATCCTTATACTAGTTTATAACAAAATCGCCGAAATGTCTGTACGCGCATAACTTCCGAATGAATGCACCAAACTGGATAATTATTTTTTTGTTGTGTTTGGTATTGCCAGGACAAAATTTGTACCAAAGAAAATTTCAGACTTCGAAAAAAGAAATTTCACCCATTCCAAGCTGGGTCGAGCCGACCGATAGTTACGTACTTATATTATTAACTGGAACTTGTCTATTTATATAAAACTAGCTGCGACCCGCGGTTTCACCTGCATAGGTCTTGATCTCGTGGGGATGTAAGGATTAAAAAATTAACCTATGTCCTAATCCAGGCCATGGTTAACTCATGTGCCAAATTTCATCTAAAACCAATCAGCCGTTTTAGCGTGAAAGCGCAACACACAAACACGTAAAAAATTAAATCTTTTCGTTTAGAAATACATCTTATTCCGTTATTGTTCTAACTTTTTCTTCGGTTTTCTGAACTCTGCTCTTATATTGACCGCACAGATGTACTTATTTCTTTTGTCAATATCTGCAGTAATATGTAGATTTGTAGAATATGTCAAATACACATAAGTAATAAGCCAGAGCCTACTTAGCAAGTCGCCTTTCTTGCGAAATTGAAGCCGAATATGACGGAAAAAAGTCCTAAATCAATTTACATAGCCTAAATGACACTGATCTCCTTGACATTTCCTTAAAAAGCTCTAAGTAGGTGTAGTTAATGTTTGCATAAACTTTGTATTAGTAATATGACTAACAACACGTGCCCAACTCATAAAAACTGTGTAACACAATCCCTGTCTTTTGTTACAGATCGTATGGTGATGTCTATAAAGCTGCATCATGGCTGGAATAAACTTTTGACAAGACCATGTTGTCAAAATTAAAAAGTATAAAATGTCAAAAAAGAATTCTAAATTAAAGTTTTAAAAATCTTGTGAAGTGATCCAGTGATAGTGAAGTGCTTAACAATGGCCGATATCGATATGTCGTATGATATGTACGAAAACATTACAAATATGGAACAGAACATTACGCACTACCCGGCAGAGGCCACGATACTGGCTGCAGCGTGTGCCTGCATCTTTAGTGTCGTCGGAGTCGTCGGTGAGTTACCTTCCAGTGTTCTTTGTTTACAAGTTAATATTGTGTTTACAGGATCGATTTTATAGGCCGTTCTAGCAACTGCATGCTTCATGCCCGATGCAAGTATTCGAGGAAAGCGTTGAAACACTGTTTGTTTACAGCGGCGTGGCGCTGTACAAACAATGTATCATATTATCTTAAACTACATTTCAAAGTTCTGTATCATTGATATTTCATCATCTTGTTTTGAAAACACTTGAAGTGGAGTTTAGTGTTAAATGGATTTCCAGAGAAACTTTCATAAAGAATTATGATGCGTATTCTGTCTGATGACTTGCTTGAAACAAATCTGAAACATAACTTTTAACAAGTTTTGTTTGTTATTGCTATTTTACAGACGGGTTCTTGCATTAGGTATTTTAAAGTCGTTTGCGCTGTATGATCTCCAAAGAAGCTCTTATAAGCAACACATAAAAGAAAGGTAAACAATTTCCGTATTAGAAATTAAATCCTTTTAAGTTCAAACCGTAAATTAGGACATCAGAGCACGAAGAGCTTTTTCTGATCGGAATTTAAACTTTACCTACAAAGGTTTAAGTTTAAATTCGGGTGTTGATGTTTTAAGTATGCATTTGTTTGCTGCTCGATGCACTTGCTATCACTAGAAAGCGTTCAATAGTCGGTCACTTAACACGAACGCAACATAAAACGCTAAGTGCCGGTCGTAATCGGACATCAAACGGATTGTTACACGACTCGATACCTACCCGGGTACGTCTCTCGAACGCGCAGCTGCGTAAACAAATATACGGTGCACATCACTAGCCAGTTGCGTTCGATGTTTGAATGATTATTTTTTTATTATATGTAGATGGGGATGTGGTGCAACACGTGCAATAATGCTCAGCATCGGAATATATAACCTATTAATATGTTTTTTTTTTCTTCGCAAAATAGCCAACGCTACGTAATTTTAGTAATTTTACAACAAGGAACTTTCACATTTCACGCTGAAATCCAGCAGCCAATGATAGAGCGTGTATTTAAAATGTTATTACAGTGTTATGACTATTTTGAAATAGTAGCATTTACATTTTATTTCGCGGCTAAATACACAGCTGGCTGGTTTTAGCTCTCTGCCAGTTTTGACTGCATTGTTTAATTTAAATTATTTTGAACGACAGACCAACCTCCTTTGAGACGTAACCGAATGAACTTCCCGTCTAATTTTTCATCTCATGACATAATAAAATGGTAATAAAACATGGAGCGAGGGCTGTTGCCCTTCGAGAGTGAACGAGTGAATGAATGGGTCCATTGACGGGACGTGACTAAGCCCTGAAATGCACCACTGAATGTTTAAAAGGAATTAATTAATTTAATACATTTTATTATTAGTCGCATTTGAATGTATCGTTTGTCAAATAATCGGATGCATCGGACCGGGGATGACAAGTTGGAGAACACTAATTAGAATTCTTTTTTATTAGAATAACAACGAGTCTTGTAATGATCAGAGGGGTAATTCTCGTAATTTTTAAGAACGTTCACAGTCTGTCAAAAATACTTCAAATTTCCTTACATTTTGACAAGTTTTTGACATTTGTTTGTCGCCGAGATGAGACTGCGACTAGATTTTGAACGTTTTAAATTAGCAGAATTGGCCGACAGGTCATTACAAGACTCTTCTTCACTGGCTAGTAAATTAGTCATTTTTAATAAATTTAAGAACATAATTATCCCTATAATGCCCCTACAGTTATAAACTTTGGATTCGCGACTTTTCCACCATACATTTTTGAAGTTTAAACGTCTCTTAACTTTATGCAACGTTTACAGTAAGTTAAACCTACCCTGACTTTAACATTGAATTCACTAGGGCCAATTAATTAAGAATAACTTTCCCGCTCACAATAAAACCAGCTAAGCAAACCTGTTGCAATTTCCTCGCTATTATATCAAAGCAAACAATCGCCCGCCTGACCAACAAGCTCCATCTAACGACCGTAGCGATGGCCGCCATTTGTCACCCAGTTTATTATCGAAACAATTAGCCGCGCCGAGGGACATCCGCACACAATTACACCCCCTATGTATCGATGTATTAATAGAATGTGATAAATAACTAGCATTTGTTATTGGATTGGATGAGGAGCGATTAGTATTATAGCTATGTAGTAGGTGGCAGACTCTCTAACTAATGACACCTGGAAAGTGAGGTGCGCAATGAGCTAATCAAAACATTGATACGTTTCTGATAAGAGGGTCAGACGGAAAAGGAACCCCGAATCAGAGTTTTGCGGTTGTCAGTCCGAAAGTCTGACAAGTTGTTTCTTCAAGGGGTATTAAAATTTAAAACCCATTAACCTCCTGGGTTTCGGATGTCAGATAGGCAGACGCTTCATGTAAAATACTGGTAGCTGAATACTAGCATCTGGTTAGAGTGGAAACAGACCCTAAAATAGTTGGGAAAAGGCAAAGCAGTTGATGAGGGTCAATCGGAGAAGGATTATTTAATAACACAACCAATTTAACCTCGAACCCGGCTATAGCTTCTTCTGGCTTTCGTTACTCTTTAATCTGCACCCTAATTGCGTAACAGACTATCAATCGGAATCTGAATAATTTGGAAGCAAATTGCTAATCCATTGCTTCATAAGTTCGAAAAATGTGTCTGCTCAACACTTAAATAACGCAATGAATGTTGTTGAACTATCAAAATGAAACCGATTCCGATTGATAATGTGTTACGCAATTGCCCCGCAGGTTTCAGTCATCGCTTATCAAGTAATTTATTTCATCACCACGGCTCTCAAAACGGTGAAGCACAACATCGTGAGGAGAATGGCATGTCCTAGAACAAAAAAATCGAAGAAATGTGACATCTACCATCCCGGGCCTGCTGCGTGGTGGATAACGGCCCACTCCCTCTCACAGAGGGGAGGCCTGTGTTTCAGCAGTGGGAACATTATAGGCTGATTATGCTATGAAGCAAGACGTTCATTACACACAAGGACATGATGATGATGATGATGATGATGGGACCAGCGTGACCAGATTCAGTATTTTTAATAATTTTTCGGTGTATTTTATCTTTTTCGGGCATCAGTATTTTTGAAGGTACTTAACTGTTTTTTAAAATACTTACTTCCACCAACCACTTACCCGAAAAACCCCAAAATACCTTCAAAAATACAGATGCTCGGAAAAGAAAAACTACAAAAAAAAATACTGAATCTGGTCACGCTGGATGGGACTCCCTTTTCCGCACTTAGACTCCCATTTGGTCCGTTGTGCGTGGGGATACTGGCTAAGAGAGCCAGCCTAGCTCCACCCAAAAGCACAGAAGCTTCCTGGGAGCTTCACAGGCTTCGCGGAGCGACCTCATTGTACCGAGGATTTCTGCACATTGAGAAGCCACAGCCTCGCATTCCAGGATGACGTGGGCGGCTGACACAAGGACATATTGGACATCTTCTCTGGTAGGTAACCCTGACCCCACTCCCCCAGTGGCTGATTGTGACTGCAACTATCATGGTCAATGCAACTTAGATTGCTGGAGATACATATTACATAGAAATATGACCGCAGGAAACGAGCCGCAAGCCGCAGAGGGAAGAGCACTATAATTATGTAACTTAGATCACGGTCACTGTGACTTTGTAAAGAACATCTTGAAGTGCAAGATGAAGGTAGGAGAACGAAGAATTAGAAGACATCTGAAGGACAATTTCTCGTAACTGAAAAGTTCAAAATCTAGTCGCAATCCCATCTCAGTACCAATCAAAAATCATAAAATTTTTGGCAAATTGAGACTTTGAGTATAGAATTAGTAGACCGTTGTTCTTAAAAATACAGGAATTACACTCTGATAGCACCTGAGGCAAAGAGAAGTGGCAGATAAAACAGTAAAATGCATGGTAAAAGTTTCAGAACTGAATTTCTCCTACCTACATACCCAATTCTTATTTGAAGCGAAATAAATATAGGTAAAGGGTTTGGGGAGAAGGAACAGGGTAGGCAGTTATAAAAAATGCATCGCTCTCAACAGAAAAAGCTCCCAAAAGGCTGGCAAAATGGCCGCATTGAATGGTGAATTACCAATTCTTGTTTTTGTATATATATATGTAACACTTTTACAAACCAGCAACATCGTCGAACCGAGAAATAATGACCTGCCAAGTAAACTTCCATTATCAATGTCGCCATTACAATTTTTTGTTCCACCCTTATCACTTAAGTACTGTCAGATATTGCACATATAAATAAACTGCCACCCATAAGCTGATTAATTACGAAGATTTACGCCGACAGCGTGCAGAGGGTAGGCAGATCAATCACTTGGTCTATCGCTGGACAGTTGACCTAGGAGGACGGACGTCGGAAAATAAACATGTGTGGCTTGCAGGGTTGCCAATATACAGAATTATAAATTAAAGTCGCTTTTCATATCTGTTTGTCTGTGTAACCGCGTTGTTCTTCTAAACTACGCAACGGATTTTGATTTCGTTTTCACCATTTCAATTGATTCCGGAAGGTTTATGGGTAGGTATAATACTTTAATATTAGGCTTACTTGTATAATAAAGAAATCTCGATGTTTTTTCAAGTCGTAAAAGCAGCGTCGTTTTTTTTATAAAATAAAACAACAAGCTATAGGGTTCGCCCCTATGAAACCCCTTTAGGGCATACATTTTCTAAAAATCCTTCCTTAGTGCAAAATGTCATGCTTCTAGACCGTAGGTAGGTTGTCTGTCAGTGAATGAAGATGAATGAAGTAGATAGAAAATGAACAGTAATAATAACTGCACCTAATAATTATTTTTTTATTAAGTGCCTACTTAATTTTTGGAGCTTTTGCGAAACTATTGTCAAAAACAGACTTTTAGGCCCGTATTACAGAACGTCACTCAATACTCAAGCATTACTTAAAACTAGATTCAAGCCATTTGATTGGTTGAAACTAGTTTTAAGTAATGCTTGAGTATTGAGTGACGTTCTGTAATACGGGACTTAGATACTTTTTTTATGATTGAACAGTAATCTGTTTATATATTTAAAATAAAGCCTTACTTAAACTGTTTTTACAGTATGGTTGGCAACCCTAGTGGCTTGGCTTGCAACCGGGTGGCGAGTAGTGGTGTTTATTGATAAAATGGAACTGTATTTTCAATGAGATGGTATCGTGATAACGTTATCTAATGAGTTTAACAGGCTGTTAGAGCTGGCACAAGTGTTGGTGGGCGCGTTTGTCAGCTAGAATCAAGATATTCAAAACACAAGTTAATAAATCCAAAATAGTCGTAATGGGTTGTCTAACCTGCACCCTAATTGCGTAACGCACGATCAATCATAATCTGAATCATTTTGAAACAGATTCCTAATCCATTGCTTCATTTGTTCGGAAAATATGTCTGCTCAACAACGTAAATAACGCAATGAATGTTGTTGAACTATCAAAATGAAACCGATTCCGATTGATCATGTGTTACGCAATTGCCCCGCTGGTCTCATCTGCTGAAGTATCCCAAATGTCCGTTCACCAGCACCCTAGACGACAACAACGGCGAAGCCTCTGACATGACGCCGCAAAAAACAATGTTATCATACAGTGGCCTACTTTTGGAGGCCAATGTCAAACTCAAACTCAAAGCATTTATTTCAATTAAACCATTTACAGGCACTTTTGAATTGTCAAGAAGTCGGTCAGTCAGGAAAAAATGAAGCTAGTTGCCCATTCCAAAGCGTAGTAGGTACCTATGGAGAAGAACGGGCAAGAAACTCCATGGACACTCTTTTTAAATAATATTTTTACAAAATTATTAGTTACATCATATGTTGAATTTATAATATGTGAGAACGATGTAAAAAATAAATAAAAATCAAGTACGCGTTAAAAGTGTCCAGAGTACAGCAAATAGTAACAAAATAACAATCCAAAAATAAAATAATTAAAAATAAGCCGTGGCAGCTAAAAGATGACCAGCCCCAACTGACGGCGCCCGTTCACGAACATGACGCATGGATCAGCACCATCCAGCTCAACCATTTTGTAGGGAACCGAATGATCCAACACACAATGTAGATTTTAAGTCTAATAGGTCATTAAATTTGTTCATCATCATCTGCCTAGCCTTTTCCCAACTATGTTGGGGTTGGCTTCCAGTCTAACCGGATGCAGCTGAATACCAGTATTTTACATGGAGCGACTGCCTATCTGACCTCCACAACCCAGTTACTGGGTAATACGATAGGTAGGTACCCTTTGGTAGGACTGGTTGTCAGACTTTCGGGCTTTCTGACTACCCGTAACAACTGTCAAAGATCTACGAATGACAGCCGGGACCAACGGCTTAACGTGCTTTCCGAGGCACGGAGGGGTCCTCGGTATGTAAAGATGGTCACCCATCCACAGACCAACCGCGGCAAGCGTAGCTTAACCTGGTCGATCGACCTATGCTGCTGTTATTATTTAGCCACGGGCCCCAGCAGACAGGTCATTCGCGGCACGAAAAAAAAACACGAAAACACGAAACGATTCTTAACCGATTTAATTTGTTATTGTACATTTCTAAATCAGCTCGCACATTCAATAAAATGACAGAATTCAGAATTCATTCATCAGCCCAGATCTTTAGAGGACACGCGATGACGCCACTCATTCAACCGTGAGTTTAACAAACGCCAGAAATCCATCAACATCCAACTCATACAATCCATTTGAGAATACAACACGATGGTTTACTATTGATGCGTCGTACGCGCAACAGCATCAAACTTTAACAGTGATGAGTGATCCTCTATGATCAATGATTGTGCTGTCTGTCCGTCGCTGTGAGCACGCGATCTCTTCATCTCCGTTCGTTAACGGAGACTTGTTGTGATGCACTAGTTCTCTTGTGATGGTATGGCACAGATTTCATACTAGGTGGACACGGATATGAGAACGGGATTTTCGATTTGTGGAGAAAGAATCCAATTACTGTAAAATAACACGGGACGGCGAAATGAGGGTGTACTGATCATCTGCCTAACCTTTTCCCAACTATGTTGGGGTCGGCTTCCAGTCTAGCCGGGTGCAGCTGAACACCAGTATTTTACATGGAGCGACTGCCTATCTTACCTAACCTGACCTTAAGGGCCTGTACTACCTCAAATGGCTTAGCATGATTCTCCGTTATGTCGAAAATACTGCAGCATTAATTTTGAAATAAATATATGGTAAAGTTGAGGATTAATGTTAGGTCTTATGTTAGACGAAAACACGATTTCATAAAATTTTCTCGATAGAAAAAAATTCCAAAGTTACCTCTAAACCGAACAATAAACCGCTGGTATTCAAAAAATACTTCAAATTAGATCATGAAACTTTGTATACTAACCGAACTAACTATAAAGCAGGTCTTATGTTATTTACTTTTTTTTAATTACCATTATTTTCACCGTAAAAAGCAAATACCTAAACTATTGGCGCTGCCTGCCGCCTAGCACCGCACTCTGTCTCGCTCTCACTCAGTCCGCGAGCAGTATCGTGCGAGCGAGTTAAAGAGTGAATTTTAGCTGAGGTAGTGTAGGCTCTTAAGAAGGTGGCTGGGACGGACTGGATGCGGAAGGTGGAGGACGTTGTGGCTCAGCCTGGGCGAGGTCTATGTCCAGCAGTGGACTGCGATGAGCTGAGTCGACTGCCTATCTGACCTCCACAACCCAGTAACTGGATAACACGCTACAACACCTCTCTCTATTTAAGATTCTGAATTTTATTAACCAGTGCCTGTAATAATAATTATTATCATGTTGAGATAAATAAATATACAGGGTGTCCCTGGAAGTATAGATCAAATCAAATAGGGGCGTGGGCAAAGTCATTTCCAAACTTTTTGATTGAGAATGTTGGTGAATTTTTTTACGGTTCAAAAGTTATGACCAACTTTTGTTATTTTCAATCACTTTGCACAGTGCTCAAATAACAAAATCATTTTAAAAAAACTACCAGGAACTGTCAATTTAAGTTTTTTAGACAGCCCTGTTAGTTTTTTTAAATTTTTTTTTTTTCTTTGAGCACTATGCGAAACGATTGAAAAAATTGGTCACAACTTTTGAACCGTAAAATATTTCTCAATCATCAATCATTCTCAGGATCAAAAAGTTTGAAATTGACCTTGTCCACGCCCCTATTCGATTTGATCCATACTTCCAGGGACATATGTATAAAGATTTATGTCTCAGTCGCGCATGCCTGTAGTATCGCACCTGCGAGACTTCTTTTTTTTTGCCGAATGGGCTCGCTCTTGACCTCGATCACGCCTGATGGAAAGCGATGGATGAGGTCTATGATAGAACGAGCGTGCCCAGCAGATGCCTAAGGCACTGGAACTCCCACACATCGACGAAACACAGCAGGCTGCTTGACGCCTAACTCCGGTGGGAGGGTGGTTGCAAACCAGGCGGGCGTTAGCCCTACCACCGCAAGAGAAGGATTGGCCAGTCGACTAAGGTGTTGGGTGTGACTGTCCAGGATGCGCCGAGCGCTCGGTTCAGATGAGTAACTGGCGGAACAAACTGCGCTACACGAGGAGGCTTCTTCATGTATCCCAAAAATGCTTCTTTTGCGAAATGAACTTTAGGACTATAGGGCTACATAAATGTTTTGACACAATATCAGCTGGTCCTCTTTGTTGACGAGTAGAGTATTCTATAAGTGGCCCATTGACCGATTGGTCACATGCGTCCGACGAACACGAGTTATCAATACAAACACGTTACTACGTCATCGACAATCCTTTTATATCGAGGATTTATAATTAACGCTTTTAAACGTCATGTTGGTAACTGTTCACTTGTAACTCTTGCTTACTGATAACAGCCTTATATATTAGCCTTAACATATTGTGTAAAAATCTCACAGTGAAAACATGGGTTAAGACTATGCCGACCGCACAGTGGCGCCCTCATCGTTTGTTTGGTTATTTCTTAGAATTTAGAATGAAAATGCAGAAAATAAGCACGTTAAGTTGTGCTTCACAAGATTATACGTTAATATTATTAGAAAGGGTAGTTTTACATTGTTTAGTTTTATTATAATCCTTAAAACGGAATATAGTGGCCACCGTTATCCGTTTTAAGGATTATAATAAAACTAAACAATATAAAACTACCGTTTGTAATAATATTAACGTATAATCATGTGAAGCACAACTTAACATGCTTATTTTCTGCATTTTCATTCTAAATTGTATGAAATAACCAAACAAACGATGAGGGCGCCACTGTGCGGTCGGCATAGTCTTAATTCTCGGTTTCTGTAAACAAAAACGAATCGTTTTGCTTACCAAAATGGTATCATTTTTGATTGCCAAACTGGACAATATAATATTCAAAAACGAATTTTACCTTAATAGCTACTTCCATAATATGGAAAGGTACTATGTAAAACTATGAGGTCTTTGCTTCATTATTGGTAAAGATACGAGATTTAACCAATAGGTAATGGTACCTACTTACGTAAATTATAGGATTCGGTCATAACTTCATAATTGAGCTTGAAGTGAGATGTCATCGTGAAAGGTAAAGAGGATAAACAAAAACTTGTGGTTATAATTATTTATTTTAATTAGAAATAGAATTATTTTACTATAAAATAGGTATACTATAAGTTCATTTCATATACGGTCTATATTAAAATGCTATATACAATAATATAATATGAAATATTGTGGTCGTGTAGTCAACGCTCAATAATAATTTACAATCATACTTTTACTTTACTTAGTGTTAAATCACATATAAACCCCGTTAAACTGTTAATCGCGGTTATAATTACTCTCCGGAATTACCATAACATAATTATTATGGTACGAGTATAACTGTAATTAAAATTTGTTTAAATAAATTAGTAGGATGTACCAAACTACCAATCCATACTAATATTATAAATGCGAGAGTGTCTGTCGGTCTGTTACCTCCTCACGCTTAAACCGCTGAACTTATTTAGATGAAATTTGGTACAGATACAGTTTGAGTCCCGAGAAAGGACAGAGGATAGTTTTATCCCGATACTCCCACGGGATCGAAACTTATGCGGGTGAAACCGCGCAGCGCAACTAGTACATAATAAAGTAACTAATCCGTACAGGAAGATATTTACTTTATTTACTCGACTGCCTAATCATTTGACTTTGTGACGTGTCTGTTTGTTTGTTCGGTATTACGACCTGACGACTTTGGATAAGTAGGTACTGACCTACCTCTGCAAATGATTTACTTTGTGTTTTAAGTAGGTTTTTTTTTTTCCTCGTCCTAGGGCTCAACAATAGGATGGACCCTAATCTTATTACAATCTAGCCTTATAAATAGGCTAATAATTAATTAAATTACCTATAATCTAAATTATTAAATTGTCTATAATAAGAATGTGTCCAACGGCACTTTTCTTATTGTCTCTATTAAGGCGAATACACTAAGGGGATCAGCGGTGCTATTCTGTGAAAATCTCACCGTGAAAACTTAGGTGAAGTGAGCGTGTGTCAATAGTGTCAATTCCTAGAAAAAACAAACTCACTTCACCTATGTTTTCACGGTGAGATTTTTACAGAAGCGACCGGCAGATCGGAATGAAAAAGTTTAAGTATAGTGGATAAGACACGACACGAGTTAAAAACAGAAGAACATCTAGCGGGGGATCCAGAGGGGTGGAGGGGGGGTTCGGGGGATCAGGCCGGAATAACTCTTCGTTCTTGTGTTTGTTTGGCACTTTTGTACTTTATACTAACACTTAACACTAACTCGAACGGTTTTGTTCTTTTTAGTCTTCTAAATATGTTGTGTGGTCGAGAAACTGGATTGCCTCGACGTTCACATGCTGATGAAGTCTCTTTTCGTGAATTTCTGCAAGTTTCTGGATCACTTTTTCGATGAACTCAACTTTTAGGTACCGGTGGAGGTCATAATTTCGTATGTACAGTCATCAAAGGAGATAAGTATGCAGGGTCGTCGAATATAGTTGAAGTTTAGTAAGAAACCGATTGATGTTTTCGAATTAAATTTAATTTAAATAAGATTGAATGATTTGAGGCTTAGCAGTAGCGCTTGCGACCCCTAGACGAACGAGGTAAATCACATTAATACTATGTTCTATGTTATGGGTTTCGTTTCCGCACTTAGTCCTTCAAATGGACCATTGTGCGTGTCACACACTAATACTATAAAGGCGAAAGTTTGTGAGTGTGTTTGTATGTTTGTTACTTCTTCACGCTAAAACTACTGAACGGATTTCAATGAAATTTGGCACACATATAGCTTATCACCAGGATTAACACACAGGATACTTTTTATCCCGATATTCCCACGGGATCGAGATTTACGCGGGAGAAACCGCGGGGCGCTGGTAGTAAGGTGTTCAATAGTTATTTCTGTCTTTATGTCTGCTATTCCTTGTTTTTCCATATCTAACGCGAAGTAGAGTAGGGAAATAGCTTAATAAAATATGGAAATAGTGACTTTCAAAATCAAGGGTAATTCCGCCCAGATATTTAATGGGCGAAACACTATTAATAAATAAACATTTATGCCCTAAAAAGCCTAACAACCGTTCACCTAACTTGTGAAAGTAACGAATACAGTAACAATGTAACTATTTTATGAAAGAGAAACTTCAAATTAACGACTTGTAAAAATTAACAAGCAAAGAATTTGCATAAAATAATAGTTGTATGTAATTTCGTATGTACATCTTGTAGCCTGTTATTATTTGGAGGGTTATTGAACTTATACAGTTAGTGAATGCCGTACACACGGATACACCTCAAGCATTTCCAGTTTTAGCTGACCTCGCATTGTATAGGTTCTTCGTACAATCAGAAGTCAGCTTATACTGGTTACGTATAGCTTGATGTGTAGCCGTGCGTACTTAACTACATTATTTTATTATTATTTATTTATTTTATTAGTTTTAAGAAGGCTTACAGACTAATTACAAATAGTAGGTAACAACAACATATTATCAAGTTGCTAATAACAAGCCTCCACAGATATATAACATATCGATTACCTAAAGTCAAGCAATTAAAGTACATTGTATACATAAGTAAATAGTTAGGTTAGTTTTATTTATTTAAGTTGCTACATATGAGTTTAAGAACCACTAAGCGGCGCATCATTCACAAAAAAAATGAATTGGCTAAGAGCGTCCTCATTGTGCTTATCTTAGTGCAAAATAAGTCTACATCATGTTCAGAAGATACGTCATTGAAGCTTCGAGCGCTTCTTATAAGAAAAGCATTACGCCTATAATTAGTACTAGCGGAAGGCACACCTAGAAGCGGCCTTTTACGTAATCCGATATTGTTAGTGCGAAAAGCCAACTTTGCTAATAGTTCAGGGCAGTCAATCGAGCCATTCGCTATTTTAATCAAAAAACACACATCATTAATTAGTCGCCTACGATCCAATGGCAGAAAATGGTACCTCTTGCAACGGTGACTGTAATCTATGGACATTTGGTGTGCTTTATAATCAAGATATCTCAGAAACTTCTTCTGGATGCCCTCAATGCGAGAATTGTAGATCCCATATTGAGGGTTCCAGACTTGCGATGCATATTCCAAGTGACTGCGCACGAACAAACAATACAAAACCTTGATCGGCTTCAGAGAACGGATAATATAATAAAAATGTCTCATAATATAATCAATTGCCTAGCCTCTTCCCAACTATGTTGGGGTCGGCTTCCAGTCGAACCGGATGCAGCTGAATACCAGTAGGCCAATTCTCGTAATTTAAAAGGTTCAAAATCTAATCCCAGTCTCATCTCGGCGACAAACAAATGTCAAAAACTTGTCAAAATGTAGGAAAATTAGAGGTATTTTTTGACAGATTGAAACTGAGATCAGACTGTGAACGTTCTTAAAATTACGAGAATTGCCCCTCTGTATTTTACGTGGAGCGACTGCCTATCTGACACAACCCAGTTACCCCTTGGTAAGACTGGCTGTCAGACTATTGGGCTTCTGAGTGTAACGGTCTAATGAAAAGGAATGACAGCAGGACCAACGAGGCATGGCATGTCTATACAGGGTTACTTTTCAATGACCAGCCAAATTTAAGGGCGTGGTACTAGACCATCAAACTGGACAACTTTCTCCATGGAACCAATATAGTAATCGCGAAAAATTTATCAACTGTCATAGATAACTTCATACCTACTCGACCTAAACGTATGGGACGGCTGAATTTTTATTCGCGACTAGCTGACCCGGCAGACTTCGTACTGCCTCAATCGATAAATAAAAGACAATTGACTCTACCGTCGTGGTTGTAAAAGACCTAAAATTTCGTATAAATTAATTTTAAAACAAACAAAACGAATCCGTATTTAATAAACATTTTTTGAATGAAGCATGAAGTATTTCAATAAAGTTCAAATTGACTCTACATTTTATTTACCTGGTCCTTGAACCTGGTCATTGAAAAGTAATCCTGTATAATGGATGGTCACCCATCGACGAAACGACTGCGGCAAGCGTGTAGCTTAGTCTTCGATCGACCCGTGCGGCCATAAAATTAAACGAATTTATTAAGGGTCTACCAAACAATTAAAAAGTGCTTGTTATTAGTATAACTGAAATCTATACTAATATTATAAAGCTGAAGAGTTTGTTTGTTTGTTTGTTTGAACGCGCTAATCTCAGGAACTACTGGTCCGATTTGAAAAACTCTTTCAGTGTTAGATAACCCATTCATCGAGGAAGGCTATAGGCTATGTATCATCACGCTAAAACTAATAGGAGCGGAGCACCAATGAAGAATGTTTCAAAATCGGGGGATTTTTTTCCTATTGAGAGTTTCCGCTGCGTGCGCTGCGTAAACGGTTAAAGTTTCGCAAAAATCATATATGACAGAATTGTTCCCCTTTAAAAGCTTTAAAAAAAAGTCCGCGACAGTATATGTCTATCTTTTAAGGTTAGCTCACTATAACCTCTTTTATGCTAACCAAATTTGTTCTAAAATAATGCATTATTTGCGAAGGTGTTTTTATAAACATGGTATTAATCCTTAACCAAATAAATACGTTATTCATCACATGTATTTAATTTTGAACAAAATTGCCTCTGACATCATTTGATTTCAATGTATATCTTAGGAGATATCACAGTTTTAAAATAATACTAATAATAAAGCTGAAGAGTTTGTTTGTTTGAAACACGGTTTGAAAGCTCTAAATCTCTGGAAGTATTAGTCGCATATATAAAAATATTTTTGCGTTTGATAGCCCAGTTCTTGAGGAAGGCTATATTCTATTAAACTTGACGCTAGGACCCTTAGGAGTTGAGCAAAAAGAAAAAAGTCTGAAGTTTTCGCCAAGCGAAAACGAAGTAATAGCGCAGGCCGGCGACACGTTGCGACGGGGTGGATCGGGGAAACAAAAAAAAATTACGCGGACGAAGTCGCGGGCAGAAGCTAGTAAATAAATAAAAGTTTTGCGTTTTCATTTCTAAACATAGTAAGCCGAAAATAATTTTTGTCACTAATTAATTATAAATGAATATATTTTTAGCGTTATTGCGACAGAAGTTGAGACATAGCCCATCGATGGACTGATACAAAACATAGAATGAAAACACAAGTAATCGAGTCCAGAGTCTGTGCCAGAGTATTGAACTTGCAAATAATATCACTCAATGCGATAAAAAATGCATCTTACGCGTTAACTAGCGGCCGATACACACCCATGATGTAAGAAAAAATATAATTGTAGACTATGTAGTGCATTTAAATGTATATAGCCTTATATGAAAATGAAAGTTTGTTAATTAGTTTGTTCTTCGACCATCCGTGAAAGAAGCAATTGATCATAGTTTAATTGATTGCGATGATTTACATAATTAATTACCTATGTGGCCACAGTTTGACATTTTGTATGTCTTCGATAAGCATAGGCTTTCTAGATCCAGAAATGGGCATAGCATAGAGTATGAGTGTACAATGTAGAGTAGTGTAGTGTAGACTAGGAATCTATACACTAATATTATAAAAGGTTTGTTTGTTTGAATTGAATAGACTCCGAAACTACTGGATAGATTTAAAAAAATATATTTATATAATATAATAAATATATAATATTTTTGTTGGATAGTGCATTTATCGAGGAAGGTTATAGGCTATATAACATCACGCTACGACCAATAAGAGCGTCGCAGCAATGAAAAATGTTGCAAAAACGGGAAAAAATATTCCTTTTGAGAGCTTCCGTTGCGTGCACTGCGTAAACGGTCAAAGTTGCGCAAAAATAATGTATGACGGAATTGTTTCCCCTTAAAAGTTCTAAAAAAAGTCCGCGACAGCATACCTATGTCTATCTTTTAAGGTTGACTCGCTTGACTCACTATAACCTTTTACATGATAATCAAATTTGTTCTAAAATAAAGCATTATTTGCGAAGGTGTTTTTATAAACATGATATTAATCCTTATCCAAATAAATACGTTATCTATACTTATAATAAATCTGTAGAGAGGTCAATTCTGTACATGAAATATATTTCCAAAATAACTATCAGCGGGTGATTAGTGATCGATACTGACGCCAAAAATTCAATCAGTAAAATTTTTGTCTGTCTGTCTGTCTATCTGTCTGTCTGTCAGTATGTTCGTTATAGAAACAAAAACCACTCGACGGATTTCAACGAAACTTGGTACAATTGTTCTTCATACTCCTGGGCAGGTTATAGTATACTTTTCATCACGCTACGATCAATAGAAGCAGAGCAGTGAAGGGAAATGTTGGGAAAACAGGATTTCTTTTTAGGTGAAGTAGTAATAGGTTAGTAGTAGTTAGTTAGTAGTAGGTAAGTTTTGGTTAATTTATGTTCAGTTTTTTTTAATATTAGGTAGGTAAAAGCGTAGGTAATTTTATTAATTATAGGTATAGGTATTATTAATTATAGTAGTTATAGGTATTTAGTTTTAAGTGAAGTAGGTTTTATTATATATTATTTTATATATTAGACGTAGTTATATATTTTTAGTTATTCAAGACCCAAGCGGACGCCGGCGTCCGCCCGCTATTGTCTTGAAAAACGCGTTGAGTGAGAAATACGCGTTCTCAAGAATCGGCAGAGGAAAGAGCACATCGGTTAAACTCTATGAGAGTTAGTGCCTCAATTTCCGGAAGTCATTATTCCACGCGGACGAAGTTGCTGGCAAAAGCTAGTTCATCATAAGTATTTAATTTTGAACAAAATTGTTCTTGACATCTTTTGATTTCAATGAATATCTTAGGAGATATTTTTAAAATAAATCCGCCGCCGCGCGCCGGTGGCTGTGCGAGGTTCACTATAGTTCCTCTCTTACTAATCATAGCGTGATGTACCTAAAATAGCTTCTTAAAGTAATGTACACACGGCTACACATCAAGCTATACATTTCCAGTTTTAGCTGAACTCGTAAAAACCTATACCTACAATAGGGTTTTCGTACAATCAGAAGTTAACTTATACTGGTTATGTATAGCTTGAGCCGTGGGTACTAAGTAATAATCTTAAAGTAATGGAATATATTTTAGTAGTACCTACAGTAGGTTTTTTCCTCAAATTAACATGGGTGAAAATGCGGGGCACTGCTAGTAAATTATAATTATTTAAAAGTATAATACTTTATGAAGGGTGCTTTTAAAAAAATATAAAAGCCCAGCCTCCATACAAAAAATAACATGTCCTTTATTTAGTGGTTTGTGATGCAAGAGAGCCATAAGGAAAGATACATTTCTGTGAAATTATGGACGTGGTTTGGACAAAAAGAGGTTTAATTGTATTGTCTGGTTTATGTTAGGGTTGATAAAACGATCAGTAGCGGTGATTCAATCTTCATATTTGTTTAGCTAATCAATAATATTCCTACGTCATATCCGCTAAGAGGTACCTATTGCAATGATATCATAAGTTTATTTATAAACCTAAGTAGGTTACCATAATATGGAAACCAATATTATTTATAATCTTTTTCCTGAATCTCTTTTGAAAAGATAAATATAAAGTAGGGATAGCTGTACGGTCAGCAACAAAAATCAATTATCACTTTAGTATTTTACATCTTTGTTATTGAAAACATAAGTGGGTCATCATCATCAGCCGGTAGACGTCCACTGCTGAACAAAGGCCTCCCCCTCAGACCACCACGCCGAACGACAATCCGCCACTTGCATCCATCGGTTGCCCGCGACTCTCACGATGTCGTCGGTCCACCTAGCGGGAGACCTGCCTGCGTTGCGCCTTCCGGTTCGTGGTCGCCACTCAAGAACTTTTCTTCCCCATCGGGTATCAGTTCTACGAGCGATGTGGCCTGCCCATTGCCACTTCGACTTGAAAATATTAAGAGCTATATCAGTGACTCTGGTTCTTCGTCGAATATCCTCGTTCCGGATTTTATCACGCAAAGAAACTCCGAGCATAGCTCTTTCCATTGCTCGTTGAGTGACTCTCAGTCTCTCTAAAAGGCCGGTAGTAAGTAGGTAGGTACTGATGAAAAGGCACCGTCCATCCAGCGGGGTAATTGCTTAACACAGTAATAGGTGCATTGTCTCTCATTTTGACAGATCAACAACATTTATTGCGTTATTTACGTTGCTAAGCAGACAAATTTTTCGAAAATATGAAGCAATGGATTAGTAATATCCAGCATGATTCTGATTGTAATTGATAGTGTTCTAAACTAACTTCACAGGTATCGACTAGTGCGGTCAATCAGAAAAACGTGATAAAAATAAGTTAAATTTCGTTGTAAATAGATTCAGTATTTTATTTTAGTTCGCAAAGTAAATACGCGTGAGAATGACAAATAGACCGGCGCTAAAAAGGGTTATTATTGTATGTTATGTCTCGGCCAGCAGCTCGTTAAAGTGCGAACAGTCCCTCATAAACATCGAGTCTAAAATAATTGGGAATCGATTTAAATCGGATAAGTGGCCAGTGGGACCACTCGATCGAAGGCGTTAGAGAAATGCCAATCAATTCAATCGTTTTGTTTATATTCGGAGTCTGGGATGAACCCAGAATTCGAATATAAACAAAACTATTCGACTCTTAGCTAATTCGTTGTAGATTACAATTTGATTTTGGAAATTTAATAAAAACTTCAGGAAATACTTTAGTGCCACAAGTATTATAAAGTAGCATCTACTTGTAATTACTGAAATCTTTAATCCGTGGCAGTTACAGTGTTCATAAATTAAATACATATAATTATGGCTACCATATGCCCAATGAATTGTGGGCCAAAATAACCACCAAGAAGAGTCCTGACACAGTCAGAAGGCATCGCGGCAGACCCCATAGAGGATGGCGGGACGAACTGGAGTAACAGTAACAGCGCCCTCTTCCCATGCGGGAGGCAGTATTTACAGCGCTCCACCTACTACCTCCCTTTCATACTCCGTTTCGTTTTGTATAAGTAGTTATTACTATAAACAACAAATCACTCAACAAATCGATAAATTGACTGAAATATGGTCTTTAGGCTCGCTCTTCAAAACTTTTAAGTTTTTTAAAGTTAAACTTACGGCGACACTTGACATAAACTTGTCAAGGGTGGTGGGTAGGTGTTGCGTTGAGTGAAGGTGTCTAAAAACATTTAAAAAAATTAAAACATAGTGTGTACTTGTGAAGTGTAATTTGATCTTTATAGCTTTTTAAATGACGTTTAAAAGTGCCTTCTATGTGCCTATCTGTACATATTCTGTACATGAAATATATTTCCAAAATAACTATCAGCGGGTGATTAGTGATCGATACTGACGCCAAAAATGCAATCAGTAAAATTTTTGTCTGTCTGTCTGTCTGTCTGTATGTTCGTTATAGAAACAAAAACCACTCGACGGATTTCAACGAAACTTGGTACAATTGTTTTTCATACTCCTGGGCAGGTTATAGTATACTTTTCATCACGCTACGATCAATAGAAGCAGAGCAGTGAAGGGAAATGTTGGGAAAACAGGATTTCTTTTTAGGTGAAGTAGTAATAGGTTAGTAGTAGTTAGTTAGTAGTAGGTAAGTTTTGGTTAATTTATGTTCAATTTTTTTTTAATATTAATAGTTTTAAGTGAAGTAGGTTTTATTATATATTATCTATCTATATATATAAAAAGAGAAGTCCTGACTGACTGACTGACTGACTGACTGACTGACTGACTGACTGACTGACTGACTGACTGACTCATCAACGCCCAGCCTAAACCCTTGGACCTAGAAAGCTGAAATTTTGCACAGAGGTTCCTTTTATAATGTAGACGAGGAATAAGGAAGAAATTTTCGAAATTCAACCCCTAAGGGAGTTAAATGGGGGATGAAAGTTTGTATGGAAAATCTTATTCCTTGAGTTAATAAACTTGAAACTTGGCACGAATACTTACCTAAGTAAATTATGAAAATCGGTCTTTTTTGTTTTTCTAAACTACGTTCTAAAGGGGGATGGGGGGGTGTCAAAATTTGTATGGAAGAATTTTAATGCACGGTCCGATTAACTCAAGACTCAGTATTTATACTTAATACCAAAAATAAAGAATCACGTGTATCAGGGTTTTTCGAAAATCTACCCCTAACGGGGAGAAAAGGGGTAGTTAATTTTACAGGGCAAATTTTACTGCCTGGCTTAATTAACTCAAAAATTGGTATAAATAATCTGTGAGTCAAGTAATGAACACATTCTAAACGATTTTTTAAAATGCCACCCCTGTGGGGGTTGAAAAGTGGTGATACAGCTTATATGAAAAATCTTATTCCTTGGGTTAATAAACTTGAAACTTGGCACGAATACTTATCTAAGTAAATCATAAAGTTTGGCATTTGTTGTTTTTCTAAACTACCCCCTAACAGGGGATTGGGGGGTGTCAAAATAAGTGTGGAAGAATTTTAACGCGCGGTCCGATTAACTCAAAACTCAGTATTTAGACTTAATACCAAAAATAAAGAATTACGTGTATCAGGGTTTTTCGAAAATCTACCCCTAACGGGGAGAAAAGGGGTAGTTAATTTTACAGGGCAAATTTTACTGCCTGGCTTAATTAACTCGAAAATTGGTATAAATAATCTGTAAGTCAAGTAATGAACACATTCCAAACGATTTTTCAAAATTCCACCCCTGTGGGGGTGAAAAGTGGGGATACAGCTTATATGAAAAATCTTATTCATTTGGTTAATATACTTGAAACTTGGCATGAATACTTATCTAAGTAAATTATGAATTTTGGCATTTTTTTCTTTTCTAAACTACCCCCTAAAGGGCGATTAGGGGTGTCAACATTTGTATGGAAGAATTTTAACGTGCGGTCTCCGATTTAGTCGAAACTCAGTATTTATACTTAAGACCAAAAGTAAAGAATAACATGTATCAGGGTTTTGCGAAAATCTACCTCTGACGGGGTGAAAAGGAGTAGTTAATTTTCCATTTTACTGCGTGGCTTGATTAACTCGAAAATTGTTGGACATAATCTTTGAGTCAATTATGAACACATCCCAAACATTTTTCAAAATTACTCCTGTGTGGGGTGAAAAGTGGGGAAAAACTTTATACGAAAAATCTTATTCATTTGGTTAATAAACTTGAAACTTGGAAGGAATATTTGTCTAAGTAAGTAATAAGAAATGGGTCTTTCGAAAGTAGATCCCTGACGGGTATAAAAGTGGTAATTCGATTTTTAAGGCCGGTATTATAGTGCGTAGCTTGATTTACTCCAAAAAAATGGTATGAATAAATTTAAGCTTCAAACTTGGCACAAATACTTATCTAAGTAAATTATAGTTTGTCATTTTATGTTTTTCTGCTCTAAAGGGAGATTGAGGGTGTCAGTTTATGGAAGAATTTTATCGCGCGGTCCAATAATATAAACTCGGAACTCAGTATGTATACTTAAGACCAAAATTAATAAAAAAGTGTGACTGGGTTTTTCGAAAATCTAACCCTAACGGGGTAAACGGGGGTAGTCCATATCACAGAGGAGTATTTTATTGCGTGGCTTGAATCAATGGGAAATTGGTATAAATAATCTTTGAGTCAAGATATGGAAACGTCCCATACATGTTTTCAATATTTCGCCCCTATGGGGATAAAAACTGTGAAGGTGAAAATGTGGTCCTATTCCTTTGGTTAAGAAACTGAAACTTTTCAACATTTGCCTCAGTAAATAATAAAGATTGTCACTTTTAGGGGTTTACTACTTACTTACTTAAAATAAAAAAGTATGAGTTTTAGGGTTTTACTTATTCTACTCCTACCGGGGTAGAAAAGGGTAATAAAGTTTAAGGAGTAGAAACTCCAACTTCCATTAACACGAAAATGGGTATAAATAATCTTTATATCATAAAAATGGAAACGTACCAAATGCAAAAACAAGAGCTGTCGTGATGAAAAGGGAGGATAGTTTATTTGAAACATCTTAGGTAGTTTAACTAAAATATTGGCCCGAATACTTATTTCTTTAAATAAAGTAAGTATAAAGATCGTAATCAATAATTTTTGAAATACCTTTCAGGGGGAGGTGAAGAGGATGTTAAATTTATTTGAGGAAAGTACGAAACCCACGCGGACGAAGTCGCGGGCAAAAGCTAGTATATATATAAAAAGAGAAGTCCTGACTGACTGACTGACTGACTGACTCATCAACGCCCAGCCTAAACCCTTGGACCTAGAAAGCTGAAATTTTGCACAGAGGTTTTCTTTATAATGTAGACGAGGAATAAGGAAGGAATTTTCGAAATTCAACCCCTAAGGGAGTTAAATAGGGGATGAAAGTTAGCATGAAAACTCTTATTCCTTGGGTTAATAAACTTGAAACTTGGCACGAATACTTATCTAAGTAAATTATGAAAATTGGTCTTTTTTGTTTTTCTAAACTACCTTCTAAAGGGGGATGGGGGGGTGTCAAAATTTGTATGGAAGAATTTTAATGCACGGTCCGATTAACTCAAAACTCAGTATTTATACTTAAGACCAAAAGTAAAGAATAATATGTATCAGGGTTTTGCGAAAATCTACCTCTGACGAGGTGAAAAGGAGTAGTTCATTTTCCATTTTACTGCGTGGCTTGATTAACTCGAAAATTGTTGGACATAATCTTTGAGTCAAGTTATGAACACATCCCAAACATTTTTCAAAATTCTTCCTGTGTGGGGTGAAAAGTGGGGAAAAACTTTATACCAAAAATCTTATTCATTTGGTTAATAAACTCGAAACTTGGAAGGAATATTTGCCTAAGTAAGTAATAAGAAATGGGTCTTTCGAAAGTAGACCCCTGACGGGTAAAAACGTGGTAATTCGATTTTTAAGGCCGGTATTATAGTGCGTAGCTTGATTTACTCCAAAAAAATGGTATGAATAAATTTAACCTTCAAACTTGGCACAAATACTTAAATTAAATTATAGTTTGTCATTTTATGTTTTTCTACTTTAAAGGGAGATTGGGGGTGCCAAAGTTTGTATGGAAGAATTTTATCGCGCGGTCCAATAATATAAACTCAAAACTCAGTATGTATATACTTAAGAACAAAGTAATTAATAAATTGTAACAGGGTTTTTCGAAAACCTAACCCTAACGGGGTGAACGGGGGTAGTCCATTTCACAGAGGAGTATTTTATTGCGTGACTTGATTCAATGGAAAATTGGTATAAATAATTTTTGAGTCAATATATGGAAACGTTCCAAACGTGTTTTCAATATTTCGCACCTATGGGGATAAAAAATGTGAAGGTGAAAAGGCGGTCTTATTCCTTTGGTTAAGAAACTGAAAACTTTTCAACATTTGCCTCAGTAAATAATAAAGATTGTCACTTTTAGGGTTTTACTACCTACTTACTTACTTAAAATAAAAAAGTATCAGTTTTAGGGTTTTACTTATTCAACTCCTACCGTGGCGGAAAACGGTAATAAAGTTTAAGGAGTAGAAACTCCTACTTCCAACACGAAAAAGGGTTTATATAATCTTTATGTCATAACAGTGGAAGCGTACCAAATGCTTTTTTTTTAATAAAAACAAGCCCTGTCGTGATGAAAAGGGAGGATAGTTTTTAATTGAAACATCTTGGGTAGCTTAACTAAAATATTGGTCCGAATACCTACTTATTTCTTTAAATAAAGTATAAAAAGAGAAGTCCTGACTGACAACAATAATAACAATCAACAATAATCAACAATTAATAATCAACAATTTTCAAAATAACTACCTTTCAAGGGGAGGTGGAGAAGGTGTTAAATTTATTTGAGAAAAGTACGAAACCCACGCGGACGAAGTCGCGGGCAAAAGCTAGTTTTATATATTAGACGTAGTTATATATTTTTAGTTATTCAAGACCCAAGCGGACGCCGGCGTCCGCCCGCTATTGTCTTGAAAAAGGCGTTGAATGAGAAATACGCGTTCTCAAAAATCGGCAGAGGAAAGAGCACATCGGTTAAACTCTATGAGAGTTAGTGCCTCAATTTCCGGAAGTCATTATTCCATGCGGACGAAGTCGCTGGCAAAAGCTAGTTTGAAATAAATGATTTGACTTTGACTTCGCAACTTTCATTCAGATGTGTTTTCCTGAAATATTTTAATATTTTTTTTTAAATCTTACACTTCTCCTTGAAAACCATTATAATATAATTATTTGAAGTAGGTATCGTTTGAAACGCTTCAGAAAACAAACCGCAACATGCTTAATGAGGTCACACTGAAAATCAGTAATTTGCGTAAAATAAGCCTGTAACCAGTTTCGCATGACAGTGATTTAGACATCTTACTTCCTTTTTTATTTCGTAAATCAACGAAATTCTGTGAAATAGCAACACTGAACTGAATTCGCAATTGTTTGTTCATTTATCAGCTGCTGCAATTAGAAATTTGGGGTTGCCTACGTGACTGGGACATCCGCACTCCGTAGGTACTTCTCGTGTATTTGGCTAAGAATCCTATACATTTCGTGTTTGTAAGAGAACATACCAATTCTGCATGTTTTAACTGTGCAATTTGTATTCAATTAATGAGTACAGTGATTGATTTAACACGCGACTTCACGCGAGTTCACGAAAAAGAACGCAGCTCGAAAAGTTTTCGTCGCTAAGAACTGAACATTTTTTTATTTGGTCCAGTGCCATTTTATTTTATCTTCAGATATGAATAAAAGAATTCTACGAAAAAGATCAATGTCTGGAAAAAGACCGAAATTTTTCAGCGGGCATTTTATTTTATTCCCTGTCTGTTTTAAACACAACTCCAATTTTCTACATTCCCTCTTCCTCTTATTCCAGGTAACCTAGTAACCACAGTGGCGCTGCTGATGCACCCGAAGCTGCGCGGCCACGTGACCACCATGTTCGTCCTCTCGCTCTGCGTGTCGGACCTCCTCTTCTGCTCCATCAACTTGCCGCTCACCGCCAACCGATACATCAAGCAGCACTGGGGCCTGGGGCCCAGCCTCTGTCAGATGTTCGCCTTCGTCTTCTACGGGAATGAGGCAGTCTCGCTACTCTCTATGGTCGCTATTACTATTAATAGGTGAGTTTTCCTACACTTGTTTGTAAATAGACTTGTTTTTCTTAACAACCATGAGCTTTTCAAGGAAGATGTTCCATGAGTTTTTCCACGTTATTAGTGTGTTTGAACTTTGGACTGTTGGGATTACCCCAGACGAACTTTTGAAAAACAAAACGTACGTAAACGTAGAAGGGAAAAAACAGAATCATAAACATGGTTTAACAAATACGGAAAAGTAATTGAAAACTATGGTATCCTAATAAATACTTATTAACGCAAACAGTAACTAAATGTTATGATACGTATTTAACTAATCACTCCTACGTATGTAGGAGATATTTGTCTGCACATGTTTTTTATATATCCGATAAAAAACATGTGCAGACAAATATAATTTATTTTTTCTCTATAAAGTGGTCTACCACATGCACTGCTCCACTGAGCTATGAAAGTTTCACTGCGTGTGAACAAACACTACAGCCTGAGAAAATGTCTGTAACTTCAGCGGAAAATAACTGGCGTCTAATTTTTATTGTTTTACTAGAATATATGCTTTAGTAGACGGCCCCTGATATTTCCCGAATAGATGTTCTACGTGGGCATCGTAAAAAATACATTTAGTGGTGGCGTGAAACAGATTATAAATGTCGACGGGTTATTTATCACGCCATCCCACCACTCAGCCGTGTTCAGTTGTAAAACAAACCTCTTTACTGACGCCGGGAAAAATACTCCTCATTCACGACGCTATTTATAGGAGCCGGCACAAGTCATAGCCCGCTCGATATTGACCCACTGCAGAATTCACGTGAACCAATAAAATTGTTCGCAAATTCTGCTTTTATTTATTGTTTTACTATCCTAAGAGATCTATCTCAAACACGTTAGTGGTTTTGAGTATTTTTTCTCACAATCCATCAATTTAATGTTTTTATATCACAGCCTTTGCCAATTTACAAACTACACTCGCGAATGTTTAAAGAACATGAATGACGTGGGTGCAGCATACAAGTAACTATACACCACATAGGTATGGACAATCAGCAGTGAACTCAAAACGTCACTTTTGTTTCGATAAAGTTGTTGTTTATGCAATTACTTCCCGAGAATTGAAACAATAAGACAATTTTACACAGCTTGGGCACATTGGGCGCACAATATCCCATTGTAGTCATTTTGAAACCAATATATTCGGTTCGTCGACCCGCCCCCAGATTAAACCATTACCATAATACTGGTGCATTAATATTAATGCGTGGTAACCAATTTAAAGTGTCCTCGTGTGTACGTGCGCGATGCATAGGCGCTGCGTTCACCTTCGCTGCACCCAACATTAAATTATTTTTATTAGTTTTTATGTTGTTAAGTCTGAGTGAACGAGTTACAAAGAATAAAAATGTGTTTAAATTCTGTTCCCTTTATTTTATTCAAGTCACGTAACAATAGGGTTATGTTAAACACAATCTTTTCCCTATTACGTTACGTTCTCTTGATTTTCTACGACAATGACTTTGATAGCACTTTTTCAATAGCATTACTTAGCCCTTGCACTGTATAATAATCTGGTAAACGCGAATGTAACATTGTCTACTGTTTCATTAATTCTAATTTGTTTATATGCTACCTGTGAAAACTTGTAATTGGCCATCATCATGTTATTAACTTTAAATATTGTGTCTGCCTTTTTTTTTTTTTTTGAGAGCGGGAGGGGTCACTTGATGATTTCCCCATCAAGTGACCCCTCCCGCTCTGGGTGGAGCAGAAGGGAGTGTCAGACTCTTACTGACTAAAACCCACCCGCGTTCCTTCCTTAGCCCTTTGTGTTCCGGGGTAGCGGTAACCCTTTCGGACAATCCCGCTGCCCCCGGCATTGTGTCTGCCTAGCTGTAAGTTTTCGGAAAAATATAAAATAAAATAAATAAATAGTAGTTGGGTAGTAGGTTACTACCAAACCTACTGTATTCTCTGGTTTACAATAAAGTATGTGTCAATACATAAATAACTACTACAAAATTTACAAATGCATAGCACATTAAATTGAAAGGTGCTAAAATTGATACGATAACATATGTAGATATCTATATTCCGAACCGCGATACATTTCGGTTTTAGCGAAAAAGATAAACACCGGTTTCCTTTCCATATCTATGAGTGCAAATATCAAGTAGATGAAGTAGACGTGTTGATACCTAAATATTATATAAATGGACTTGTCTGGGAGTTCTGCATAAACGTGGCTATACACTTAATAATTATTTGCAGGAGGAAACGACGTTTTCTTTTTATTATCGACGGATAGACAGGGCACGAGTTTCATAATAAAAAGCTAAACAATAAGTAGGTCATTTTTTTGCAACGCATGTGTACAACCTACTTACTTAATGAAATCTCTTTTAAGTTTGATATCTCTTTATAAATATGACAGTCATAGAATAACGTATTTATTTGGATAAGGATTAATTTTTTTTTTTTTTTTGGCAAAAGAATATATTTTAGTTATTTCATTATTTAACTAACTATTTACACTAGAAACTAAATTAAAAGACTAACTTACTATACAAATAAATACAAAAAAAACAAAGGACAGTCATAGATAAGTATAAAAATTATGCCATCAGTCTTTCTTTCAAAGATTTTGTAATTTGGACTTTTTCGGGAAAGCTTTCGAAAAATAATAACAATTTTGCTACGCAAACAAAGGAACAGAAAATCAGGGACTATATTTAACGCTAAGTTATATAACTAATAATGATCGCTGATCTGTAATGGTAGTTGTAGGTTAGACTTGGATAAATAAATAAATAATCCCTGCAGTAAAGCAGCACCCTAATTGCGTAACACACTATCAATCAGAATCTGAATCATTTTGAAGCAAATTGCTAATCCATTGCTTCGTAAGATCGAAAAATATTTCTGCTCAACACGTAAATAACGTAATGAATATTGTTGAACTGTCAAAATGAAACCGATTCCCATTGATAATGTGTTACGCAATTGCCCCGCTGGGGTGTTAACCATAGAAATATATATTCTTCTTTCATAAATCTATGGTGTTAACGATTTGGGATAATAAGGGGGACTCGACAATTTAAATACGAGGGTATAATATTAATAGCTAGAGCAATTACAATTTTATTTAAAGGGGACTCCATTGTGCACGATGGTGCATTACTTTGCACCCAAATTAAGTAACACACTACCTACCAATCGCAATCTGACACATTTTGAAGGACATTGCTAATCCATTGCTTCATATGTTCGAAAGATGTGTCTGCTCAACAACGTAAATAAAGCAATGAATGTTGTTGAACTGTTAAAACGAAAACCATTGCTACTACTGATACTGTTACGCAATTACTCCGCTGGACAAAATCTGTAACGTTACCTAGTTACGTAGTTATTTTTTACTATATTTATTTAAACTGGCAATAGGCTCGCCCCCTGTTAACTGTTAACTGGAGAAATATGGGTGTTCTATAGGTACACCTTTGCCTAACTCTTCAGGTAATACAGGCGAGATGTTACGAACATTTTTGAAAAATCTTTTTGTTTTCGCAAGTTTTAATTAAAAGGCAATTAAAATTATATCGACTAATATTAAGCCAAGTGTATTTATATTTAGTTAGGTACTGCCCGCGACTTTGTCCGCGCGAAATTTCTTGTTCCCCCGACCCACCCCATACCTTTGAATCGCCTGCCCGCACTATTACTGTTCTTTCTATTTTTTTTTGTTTTTGCTCGGCTCCGAAGGCTTTATAGGCTACTTAACATCACGCTAAGACATTAGCGTGATGTTAAGTAGCCTATAAGCCATCCTCAAGAAATGGGCTATCAAATGCAAAAAGAATTTTTCAAATCCGACTGGTATTTCCAGAGATTGATGCGTTCAAACAAACTCTTCTGTTTTATTATACAGGGTTACTTTTCAATGACCAGCCAAATTTAAGGATGTGGTACAGACCATCAAACTAAACAACTTTCTCCATGGAACCAACATCGTAATCGCGAAAAATTTATCAACTGTCCCATACAAAACTTCAATACCTACTCGACCCAAACGTATGGGACGGCTGAATTTTCATTCGCGATTACGATGTTGGTCCCACGGAGAAAGTTGTTTAGTTTGATGGTCTGTACCACATCCTTAAATTTGGCTGGTCATTGAAAAGTAACCCTGTATAGATTATCAAAATACCTACATATTAATAAGCATCTTCATCTTCACTGACTCGAAGTGGTGCAATGATTACGGAGGCCATTCGTAAAAATAATGTTTGATGTGCTTTCCTTGTAAATTGTAATAAATAACTTTATGATCTATAAAACTTATACGACACCACAAAGGTACGGAATGAATCAGCTGCAAATATAAAAGTTTATTTAAATCCTTGGCAAATAATAGTGTCATCTTTGGTAGACTTGATGAGAAAAACAGAAGCACGGTCACTTGGGTGGGATGCAATGATAGGCTGCGTGATTTTTTTATGTTTTAACTTACCTCTTTTTAAAACATTTTGATGAACCTATACAGGGTGACTTGTAATTTGACGTATTCCTTCCTAGATAGTGTGATCCATTTGCAAGAATTAAGCATCATCGACACGTCTAAATATTTTTTTAACTTTCGTTACGTACCTCGTAAGATAAGTGATTAAATGAAGATGATGTCCCCAGAATTTGTCTGTATTTGTTCGCTTAATGCCATAGTAAAATTTTGAGATTACTGGAGCCAATGTTCATGTATGGAGCCAATGACCTGTACTTAATTTTGGCATTGATTTTAAAGTAACGATAAAATTAATTGTTGTATTTTTCAATCGACAGATAATTTTTATTTGCGGAATAAAATTGGCGTCTGACAGTTAGTTGTTATGGTAGATCTGTCAGAAATTCAAAATTATTCCTCCGATAAAATTATCTGGCGTTGGGAAATTAGCCCTTAGTTACCTATATAATAATGATGACATTTGAATATTTGTATACCATAAAATGTTGTGTTAGAGTGTATAGAACTTAAAGAATACTAACACCATACTATGTAAAACTACATTCTTATAAATAAATAAAATAAAAAAAATAAATTCTATGTAAATGATTTTTGGAAATGATTCCTTAATGGTTCATTCTTCCTTTAGCTTTTAACTATGTATTTGATGTTTTAGACAATTTGGTTACGTAGAAAGGTGTGTAAAGAAAGTGTAAGCTACCGAATGGAATAACAATGAAGGCCATTCAATTTGAGAGTTTCGTGAAAAGTGATATTTAGTGACGAATTCTGGGAAATTTTCAATAATAAATAAAAAATGGATTTTCTCGAATCCCATGAATTTTGCAAACGGATCACACTATTATGAACTGGAAGGAATACGTCAAATTACAGGTCAACTGTATACAAGGTGAAGACGACAATAAATTGAAAACTTCGAATAAGTACCTATTAATTGACGTACCCATTTCCATACAAAAATTCAATCAAATACTTACATAACTTCAGTCTCTAAAAAAACTTTTTTACAAAAAAACTACCGACTTCCAAAAAACACTACAAAGTGAAAAATAACATTTCGGAAGTCGGTGTCGATGGTTCCGCATTTTCTTTTATTGACACCGACTTCCAAAATTAAAGTTATTTTTCACTTAGTTTTAGTACCTCCTCCTTTTTGGGAAGTCGGTAAAAATACATAGACGACCTATGACTTTTATATGTATATACTAGCAGACCCCGCAAACGTCGTTTTGCAAAAAAAAAAAAGGTGTTGGCCGATTCTCAGACCTACCCGATATGCACACAGAATTTCATACAAATCGGTCCAGCCGTTTTGGAGGAGTATGGTAACTAACACTGTGACACGAGAATTTTATATATTAGATGTTCGATATATATTTTTTTAATTCGATGATAAACTTTATTTGATAGTTTCAAAATCTCATATACCTACGTATCGTTTTGTCGTATTGTAGTCTCCAAATTGTATATTTGTGGCAAAACATAGATAAGTCTTGTACTTTTTATAAAACACGATACCTACTTACATATAAAATAATCCATTAGCGATATCGGCCAGTACTTATCGCTTCCTTATTTTTTTACGACGACGGCATGCTATAAACAGATAACCAAATATATTACTTACGTGCTTTTATAGAGCTCCCGTCGTGTAATGTGCAATCAGGTTACCGAAAATTTATCTTTACTCTTTGAATATCACTTTATAAATTACTAACGACCCGCCCCGGCTTCGCACGGGTGCAATACTGATACTAAGTACAGGTATTTCAAGAATGCCAGCACGCGCCGCCGCGGCCGGTACCGCAGCAACCGCTATGTCCCTGCATTTTAAATCTATCTATCTATACTTATAATAAATCTGTAGAGAGGTCAATTCTGTACATGAAATATATTTCCAAAATAACTATCAGCGGGTGATTAGTGATCGTTACTGACGCCAAAAATGCAATCAGTAAAATTTTTGTCTGTCTGTCTGTCTGTATGTTCGTTATAGAAACAAAAACCACTCGACGGATTTCAACGAAACTTGGTACAATTGTTCTTCATACTCCTGGGCAGGTTATAGTATACTTTTAATCACTCTACGATCAATAGGAGCAGAGCAGTGAAGGGAAATGTTGGGAAAACAGGATTTCTTTTTAGGTGAAGTAGTAATAGGTTAGTAGTAGGTAGTTAGTTAGTAGTAGGTAAGTTTTGGTTAATTGGACGTAGTTAAGCAAAAAGGATCCAACCCACAACATGACCGAAAATGAGTTAAGTATACCAAACTGCTCGTCAATGCCTATATTTTCGATTAGCAAAAACAATCCAAGTAAAATACGAATTTTCAATGTCAAAATATTCGT
Source organism: Globia sparganii (assembly GCA_949316385.1). Taxonomy (NCBI): domain Eukaryota; kingdom Metazoa; phylum Arthropoda; class Insecta; order Lepidoptera; family Noctuidae; genus Globia; species Globia sparganii. Next base: position 22,384,284 of record OX438663.1, on the reverse strand, counting down.
ATTTTACTTGGATTGTTTTTGCTAATCGAAAATATAGACCTTGACGAGCAGTTTGGTATGCTTAACTCATTTTCGGTCATGTGGTGGGTTGGATCCTTTTTGCTTAACTACGTCCAATTTATGTTCAGTTTTTTAATATTAAGTAGGTAAAAGCGTAGGTACTTTTATTAATTATAGGTATAGGTATTATTAATTATAGTAGTTATAGGTATTTAGTTTTAAGTGAAGTAGGTTTTATTATATATTATTTTATATATTAGACGTAGTTATATATTTTTAGTTATTCAAGCCCCAAGCGGACGCCGTGTTCTCAAGAATCGGCAGAAGAAAGAGCACATCGGTTAAACTCTATGACAGTTAGTGCCTCAATTTCCGGAAGTCATTATTCCACGCGGACGAAGTCGCTGGCAAAAGCTAGTCTGTAATATCTTCGAAAATATTCATTTAAATTACATGCTGTAAAGGGCCATATTTATCTATATTAAATGCACAATGTATTTAAGGTACTTAATTGGATAAGGATTAATGCTGTATTGCTTAAAATCGCTTCGTAAATAAGCCATTATTTCTCGTAAAAAGTAAAGGATAAAAAATGATTATTGTGGCTTATCCCTAAGAGATAGACATATACCATCGCGGACTTTTTTGTAGACCTTTTTAAGGTGTACAATACTGTAGTACATTATTTTGACCTATCTCGTAGGGTTCAGCCAGCGTTTTAAAAGTAAGCGCAAAAAAATGTGTTTATTTACGACATCACATGCATGCATGTATTATATATATAAACCTTCCTCTTGAATCACTCTATCTATTAAAAAAACCGCATCAAAATCCGTTGCGTAGTTTTAAAGATCTAAGCGTTCAAAGGGACAGAAAAAGCGACTTTGTTTTATACTATGTAGTGATAATATGTTTCTCATCAACCACGAGACACCACCATCATCCATCTCACTTCAGACGTCACTGCCCTAATGGCATTATTTACGTTGTTGATTAAATAGCAATATCCTTCAAAATGATTCAGATTGTGATTGATATTGTGTAACGGAATTAGGATGCTGGGCAGAAAATTAGAAGATTATATCCAAGATAACAATGCTGGAAGCTGGAAACATGCTGGTCCTGCTCCATAGGACAATCTAGAGTCTCAAAATCAAACTGGTTGCTAATTTAATTTATACATACATATTTTTTTTAATACAATTTTACAATCTTTGTAAATATGTGAGCACCATGTACCTATCTATCACATAATTGATCTACCTGTCTTTGCTATATTTTTAATTCTTTTCACCATTTGTGGTAGACTAATTTTTATTTTAGGTGCATCGTCTTCAACTGTAATTATATAATGAATGTATACAAAACCTTGTAAAACATTTTAAAAGAGTAACGGTGGAGTTTCTTGGCCATTCTTCTCCATAAAAACTACCTTATACCTTAAGAACTGAGATTACCCCCTTGAACTTTGCGCGTTTGCAGTGTGTATCTACCCTCTATTTCCTTCACATTTACGGTGTGGCGGATGCCGAGACGTCATCGCCGGTTAGCTTGTCATGTCAGTACTCTCACAATCACAAGCCGGCAAGAACGGCAAATAGTGGGTCGAGCTACGGCTGAAACCTAAATATTCGTTTTCTTCCCTTCGGGGGGAAAACGGTTCTATTTAGGTGTTCGAGCCTACGCTCGACCCACTGTGAGATGTGTTTATAATCTGCCGGCGATGGCTAGACGTACTGTGGTAAAGTAGGGAAATATTGTACATAATATCTACGTAAGTTAGACTGCAAGAAGTACTAATAATAAAAAAAAAAAAAAAACTTTAATCAAACCAGAAAAAATATCAGTCTTCCATTATTAAATCAGTTTAGCTTAGATTGAAGAAAATGATTGACTTAAACTATCTGAATTCCCTTTTGATTGACTTGGGATTTCTTTAAAGTAATGTGTTAAAAAGGTATCCCTTGATCTCCAGTTCCCTCGTTTGATTACTTCATCAAGATTAAGGTTTCTATTGATCCAGTTATCTGAGTTGACTGCTGCCCTACAGCTTCCTGGAGACGCGTTGATTTGTGCAACTTTGAATAGTGTTCGAATCCAACCAGCAATAACTACAGATTTCTGGACAGCTTTACTTCCTTATTACCTTACCCCGCGACTAGAATCAATTCTATTTTTTAATTTTAATTTTTGACGTTCAAAAGTGCCTATTTGAAATAAATGATTTGACTTTGACTTTGAAGTGAATTGTATTATAAACTTTATTCAGAGTTTCTCTTCTGTATCTTCTGTACTTTGTCAAAATATCTACTTAGCATTCCAAATTCAATAAAGGCTCTATGGTTCAAACCCGGGTCATAAACCTTATTTTGTAATGAGGCCGTTTATGGCCTCTTTCTCTTGTACACCATATTGCACCTCCATATTGCACGCCATATCCATATTAAATGACTCATTCAGATGATCATCATCACCCTTCGAAAATCGTCGCTACAGCTAGCCTGAGTGAGTGATCAATTTGCCGAGTCATTTTACTGAAGTTGTTATACCTAATTCCACATAAAATTCTTTAGCTATACCTAACAACTTTAATGAACATAATTATAACATGTAGAGAAAATATTTAATTTTACCACAAGATTTCAAGCCATTGAAGCGATGAAATAAATAGCGAGGAATGTGGTAGAAACTTTATGAGGAGACAACTTATAATTATTTTAGCCGTGCGTGGATGTAAGTTAGATGTTTGTAAAACTATGTGACTAACTATCTTCTGATACAACATTCATAGCATTGTGTAGATGTAAGATTAACGGGTGGCACTCCGGAGTGCCTGACTCCGGTGCCAGTCAAGTCGAACGTTGCATTTAACTGATTAATTGAATGATTTAATGTTGTATGAACAGTTCTTGTTTTAGCCATTAACCCCAGGCTATACATATAACTATCCTAAGTGCAATGAATAGTCAGTTATATTCAAAACTTTCAAGTAGCTATGCGATTGCCAATTTGCCATTGCGCTAATGTCACTTTTAAATAATAATTAGTTCCCATGGCTCCCGAACACACACGCACACGCACACACGAACCATTCGCGCCCGCCAATGGTGGTCAGCTTCAGCCACTTTTCAACACTCTCACAAAACTTTTCATATCAAGCCATTTTGGTGGCAAAAGTGGCATTTTGATCGCTGACCACTAAAGTGGAAAATGAAATTAAATTGTTTATTCTGTAAATAGGATACTTATCGGAATCACTTGTACCTACACGTCATATTAAGAAAAAATAATGGATGGAGTCAACCAGAGTCGACATTTCCTATCTGGCGAAACTACCCCCGTGCAAGTGCTCTAAATTGGCCACCAACATCAGCTGACCTTTCAGTTTCGACAGACTTCCAAATATTTAAGGAGCAGCTGCTTACGTGCAAACGTAAATTATTAGTAAATGGGCCATAAACGAGCAAATATTTAATTTGTAAAAATAAACAAGCTTATATGTTTAATTTAGCGAGGAACCTCTATAATTAACATAATATTTTTAGCACTCTTTAGTTATCTTGTACTCAAATTTCAGGCATTTCTTCATGATCAGTCATTGACCACTGCATCTGTTAAATTTATATTTTTCTTCAGGCATATTTCACGTTTCACAATGCGGGTTCATGTGTACGATTCCCAGGTCGGTCAAGTTTTATTAGGTTTTTCCAATAATTAAATAAAATTGAAGTACTTACCCAGTGATGTGTCTTTCTGTAAGTAGATCTTATAAGACATTTTTACACGTCTTTTGGTCAATACATATTTTAAAACTAAATTTAGGAATAGGAATTCATGTACACCCTCCACCTAACACCTTCGAGGAATTCAGTTATGATGTTATATCTTATTCCACGTTTTACAACTTTGCACCGATCTCCATGAACCCAAATTTTCATCTGCCAACATGAACAGTCTAATGTGTTATAATTCAAGTGGGAATGGCTAGTTCTGGCACAAGATGGAGCTTATCTATCGCAATTTCCTGCGCTCATGAAGAGAATAACATCATAACACATCGGTTAGCCAATTCTGTGGTAAGCAGAGGTACTAAATCAAATAGGATTGCTTTACCTGCTGTTAAACTACGCAGCTGAAGTTATTAATAAAATCCTGTATCTACTAGCTAGATAATAACGATGTATAGGGGGTGTGGTCGTTCATTGAAGAATTCAGCAAACTTGAGTTGGGAACTACATTCGATACATCTATCTAGAAAGTAAATGAGCATATTTATTGTGTAGTAAATGTGGGTTCAATATTAAGTACACCTCAGTCTGACCCTTCTGAGTTTACAGGAGTTATGATGTATCATCCAGAAAGTTCTTCTACATAGTCGTACTTCTTTCTTGGATTTTTTTTTTCTTCTTTGTTGGGTCCCGGGTCCGATTCCCGGGTCGGGTAGTGTTATTAAGTTTTCCATTAGCAATTTCTTAGTAACAGCCCGGAGTTTGGAAGACGGCGCGGCGGTGTGATACCGCCGTGCCTCGGCGTTCGGCTGTGCAATTTCAAAACCAAGCAAGTGACATTTCTAAAAAAATCATTTCTAAAAAAAGTTATGCACTGCCATGCCACAGAGAATTATTTTACAAATAATCCCAGCTGTCGCCCTGTTTCGTTTGATCCACGATTTTTTGCCCACCCTGTATAGTCAGTCAAATTCGGCAGACTACCTACCTACGTAGAAATACGTGAATGCACCAGCTAACTCATATTTGGCAAGGTACCTACTCCTACCTACCTACGGGGAAGTATACGTGCATCAGCTGACCTACATTATATTCGTAACACTTGCGCACGCAGATTTTAAGTTCCATTTATTATATGACCACATGTAAGAGTTCAAATGAAAGGCCCAAACCTTAGGCGGCGGTGAAAGTTATAGGCGGTAGCGATTTGGAAAATTGATTATTTTTTGTGTTGTAACTTTTGTGGGTCATACTTTCATAGAAGGCCACACAAATGAAGTCTGCCCCGAAATCGGAAAACAAATCTAATCAAAATTAGAGTCATCGCCTCGGTAAATCAATAATTTTATGCAAACAGTCCTGTGCTTGCATATATTCATTGCTGTAATGAATTGGTAGTCAAACCACCAATAGTTCTTGTGAGGCACAAAACCTTTGTTGTCAGTAATAGTAGTAGTTGTTAGATACAATTAGGGTGGTTGTATCTAACAAAACATTTCTTTTAAAAAACATTCATACAATTTCTAATCCCATTTAACGTCAGCCAGCCCAATTCATACCTGCGAGGCTGCGACCCCTATCAATAACTTAAAGCCCAAACTATTAAACTGTCCAATCTAAACAAAACATCAATATTTGCTGACGACTCACGGATCACTTGCAGCTGGAATCACAGATTTAATTCATCGACGGTACTCCATGCTCCATCTGTGAGCACATCTGTCCCGCGCCCAGTGGGCAAAGGGCTCGAGCCAAACAAAAATAAACCCATTGACGATGGGTCAGTAGCCGGCGCACAAAGGGCCCACTGTGCACAATGAGCGCTTGTGCCTACTGTGCTCCTAAGTTTTTGTTTTGTTTTGCTTCAGTTAAAGGCTTTGTAAACAGCCTATTGATGTGTACACTCTAATTTGTTTAAGTAATTGTTGGGTAAAGTGATCTCTGCGCAAGTGCGCATTGCCTATGCGGTTATTTTACTTGTAGCAAGTGCAGGTAATTTAGCATAAAATATTGTAGGAAAAGCTCGTTACTGGTGTCACGGTTGGTTGAACTATGGGTAAAAATAAAATCTTTTAGCAAACAGCTATAATGAGCGTTTTATTGTGGAACTAATCAAAAATTTACACGACCTTTGTTGTCAAAACTTCAAAAGGATCGCATAAAAGTAAAACTGGGGCTCAAGGTGGTCTCGGATAATCAATGATAGGAGTCGGTGCCTAATGCTTTTCGATTCGAGCCAATCATAGCGTTTAAATCAAGTTAGCGCTATCAAATAACTTCAAACGCACCCGCCCCAACCCGGCTTCCGGAGCGTCCTACACCGTGTTATATCAATGTATACCATAAACACTATAATAACAAGTTAAGCCACAAATTGTTATCTAATCCGTGCCGAGCTGGCAAACACGCTGCTTTCCCACGCCAGATAACCAGAGTGGTAGAGTGGTGATTACATTATGAAAGCGAAAAGTAAATGTTATCAACTTAAGTGGAGACACTTTGTTGTTCCATCGTGAGTATGTAGATGTCAATGTGTGAAATAAAACATTGGAGTTAAAAGCTTGAGAGGAGCAATGTTTTTTCTTTTTAATTAGTTGAGGACTGAACAAAAAGAAGCACCCAGTCCTCCTCTGCTAACTAAAATAACAGCAAATTGAAATTACCAATGCCTGATGAAGATATTTTCCCTTCGAGCATTTAATTTATTTATTCTTTTCGGTGCCTTAGACATTCTCTACCAGTCATTCAAGGGTGATGAAAAGATTATATGGCAGGTGCAGGTGTTCCAATTATTGTAAATGTAATAGATTATAGGCTGATCCGTGATAAACAGTTCAGCTCATCGTGGTTACCTGATCTGATAGGAGATGGACCTTTGGAACGGCTAGAATGAATTATGTTACTTTCGCAGTATTGACTTAAAGATTATAGATTTTTTGGTTGATTATGAAGATTGTTTTAATAATTTATGGAGAAAGAAAAAAAATGCCAGAGTACCATTCTATTATAATTACCTATATCGGATGTTGACTAAAAATGGAACACTGAAACGCTCTGAATATCTTAAAATCCACGTGTAGGCAGGTTTTTTTATTTCCTCTTGTAAATTGTTTACCTATTTAGTTCTAAAAATAGTTAAACCGTGTACATAAATATAACCTAGATTGCTGTGCCGGAATATCTCGTGGTTACTCCTACGTAGAGGTATAATGGTGGATGATTCGTTTGATGCTCATCTCTCTACGTTTTGTTTCAGATACACTCTGATCGCGTACTACGACATGTACTCGCAGATCTACACTAGTACCAAGATCTGGGTGCAACTTATACTTATATGGCTGGTGTCATTTGGACTTATGGTGAGTAGGGTACCTAAAAATACCCAGTAGGTATTACATGCAGAGGCATACATAGAACTTTTCAGTAAATGCTATTTTTTCTCTATCTAGTAAGGTTACTTTGACTGTACTTTCGTCTTTGTCCGTACCTTGCTACATCAATTACGGCTGCGGTCTCAGCAAATGTGCCTAATGTTTTTCGATAAAACCATCCTTATTACGTCGTTGAATGCATCTAGGTAATGAGGTTTTATCTTAAAATTACAAGCGTTTTTACTCTCATTCGTTACGCTCTCAAACAAAAAAATATACAAGAATATTGTAACAAATGGTTCATATCAATCATTAGCGAGCGTTTAAACAGAATTTCTGGGTATTTTTACAACAAAAACAATTGCATCACATCATTGAAATCAAAACAGAAATCAGTCTATCAGTCAACGGGAGCTTTCATCAACTTTTAGCTCAAAATTTGTTAAATCGAGCATTTTGTAAAAGTGTAAAGCATAGGTTATCATTATACTTTGGAAAATTTACGACAGTAGGATAATGTAAAATATAGATTTAGTAATCTATATTTAAAAATCCAAAAAAGAAGAAGAAAGCAATATAAAAATCCTGCCTGATTTGCGTAAGCACGAATTCATACGGTATACCTACGATGTCTGCATCAAAGGATTTTCGTACTGAAAAGAAAACCCGATTATCTCGCACAAAAGGAACAAAAACTAACGTGCTTGATAGTAACTAAGTAGTTATACAACTTGTAGATACTATATCGCCTTCACAAACAAATAAAATGTTGAAAGCCGTCGACATACGTTTGTATGTAATAAAACAAATAAAAACCACAAGCCATCTGTTAAAAGTCAGTCATAAATAATAAAGGGACCCGGAACAAAAAAACATACACAATTTTATTACATATCTACAATAACAAAATGAAATTACTGCCGGAATCAAAAAGATTATAATTTATCCGTTTCATGGAACACACACAACGCTACCATTGAGGTTCGTAGCAGTACCACAGTGTTGCCAGCCAAATAAATACACTTTTAGTAATGAAGGAAGCTAGAATTAGTTCGTTGCACTTCCACGCTGTTGATTGTCCTGAATTAGCTAACATCCTCTCTGGCAGTACAAACTACATGCTGCTAAATTAATGACTGTGATGTAACCAAAGGAATGTGTTACAGGATAGAATGGGTTAGTAATACCTATAACATTTGGTTTGTAGGGATTTTGCATAAACTAAAATAAACTAAAATAAATTGGGAACTTGCCTAAAGCTATTTTGGCGTAAACAAACCGCAACAACATAAATTGACTCGATTACAGTATATTTCAAATGCCTCGATTATATACATAGGTATAATTAATGAATAATTATATAAAATGTGGCTTTTTTTACTGCCCATAATATTCTTGTAGTTCTGTTCACAAACTGAATTAGATTTAAGTTCAGTGCATCTATTTCTTTCTATTTCACTAATAAAAGGACAGTCGATAACTAAGTTAAGTTGAGTCCTGTCAAATTAAGATAATCCTTAGACAAGTTTAGATGTCATTAAAAAATTGGCGACTAAAAAACGTCAAATGCGCCGACTAATTTGACAGGACTAGACTAATTATCTTCGGTTCTTTTCTTAATGAAATAGAAAGAAAAAGATGCACTGAACTTAAATTTAGTTATGTTTGTGAACAAGGGAATCGGCGCCATTATCTATAACTTGGACCAACAATCGAAACTATATATTTGTACTAAACCTATTTTTCTACAATAATGCCCGTTTCCACTAACACGTGCACTGTTGAATTTTGAAGGCTCTGCTCGGCGCTGGGAGTTGAAGATCTCGTTCAGGGGCTAAATGTCCAATTCTCAAAATATCTAACGATGTCAAAATATCCATATCCCAAAATGTCCAACTGTCAAATCTAACAGGGCAATAATATTTATTAAATGTGTTCCTAAATGAAAACGGAAATATAGTGTCTGTTTTAAGCTGTTTCAATTAATAAAAAACATCTCGTGCAACAGCAGTTCAGTCCAATCGTGTACAACGCGTTGATGAGCCCAAATGTGTTGCATTTTAATACTAGATACTTAACATTAACACCCTTCTGAATTATTCACGGTTTTATGAGGAGTTGAGGACCCGCATTCAATAAAATGTTAATGTTCTTGATTATTTTGTTGGGGTCTTATGGCAGTGTTAAAGATTGTTGCTTTTGTTAGGGACTCGTGTCACATAGATTTTAATTTGAGGAATATTCTTGGGTAATTTCATGCTGAAGATGCCTCCTCGCGGTGGCGGCTTAGCTCGCTTCTCCATGTAAAACAAGTGCAAGCTAATAGACACGCACGCACACGCACATGTCAGGCATCGAGGTTAACAGCTCGCGATATATCGCAATGAGGCATCTTCCATCTTCGGCATGTACCTAATTTCCCTAAAACTTCGATTGAGAGCTTTATATTGTTGTCACTATACACTATATTATTATCGCATTGACTTCTAAAAAGCCAAAATTTAGAGCGAAAAAAGCTTCCTCCATATTGATGGAAGCGCTTTTCTTAATCTTCAGGCGGATATTTGCACTGGACCTATACAGAGTCAAATTAAATTCCGCATACGTGATGGGAAATATCAGTTAAAAAAAAAACAGTTTTTTTGTGTAAACTTCACAGGCGTGATTATTTGTATCGATATCTTAACAGGATAAAACATATTTTCTCAACTAGTACTCCAATTAACAACACTACCAGTGGTCGTTGACCCCTAAAAAAGAACATCAAATCTTTTTTATTTTAATATTATCATGTTTAGATATCGATACAAATCACGACTACATTTCCCTAGCCAATTTAATTTGACCTTATATATTTTTTTTAATAAAATTACCCATCTATCTTTACAGGTAAAGTGATTGACCATGCTAACTAACATCTGTCACCCACAGGTGCCACCACTACTCGGCGTGTGGGGCCAACTGGGCCTGGACCCCAGCACATTCTCATGCACGATCCTCCCGAAAGACGGCAAGTCTCCCAAGAAGTACCTGTTCGTCTTCGGCTTCGCTCTCCCGTGCGTGGTCATCATCGTCTCCTACTCCTGCATCTACTGGCGGGTCAGACAGAGCAAGCGGAAGCTCGAGGGAAGAAGGTGTGTATGTGGGTGAGGATCGTCACGTCACTAGCTGTGACTAACAGGTGGTGGGGTGGTTTAGTTTTAAGTGGTCATTGGCGCCGATTCTGTTGTTCACACACTAAACTAAATTTAAGTTCAGTGCATCTTTTTCTTTCTATTTCATTAAGAAAAGGACAGAAGATAAATATTAGTTTAGTCCTGTTAAATTAGTCAGCGCCTGACGTAAATTGACGTATTTTTAGTAGCCAATTTTTAATCACGTCTAAACTTGTCTATGGATTATCTAATTTGACAGGAATACACTAATATTTATCTTCTGTCCTTTTCATAATGAAATAGAAAGAAAAAGATGCACTGAACTTAAATTTAATTTAGTTTGTGAACAACAGAATCGGGGCCATTGGTGGTGGCGGGTGTGGTGATATTTTGTGTTCCTAAATCGTTCTGTTTTTCTTTGATTGGATAGCACAATCTGTTTATAACGTTCCCAAGCACGGCCCTACACAGACACAATATAGACCCACCCCTGAGCGGCTGGATCACCAACATGCTCAAACAGAGGGCGGTACAAGTAACCGTAAACGACACCACAAGGGCCATCGTGGCGAAGGGCTGCCCGCAAGGGGGTGTCCTTTCGCCGCTTCTATGGAACCTGGTCGTAGACAGTCTGATAAAAGAACTGAACGACAAAGGTTACTTTACCGTAGGCTACGCCGACGACATAACCATAATAATAAATGGCACCCACGAAAACACCCTGTGCAACCTAATGCGCCAGGCCCTGAAAATAATAGAGAATTGGTGTGGAAAACACCAACTATCAGTGAACCCCACAAAAACCGATTTAGTTCTCTTCACAAAAAAGAGGAAATTGACAACACTAAAACTGCCAAGTTTCTTTGGTACAACCCTAAGCCTATCAACTGAAACCAAATACCTGGGCATATTCTTGGACAAACAGCTGAATTGGGCAAAACATACCAACTACATTACTACGAAAGCCAGCATATCCCTGTGGCAATGCAAGCGTATGCTTGGCAAGAATTGGGGGATAAGCCCCAAGGTCACTCACTGGCTATACACCACAGTCATCCGACCAATCATTACATACGGCTCATTAGTCTGGTGGCCCAGAACAGACCTGAGCACAGCACAGAGAGATCTCGAAAAACTGCAGCGGTTCGCGTGTGTGGCAATCACTAGCTGCATGAGAACTACACCCACTGCTGCCCTACAGGCTATGCTTGGGCTGCCGCCCCTACACCTCATAGTGCGGGAACAGGCGGCCCTGGCTGCCTTTAGGCTCCATATATCAGGTACCCTAAGCAGAGATTCTAGGGTCAAACACACACGTCTAAAAGAAGACGCGATCAAATGGCAGCCAATGATGGCATCACCCTGCGACAAGGCCCCGAAACAATACTGCTCTCAAAAGCATTACAATATAGTGCTTAAAGAGGAGCAGTGCGACTACTCAGGCCCGAAGGAACTGAGAATTTACACTGATGGTTCAAAGACCGACTGCGGAACTGGAGTCGGAGTCTTCTCACACGACCTCAACATAAAAATATCCAGACCGCTGGGTATGCTCAACACTGTCTACCAAGCGGAGTGTGTGGGCATAATACAAGCGGCTCATTCCATAGCAGCCAGGAGAGTTACGGATGCTCGTATTCGCATACTCTCTGACAGCGCCTCAGTCCTTCAATCCCTAGGGAAGGAATGCATCAGATCGAATCTAATAGGTACTAGAATGTCACAATGCGCTTGAACAGGTAACTGTTCTGAACCGCAATGTAGTGACGCTACAATGGATAAAAGGACACAGCGGATCGCTAGGTAACGACGCAGCTGACGAACTGGGCAGAAGAGGTTCCAGTACGTCAGTTTGTGGACCGGAACCTATCGTGCCCATCCCCTTCAACCAACTACGCAGGTGGCTACAGGAGCACACCCATACACAAGCAGAAAGTTGGTGGACGTCGTCACCAGGCTGCAGGCAGTCCAAGGAAGCTATGCCATCATTAGATGGCAGGCTAACCAGGCGCTTATTGCGACTGGACAGGAAAGGCTTGCGCCTGGTGACGGGGACCATCACGGGACACTGCTCGCTAAATAAACACTTCCACACCATAGGAATAACGGACAGTCCCCTGTGCAGAGCATGCATGGAGGCTGATGAAACTGTTGCGCATGTGCTCTTTGAGTGCACAGGTGTCACCCAGATTAGATCAGAAACCCTCGGGACACCCAGATCGTACACAGATGTTCTAAACAAACCAGGAGACCTAATCAGCTTCTGGAGGGAGGTGGGCTGGTTGGAATAACCACCGACGGCCGCCATGGCCCACGCACAATGGTCCAACTGAAGGACTAAGTGCGGAAACCAAACCCATAACATAGAACATAGAACATAACGTTCCCACTGCACAGGGCTCCTATCTGTGAGATGTGCTTACAAAGAACACAAAAAAGCATCCAAGCAACATTCTGCTTGTAACATAAAAGTATGTGAAATGAATCCTCATCTATACTAATATTATAAAGCTGAACAGTTTGTTTGTTTGAAAGCTCTAAATCTCTGGAAGGATTGGTCGGATTTATAAAAATATTTTTGCGTTTGATAGCCCAATTCTTGAGGAAGGCTATATGCTATTAAACTTGACACTAGGACCCTTAGGAATTGAGCAAAAAGAAAAAAAAGTCTGAAGTTTACGCCAAGCGAAAGCGCAGGAAGGCGACGCGTTGCGGTGGGTCGGGGAAACAAAAAATTTTACGCGGACGAAGTCGCGGGCAGAAGCTAGTATCGATATAAAGCACTTTGAAAGCCACAGTGGGATCTAAACCGAGAATAAAACAATAATGCCTTGTTGGTCAAATAGTGGTGACTGCCGACGTGAGGTCCTGAGTTCTATCCCCATGTCGAGCTAAATGTTATTGAATTTCTCAGTAGCAGTCCGGAGTAACTCTATTGTTGCACGAAACTTCAACATACCTGGCGAAATGTGAATATATTACCTACCTACCTACACTACACCACTGGCTAAGTGCCTACCTCTCCGGGTAGTTACTTTTGCTATGTTTTATATATATAAACTAGCTGACCCCGCAAACGTCGTTATGCAAAAAAAAAAATAGATAGTAGCCGATTCTCAGACCTACCCGATATGCACACAAAATTTCATACATATCGGTCCAGCCGTTTCGGAGGGGTATGGTAACTAACACTGTGACACGAGAATTTTATATATTAGATTACGTATCACGTTGTTTATCCGCAATGGCCTCCTAAACTACTGAACCGATTTTAATAAAATTTTGCACACTGTGTGCAGTTTCATCCAACTTGAAAGATAGGATAGTTTATATTATAACTCAATTTATAATCAATAATTAATTAAAGTAAAGTAAACCTTAGCCACAGCAACGCGTGGCCGGGTCTGCTAGTGTTTTATAAAACATTTTCTCTTCTTTGTCCACAGCAAACTCTCCGGCCAGACAGCAAAAGAGAAAGAAGACGACTCCCGCCTCACGACGCTCATGCTGACCATCTTCCTGTGCTTCCTGGCGTGCTTCCTGCCCCTGATGATCATGAACGTGGCTGACGACGGCATCACGTACCCCTGGCTGCACATCATCGCCTCCATCCTCGCGTGGGCCTCCAGTGTCGTCAACCCTATCATCTACGCAGCCACCAATAGACAATACCGCGCAGCATACGCCAACCTACTAAAATTCTGCAAAAATAGCACCGTCGGCAGAAGAACCACTTGGGGCAGCAGGACTATGGGACATTCCTCTAATTCTCCACATTATGCTGACAAACGAAATCATAATAAGGATACGCCCGCCAACTTATGAATTGACCAGTGACATCTACCGGTGGGTCGCGGAACTATGTTCCAGATTCAAAGGTTGATCAGTAAAATCCGTAAAATTGCAGAAGTCGTTGTGAATCATGGTACGTCCAAAATATTTTGATTATATATAGGTTTGTAGTTTACATTATGTAATTCCTTGGAAGAATCAGGAGTTCTAGGGGTCCTTCTTATAGCCGTGGGTAATTGGGTTGATTTTTAGGGTTCTGTATAACTATCTAAATAAATACTGTTCCCAACGACATTTCTTGTTTTGCGTAAGTACTATGTCTGCTAGATTTCTGCATTTACATTTATGAATCTCATTAACAGTGCGCCGTCATAAAAAGTTGATTACAATTTTATGCACAAAAATAAAAAATGAATCTGTGTTCTACAAACTCTGTACTCACTGCAAATTGTTATAAATATAAACTAGAAATCTATAATGTTTTTGTGATTATTTTAAGACACCAGAGGCATTCGTGTCAGAGATATAAATGGGGTTGGCATCAACTCTGACCAATAATATAATTATTTCACGATTTTAAAATAATCTGTTAGTGAGTGCATAGCTATAAATCTTAAAAATCTTTCTGTAAATATTAATTTAAAAACTGTATATAAAATCAATGGCAAATACTTTATAATGATGCTTACCATTTAACTTAACCAAAGTAAAATATTACCTTTATTTTTATATAAATAATCATTTATACAATAAGAAAATAATTATATATAATATTATTTAACCGTAAGAATGCATTCCTTTAGATTTTAATTACCTATGTTTAGTTTTTGTACGTTCAGTTCTGTAAGATTGGGTCCAGGCACTAAATGTATAATTGCTTGTAATTTGGTTTGTCTGCATCCGTCTTAATGTTACCTGACAATTACTTGATGAGATCAATGTTAAATTAAAAAATCTGCTCGAAATTTACCTACTGTTTTAGCATAAATATTTTTACTCAAACTCAGATAATACATAAATTTCGTTATGTAATATTAACTATATTAATAAAAGTATGACATGATCAACATTCTTCAAAGAAGTTCCGATTTTATTTATACGGTATGACGATTATGAATTTATGATTTTTATTACACTTGGGTTGATCCATAAATAATATCAATAAGTACGTTCTTTGAGAGTGACCTCATATTTTTATTACATGATTTGATTTTTTTGTTGATTTCAGTAAATAATTGTCATGTTTCTATAGTAGCAAAATATTATAATTATAATAGTTCTTGTGAAGACTGATATGTAAAAGTCAATTAGGATAAATAGCCCCTCAATCATAGCTAATGTCGGAGATACGTCTATGTTGACATTTTTATATTTAAATAAACATTTTTGGTTACATTATATTTATTTAATCAGGATAGGTAACATCACTCTAGAGAAGAAATAGAAAAATTTTGCTTAAAATAATTTATTGTATTATGTAATTAGCATAGTTTTGTTAAATAATAAGTGAACCAAAGGTAAAATAAATGTATTTATATTAAAACAATATGTATAGTTTTGTTTGCCACACGCACCACTTTACTTAGGTAATCCAAGTCCTGTGTTATAATATCATACCGCCAGAAAAAAAATCGCTCAGCTCAGTATTTGGGACGCAATAATCCTCTGAATCCTCATGGACTCATGGCACAACCCCTATTACTTAGGAAAGTCTTACTAAGCAATACAGTCTTACCAAAATACTTCTAGACTTCGGGCTACTACTAAGAAACCCCTAATGGGTGCTACTAATAGAAATGCGTGCGTTTTCACGAAGCAGAGACCATTTAAAAATTGAGACAAGAGACGTGATGTAGATTTAACCAACGTTATATTTCCCTTTCCATGTTTAATTCACAGACTATCACGATCACGTTGAATAAATATAACTCGAAAACACAATTTTGTGCTCAGTTAGTACTTCTTCTTTGTCGGTGCACTCTTGACTGAGCGGTCATCGTTATCGCGTGGTAGTGATATTTCGGACAGCCGCGATTTGCCTCACGATGCGACACCATTCTATGTCGGCTGTAACATGTATGCATTCGTTCGTGTGCGGTCCACTGCTGATTTAATCTCGTCAGTCCATCGCATGGGCGACCTACCGCGTGCTCTCGTTCCTTCGACCTTTCCCTGCACTACAATACATTCTATGGAATCGGTTCCCCGTCGTGACACATGGCCGAAGAATTGGAGTATTCGAGCCTACAGTGCTATTCTTTAAAAATCTCACCGTGAAAACTAAGGTGAAGTGAGCTGTCATTCCACCTGATGTTAGGGATTGCCCCTATTGATAGCTCACTTCACCTAAGTTATCACGGTGAGGTTTTTTACAGAATCGATCGGCTGTACTCTCTGCGCAGCGTCTATCAGCAATGCTGCTAGATGCCGAGTTTCTGGATTGTAGATGTGTTGGTGCGAAATTCTGTCCCGACACTCGAAGCATTTTCCTGCAGCACCACACTTTCAGTCTATTTTCTTCTCACTACAGCAGCGCACAGTGGTAACGGCCGCGACTTACGAGTTGCAGGTCGTAGGTTCGAACCCAGACAGGCTCTTTACTTTGTGTAAATTATACGGCCCACTCCCTCTCTCCGAGAGGAGGCCTGTGCTGTGTTCCAGCAGTGGGAACTGTATAGGCTGATTATGTAAAACTACCGTTTGTAATAATCTAATATATAAAATTCTCGTGTCACAGTGTTAGTTACCATACTCCTCCGAAACGGCTGGACCGATTTATATGAAATTTTGTATGCATATCGGGTAGGTCTGAGAATCGGCCAACATCTATTTTTCATACCCCTATTTTTTTTTTTGCGAAACGACGTTTGCGGGGTCAGCTAGTAATAACATATAATGTAATCTATACTAATACTAGCGTCTGCCCGCGACTTCGTCCGCGTAAAATTGCAACCTTCCCACCGCGTGGGATCCGATACCAGCCCGAGCTACTACTTTTTTGGCGGTTATTATCGTTGTTTCTGACTTTTTTCATTTTGTTCGGCTCCTAAGGGTAATTGCGTGATGTTAAATAGAATAATGTACCCAAGATTTTCTAATATCTTTTTAAAAGAGTGTCCTTGGAGTTTCAGTTTTTTTTTTCAGATTTTTTTTTTCTTTATATTTTTTTCCGTAAGAACCTTGTACAGAGAATTAGAAAACTACAACAAAAAAAATCAGCCAAATCGGTCAAGCCGTTTTCATGTTATGTCGTGACAACGGAAAACGGGTTTCATTTTTATATATATCTATACTAATATTATAAAGCTGAAGAGTTTGTTTGTTTGTTTGTTTGAACGCGCTAATCTCAGGAACTACTGGTCCGATTTGAAAAACTCTTTCAGTGTTAGATAGCCCATTCATCGAGGAAGGCTATAGGTATATCATCACGCTAAAACCAATAGGAGCGGAGCACCAATGAAGAATGTTTCAAAATCGGGGGATTTTTTTCCTATTGAGAGCTTCCGCTGCGTGCGCTGCGTAAACGGTTAAAGTTTCGCAAAAATCATATATGACAGAATTGTTCCCCTTTAAAAGCTTTAAAAAAAAGTCCGCGACAGCATATGTCTATATGTCTATATGTCTCACTATAACCTCTTTTATGCTAACCAAATTTGTTCTAAAATAATGCATTATTTGCGAAGGTGTTTTTATAAACATGGTATTAATCCTTATCCAAATAAATACGTTATTCATCACATGTATTTAATTTTGAACAAAATTGCCTTTGACATCATTTGATTTCAATGTATATCTTAGGAGATATCATAGTTTTAAAATAATACTAATAATAAAGCTGAAGAGTTTGTTTGTTTGAAACACGGTTTGAAAGCTCTAAATCTCTGGAAGTATTGGTCGCATATATAAAAATATTTTTCGTTTGATAGCCCAGTTCTTGAGGAAGGCTATATTCTATTAAACTTGACGCTAGAACCCTTAGGAGTTGAGCAAAAAGAAGAAAAGTCTGAAGTTTTCGCCAAGCGAAAACGAAGTAATAGCGCAGGCCGGCGACACGTTGCGACGGGGTGGATCGGGGAAACAAAAAAAATTTACGCGGACGAAGTCGCGGGCAGAAGCTAGTAGATTATAAAGCTAAAGAGTTTGTTTGTTTGCTTGAACGCGCTAATCTCAGGAACTACTGGTCCGATTTGAAAAACTCTTTCAGTGTTAGATAGCCCATTCATCGAGGAAGGCTATAGGCTATATATCATCACGCTAAAACCAATAGGAGCGGAGCACCAATGAAGAATGTTTCAAAATCGGAGGATTTTTTTCCTATTGAGAGCTTCCGCTGCGTGCGCTGCGTAAACGGTTAAAGTTTCGCAAAAATCATATATGACAGAATCGTTCCCCATTAAAAGTTTAAAAAAAAAGTCCGCGACAGCATACGTCTATCTTTTAAGGTTAGCTCACTGTAACCTCCTTTATGCTAACCAAATTTGTTCTAAAATAATGGATTATTTGCGAAGGTGTTTTTATAAACATGGTATTAATCCTTATCCAAATAAATATCATCATATGTATTTAATTTTGATCAAAATTGCCTCTGACATCATTTGATTTCAATGAATATCTTAGGAGATATCGTAGTTTTAAAATAATACTAATAATAAAACTGAAGAGTTTGTTTGTTTGAAATACGGTTTGAAAGCTCTAAATCTCTGGAAGTATTGGTCGCATATCCTACTAATATTATAAATGCGAAAGTTTGTATGTATGGATGTATGGATGTTTGTTACTCTTTCACGCGAAAACTACTGAACGGATTTTGATGAAACTTTACAGTAATATAGCTTATACATCAGAATAACACATAGGATACTTTTTATCCCGATATTCCCACGGGATCAAAACTTACGCGGGTGAAACCGCGGGGCGCAGCTAGTATAAAAATATTTTTGCGTTTGATAGCCCAGTTCTTGAGGAAGGCTATATTCTATTAAATTTGACGCTAGGACCCTTAGGAGTTGAGCAAAAAGAAAAAAGTCTGAAGTTTTCGCCAAGCGAAAACGAAGTAATGGCGCAGGCCGGCGACACGTTGCGACGGGGTGGGTCGGGGAAACAAAAAAATTTACGCGGACGAAGTCGCGGGCAGAAGCTAGTATAATCTAAATATGTGGAGCACAACGTAACATGCTTATTTTCTGAATTTTCATTCTAAATTAAAAGAAATAACCAAACAAACGATGAGGGCGTCACTGCACGGGCGGTGTCGTCTTAACTCGTGTAGTAGAATTTTATTGGTGAGCGATATCCCCTTTAGCGTATATACAGGGTTATTTGTAAAACACCAGCAACCTCATAAGAGGTCATTGTACTCATCATTATGAACAACTTTTACTATGGGACCAAACCTGAAATCGCGAAATTAAAATCAGCTGTTCCCTACATTTTTATCTTCGTCTATCTCGTCAAAATGTACGGAACAGCTGATTTTTTTTCGCGATTTCAGGTTTGGTCCCATAGTAAAAGTTGTTCATAATGATGAGTACGCACGGCTACACATCAAGCTATACAAAACCATTATAAGCTGACTTCTGCACCCTAATTGCGTAACACACTATTACTCTCAATTTGAATCATTTTTAAGCTTATTGCTAATCCATTGCTCCATATGTTCGAAAAGTGTGTCTGCTCAACAACGTAAATAACGCAATGAATGTTGTTGAACTGTCAAAATGAAACCGATTGCTACTGATAGTGTGTTACGCAATTACCCTGCAGTTGTACGAAAAGCCTATACAGTGCGAGATCAGCTAAAACTGGAAATGTATAGCTTGATGTGTAGCCGTGTGTACAATGATCTCTTAAGAGGTTGCTGGTGTTTTTCAAATAACCCTGTAAGTATATTATGTTCTGTGGCGAAATCAGTGCAAACAGGTGGTAGTTGCTGCACTTTTTTGTAGAACCTTTTTTATGCAATGGAATGAAGAGGGCGCATTCTTTGGACCAAGTTCTAGTTTGCCATATTTTGTTACAAAGAGCATTAAATATTCCTACCTGTTTGCCTACGGCCTTGATAGCTTCGATTGGAATAGGTAGTCTTAGCCGACAGCTTTTCCATTTTTTGATGTTTATTAATGACAGCTTCGACTTCCTCCTTGAGTAGGTATAGGTACTCGGTTCCATATCTTCATTATTGGGTTAAAGATGGTCCTCGGGGAAGCGCTAAGGTACCCCGCGAAATACAAAGGTATAACTTTAGAATAGTGCCGCAGGAGGGGGGAGTTGGTACTTGAGGGGGAGGGAGGGGGGTTGACCCCTCCCCCCTGGCACCACTCCCATGAAAAGGTAACTCACCGTTTCCGAGAAAAACGATCTTTTGTAACCTACCCTCAACACTCAAAAATTGCTTTAAAGGGCACGAGAAGGGGGTAGGGAGTGGGAGGGGGGAAGTGGGGCGTTGCCCCCTTTCCCCTGGTACCATTCCCATGAAAAGGTAACGCACCATTCTTATGAAAAATTGATTATTGTAACTTAACCTCAAAACACTTGTCAAAACAAAGTTGTTTCTGCAACGTCTCCGACGCTGCGGGAAGTGCAGACCCTTCGCCCTTACGTAACGTACCGCGTACGTACAGCGGGCGGGGGCTGCTCTCCCTCCGCGCCTCCGGTTTTTTATAAACACTCTAGGGGTAACAGCTAAAAGACTACGTGGAGTCGGGATGCCCCGATTCGGTTTTGGGACAGGTTCGACCTATTTTAACCATATAGTGACATGACGCAAATGGCGTAGTTTTTTTTTTTACGTTCCGTTTCACCGATTATTATAGACCACAGACAATATACTGGACATACTGTACAGATTTGGTTGTCAATCGCCCATAATAACGTTTCGTTTTCCCTTTTTATCTGATTGAGGTTAGAAACAATTTTTATTAATTTCTCGAAAAATATGCATTACCTTGTAATAAGAGTGGTAGCGTTATAATCGGGGACCCAAGCCCTACCAGCTTTGACCCTTTTTAGCCCGCAACTCCTGCGGCACTATACTAAAGTCAAGCCGATGACTTTATGATTATAATTCTCTAAATACATATTGGTTACGGTCGCGAATCATATTTTAATCAACGTACAACTTAATACTGACCAGAAAATTGCCACGAGGTTAGCTAAATATATATGAAATTTAAAAAAAAATTGAAAATAATTCAATTGTATTGAACCCTCGGTACGTGCGTATTCACTGCTGAACCTGAAAACTGAAACTGAAAGTCTGACTTTCAGTTTATACAAAGTACTCTTTGTGTCAGACATCTCCAAAAAGTAAAATACAGATCTCCCTTTGGTACCTACATTGTGCGATTTTACGATAGACCACCGATAGATGGCGTTTTCTTTCATAAATTGTTACAAAATTAATTACGAAAATGATAATAATGATTGGCTAGAAAATAATAATTACATACCCACCGATTTAATTATTTCCTAAATAAAATATTTTTACGGCATAGATAATCTGCATTAACTTCACTGAGCAAAAAGCCGCATACCCCACACAAAAAGTTAAAAGGAAGACCGACGGCGTCTATGTTCGTTTGCCCATTTTCCTGACAGTCCCGTAATTTTAAAGAAATAAAAATCGCCGCAAAATGGCGAAAAGGATTGCACAGAGCTCTGTAAACTGGGCCGCCCTCGCCGAAAGGGTCCCGGCCGAGCAGAAGGTACACCTTGCGGCTTTCAAAATAAAGTCCGACACTTACCTCCGAAGGTTAGTTTTGATCGATGGATTACAATGATTACATAATTTTCGCCAGAACATTTTTGGTTATTTAATTTGCTTATTTTAGAGTTTTGGCCAACCCACCTGAACCGCCAAAGATCAACTGGTCTGTGTACAAGAACGCCGTGCCCGTGCCTGGCATGGTTGACACCTTCCAGAAGCAGTATGAGGCTTTGAAGGTACCCTACCCCTCCGACACACAGACTGCTCAGGTTGAAGCCCAATGGACTGAGATCAAGAAAGCTATTGATGCCTTCATCCAGTCATCTAATACTAGCATTGCTGAGTAAGTTCAAAAATAATGTTCTTATCTGTTCCCCATTATTTCATAATTGTTTTATATGTACCTAACTTGTTAGATCTTTCAGAAATTGTAGTTTTTGTACCAGTAAACGATGTGGAAGACAGTTTTATCGACATATTAACACAGAAACATACATCTTCACATAATTTTACTTGAATTCAATACTGCCATACTAACATTTTATATAATAATATGCCAAGTTTTTATGAAAAGCCAACCAAATTGTCCATACATGAAAAACACCAATGTTGTATCAGCCATTCTTGATTTGAAACTCAAAATGAAACCGTCTTCATAGCTTAGGTAACCAAAAGCATGGTCTTTACAGAAAATGTTAATCTATACTGGACATAAATTTATATTAACCTGTCACTAAAATTCTTTAGAAAAAAGTAAAATGAAGATAATTCAAAAATTTTACTGCATTGTCAACAAATTCTATCCAACACTGACCCTCATTAATATAATTTCAGGTACCAGAAACAGATCAGCGAGATCAAGGCTCTGCTGCCATATGCCCAGATGACCATGGAAGACTTCAAAGATGCTTACCCTGAGGAAGCCCTCGATCCCATCAACAAGCCTACCTTCTGGCCCCACACACCTGACGAGCAGCTGGGCTACGTCGACCCTGACAAGCCAGCACATTCCGGTCATTAAAATAATTATTCAAAGCCTTTACACAGCTTCAAGAGTTCAAGCAGTCTATATCAGCTCCAAGTGATAGTTGACAGCTTGGTGAAGTGTTGTCAAGGTTCTTTAGGAAGTTGCAATCATCTTGTTCTATTTATGTAGGAATAAAATGAACTTTACCAAAAGCTGTTGTTTTTTTTTTATTTTCTAGAATACAAACTAACATAGCTATGTTCCCTATTGCATGCATGTTTAAGTATTTTATACCTTCTTGGTGAAATAAGGTAAACATAAGTACCCTGCATTTTGTAATAATTGATGATTACCTAGTGGAATACTGTGTAGTGCCATAATAAATTATTGATGTGGTATATACACAGGTTGTTTTATTGCAAAACAACCACTTTCTGCAGTTTATATTGGCTTGCCAGTGTCTTAATAGAATCATTAAAAATCCGATAATAGAACGAAAATATCCTCAATATTTCCACCTTTTCACCACCCAGCTCCATATAACCAAAAGTACTCTGACCCAGCTATTCTAATACCAAGATGATCAACACACACCTATAAGCTAGTACATGTGCCTACTCCTGTGGGAGAATAAATCGACAAGTTGGGATATCTGCAGGGAACTTGTACGCCCCAATCAACGTTATGGCGGCTTGGAACATGAGGAGGAAACGAATTCACGTGTCAGTTGGAGTGAGGGGTGCGGTACTGCGCAGCGAGTTGCTCACTTTAGGGCTGCCATAAAGTTTGAATCGCGCTGTAACCCTTGTTACAGCTCAATAAAACAAAACAAGTAATATAATTCGATTAAACTTTATTTTCCGAGAGTTGTACAATAATTGATACACATGTATCACAAGTAAAGCTGTCACAGAGTTACACGACATAGGAATGTTACATTTAGAAAAAAATATATTTAGTGCCATGAGCTATGGATCAAAGTGCTATTGTGGAAACAAATTGTTTTACTAAATATTATGCTATTTAAGACACTTTTCGATAAGTGGCACACCAATTATTAATTCTGTAATAATGCAATTCAAATGATGATAATTATTATAACCATTTCTAATTATTGGAAAAAATCCTTTACTGATTTAGCTACACAGATTTTGAAACAACAATGAAAAAAAAAAACACGAAAGCAGGAATAGACAATTTTCTGAATTTTAAAATGCTCTAGTAAACTATACCGTAATTATTATTTTTCGCATTACTAAATTAAAATTAAAACACACGTAATTACTGCTTTTCCCGTACACTGAAGCATGGTTTCCGAGACTAAACGTATACAAATCTGTTGTGTCATTTTACTATAATATACGATATGATAAGAGTCTATAACCTCATAGGTCTGATTCCATGCCATCATTTCACAGAAACTTGAAATAAAAATTAAAACTATTATCATTTACAACTAGATGCAGGTGAATTAATGCTAATCGTTTCTGATAATTTACTCACAGGAGGGACCTTTTGGTGTTATCATTTCAAACCTACATTACAAGCCAAGGGCGTTGTTAATTTTAGTGACTTTAGCAGTGCAACTACTTGAGCACAGGTTTTTTTTTCTAATTAAGTAGTCAATAGAGCTTCGACAACTTTCTGATGTAGCTTACTACTCGAAAGTCATCGAAGTCTGGAAGCAAGGCAGTCCTTTATCAATCTTTGCACTGCAACAATCACTAAAACATGCAATGTCCCACACTTAATCCTATGAACATTCATTTCACATCACATCCAGTCGAGCTTAATCTAAATAAAAACTCTATTTAGCGACGAATTTACTAGCCGGCGGCGGCGGCGGCTGTGCGTACATGTTGTAGTAGCTGGTGGGCGGCGGCACGCTGAAGCCTGGCGCGGGCCCCGCCGGCCCCCCGGGCCCCCCCGGCCCCGCGGGCCCCGCGCTGAAGTTGTTGTAGGCCGGCGCGGGGAAGGGGGGCGCGTCGCTGGCGCCGCGGCCGCGTCCTCTGCCACGGAACCCGTTGTCGGGTCTAAAGTTGTCTCTGCTATTGTCACGGTTGTAACTTGAACGAGTATTATAAGGGCTTTGGTTGCTGCCGTAATCATTGTTTGAGTCGTCCCATCTGGAACCTGTTCGAGGAGAGAGAGTTTACATCATTTTCTGTGGGTAAAGTTTGTTTGCCGCTACTACAGTGATTGTTTTAAGTAAATAGATTGGTGTTCTGTCTGTTGTAATGCTACTCTTCATGTAAGGTGAACCCTTCAGAATGACAGTAGGTACAGCTCATTGTACAAATACTTTTGGCTCAACTTAATTCAAATCAAGTTGCATTTTTAAAATGTTGCAACGCTATGGTGATGTTCTATGCGATTTTGGCCTCATATAGAGTTTAGGTTTTTTTTAATTTCCTGTCAGACACACAAACACGTAGAACTCTACATAAACACACTATTAGTACTGACTCCTCTCGCCACCGAAGCGGCCGCGGCCGCCTGAGTCGCGCCCTCCGCGTCCACGCCCGCCGTCCCGCCCGCCGCGTCCACGCCCGCCGCGGTCGAAGCGACCGCCCGAACTCTCGTCGCGGTCGCGATAGCGGTTGCGACCTGAAACGCAACAGAAGGGTTATAACTTATCTATACTAATATTATAAAGAGGAAAGATTTGTATGTATGTTTGTAACGAATTGGCTCAAAAAGTACTGGACCAATTTTAAAAATTCTTTCACCATTTGAATGCTACATTATCACTGATTAATATAGGCTATTTTAATTGCAAGAAAATATAAAATGTTTAAAAAATAAATGTCCACCCGTGCGAAGCCGGGACAGGCCGCTAGTAAGCAATAAAAAACCAGAAAGAAAATAAGACAGAATCCGGGAAGAATGCTAGCGACACGGAATTAAGTCTTCTTCGTCGTTCCCTTACTGCTGAGGATTGCGATCACATACGACGCGTCTTCAGGTTATGTGGTTTTCCATGGTGTGGACCATATAACAGGCATCTTTGCTGGAATAAGCTGGTCCTTTGCGCCAAATTTAATTTTCCAAGTGAAAGATGGAACTATAATATTCTGAAACACTTACCATATTTGCCCTTGAATCCCATGCCACACTGCGCCAACTCCATCAGCTTGGGGTTCACCACCTGGTTAGCCTCTTGTAGGACGCACATCAGATCCTTGGCCTGGCATAACAAAACATTTTTAGAGGCATGGTTCTAAATAGTGCTGAAATTTTGGCCTCATACAAGACTTGTTTTTTTTTTTTTTGTATGTTTGTGTCATAATATGTATTTAGTTTGTGTTCTTCGTAGTGCAAGTACCAATAAAACAAAATAAAAAATAATATCTTAGTAAAAATAATAAAGGTCGAAATATTCAATTAAATTGTAATTCAAATCAAAGTAAGAGAGGAAGCTGCTTGTTTTTAACCGACTTCAAAAAGGAGGAAGTTCTCAATTCGACTGTTTTTTTTTTATTTATAGAAAAAGTAAGTTTATTTGGAACAACTTAATAGGTAATACGAGCTGGTGTCCGCAACTCCACGTCAATGGGCGTATTTTGCGTAAAAATAAGTTGGGATAACTTAGTTTTCAATTTACAAAGGAAAACGAAGGTAGCCACAAAAGTAAAATACAGTGGCGCAGCTATCAACGCCCAACTCAAAATATACACAGACATTGTTCCAGAATTCCCAAAGAAAGCTAATTAATGAACAATTACAAAAACTTCCCTTGTGAATTACGTAATGTTGCTTACCTTAGCCGAGTTATTTGGTGTGAAGAGCGTGTAAGCAGTCCCGGTGTTGTGCGAGCGACCCGTGCGTCCGATACGATGCACATAATCCTCCGAATTGTTGGGATAGTCATAGTTTATCACAAACTTCACGTCTTCCACATCTGTGTCCAAGCAGTTATATTAGCACGCATGTAATGTTGACGCTCACACAATAATGAATGTATTGGACAAGTGAAGTAACCGTGTTTGAGATGAGGGTTCGTATGTAAGGACCAACAAAGGACCAAATACTTTTTAATAAAGAAAAAAATATTTTTTGCTGAACAAAAATGCGGTCACTACAGAAAATGGTGCGACAAACATTCGATTTACAAACTTGCTCAACAATTTGGCCAATTATAAATATAAAACTGGCTGAACAGCGAGTTAGTTTTATTGATTAAAATAAATCAGGAGAATATTCATCCCACAATTTCATGTAAGTTTCGCAGCAGAACGCTCATCTCAAACTGTAAAGACACATAGTATTTACCTTATCGTGTGTCGTCGGCACGTCAGTCACCGCTAAACTGGAAATAACTGTATTATGCCCGTCAGTCCGGAGTGTGCAGGCCAAGAGTCGGTGTGCTGTCTTACGTTAGCGCCCTTTAACCGCGCGGCTGTCAGTTGCGTAGGGCAGGCCAAAGGGCTTCGGATTAAATCTCTCATGACAAATAACCAAGCATGTATTGCTCTATGGTCTTACTTAATTTTTACCTTTAATTTTTAAACCAATGGTATGTTTTGACAGAGCAAATTTTGTTTCCCCATAATTTTGGCTCAAAAATTCCTTTACATAAGACCATGTTTTAATGGTCAATTCCCACGTAAATATTAGAGGCAGCATGCTCTTAATGAAACAGTGTGCGCTGACAGTGTACTGTCATTTGATCGTTACAATATGGTAACAAGGTTTTGTAAGGTCAGCAACACACCGATAGTCTAGCCGTTAACACTGCACGCATGCGCCTCTGAAATGAAAAACAATCGAGAATAATGCCAAGTCAGTCATGGAAATTTATTTCATTATTATCGGGCTAAGATGTTTGCGTCTGTGGTAGATTTTTACAATATCTGTATAGCAAGGTAATTAAAGTTACTCCTTATGTCCGATATAAAGTTTCTGAGGAATTAAATAATTTGAATATTATTTAGTTTCTATTGTATAAATATCTACCACCAGAATATAATAGTTATCGTGGCCCGAGAATATAGCAGTATCACCGTACCATTGCTGTGTTTATAAATATTTGGAGGCCATGTTCCAATATTCACTTTTAACCATCTCACAAGTGATATAAAAAATCGTTAAAGTTGGTATTTTCAAAATATTTATTGATACAGTAATCATGATTTATAACAAGGAGTATTTTAGAAGATCCTGCAGTTCTTCAAACACGGATTTATATTTACTTTGCTCTTTAGGTCTTACTTGTGCAAAAAACGTGAATATTGGAACCTATTTTGACAGTTGTGTCACATAACAACTGTTCACGATTAGCACTAAGCAATGGCATCAATATACCTCCGCTACGCCCCTGACATCTCTTAGACCATTACAACACCCCGGTGGTACAGTGCGAGACCCGCCATCTTATTCTGACATGATTATAGTATCTTAGTACTCGCAACTGTGTCATTTCATCTTTTGTTTGATGCCCTCATCATTTGGCGGGAATTATCACCACCACAGAACATAATAAACTTGATTGGTGGCACAAACATAAGATAGTAACTTCTGGGCAACTTACAGTGACTATTCCTGTCTTTGGAAAGCGAATAGTGCTAGTAATATCTGATAATACTGAACTGCAATTGTATGATATTCAGACATATAAAAGCCCTAGACATTTTCACTCTTATGATACCCTACCATTGGCCACGGTCGCGGGAGTGTCGTGGGAGTACTTACCGAGGCCTCTGGCGGCGACGTCCGTGGCCACAAGGATGCCTCCCGTGGACATGCGGAACTGGTTGAGCACATAGTCCCTGTCCTGTTGGTTCTTGTCTCCGTGGATGGCGAGCGCGCGCCATCCAGCGCGGTTGATCGATTTTGTTATTTCATCGACCTTGATACAAGTTAGTGTGAGCGATTTGGGTAATCGGATAAAGTGACTATTGATTCAGAATACAAAATATTTTTACTGACTCTTTAGTGAGAAATTTTTTTGTAATTTCTTTAAATAAATTATAAAGATTTACTATTTGCTGTCTGAAAAAAAATACAATGACAGTGCTAGGTTGATTTCCTAATATTTGAAGTAGGTAGGGAATATTTTTTTTACTGATAAGGTAAAGTTTATTGGCGACACTTCCCAAACTTGTAGCCTTAACATCTGTGAAGTTTCACCAAATAATTTAATTTGACCTAGGTCTCTTCCAAAAACATAATTTATGCTTATCCTCAAAACTCACCCGTCTTTTAGTCTCAGCAAATATGATGGTCTTAGTTTCCTCCTCAGAAGATATCTCGGTGAGCAGCGTGATGAGCTTGTCATTCTTCTCCCATTCTTCACACACATCCACAATCTGTAGAATGTTGTGGTTGGCAGACAGGCTCAGGGAACCGATGTTGATTTGGATGTAGTCATGAAGGAACTCCTCAGCCAGATTCTTGACTTCCTTGGGCCAGGTTGCTGACCACATGAGAACCTAAAATTACAAAAACAGCTTTGTTTAGGGGAAAGAGAAAAATAAAAGAGTACAAAATAGAAGAAGTCACCAATTGATATGAAAAGTTAGGAAATTAAATCTATTATTTCCAGTTTTCAAGTAATATGTACTGATCTTATCCGTGTTAAGGCAATCACTAACTCCGCCATCTTCCCTGCTATTATCTTAACTACCATTTTTTAGGAAGTTGTTTTATCTGGCTCAGTAAAGATTGGTTGCTTAATGTGATGCTATTATTACATATATGGGAGTATGTAAAGATTGTAGCAGGTGGTAGTTTCTGCCTACCCCAAGGGAAAAAGGCATGAGTTTACGTATGTATACATATCTGTCACGCACCTGTCTGTCTGGACGGATCTGCTCGATGATCTTGCGTATCTGTGGCTCGAAGCCCATATCCAACATCCGGTCTGCTTCATCCAACACCAAGTAAGTGCATCGACGAAGGTTTGTCGTATCTGTTGATAAAAATACTTTGTTCTTGTATCGAAGGATCAAATTCAACTAATACAAGAATTGTTAGGCTTACAAATATTGATGTATCTAAAGACCACCTCGTTTTTGATGGATTGTAGTGGTCCTATTGTTGAAATTGTTTGGTTATGGAAATGCTTCCAGTATTTTATGAATATGGGACTAGTATTTAATTATAAGATACCATGAATAAACAATTATAGTCAAACAGTATTTACAAAACTTAACATTTCTGTTTGGTAGTTCTCACCTTTCTCTAAGAAATCAATAAGTCTTCCTGGTGTCGCGATAACAATCTCGACTCCTCGCTCCAGACATCTGCCCTGTGGCCCTTTGGGAGCCCCACCGAATATGCAAGTGTTGCGGACTTGCACGCTCTGACCAAAATCATTGGCCACCTGCAAACAGGAATAAAACCTTTAACTCCTGTATAAATGTTACATTCAGCTGTCCAAATAAACAAATAAAACTTGAATAAACAAATATAGAATATAATGTAAGAGCAGATTATTAAGAGCTGTAGGTTTTAAATGGAGATGACAGTGATAATTACTTATTCCAGGCGTTTCTGAGTTAAATATGAAATAAATTGTGTTATTAGGTGGGTGACTAATTCTTGTGGGTGTGGCAACATATGAGACTAGAACTAGCATATTGATATGTTTGATAAACTGCAAAATAAAAAATGTTAAGAAGCTATTACACAACTGTGTAGGATTAACTTATGTCTATAGGTACCTTTCAATGAACTGAAGGTCAACATTGACAGAGAACTGCGCTTGTGTAAATGGCCTTGAATGTTGGATTATTACATAGAAACTTACAATTATTTAACCTGCCCCACCCTAATCTGCTCTTACACACTTGTTAACAGTAAAAATGAAATAATAATAAAAGCATGACAATAGGATGACTAAAGAGAAATTAATAAAAACATACAACAAAAACAAAAATATTATTCTACCGGACACAATTGTGTCATTTATAGTCCAGTTGAGTAATTTAATGAAATGAGTCCCAGAATATTTGAAATTATAGATTAACCCAAAAGTGTGTATGCCCCAGATAGTTGACCTCACCACAAAAACTTGTTAAAATATTGTGTGTGCATGACCCACTATTTCTATTTTAAAATATTTCTGTGGCAGGCCTTCCTTGTATAATATCCTGATTGGTTTTATAATAATATACATAATATTATATGTATAAATGAGGAAATGAGAAGATGAAGCAAACTGCCTTTTTTTTTCAATGTAATATTGAAAATCTACTTATTAAAGAAAGCATTCCACAGATAAGCTGCAAAGTCTAAGAGAAAAAACAAAATACTTGTGCCCAAAACTAAAACAAAATAAATAAGGTTACGTTCAGAAACCTCACCTAATAAAAGATAAAATTTTGAATTTGGGATAACAATCGAAGAGATGCCAAAAATCATGTCAATGTTTCATCAGGTTTTCGAACATAGCCTGCCTGCAATAAGCTAGTTCTACTAATTAAATGTAATGATTTACTATTTCCAGTTCGCTCGGATTGTCCCTCATCTCCGCAGCAATTCCATTCATTGAGATCAACGCCTGGAGTAGCACAATGTAAAACAAATACTCATCTTATATTTTTGTTGTTAAAAGTATTTATATAAGAGACAATTAATTCTGATGTTGCTTCAATGAGTACACCTCAGGCAATCTTGTCAGTCCATTGGCAGGCCTTATTGTTACTTTAAAATTGATTTATGAGCAAAGATTAATAATATAATAAGAGCAATAACCTGTTGTATCTGTTGAGCAAGCTCCCTGGTTGGAGCCAAAACCAGAACTATAGGCCCCTCATCTCTCAGCAGTCGAGGCTGATTAATGATGTGTACTATAGCTGGCAATATGTATGCCAGAGTTTTCCCAGAACCTGTTTGAGCAATTCCCACTAAATCCCGTCCAGAGAGTGCAATAGGCCAACCCTGAGCTTGAATAGGAGTTGGATGTGGGAAACCTTGTTTTAGAATTTCCTTCATAGCATAATCTGGGAATCCACCCTCTTCAAAGTATATGCTTGGGGCCGGAACATCGCGTCCTTTCACAGTGATCTGGTTTTGGCTGCGGTAGGCTTCTATCTCAGCTTGGCTGCGCGCCTGAACGTTCTGATGCGGTACATAGAAGTTTTTCTGGAACGGAGTGAGAGTGATTGTGTCCCAGCGGATTTTACGGAGATTGCCGCCCGGTTGGTCATTCTTGAAATTTCCTCCTCGAAAGTCGTCTCGGCCACCGCCTCGGCCTCCAAAGCCTCGGCCACCGTCGCGTCCTCCTCGGCCACCGCCGTCCCGTCCTCCCCGACTGCCTCCGAAGCGGCTGCTTCCTCTCTCCTGGGACCGATCACTGGATCGTCCTCCTCGTGAACCACCTCTACCGCCACCGCGGGTTCCACGGCTACCACCGCGACCACCACCACGTCCTCCACGTCTATCGTCAT
Organism: Globia sparganii; assembly: GCA_949316385.1. NCBI lineage: Eukaryota > Metazoa > Arthropoda > Insecta > Lepidoptera > Noctuidae > Globia > Globia sparganii. Next base: position 22,352,174 of record OX438663.1, on the reverse strand, counting down.
ACCTAAATCACAAAACTCCCGTAAATAAACCAATCGAAGCGAAAGAAATTATAACAAAAATATGCCAACTTACATCTTTACTTTTGATAACGACGGAACAACACAAAATGTCTAATAAATACTGAATCACTGAGCAATTAAGTTATTTGTTAATAAGTTACGCTTTTTTAATAGGAATCGGTAAATTTTCTACAGTATTTCTGGCGTAACCCGCGTAACAAACAAGTTGGCTTTTATTGCAAATGCCACTAGTCGGCCATATTTGATTGATATTGGTCTATGATAAATGTTCCGACAAAGTAACAACTGCTGGCGCTTCCGTTGTCTTTTGCAAGTTGAGGCACTTTTATTTAAAAGTGAAGAAATTGTTACATTTTTCAAATGTATTTATGCTGTTATTTAAATTAACTTATTTAAAAATAAATATTATAAAACGAAGATATACATAAGCGCATATTTTAATAACCTGCAATGTTTTAAAAAGTACAAATTCCGCAATCAGAAATGGTACGAATTTCAAATGGTTTGATGCAAGCACAGAGTACATTACGAGTATAATACAGGACAGGACCATGCTCTGTGATAGGGCCCAAGGAAACCCCTTGTTTCTTTTCATTGGAGTGGACGTAATATTTTATGTCAATATAATGTAATTCAGACCTCTTCTTACATGATTGAAAACTTCATAATGAGGTCAATAGAGACTGGAGTTCACTGATGTTACTATTCTCTGAAAACCCATGTCCCCATCCCCATTACTTTATTGATCAAACAATTATATATTTTCTATGTTTCTAACATTCTGTTAGCAGCCCATTTTGGGTCGTAGCGTAGTACTAAGTATAAGTAATTATTTTATTCTTTAGAAAAATGGACGCTTCTATACCAGTTTTTGAGAAGCCCCATCGTCCTTTGACTGTGTTGGACTGGACAAGGAATACCCAGAGGCTGCAAAACGAGGCTAGGCTCCGTCGCTTCGAGTCATACGAGTTGAGGCAAAGAGCCAATCAGCTCAGGAATGAAACTTCAGTCACCACGAGATGGGATAACTATGTTAACAATGAGTTGTTGAGGGATAGGTAAGGTCTTACTGGTTTTTGTTGTAAATTACTTCAAATAAACTAGTCTAGCTGCTAAATAACCATCGGAAGCACTGAAGCATTTTTAAATTAAGCGTCTCTCAGGAAATCGTTATCCTGATATATCATTTTCCTCGTAGTTGAGGACTATACAGTAACTGGCTGTAACAAGTGTCTTCTGGATCAGAAGGCAGTTTCGGATCAGAAGTTCTGATACGAGTAGAGAAGTTATCAATACGTAGGACCTACTTTTCAGAATATTCGAAGTCCAAGCATGGAGAGAGAAGCAGAGGTTCACAAGGGAATGTGTCAGAGACGAAATTAGGGCTTTAAAAGAAGAGAAAAATGCGACCGAACTGCACTTGGAGTCCCTGCAAGTACCACTTCTGGTGATATCCCAGTGTCTCTCTAACAGAGACCAGAGGGTGCCTCCGGAGCTGACTCGAGACCAACTTGGAGAAGAGTTGCATAAGGTAAATACTTAACGTGTTTTCTTGATTAAACAACTTTTTCGTATCCAGTCCTTCAAAATTCTTAGATTTGAACTGCAGAAGATTTGGGAGTTGGCTTAGCTATCATGTGTTATAGGCCCAAAAAGCGCAGGCGCGTGGTGGTCTTAAAAAATATGGTTGTTGTTGATAATTTCTGCTTCATCCTCTTCCTCCCTCAGTGATGATACTCACTTTTAGTACTTGTTTTTAACTGCAAGCCAGCATTACTGTTACTTTCATATACAGTGAAGAGTAAACTACTTTTTAAATAGGTAAAGAAAGTGTTGCTAGAATCTTAGCGTCAAATAGTCTTTCTAAATAACCACGTTTCCTCTAGGAACTGCACATAACGGAGAATAATAAGCGGGTCCTAATGGACGTCTGCCACATGGGTTGGGAGAAGATAAAGGAGCTGACCAACGTACTCTGTCGCCTGGAGCGCGAGATCAAGAATAAGGACGAGACCATCGACTTGGAGTACTACGTCAAAGACCTTAGTAGAGACAGCTCGGATATATGCTTCAAGCTGGATCCTACTAGGGTACCTACAGAGTAAGTTATTATGATTTGGGATCTTTACTATAGGCATGATACGGACTAGAAGTGATGTCATCAACTGGAACTATCGGCATATTTATTGCAGCGTATGTATAGGTACTTCTGCCTTAATTTTAAGGAATCCCATAGAAGAATTTGTATTGGTGGTTTTCGCTATCTGATCCAGAGGTTCCGAAGGATAATTGGTTTTCACCTTTTCATTTATATGTTGATGGTGTTTTCACAATTCAGCAACTCTGTCATTAAACATACTATAGTTGAAACAATGTTCCTAAAGTCTCTCTCAGAAATGGTATAGTATGGCAAGCATACCTTTTTGCAGAGTAGGTAGTTCCTATTTTTTCTCCTGTATTTCACAATTTTATTCCATTCCTAGATCAATGACGGAAGAGAGTTACGTCCACTGCATAGAGAACACGATAAAGATAGCTGAGCAGCTGATGTCTGAATCCAAGACCCTTCGGGAGACGATGTTTAAGAGTCGTGAACAGGCCCGGAATCAGATGCACGCGCAGAGCCAGCATGTGGAACTGATCATGAGGAGGAGGGTCTATGATATACAGAGAGCCAGGAATGAAATGGAGTGGCAGAAGTACAAGGTAAGTATAAAAATCAGAGGCAATTCAGCATTAACCTACACCCGTTACCAAAAGGTCCAGCACCCTAATTGTGAAACACACTATCGATCTCAATTTGAATCATTTTGAAGCATATTGCTACATCATTGATTCATATGTTCGAAAAATGTGTCTGCTCAACAACGTAAAAAACGCAATGAACGTTGTTGATCTGTCAAAATGAAACCTATTGCTACTAATAATGTGTTACGCAATTACCCCGCAGGTTACTATGGTGGAAAAATTTCTTACTTTCTTTTTTGTGCATCCATGATCTGTGATCGTTGGACGTGGTGAAATCTCTGGAGTTTTTGTTTGTAATCTAAGCATCGACAAAAAAAAACCTGTTACGAAGTCCATTCAGGGAGTCCACGTTTTTTTTATTATTTAGTGAATCCACGATTATTTTTTATCTAAAGAGACCTCATAAAAATAATCTATTTCAGTTGGAACAGAATCTCCAGAAAGTAGACAGGGAGATTGAGACGCTGCGTGCAGCAGTTGCTGACAAAATAAACCCCACCAAGCTTGTAGAGACCAGATTGGAAACCAGGACCAGGAGACCAGTCCTTGAAAGAGTGCAGGACAAACCCATGCGTGGTCTGATAGAAGAGTTCGAAAGAGTCCATATGAGTCACAATATGCTGGAGAAGAAGTTGGAAGAAGCACTGTAAGTACTTCTACACCATTTTTGTGGTTTTTTTTTAATGGAATCTGATGGTAACTCGTCACCGCCACCATTGGGCACCTGTAATACCATAAGGATAGGCATCATAATCATAGGTGTGTTAACATCCCAGACACGATGCTGCAATGATTCTTGTGCCTGTAACAGACTTTACAAACCGGAACACGGCAATCCTGCTTCATTTCAGAAATGGATGTAGAGGTAGAACATCCTAAGACGAGCGTTATCACGTATAACTCATCGCTTTTTTTTTTCTATTTACTTCTAGGACAACATACCACGGCATGTACAATCACCATCAGCGCGTAACTAAAGACCTGCAATACAAGAATCAAGCCTTGGAAACAGATAGAAGGCTGATAGAGATCAGAAAGCCAATCCACGCGCCGGATGAAACCGAGTTCAAGAGAAACGTCGGGTATTGCCGCATGAGCGATGAACTGGTCACTGATTGAGGGCAAAGTCAAAGTATTTTATTTGTTGGACATAGGTAATATGGTATATGGGCAACACTGATTGAATTATGTTGGCTGGCTATACCGATTTTGGTGTTGCCAATTTTTGACCATGAATAGGTATAGCATGAGTTAGTTTTTGAGTGTATTCGAGGATTATGGGATTTATAGGATAAACACCTTCAAGTGAGGATAAACACCTTCAAGTGAAAAAGTTCGTATTTCTAAAAGAAAGGGGTTTGAAGATTATATGAAGAGTTATATGGAGCTTGGCATATCTACTGTGGCGCCATTTTGAGAATGGCGGCCTCACATGAGCTATATAAAGCGATAGCTGACATCAATGCAAACATTCCGAGATATTACGGTCAGAGATGATGATTGAGTTATGTGATCAACTTTGAACGCCATTTTCAAAATGGCGCGATAGTATGCCATGGATCTTCAAAAACCTTTTCAAAGGGCAACAATCATGTTAGTATTGCCACCTTTTAAATGATGAATGCGGGCTATACTAACTGTATTGCCATAGGTAATATTT